>CM051238.1:424984756-425584756 GCA_027917425.1 Gastrophryne carolinensis
CCCGATCGGGGTGCCCCGCAGGCCCAATGCTGATCGGCATCAAGTGTTGGTCCTCCTTCCCTGACCACAGAATCCGGCCACACTTCAGCCGCTGCTGTGGAGCTAAGAGACTGATTCATCACTAACGCCAGGTAGCGACAGATGAGCGTCTGTAGCAGGCATTTTCACAGCGCCCGCTAGTAGTCGCAGTGCTCAGCTGTGGGTCGCTAGTTCATAGTGACTCAGTCGCTGTTCAGTAATGTTGAATACATTGTGAGGAGTCGCTATTTGACCGACTCACACCATATTCAGCAAAAAAACAGCCTCACAAATCTCTGGCGCTGAAAAATACTTGTTTGAAGCCCAGAGCGCAGGAGGCGGTGTGTGTAAAGTCTGTTTTCCAGCATCTATCCACTAGTAACAAAGCGAAAACATATGGAATTACATTGTAACAACATTGTAACATGAACACTTTAATGGCAGAGCTGTAATGTCATTTCTGAGGAAATATATAAAAAATGTAAAAATTATGAAAAAACTGCTTATTCAATGCCAGAAGAGGTCACAGAATTATTTGTGATTTTTTTGAAAAAAAAAAAAAAAACCCGTTTAAAGAGAAGAAAAGGATCGTCCATTGAAATGTATGGTAAAGCGTCAGGTAGCGATAGGTCATACCTGGCGCTGTGCAAGGCTGACCGCCGGCGCTGTTCACTGAGGCTGTGAAAATGATGAATCAGACGCTACATGGCGCTATTCCAGTCGCTAAACAGATTCTGCTTGATAAATGTGTAATTGCGTGCCGTGTCTGGCGTTCACCAGTCACTACCTGTCGCTACCTCTCATTAACCAGCCACTACCTGACGCTATCCCTTCTTAAATAAGGGCCTAACACTTTCAATGACTCTCTTTAGCAATAGGCATGTTTAGGATGATAAAAAAATACTACTTTAAAGAGGCACAAAAGCCACAGCGGCTGGCACCGGAAGCTAAAAGTCTCCAGGGCCGGCCACTAGCTTGCCCCTAAATCCTAAATCGGTTTGCCCCACTGTGTGAAACACCCGGGGTCGCTGGTACACTCAACTTATTGCCCCCCCCCCCCCCACGCCAAGACATTTAGATTAAACAGAGAAGCCGGGGAGATAGCCAGTCACAACACCCGGCACTCGTGAGATCAGCCAATTGGTGTTCTCAAAAGTGTCAATGTGGGCGTGACATTCGTGGTGCAAAAACCCTGCATTGCCCCACGGGGGGGGGGGGGGGGGGGGGGGGGTGGATGTCAGGCATTTAAACAAAACCTATATATTTTATAGTAAGAGAAGAATCCCCTGCACTTTTAGGAGCATAGGAGTCTAAAAGACTCCAGGGCCATCTGAGGTCCATTCCTCCATTCGGGATGCCCCGCTGTGTAAAACCCCCCCAGAAGCACCATTTCACTCACCTTGTCCTGGAGCCCTTGCCGCATCCCTGCACCACATCCTGGCTCACCTCGCCTCCCAGCCTTTATGAATGGCCAGCGTGGGCACGTGAGGGCTAGGAGCTGAGCGGGGGATGCGGCTGGTGGTGCACTCGGCTCCCTTCGGTGCCGCTCGTCTGGTTAGCCATCAGCGGTGCCGAATGGCTGTCGCTCCCACTGCACAGACTCACAGACGGCACAGAGCAACCCGCTCAAACAATCAGTGCGCTCGTTCTCGCCCAGAGTCTGTGCCGTGAATAAAGCCTATCTTATATGTTTCCCACACCCTGTACATACAGATTGCCCACATTAATCCGGACCTTCACCCTGAATAAGAGCCTATCTTATATGTTTCCCCCCACCCTGTACATACAGATTGCTCACATTAATCCGGACCTTCACCCTGAATAAGAGCCTATCTTATATGTTTCCCACACCCTGTACATACAGGTTGCTCACATTAATCCCGACCTTCACGCTGAATAAGAGCCTATCTTATATGTTTCCCACACCCGTACATACACATTGCTCACATTAATCCGGACCTTCACCCTGAATAAGAGCCTATCTTATATGTTTCCCACACCCTGTACATACAGATTGCTCACATTAATCCCGGCCTTCACGCTGAATAAGAGCCTATCTTATATGTTTCCCACACCTGTACATACAGATTGCTCACATTAATCCGGACCTTCACCCTGAATAAGAGCCTATCTTATATGTTTCCCACACCCTGTACATACAGATTGCCCACATTAATCCCGACCTTCACGCTGAATAAGAGCCTATCTTGTATGTTTCCCACACCTGTACATACAGATTGCCCACATTAATCCCGACCTTCACGCTGAATAAGAGCCTATCTTGTATGTTTCCCACACCCTGTAAATGCAGATTGCCCACATTAATCCGGACCATCAACCTGAATAAGAGCCCATCTTCGGTGCCGCTCATCTGCTTAGCCATCCAGGTGGCTTAGCCGTCAGCGGTGCCGAATGGAAGTGAGTGAAAGCTGTCGCTCCCGCGACCTGCTCGACCAATCAACGCGCTCATTCTGTGCCGTGGGAGCGACAGGAAGGTGAGTGAATGGGGCGACCTTGAGGGATACACACAGCGGGGCAAGTGAAAAGTGAAAATCGGGTCTCTTGTTCCTCTTTAATAAAACATCTTTACATAATACTAGAGATCCAAAATATTAAATATTCAGATTAAAACAAGCCCCTCCCCCTCCCCCCCCGGCTACCCCCAGGATTGCAAATATATTTATATAAGAGCTGACACGTCACTTATTTTCTTTTCAAATATCAGAAAAGTGTATTAAAATGTTTTTTTCATCAACATAATAAAAATAGTGCTGTAAGTTAGCTGTCACATGACATAGTTACAATTTATTGTCACTGAGCAAAGTGTGAAAGTAATTACAAGGTATGTCCACAGGGTGTCACTCTGCTTCTATATCAATACTGTGCGTATCAGGGCTTATATCATACTGGGGACAATAGAGTGCACACCAGACACTTGTATACATCCAGCACAATACATTTATGTTATCTACACTCTAATATACCGCATTATTGCTCTGTAAGACTCACATGCCCACCTAGGATTTGGAGTGGTGGAGTGGTGGAAAATAAGACAAAAAGATTTTAAACCTAATTTTGTGCTAAAAGCAGTGTGGCATCCCCCCATCCCATTCCCATATGCAGTGTGGCATCCCCCCATACCATTCCCATAGGCAGTGTGGCATCCCTCCATCCCATTCCCATATGCAGTGTGGCATCCCCCCATCCCATTCTCATAGGCAGTGTGGCATCCCCCCATCCCATTCTCATAGGCAGTGTGGCATCCCCCCATACCATTCCCATAGGCAGTGTGGCATCCCCCCATCCCATTCCCATAGGCAGTGTGGCATCCCCCCATACCATTCCCATAGGCAGTGTGGCATCCACCCATCCCATTCTCATAGGCAGTGTGGCATCCCCCCATCCCATTCTCATAGGCAGTGTGGCATCCCCCCATACCATTCCCATAGGCAGTGTGGCATCCCCCCATACCATTCCCATAGGCAGTGTGGCATCCCCCCATACCATTCCCATAGGCAGTGTGGCATCCCCCCATACCATTCACATATGCAGTGTGGCATCCCCCCATCCCATTCTCATAGGCAGTGTGGCATCCCCCCATACCATTCCCATAGGCAGTGTGGCATCCCCCCATCCCATTCCCATAGGTAGTGTGGCATCCCCCCATACCATTCCCATAGGCAGTGTGGCATCCCCCCATACCATTCCCATAGGCAGTGTGGCATCCCCCCATACCATTCCCATAGGCAGTGTGGCATCCCCCCATACCATTCCCATATGCAGTGTGGCATCCCCCCATACCATTCCCATAGGCAGTGTGGCATCCCTCCATCCCATTCCCATATGCAGTGTGGCATCCCCCCATCCCATTCTCATAGGCAGTGTGGCATCCCCCCATCCCATTCTCATAGGCAGTGTGGCATCCCCCCATACCATTCCCATAGGCAGTGTGGCATCCCCCCATCCCATTCCCATAGGCAGTGTGGCATCCCCCCATACCATTCCCATAGGCAGTGTGGCATCCACCCATCCCATTCTCATAGGCAGTGTGGCATCCCCCCATCCCATTCTCATAGGCAGTGTGGCATCCCCCCATACCATTCCCATAGGCAGTGTGGCATCCCCCCATCCCATTCCCATAGGCAGTGTGGCATCCCCCCATACCATTCCCATAGGCAGTGTGGCATCCCCCCATACCATTCACATATGCAGTGTGGCATCCCCCCATCCCATTCTCATAGGCAGTGTGGCATCCCCCCATACCATTCCCATAGGCAGTGTGGCATCCCCCCATCCCATTCCCATAGGTAGTGTGGCATCCCCCCATACCATTCCCATAGGCAGTGTGGCATCCCCCCATACCATTCCCATAGGCAGTGTGGCATCCCCCCATACCATTCCCATAGGCAGTGTGGCATCCCCCCATACCATTCCCATATGCAGTGTGGCATCCCCCCATACCATTCCCATAGGCAGTGTGGCATCCCTCCATCCCATTCCCATATGCAGTGTGGCATCCCCCCATCCCATTCTCATAGGCAGTGTGGCATCCCCCCATCCCATTCTCATAGGCAGTGTGGCATCCCCCCATACCATTCCCATAGGCAGTGTGGCATCCCCCCATACCATTCCCATAGGCAGTGTGGCATCCCCCCATACCATTCCCATAGGCAGTGTGGCATCCCCCCATACCATTCACATATGCAGTGTGGCATCCCCCCATCCCATTCTCATAGGCAGTGTGGCATCCCCCCATACCATTCCCATAGGCAGTGTGGCATCCCCCCATACCATTCCCATAGGCAGTGTGGCATCCCCCCATACCATTCCCATAGGCAGTGTGGCATCCCCCCATACCATTCCCATATGCAGTGTGGCATCCCCCCATACCATTCCCATAGGCAGTGTGGCATCCCTCCATCCCATTCCCATATGCAGTGTGGCATCCCCCCATCCCATTCTCATAGGCAGTGTGGCATCCCCCCATCCCATTCTCATAGGCAGTGTGGCATCCCCCCATACCATTCCCATAGGCAGTGTGGCATCCCCCCATCCCATTCCCATAGGCAGTGTGGCATCCCCCCATACCATTCCCATAGGCAGTGTGGCATCCCCCCATACCATTCACATATGCAGTGTGGCATCCCCCCATCCCATTCTCATAGGCAGTGTGGCATCCCCCCATACCATTCCCATAGGCAGTGTGGCATCCCCCCATCCCATTCCCATAGGCAGTGTGGCATCCCCCCATCCCATTCCCATAGGCAGTGTGGCATCCCCCCATACCATTCCCATAGGCAGTGTGGCATCCCCCCATACCATTCCCATAGGCAGTGTGGCATCCCCCCATACCATTCCCATATGCAGTGTGGCATCCCCCCATACCATTCCCATAGGCAGTGTGGCATCCCCCCCATACCATTCCCATAGGCAGTGTGGCATCCCCCCATACCATTCCCATAGGCAGTGTGGCATCCCCCCATACCATTCCCATAGGCAGTGTGGCATCCCCCCATACCATTCCCATATGCAGTGTGGCATCCCCCCATACCATTCCCATATGCAGTGTGGCATCCCCCCATACCATTCCCATATGCAGTGTGGCATTCCCCCCACACCATTCCCATATGCAGTGTGGCATCCCCCCACACCATTCCCATATGCAGTGTGGCATCCCCCCATACCATTCCCATAGGCAGTGTGGCATCCCCCAATCCCATTCTCATAGGCAGTGTGGCATTCCCCCATCCCATTCTCATATGCAGTGTGGCATTCCCCCATCCCATTTCCCACAGGCAGTGTGGCATCCACCCATACCATTCTCATAGGCAGTGTGGCATCCCCCATACCATTCCCATAGGCAGTGTGGCATCCCCCAATCCCATTCTCATAGGCAGTGTGGCATTCCCCCATCCCATTCTCATATGCAGTGTGGCATTCCCCCATCCCATTTCCCACAGGCAGTGTGGCATCCGCCATCCCATATGCAGTGTGGCATCCCCCCTCCCATTCCCATATGCAGTGTGGCTGAATTCTCTTGAAGAAAGTTTTAGGGAACACTGTTATAGACCCTCTGTTTAGGACTTGGGTCCAGCCAAATGTATTAAATCAGCCAATCAACAGCTGCTTTGTGGGCACTAGACAGCTTTTTTTTTTGCTGCCACATTAAAGCGGAACAAAACCCGGGTAGCTTCCATGGGGCATCCTGCATTGGCAGGACGGGGGCATGCGCACAATACCGGGGGAATGCAGGACGCGCACTCCCCATTGTCAACAATCTGAGCCGTTTGCCAAATCACATCATATGAGCAAGTGGCTCTGGTTGGACGGGAGCCCGCACATGCACCGTTAGACCGGGACCCCCCCAGATACCTGCAAGGGTAACACTCACTTTTCTCTTCTAGTGAAGGAAGTATTCGTGTGGATCACGAGGTGCTTTTTCCAGCCCACTTCAAAAATCTCACAGAAGAGCAGAGGCTGATTTCTGAATCTCTGTATGTAACTTTGAATGAAAAGAATTGCACCGGCAATCAGTCAGCAGATTCAGGTCTGTAATTTACCCCAAACAGTATTGTGTTATTGAGAGTCCATTGACCAATATCCCACTTATATGCAACTAGTGATGTGCCATACAGCTCCCCCTAACACCCAAACACCGTAGATTCTATAGGGGAAAAATTGTCTGCTAGTTTGGGGCACCATGCATAGGGGTGCCCCTGGAAGATCACATGGTCCATGATGTTGGGCACCAAGCTCTTCTATATCCCATGGCCAGTGGGGTAATTGGGAGGGGGAGTATCCGCAAGCCAACCACCAGCATATTAATCAGATGTCTTACTGCTGATCACTGCTTTGAAACATAGAAACATAGAAGGTTGGCGGCAGAAGGAGACCATACGGTCCATCTAGTCTGCCCTTATGTGTATACTGTATGTTCTATGTATCTTATGTATATACTGTATGTTCTCTGTATCTTATGTGTATACTGTATGTTCTCTGTATCTTATGTGTATATTGTATGTTCTCTGTATCTTATGTGTATATTGTATGTTCTCTGTATCTTATGTGTATACTGTATGTTCTCTGTATCTTATGTATATACTGTATGTTCTCTTTATCTTATGTGTATACTGTATGTTCTCTTTATCTTAGGATAGATGTGTGCTTATCCCAGGCATGTTTAAATTCAGTGACTGTTGATTTTTCAACTACCTCTGCTGGAAGTTTGTTCCAAGCATCTACTACTCTTTCTGTAAAATAATATTTTCTAACATTGCTCCTGATCTTCCCCCCGACTAGCTTCAGGTTGGGTCTCTTGTTCTATCATTAAGCTTCTTCTTAAAAACACTTCCCTCCTGAACCTTATTCAATCCTTTCACAAATATAAAGATCTCCATCATGCCCCCCCTCTCCCTTCTTTCCTCCAGACTGTACAAATTAAGTTCTTTAAGTCTCTCCTGATAAGTTTTAAGTTTAAGTCCTTCCACCATTTTCGTTGCTCGCCTTTGGACACGTTCTATTTGAATAATGTCTTTTTGCAGGTAAGGTCTCCAGAACTGCACACAGTATTCTAGCTGTGGCCTCACCAGGGCTCTATACAGCAGCATCACAACCTCCCTCTTCCTACTGGTGATGCCTCGAGCTATGCAGCCGAGCATCCTGCTTGCTTTTCCCACTGCCTGGCTACACTGTCCACTCATCTTGCAGCTATCAGTAATCAGTGTCCCTAAATCTCTCTCCTCCGAGGTCCTGGGTAACACAGTGCTGCCCATACGGTGCTCAGAGCAGGGATTCCTTCTACCCAAGTGCAGGATTTTACATTTAGAGACATTAAACTCTAGTTTCCACAGTTTTGACCATTTATAAAGCTAAAGTAAAGCTAAATCATTTTCCATGTTGCAGACACCTCCAGGAATATCCACCCTATTACTAACCTTTGTTCCTGTTTCCTCTCCATGCTCCTCCCCTCATCAGTGACACACAGTCACATTAAGTCACAGGCCTCTTGTATATAACAGGCTCCCTCTCTGGTGGGATGCCAGAGAGATAGTGTCAGGCTAAATTATGGCAGTGCAAAGGAACAGGAGAAGACGGGGGACTCCTGGGAGCCATTGGACAAGAGGAGGACAAAGTCCCAAAGTTTGTGAAGAAGCGTAATGTTAGTTTATAAAAATAATTGGCCCATCATTACTTGTAACCAAAAACTATAAAAAGTAACTATAAAACTATAAAAATACCATTTTGTGAAATACTCACCTGTAAAATGGGTATTATAAGTATGTCACACACCCCGCTTCAAGATATCCATAACATGTGGGTAATACCGACCTGAAGAGGGCGTTCCTGCAGAGATGATAGCAAAAAGAAAGCCCCTCCCTGATCCATAAATACCTGGGACCTCCCACTCATTACCCAGTATATAGAAGCAGTAAGGTAAGGGACCAGGAAGAGGCAAATATAAGTCATAACAACGCAAAGTTCACAAAATAAAGGATCCAGAATACAAGAAGGGCGGGTGAAGCGGGGTGTGTGACATACTTATAATACCCATTTTACAGGTGAGTATTTCACAAAATGGTATTATTCTAAGTATGTCACACACCCCGCTTCAAGATATCCATAACATGTGGGACATCCAATAGCAGTGTCCATAAAAAGGGCGGGGATCCAAAACAAGGCAACAATGCACAACTTAAACCACAACAGCTTGCAGAACTTTGCGGCCAAAAACAGCATCCGCTGAGGCCCGAACATCAACCTTGTAAAACTTGGAAAAAGTGTGAACAGAGGACCAAGTAGCGGCCTTACAAACTTGCTCAACAGAGGCCTGGTGCTGGAAAGCCCAGGACGCTCCAACCGCACGAGTAGAATGAGCAGTAACACGAAAAGGGGGACTCCTCCCCTTGGCAGAATAGGCCCCAAAGATGGCCTGACGAATCCATTTACTAATGGAAGATTTGGCAGGAGCCAAACCTTTCCTAGGCCCAAAGGGCACCACAAAAAAAGCATCAGTCTTACGAAAGGAAGACGTAACCACCAGATAATATTTCACAACACGAACTACATCCAAGGAATGCAGCGCCCTTTCCTTGTCGTTGCTGGGATTAGGACATAGAGAAGGCAGAACAATGTCCTGATTCAGATGAAAGGCAGAGACCACCTTAGGAAGAAAATCCGGCTTGAAACGAAAGACAACCTTGTCCTGATGCCTTTCGAAGTATGGAGCTTTAATGGATAAAGCTGCCAACTCAGAAACACGCCTAACCGAAGTGATAGCCACCAAAAAGGCCACCTTTTGAGTAAGCGAAGACAAAGCAACCTCATTCAAGGGCTCAAACGGAGGACCCTGAAGAGCAGAAAGAACCAGGTTCAAATCCCAAACTGGAACAAACGGCTTCCTAGGAGGCCGTACATGCGTAACTCCTTGGAAAAAGGTCTTGACTAAGGGATGAAGTGCAAAGGACCTTTGAAAGAACACCGCCAGGGCAGAAACCTGCCCCTTCAAGGTACTAAGTTGAAGCCCCAGATCCAGACCATGTTGAAGAAACTCCAGGATTCTGGAAATGGAGAACTCCCGACAAGAGAAAGACCTACTTTCACACAAGTCAATATAGGACCTCCAAGTCCTATAGTAAATAGTAGAAGAAGAGCACTTCCTGGCGCTAATAAGAGTCTGAACCACCGCGTCAGAAAGACCTTCCTCCTTCAAGATGGTGGTTTCAGCAGCCACGCCGTCAAAGCCAGCGAAGGTAAATTGGGATAGCGCAGCCGACCCTGGGTGAGCAGGTCCGGCAGAAGAGGCAGAACGAACTGATCCTCTGCCAGCCTTACCAGGTCTGCAAACCAAACCTGCCTTGGCCACCTTGGTGCCACCAGAATCGCCGACGCGCCCTCCAGGGCCAGCTTGCGCACCACTCTGGCTACCATTGGAAATGGAGGGAACAGGTAAAGAAACCCCAGATCCCTCCAGTTCAGAGACATGGCATCCACCGCCAGAGCCAGAGGATCCTGCGAGAGAGACACAAAGACCGGAAGCTTGTGATTGTGACGAGAGGCAAAGTGGTCCACCGCGGGGAACCCCCACCTGAGACAGATCGAATGGAACACCTTGGGACTGAGAGACCACTCCCCCTGACGAGAGGAGGCCCTGCTCAGAGAGTCCGCCTCCGTGTTCTCCACTCCCGGAATGTAGACCGCTGAGATACACGGGACGTGGCTCTCCGCCCAGTCCAGAATCAAAGACACTTCCCTGAGGGCACTCCGGCTGCGAGTCCCCCCCTGGTGATTGATGTAAGCAACCGCCGTCCGGTTGTCCGACCGGACCTGAACAGGCAGGCCCCGCAACTGATGAGTCAAGCGAAACAGAACCAACCTGATGGCTCTCAATTCCAGAACATTGATGGGCTCGTGAGGCTCCTGCGGGCCCCACAGACCCTGAAACTGGAGGTCCTTCCAAACACCCCCCCAACCTGACAGACTGGCATCCGTGGTGACTGTTTCCCAACACGGTGCCAGAAAAGATCTGCCCTTCAACAGATTGACAGACCCCAGCCACCATTGCAGGGATCGACGAACTCGGGGAGTCATCAGGAAGGACTGATCCAGCGATAGAGGAGACTTGTCCCAAACCTTCAACAGATGAAGCTGAAGTGTCCTTGTATGAAACTGCGCAAAGGGAACCTCCTCGAATGAGGCCACCATTAACCCCACCAGCCTCATCCCTAGACGGATGACTGGACGGGGGGCCGACAAGAGAAGCCGAACTAACTCCTGAATCAAAAGAATTTTGGTCTGGGGCAGAAACACCCTGGCCTGTGAAGTGTCCAGAGACATTCCCAGAAAGGTCACTACTCTGGACGGAGAAAGAGAAGACTTGGGGTGATTGACCACCCATCCGAACCTCTCCAGAGTGGACACCACCACTCTGGTGTCCAACTCCGCTTGGTTGAAAGAAGGAGCCATGATTAGAAGATCGTCCAAATAGGGCACAATGCGGATACCCTGAACCCGTAGCAGAGCCATCACCCCCGCTAGTACCTTAGTGAACACCCGAGGAGCCGAGGTGAGACCGAAAGGGAGTGCCACAAACTGAAAATGCCGATCCTCCACCACGAACCTGAGAAACCTCTGGTGTGCTGGAAAAATTGGAACGTGTAGGTAAGCATCCTTGATGTCTATGGTCGTCAGAAAGTCTCCCTGGCAAAGAGAGTGAATGGCCGAACGCAGCGTTTCCATGCGGAATTTCCGTGGCCGGATGAATCTGTTGAGAAACTTCAGATCCAAGATGGGTCGGACCGATCTGTCCTTCTTGGGTGCCGTGAACAGATTGGAATAAAAACCCCTGCCCTGATCCGAAGGGGGCACTGGGCAAATGACAGCCATGTCCAGAAGATTCTGTACTGCCAACAGGAGCCCCTGCGCCGCTAGAGGTTCCGAAGGCATCCGAGACCTGAAAAATCTGGAAGGGGGGCGGAGCTCGAACTCCAGCTTGTAACCGGAAGACACCACTTTCCGGATCCATCTGTCCGAGACCTCTTGATCCCAGATCTGGGAGAAGTGTCGCAGCCGTCCCCCCACCCGCATGGGTGAGGGCGCCCCCTCATTGCTGAGCCGGCTTAGCAGCCGGCTTGGGCTTAGAGCCCCAACTGTATCCTGGACGGGCACGTCCTCTGCCCCTGCTCCCAGAATCTCCTCTGGAAGAGGGGAATGCAAATCCCCTGCCAGATCTGGCCCCACGAAAAGAGGGGGTAAAGGAAGGCGCCCCCCGAAAGGGACGGCGTTGTTTCTTGCGTTGAGGTAACCTACCACCTTTGGTAACAGAGTCCAATGTCTCTCCAAAAAGCCGTAATCCAACAAAAGGTACATAAAATCTGCCGCCCACTGGCGCAGCCACACCGAGCGCCGAATAGTGACCAGCAGCGCCGATGTCCTACCACACATCATCAAAGTGTCATCCAAGGCTGTCAACACAAAGGATAAAAACAACTCACACCGTTTAAGGCTAAGGAACTCAGCACTACCAGGACGCAGCCCGGAAGAAGTCAACAGGTCCCTGACCACGGACCTGGCAGCCAACACCATTAGTGCCGAAGCGCAAACGGGCCGCATGGCTGACCCAACGCTAGCAAAACCATGACAAGCCATCTGGTCAATACGTTTATCCTCTCCATCCTTGAGAATGGAACAATCAGGTCTATTTAAAACCGAGGAATTAGACAACCCCAAAACCGGTGCATCCACCTCGGGGGGAGATGCCCAGCGCTTAATCGCCTCCGAAGGGAAGGGATATTTCCTATCCCACCCCTGAGGGATGCCCGGGAGCCGAGCCGGCCTGTCCTATTCCTTAGCAATAATTTTGTCAAAATGCCTTTGTGTAGGGAATTCCAAGCGCGGCCTGGATTCCTCAAACAATTCACCCTTCTGCTGTGACACCTCCTCAGGAGGGGAAATATTCAGAACCTCTAACATCAGAGCCAGAGCGTGAGGAGTATCGGAGGATCTCTCCAAGTCACCAAGCTCAGCATCAGCGCCAAAGGACTGCTCATCGTCCGAAATATCAGAATCCTCATAAACTTCCCCTTCCTCTAGCGGGGAATAATCAGACCAATCCAGATTATTAACATCCTCCTGGTCCTCCACCAGCGGAGCCGGCGACAAATGCTTCCTCTTAGTCGGAGCCTTACGGGCGACCGAGCTGGAGATAATTTTTTTTAAGGTTAGCCAATCTGGCGCACATCTCAGATTGCAGCTCCCGGCCCATGACAACGTCACACGGGGCGCGTGTCAAGGTGGGAGGAGGAGATGAAGCGACTGGCGGTGCTGACCCAGACGCCTGGGGTTCGGACTGCCGCGTGATAGTCTGCTGTGCACATGGTATACACAGAAGTACATCGTCCCCAGAAATGGATACCCCACACAACATACACTTCCGGGGATGCCCCGAAGGGGCCCCGAGCCCAGTATCCGGGGATGCCTCCATAAGGTGAACTTTTTAAGAATAGTCGCTATGACCCAGGGAATTACGCCACTAGACAACCCGGGATGCCCCTTTAATGTCCCGAGTGGGAGGATTTATGAGCAATAATGAACCCAGTGATCAAGGATCGGGAAAGACCCCCTAAATGCTACTGGAGATCCTCCTGAACCACCACCTGGAAGACACAGAAAAGGACTAATAAGGCTATGAAGACAAAGACACCCATACAGCACAAGGATAGAGAAGAAAGGAGAGGGGCCATAGGCCACTCACGGAACCACGGAGCACGAAATGGCGACCGAGAAGAAAATCCTCCTGAGGCTGCTGACCGAAGAGGAGAAGGGGGCGTGGTCAGCGCGGGACGCGCGCGACGCCGAGCAACGCCCCCCCCTCCTCCTATGCAATGCTGAGCTCCGCAGCGGCGCCAGGGAAAGACGGGGGCGGGCAGCGGTGACGCGCGCAACACCGGCCCCGCCCCCAGGTACATCGTGAGGAGAAGTCTCCTCAGTGAAAAGGCGCAAAGAACCGGCCGGCGCCGCAGCAAGAAGTGCGGCCGCCGTGCCCGGTCGGGAGACATAGTAAAACACACATCACACAGTGCCTCAATCAGCTAAACAGCAGGGACGGGTCCCGGCCCTGCGCCGACGGTCCGGAACCCCGTCCCCCCCCCCACGAAATGTACAGTATGACATGGCGTGAGGTAACTGCCGCTGCCATTGATGACAGAGACAAGATGGGGGGGGGGGAGATAAGGACAGGTCCAGCACCGCACAAGGTTCTCCTGTGAAAAGGCTACAGCGCTCGAGTAAAAACATTTAAAGAGACACTAACACCCGAAAGAGATAGGGACTAATAAAGAAGGGACCCACACTCCCCATCCCCACTGAGGAAAAGGGATCTTGGGAGGGCCAATGAAAATTAAATCAAGGGACAGGGCATCGCAAACCGGGGTCACCAACCCGGTGTAACCGCCTACCCTCTCATATAGGGTCTCACGGTGGAGCATAGCTCCTAAGTACCTAAGGTGCTGATATACCCTCGCCTGGACCCTCAGCCAAGGCTGGGAGGCATATGGATTTCTGGGGAAAAAGGGTCCAAACGGAAATAAATAAGTAGTGGGCCGGGAGTCATCCCGGCTACCTGAAATCCCCCTGTGCAAGGAGGAGCCATCATCTTCTGACTTGCTCGCCGTCTGCAGAGATGGAAAACTGGGTAATGAGTGGGAGGTCCCAGGTATTTATGGATCAGGGAGGGGCTTTCTTTTTGCTATCATCTCTGCAGGAACGCCCTCTTCAGGTCGGTATTACCCACATGTTATGGATATCTTGAAGCGGGGTGTGTGACATACTTAGAATAAGTATATATTTGAGGAGACCGCTCTTTCCAAAAAGATTGGGGATACAGATTTACAAATGAATGTGCTAAGGACTACACTCAGCTGAATCTTCCCCAAAGCAGCGTGGCCCACAGGAAATTCTCCTGTGGTCAGTCCACCCATGAATGCAACTGAGGTCCACATTTGGGATCTAGTGAGTAAGAGGTACAGTAGGCCAAGTCTTGGTGGGCCCCTTTGTGGTATGTTTGGGTACCTTTTTCTGCCCTGTCACCTATGGCTCCTCCTCTATCACTAATCGCCCTCCAGTCCCTAGTGTCTTTAGTGTCTTTTTTACTGCCACCAGTCATCTTCTCCTTGCGACCTTTTTAGCTGAAGCTGATCGTCCTTATGTCTTTGTTGAAGCATGCCAACTGTCCTCTGGCAGTCGTCGCCTTCTACACTTTTACTAAAGGAGTCCACCATTGCTGCTGTTCGCCTTCTGGTCCTCACTAATTTCTGAGCTGCCACCAAACATCCTCCATTTCTAGCCGCTTTCTCGCTTGCAACCGATCGAGGATGATTTGTGGTAGCAGGGTATGGGTCACAGTCAGAATAATATTCCCCTGTTGGACTAAGATTAAAATGAAGCCTGAAAGCAGGCAAAATACTCTTGCTTGCAAGTTCGACCACTGGTGATGGTTGATGGCAGCTCATTCACAAATCCAACAACTACCAATCAGATTTGACATGGGCTTGCCCACCAGGGCAGAGCCCCAGGTCCAACATTTGCTAAGTCAAGGGGGCCTTCACCACTTGTTCATTGTGGTCATTGAGGGTCTGAGGCAGGAGAGATGCCGGTGGCCTGTATGGCCAGTATGTGTATGGCTGTATCTGTAAAACAGTAAACATCAGACTCGCAGTAAAGGTAGAAAGGAGCTCCTGGTCACAGCCCCGGTTCCACTGCACAGCAGCAAGACTGGCCCCGATGCCAGTGATGGGGCCAGATTTGGTGGTCTTGGTTGGGCAAGGCCCATTCCAGCCTGCAGCATAAGAAGTGTGCAGGGGGTCAAGCATGTGGATCCCACAAGGTGGAAAGAAGAATGCTGGGAGCTTGTTTGCCCGCCTCCGTGCCCAATAAAGATAGCACCAGAAACAAGCAACTCTTGAAGTTAGAGGGAAGAGGGCTGGAGCAGAGGATTGAAGCTGAGGATGACTGCAAGGTCGACTGGTTGACATGCAGGAGGCACCATGGCATGCGTGGTCAGAGGGGGCCCAAAAAATAGTGGTTTGTACTGCACTATTACTTTAAAGGAAAAATATGTGTTAGACTACCCGATTTTCTGCCAAGGGGCCTCCACCACCCTTGATCCAGCACTGATGCTCACACTCGAAACTCACTGGCCACTGGTGGAGTGTTGCAAAAGTGTAGACCCAGTAGTAATTCTGCCCAGTTTCAAGCTCCTTATACTTTCTTTTTGCTATGTGCTATCCTAAATTGCAATGTCCCGAGATAGGGATAAAAGGATATCTCCAGTCATTAAAATCCACGAGAGTGCACAGAACTATCTGTCCAACAGACTCCCTGAAAGAAAAAAAAAATCCAATTACTCTTATTTCATTAATTTATTTAAAACTATAAAACAAAATTCTGGTTAAAACTGATTTTTGAGTTTTATTATAATGTTATTACTGTTTTTTTTTTCAGATGCCTTCTGCTTTTTTCAACCCAATGTCAGCATTCCAGAAAATGACTTAACAGGTAGGAATTCCTTCATTTGTAGGAACGCATCTAATTTACTGGTAGCTGTCTAAGGATGTGGTGTGACCCACATCTGACAATCAACAATCAACATTATCTATCTAAACATGGGCAAAATATAGATAGGTAAGACTCCTGGCCCAAATGGTAGCCGCCTCTGTACACGGGCAGGCTGATTCATCATTAGCGGCAGGTAAGCGACAGTTGAGCGACTGTAGCGGCATTTTCAGAGCGCCCGCTAGTAGTCGCTGTGCTTGGCCGTTGTTCGGTAGTTGATAGCGACTCAGTCGGTTTGCCGTAATGTTGAATATTGGGTGAGGAGTCGCTATTTGACAGGTTCCGCGCTCTATGGGAGCGCATGATAGCGACTGGCCCTAGCGACCGGCTCCCACCATATTCATTAAAAAATCACGCTCAAAAAATTCTCGCGCTGTAAAATGCATGTTTAAACTCCAGAGCGCTGGCGGCGATGGGTTAAAAGTAGTTTTTTAACCCCCAAACCACCATATTTTTGGAAACCAAAAAAAACAAGTTTTTAAAATAATTTAGTAATATGAATACATTAATATCAGACCTGTAATATCAATTCTGTACAATTTTTTTTTTTAATTTTTTTTACCTTAAAAAAAAATCTAAAATGGCAGAAGTGGTCACAGAATTTTTCACATTAAAAAAAAAAAAAAAAAATTAATAACAATTAATTATTAATATTTAAAGATTGTTCCATTGAAATGCATTGGAGAGCGCCAGGTAGCGAGAGGTCATACCTGTCGCTGTTCAAGGTCGGACGCTGGCGCTGTGGGCTGAGGCTGGAATAATGATGAATGAGTGGCTATATGGCGCTATCTCAGTCGCTAAGCAGGATCGGCTTGATAAATGTGTGATTGTGGTGGGAAGCCGGCGTTCTCGTGGCGGGGCTCGTCATTACCGGCCGCTCACCAGTCGCTACCTGTCGCTATTCCTTCATAAATAAGGGCCTAATTATTTTGTGATCTTGTTTCTGCAGAATTGTGTTCATTGTTCGCACCCGAAGGATTGGAGCAGTATTATTTTGGTATAAACAGGACAGAGCAACTTGTATGTGTTACAAATTGCAGCCTGGAGAATGAATATTCTTTGCAATGCCTCCATGGACATTGTTCCGTCAATAACAATGGCCCCAAGTGCTTGTAAGTATTGTTACCGCAGTACATTTCCAGTTCTTTAAGCTGCAAGCATACAGTACTTATACTATAGGGAAAAATGACAGTCCTACATATGCACCATTCTTCATTGTAAACTGGAGCAATGATTTCAGGGTCAAGGGTTGAATTCCTCTGCTTTCTGCTTGCCCATGCTGGCTGTCGGGGGCGCCATCTTTTATTCTCCAGCACTTAGCATTCACTAAAGAATTTGCTAATTTATGCAGATTTTTCAGTCTCCAATATGAATTCATTTTGGAGAGAACTGAGAAACTGGGATATACATGAATCAGCAAGGTCAAATGGGCAGGCTGATTCATCATTAGCGGCAGGTAGCGACAGATGAGCGTCTGTAGCAGGCATTTTCAGAGCGCCCGCTAGTAGTCGCTGTACTCGGCCGTGGGTCGCTACTTCATAGCGACTCAGTCGCTGTTCAGTAATGTTGAATACATTGTGAGGAGTCGCTATTTGACCAGTACAGCGCTGTATGGGAGCGCATGTTAACGACTGCTCATAACGACCGACTCACACCATATTCAGCAAAAAAACAGCCTCACAAATCTCTGGCGCTGAAAAATACTTGTTTGAAGCCCAGAGCGCAGGAGGCGGTGTGTTTAAAGTGTGTTTTCAAGCATCTATCAACTAGTAACAAAGCGAAAACATATGGAATTACATTGTAACAACATTGTAACATGAACACTTTAATGGCAGACCTGTAATGTCATGTTTGAGGAAATATTTAAAAACTGAAAAAAATATGAAAAAACTGCTTATTCAATGCCAGAAGAGGTCACAGAATTATTTGTGATTTTTTGGAAAAAAAAAACCAGTTTAAAGAGAAGAAAAGGATCGTCCATTGAAATGTATGGGGGAGCGACAGGTAGCAAGAAATCATACCTGGCGCTGTGCAAGGATGAACGCCGGCGCTGTTCGCTGAGGCTGTGAAAATGATGAATCAGATGCTACATGGCGCTATCCCAGTCGCTAAACAGATTCTGCTTCATAAATGTGTAATTGCGTGCCGTGTCCGGCGTTGACCAGTCGCTATCTGTCGCTACCTCTCATTAACCAGGCGCTACCTGACGCTATCCTTTCTTAAATAAGGGCCTAAGTGTGGTGGAGACCCCTGGACACAACATCTGCTGGAGGCCCCAGATACAGTATGTTTTACCTTTAAAATAACAGTCCAGCCAAGTAACTGATTGGTGGATGTCTGGCACCCGCCTACTTACTGGAACGTCAGATCGAGTCCCTTGTGCCCCCCTTGTGTGGGTGCGTGCTGCTCGGGAACTCCTGCTTTGCCATTCTGGGTGGGGGGTAGTGTAGTCGCCCGGCTGGTTCCCTGCATTGAGCTGCCAGCGGCTGTGCTTGGTGGCTTATGTGCAGTGACAGCTCTGCACCCATCACTGTAGCGTTGCTGACGCCTGCTTTGCTGCTCTAGACTCTCCGTCCTGCCCTGTGGTGGCTTTGGCTGCAGGTTTGCAAAAACAAAAAAAAGGCTTGGCCAGGCGCAGGAGGCCCCTACTGCCACCGATAGCTTTGTTGCTGACCCTGCGGCACATCAGACCAAATACTGAAAAGCTTCCTGGAGCAGACCATAACCTAAAGATTGGTGGAGGCCCCCTTTGCAGGACAAGTGGTGGAGGCCCCGGGCGCCTGCCCCTTGCGCCCCCCTATAATCCAGCCCTGTGGATGAGTCATTTTCTGCTACTAAGATGGCCCTGAAAAAGAAGGAGAGTTCACTAGGATTTATTAATAAATATAAATCAGGCCAAATGTACGATGTGGCTTCTGACAGTCAGCATGGAGAGAACAGAATGCAAGCTACTTTAACTATTGCCTGGAATGTCCCTTTAAAATCACAGAAAACATACTCATGCCCTTATTCATCAAGCGATAGCGCCAGGTAGTGTCTGACGAGCGCCAGGTAGCGGCAGCTAACGGCGACTACCGACTCAAGTACGCCCGGCGGCGGTCACAATGACGCATTTATCAAACAAAATGAGGCTAGCGCCGGCGAGAGCGACGGCTAGCGCGGCATTCATCATGAAGCCGCCTGGACCGAACAGCGCCGCTGCAAATTCCCTCACAGCGCCAGCTATGAGCTGTCGCTCCCTGGCGATGTCCAATGCATTTCAATGGAGCAATCTATAATAATTCATGATTAATTGGTATTATTTTTTTTTAATTTTTTTAATGTAAAAAAATCGGAGAACACTTCTGCAATGTTAGGATTTATTTTTAAGTCAAAAAGAAAAAAAAAAAAAATATGTGCAGAATTGATCTAACAGGTCTGATATTAATGTATTCATATAACAAAATGATTCTATAAACATGTATAATGTTACATTCAAAAAATATGGTTGTTTAGGGGTTAAAAACTAGTTAATACACATCGCCGCCAGCGCTCTGGGGTTTAAACAAGGAATGGACAGCGCCAGCACATTCGGAGCGTGATTTTTTGATGAATATGAAGCTAGCCGTTCGCTCTGGCCATTCGTTGTCAGGCGCTCACATACAACGCTGGACCTGTGAAACAGCGACCCCCCCAGCCCGTATTCAACATTACCGCACACCGACTGAGTCGCTGTCATCAAGCTAACGCCGGCCAAGCACAGCGAATACTGGCTGGCGCTGAAAAAATCACGCTACAGTCGCTCATCTGTCGCTACCTGGCGCTATTGATGAATCGGCCTCTCAGGCTTCACATAAATCTGTGTGTCAGCTGGAATCCCCCCATGTGATGAATTACATCACTGGAGGGGAGGGACGTGGAGGGGGAAAGTTACTCCATGTCCCTCCCCTCCAATGATATAATTAGTTACATAGGGGGGATTCCATAGAGGCTCCTCTGTGGTATAAAAGCCTCCTTTCCCCGGTGGGCCAGAATTTCTTTGGCAGGAAGGAGGGAGTGTGTCCCCTCTCACTGCAATAGCTGCCCGGCATCAAGAAGATGCCCACTGGAACAGGCAGAAGCCCCTGACCTGCCAGCCCTACAGAATGGACACTGCTCATCGAGGGACAGATGAAGGGAAAAGTGGCAATGATAAGCTCTTTTCCTTCATTTTAAAATGGTATAATTTTTTTTTCTTTTTTAACTGTTTGTGAATTAGTAAGTGGTTCAAAGGACCCCTATACCAGTTCACCGGGTAGTGATGGCCAGCACAGCACCTGTAAATGCATCAGCAGGTGGCTTGCCAGATAAATTAACCCAGATCTATTTAGTATCCGTGATGGGGTGAACAGGAGAGAATCAGCAATATCCGGGTGAAATTTAGCTTTGAAGCCCCACCTTCTACTGTGTTGTCTTAGGTTTGGGCCAAAGCTCACCAGAGCGGCATGCCCAGACAATGCATGACAGAGCTTCATGGAGATGCAGCAATTCACTGAATAAAGAAGGAAGACAGCAGAAGCAGGTGATGGGATGCACCAGATTACTCACTAGACCTAGGTATAGGTGGAGGAACAGACTGCACACAGCTGGATGGCAGGACAAAGGTGGACTACAGAATATGGTGGAAAGCTGGAGAATGGGCATTGCATGTAGGACATGGGAAGGATTTGAGGACCAGACTGGATGCAGGAACACAGGTTGGATTCAGGTACATACAAATGTGTCCACCATTACGCTATCTCCACTTTCGAAAAAAGGCTTCAGTTTCACATGACATTAAACACAATATCATAATACGACCTGAAAGGCTTAATTCACATATCTCTCACACTATTACTAGAGATGAGCGAACCGGTTCGGATGAACTGGAATTCGCTCCGAATTTCAGGAAATATTCGATTCGGCACGAAGCCGAATATTTTGTGGTTCGTGCCGATCGAATTTTTCCTGAAATGAAAAAAAAAAAATGCCGGCATGGTGGGAGCCGGCCGCCGGGCCGGTAAAGCCGGCCGGCCCGCTCCCACCATGCCGGCATTTAAAAAACAAAGAAAAAAAAAAAGAAAAAGAAAAAATGCCGGTATGGTGGGAGCGGAACCGGTCGGCTCCGCTGTCAGCGGAACCGGCCGGCCCGCTCCCACAATGTCGGCATTTAAAAAAAAAGGCAAACACTTAACTGCAGGTCCGGAGCGTGGAGGCCGGCGCCGCTCTCAGCTGTCATCTGATGACGCGCCCTCAGATGACAGCTGAGAGCGGCGCCGGCCTCCACGCTCCGGACCTGCAGGTAAGTGTTTGCCTTTTTTCTCAAATGCCGGCATTGTGGGAGCGGGCCGGCCGGTTCCGCTGACAGCGGAGCCGGCCGGCCCGCTCCCACCATGCCGGCAAAAATGCTTTTTTTTTTTTTTTTTTTTTTTAAATGCCGGCATGGTGGGAGCGGGCCGGCCGGCTCTACCGGCCCGCTCCCACCATGCCAGCATTTTTGATGGGGAACTTCGTAAAAGTTCGATTCGGCCGAACCCGAATTTCTTTGGGAAATTCGGCGAATCGGCCGAATCGAACTTTTCAAAAGTTCGCTCATCTCTATCTATTACAATAGACTAGATAATCATCTTGTGACATAGAGATCGACTCAGAGCCAGGTGAGAAAACTCACTCCTTTTTAGAAGAGAAAACTTCTAAAGTTTCTCTTGATAAAGATCTTTGGATCGAAACGTCGAGTTGTCATTCCCAGCGGTCAGCCTGTAAGCGCAATCCTTCTTTGTATGCTATGTATATCTCGCTATGCCATCTCTCTGCTTGATATTTGTGACTGCTACTTTTGGGTACAATTATGGACCATGCATATGATAACATCCTTACCTGCTATATATTGTCATTTATTTGCTTATGTATACTGTGAGGTTCAATCATTGTACCCTGGCATGATTTTGCTGTATCTGGTTTGCTTCATATACTGACCCTTGGTGGTCGCATTAGTATCTACATAGTGTTTAAACTAGTTACTGGACATACCTTGTATATATATATATGTGTTTGTTTCACAAATTAAACCACTTTTGATTGATGCATAGCTATTTTCAGTGGGTGTTCATGGAGTAACCCCCTGGGGATAGCCTATGGAGTACACTTGTCATGGTGTATGGCTCGAGGGTTTGGTGGCTGGTAGTCTTGACCCCAGGGCTAGTTAACCATTGCAGTTCCCGCTGTATCCTAGTCAAGGCACCCACTGAAGAAAGCAATGCCAGGGTTCGGATAAACAACGTTGCTTTTATTGCTGGAACAAGGGTTAAAGTAAATGTCCTTTCCTCTGGATGCAACCAGGGTAACTTTAGTAACTTTAAACAGGACTTTAGTGGTTACTGATGCAGAGTGAGAGAGTCTATGCTGAAGCCTTAGGGCTGTAGAGGTGCTGGGAATAGTAATACTAGCTTGGGATGACGTTAGAAGACTTTAGAAGAGTTTACAGACCTGATCCTGGAGTCTGAGGCTTTAGCTGGAAGGACACGTCTGAGAGACAGCTGGAATTGAAGGAGACGCTGCCATGTGCTCTGAGGATCAGGCAATGGCGCAGTGGAGCTTACTTGGAAGTCAGTGTAGCTATGGTGGACCGGGGTGACCCTCTAACTTCTAGTTCCACCAGACAATGGGCGCAGACTGTAAGAAGATGGTCCCACTGGAGTAGGTAGCTGACGTGGGGGGATTCCTCCAGCTTGCAGGGGGTCTGGATGAGGAGACAGGGCCTCAGGCCTAGCAGGGTGGCCGAGGTGAAGAAACAGGGGAGCAGAGATGCTCACACTTCTGGTGCCAACACCAGACTCGTCTAGGTACAGGGCTTCCTGCCTAACCATGCAAAGATGGTAGGAGGAGCTGGCTTCCTCTGTCCTGCCATTGGTCGGCATGGTCAGGTGACAGAGGAGTCATAGACTTCACTCTGCATCAGCTTAAATGACAGTTGGAGGAACAAATAAACACTTTACAATATGTGGCGTAGGCCTAACATGTAATGACAATTATGTGACCACTAGGGGCAAACTTGAGACAATACTTCCAATTGCATGGCACATGTACCTCAAGCACTGTGGTGAAGCTGTGACAAACCCTCAGCTGTGTAGCAGCTGTTGCAGTATTCAGTGCTGGCCACTGCATTCACTTACTCCATTTTCTATTTACATAGAAGAGAAAACTGCCATTTAATTTCATTGTCTACCTTGGGGGTGATTTAACACCAGGTGAAAATTTACACCCAGTTGTTGAATCAGCCTCAAGGTAGACAATGAAATAGAAAGGCAAAAACTCCTTCTAAAAAGGACTGAGTTTTCTCACCTGGCTCTAAAGCGACCCCATAGCGTCACAAAAACATGAGCTGGCCATATCACAATACAACTATCCAAAGCTAAAGGTATGGATGGATGTCTATAGGCTGGATACTGGATAACAGACAAGATACCCACTCAACTCCCTAAGCTGAATGGCAGCACACGGCGAGGGGAAAGGCAATATAAGGCATTGGTAGCTGGGGTTTGAGGAGTTTCTGCAGCATGTATCCCCTAAATGTATTCAAGGGAGGTTCTGGCACAATAGCCTCGATTCAGAGAGACAAAAAAAAACTTCTGTTTTAGTGCTGATCTGTTTTTTGTGTGAAATGTTTCCGTTCTCGTATGAGCGTGTGAGCGATTCTATGCATGCATTGAAAACCTTCTGTAAAGTTTCCGTCCGTTCGTACGGCAGATTACGAATACGAGGATGTAATTTTCCATCCAGACTTTTCCGTTTCATTTTCACATGTTACAACGTAGGCTTTCGTTTTTGCCCTTTTCCCATTGTATCCTCCAACGAATCCTTTCAGTTTCCCGTTCGATTCTGTTTCCCTTTTTCAATAAATATTCGTCCAGACGGAATCCTTACGATCTTGCGCCTGCGCACTACAAACTTAACTCATTAAAGTGCTCGCCTACATATTTGCCACCCTCACTTCTACTACAATGTTTAGCTAAATCACTTAGCACTATCCTCCATCTTCCCTTTTGAACCCTTAAAGCTCACCCAAACCACTTCTCGGTTAGGTTCTTCTTCCATTTTAGCCCCCTAAAACTTACCCAAATCACTTCTCGGTCATGTGAATATTCATCTTCAAATATTTCTGGGCCCATTAGTTTTGTGTTAATGTATTTTGTAAATGAAATGACAATGTAACATTTTTTTTTATTCCATCATAAAATATAAAATGTAAAAGAATTTTGAAACTTTCACATTTTTACAACTATAAAAAACAAAATACATAGCAATGGCAGGCCACAGAACATTATTCTTCATCTGTGGTCCCCAACGAGTTGCGCAGCTCCTGCATCTCGCCCACCAACTGAAGGACCCTGACACTCAGTTGTGCCACTCTGGCATGTGTGGTCCCTGTTAAAAAACGTAAATTAAAATATTGGTATAACCTTGTTGGGGTCATACTGCAGTGCCCCCCCCCCCCCCGTATGGTCCAAACACCTAAATCTGGACTTCAAAAGCCAGAGGGCCCTCGCCACCACGGGCCGGGTTTTGCATAGTGCCCGATTAGAGAACCCCTGGCCCACATTCTGCAGGCAAAGAACGGGCATCAGGAGCAAGGGCGAGTGGCACATCTTGCGGTTCCTGCAACCAAATCTAAAATAATTACACAAAGCAAAGGTAACCAACTAAAACAATAACTCCTACAACAAATTAAGATTCAAGTTCAACAATCCAAATAAAATTCACAAAGGACATTCCGTAAGTCTAAAAAAATATAGCAATTATATGGATGTGTGGAAAAATAAATGTTTACATGCTAAGGACTAATTAAGGTCAGCATTAAAATGCATCTATAAAGCATACATGAAATGTATTGATTCAGGTATGCATTGCTATACAATTTATGGCCTGGGCCATGCTGATACATGCAATGCCTGGGTGCTAAAGGCGTGCAGACTCCTCCACATAGCCGCAAAACATGTTCAACAATAGCAATCCGAGCCCTCAAAGGTCCCGTAAGTGGTTCAGAAATGAAACGGATTTATAGGGTGGTGATCCGTCGGAAATCAGCTCTTTGAATCAGACGGAAACCATCCCAACAACAGAAGTTATCTGAACGAACGGAAAATTTCCGATTTTGTTTGGAAAATGATCCGAACTAACGGAAATGTTCCGATTTGCTTCCGTTCATCGGAAACGCATTCCCGAACGTTCGTACGAATGAAAAATGAATGAAAAAAAGTAAAAAATTACAAACACCCACCAAAACTTTCACAGACAGCTACGGAAGTCCGGACGAATGTGTCTTTGAATGGAGGCTAATATGAGCATCACAGGAACTTGCTATAGCAGTGACAGATCTGGACTGGAGGGGTAGGCCCTAATGATGCGAGAGGTGGCTGCTCTTCATAGTCATTACATGTGTCTGTTGTGTGTGGGGGGGGGGGGGCTATTCATTTTTGCTTTGCCTTTTTTTTGCTTTGTTTTTTAATTTTTCCTTACACTTTGAAACATTTCCCTCCCTCAGCTGCGAAACATCGGACGAGTACTGGTACAACGGAAATCTCTGTGAGACGGCCATTAGTAAAGCTGGAGTGATCGGAGGGGTGACCGCTGGCCTGGCCATGCTTCTCATTTTAGTAATAGTTATGTTGTACTTTGCACACAGACGTCGAAGTCACTCAGACAAAGTAAAGTAAGTATCTGATCATTGTAAGTATTGAATTTTCCCAAAGTGGGGACAGTCCAGGCAACTTAAAAAAACAAAAAAAAAACATCCCTTACCTGCCAGTCCCTCGTAGTCCTGTGAGTGTGCTCTTAATCAGCCCCTGACACACATATGAGTGTCCACCTCTGAAAGTAGGTATCACTAGTTGATGCTCTCGATAGATCAGGTGGTGCACCCCCTGCTGACAATGGAACCTGATCTCACATGACAAGTGCACCAAGGTCAGATGGGGAGTGTGCTGTTGGTATTGGAGCACTGAAGCTAGGACTGCTGCAGACCACAGGACTGTAGGAGGTTCATTGACCTTATTTTTTTTTTTGGTTGCCTGGACAGGCATATTCTTTTACGTTACAGTGAACCCATTTAAGAATGTTAGTATTACCTCTTGTTTGCTCAAAGGAAACAGGAAGTTTCATAGTTGTCATCTGGAGCAAAGGGTAAGAACAAGCAGAACATATGGAGTTCCTGTGCCAGTGAAATCTGGTCCTTGACACAGATTGCTTTTTCTAGTAGATTAAAGTGGACCAAAACCCAGGATAGTCAATAGTTTTGACTATCCTGGGTTTTGATCCTTTCCCCGGAGGTGCCCCGATGGGGGGCCCGCTGTGTGAAACTCCCCAGGACACCGAGCCCAGCTCCACTTATCCCAGTCCCACGGCTCTTCTAAGAGCAGCCGCACTGACGGCTGCATCCTCCCGCTCCCTCTAACAGGGAGCGTGCACGTGCCAGCCATTTGTTAATCGGACCGGGGTAAGGTGACGTTGGTTTTGGTCCAATTTAAACTGGACCTTCAGCATGATTTAATGAAAAGTCAAACCCTTAAAAAACTATTCCCCAGCATCTAAAATTAATATATTATAAGTCTTTAGTCACTTACTTATTATTTTTTCCCACACTGGGCTGCAACTCTGTTCAGGACTCTAGGATATGGGGGCCGCCATCTTGAATCAGAAGCATCACACATACTGATGAGAGGAGAGCGGGATAAAGTACAGGGGGTGGTGTTATAGCTGTACTTTGCACAGACAGAGCAGAGCTGGGATCAGGGAGAGAAATCCCAGAATGCAGAGTGACACAGTTAGCAGACACTTCCTGTTTGCAGGCTGCCTGAAGCTCCATGAGCCGCCATCTTGGATGTTTATTCAGGGTGAAGGTCCACTTTATATGTTTTTTCTCAACGCTGCCCTCAACAAAAAAAACTACCCATAGACCTTTAACAGTCTTGTTTATTGGCGGTTAGCAGAACCTTATCACGTATATGATCGCCTATCAGTGGTGCTTGCTCGCATGATGCAACATCTGCTACCAGTCCATAAGGGAAGTCAAGGTGGGCACCAGGACTGGCCAGGAAAGCATGCTGTTAGCACTGACACTGTCAATATGACTTTTGATCCAGTTTAAACTTGCTGGACAGGGCAGTCCGGTTAGTCATATTTTTTTCCTGTCTGGACAAACCCTTTATCTTTCTGCGTGATCCCAGCCAGGAAGTAAAGATAAATCTATCCCATGGGTCACAAACATTAAACCCTCTTTACCTAATTTCGAAACATTGATATTGGGGATACTTCTTATCGAAGGTGTAATAAGTTGTTGCTTACAACTAGGGATGAGTGAACCGGTCCGGACGAACCGGAATTCGCTCCGAATTTCAGGGAAAATTCGATTCGACACAAACCTGAATTTTTTTTGGTTCGTGCAGATCGAATTTTCCCTGAAATAAAAAAAAAAAAATGCCGGCATGGTGGGAGCGGGCTGTAGGCGTAGCCGGCCTGCCCGCTCCCACCATGCCGGCATTTTTTTTTTTCAGATGAGCGATTCGTGAAGGTTCGATTCGGGTGAACCCGAATTTCTTGGGGAAATTCGGCGAATCGCCCGAATCGAACTTTCAAGAAGTTCGCTCATCTCTAGTTACAACAATAACAAGTTGGAACATAAAATTCCATCAGCATTTTGTAAGCAGTCAGCAGGGTTGAGCTAAAGAGGGTGAAGGTCTGCACTCCTTAAAAGGCCAAACTATTATTAGGTAAATTTAAAAACATCTCCATATAACAAAATTCATATTTCAGCCATTAAAGAAAGTGTAGAGCCCACTGACGTGTTTCGGACACAAGGGGTCCTTAATCAACAAAGTAAGCAGGGTTGGTCCTATATGGGAGATATGTGCCACTGAATCTGAGGCTTTCAGTGGCATAAGTCCCGGGTAAAGCTACTGGCTGGCAACAGCTAGATTGTCAAGCAGTTTTTTAAACTGTGTTTCTGGGTCGGGGATTTAGGAGTGGCTGTAGAGTCTGTATGGGATAACTACTCCTGCACTCCACTCCAGGATTCACAAACTGCTGGCTGAACACTCAGATGTGCACCTGAGTTGATATTAGGGCAATTAAAAGATGTCAGAGAGACAAATGAGATGTGAACATAGCAGCAGGAGGGCGCTAACCTCACTGCTCTGCTGGAAGCTGGAGAGAGCCAGCGTCTGCCTGAAAGCCTGTTACTGGGTGAGATCTGGAATTTGGTGTTTGAATTTTATTGCTAAAGAAAGCATAATTTGTTTGATGGACTTTTGATGCAATGCTGAACTGGAACTGGTGACTGATCCTGAGAACAAAAACCCTGTGTTTGCACAAGAACTCCTGTTTTTACACCCGCAATTTCGCCTGTTTTTACGCCCGCAATTTCCTTGTGGGTAAATTTGCCTCCGATAGCTCTGATAGTTGCAGCTATGCATAATCACCATATGACTGACTTTATGAAATACAATTGAATAGGTATATACAAAAGTGCAGTAACAAAGGAATAATCACATAGTCATAAAGTAATTCAATTCAGTGGCGCCATATACCTATAAAGCTAGCCGAACGTTTTTGGAGCTGCACTACTCCCTTCCTCAGCGAACAGCGTGAAAGGAGCAGTGCAGCTCCAGAAATCGCAGGAAAATTTACTTTAAAGTGGACCAAAACCCAGCTTGATTAGCCCGGGAATCTATAAGATTCCTGGGCCGATCGATTCCCTCCCCCCGGAGCATCCGAAATTGGGATGCCCCGCTGTGTGAAACCCCCCAGTTCGCCTCATTCACTCACCTTTGTTCCCACTCCAGTGGCACATGCGCAGGCCGCGGCTGCATCCCCACTATCCCTCTAGCAGGGCGTGTGCCAGCGCCAGCCATTTGTGAATGGCCGGTGCAGGCACGCTCCCTGTTAGAGGGAAGCGGGGGATGCGGTCGCCAGCACGCTGGGAGTCGCTGTACTTGGACGCCGTCTTTGATGGCGTGACGTCAGCGGCTCCGAGCTGATTGGATGAGCGGTCTCGCATGCGCCTTAGGACCAGGAGGAGGTTTCACACAGCCTAATCGGGGGGGGCCCCAGGGGAAAGGACCAAAACCCAGGATAGTCAAGATCCTGGGTTTTGGTCCATTTTAAAGCTGACTCTGATGCACCCAACATGGGTGCAGCTTAGAAATTGCTTATCATTGATGCTTTAAACCCTTCAGCATAAATTATTGAAAAGCCCAAACCCTTAAAAAACTATTCCCTAGCTTCTAAAATGAATATACGCTGTGATCGGCTATCGGGCGCTGTAACAGAGCATCTCATTCGCTGTAGTAACCTGGCCGTCATTGATGAATGAGATGTATGATGGGTGTTCTAACACCAGTAAAGCATTGCAGGGAGTGAAAGGTAGCGTCAGCTCAGTGCAGCCGACTCTTAGCGACTCGCACCATATTCAACAAAAAAAAAAAGACTCACAGAGCGTTGGTGCTCTGGATCTGGTCGCTATAGCATAGAGCGCCAGACGGTGTATGATTAAAGTCTGTTTCTGAACACATATCCAGCAGTAACAAAGTGAAAACACATGGAATGACATTGTTGTAACACTGTGACATTAATACTTTAATACCAGACCTGTAATGACAATTCTGCATAAAAAATCACAAAAGTTTTCAAAAATGACTTTTTCTAGGCCAGAAGACGTCACACAATGATTTGAGAGAAAAAAAAATTAAAAACAAAAAACCCTGTTTAAACAGAAGAAAAGGAACGTCCATTGAAATGTATGGGAGAGCGACAGGTAGCGAAAGTAATACCTGGCGCTCTTGAGCTGCCTGTAATGATGAATCGGACGCTACATGGCTCTGTTAGAGTGGCTCACCAGATTCGTTTCCATAAATGTGGTTTCGCGTACAGCGCCCATCGTTCTCCAGGCCCTTCCTGCTGCTACGGGGCGCTACCTGTCGCTATCCCTTGATGAATAAACTGCTAGGTGTCACTGATAAAGGGTGTTGGGTGGGGCAGCAATATATCATCTCAGACCTGCTCTCGGAAAAAAAAAAACATGTTTTTGTCTATTTTTTCTGAATTCAGGCTGATAGAGCCAGAGCTGTGTTGGTATGAGGAAGGCTGGGAATCAAATGGCTATGAAAGGCAAATATATAACCCAGAACCAGACAAACGCAGAGAAGGTAAGACTTGATACTACAACAAAACTTGTACTGTAAATGTCTTTTGATGATCCCCCCCAAAAATCTTGAAGGTGTCCCTTGCCATTCCTACCACCCCTAACTACATTTTTGGCACACACATTGTTTGAGCTGCACACAAAGCCTTCCTCCACAATTGTTGCTCTCTTTACCTATAACCCTGTGGCAAGGGATGTACATAGGTTTTACAGGGCCCCATAGCAAAATTCATGGTGGGCCCCCCCAAAACCCATGACACACAGAATAGACTAGAAAATACCTCAGGGTCAAAGAAAAGTCCTCCGCAGGGGTATCCCGAAATTGTTCCACTAGTTCATATACAGGCCTCCGGCGGCATCACCTGCTCCTCTCCACCTGATGTGCTCACCCTCTCTGGGCATTTTGTGTCCAACCAGAGGGAGGCGCCAGAGGGTCAATACATTCAACATTGTTTGCTATACATTGATCAGTGCCGATTGCGGGAAAGCCTGTGAATGCTCCATGGGATCGGAATAAGACTTTGGATTATCCTGGGGAGACACACATAGGGGTATCCCACATTAGAATAAAGGGGGGTGGGAGCAGCTCAATCACTATTATTTATACAAAATTATTATTATTATTATTCAGGGCCTGGGAACTAATTTACCGCCCAGTTTAACCCTCTCATCAATAAATATCAAGCAACAAACATGTCTAGCTATGTGGAAAGACAGAGATTTGGTTGCATATATCTGCAGATACATGTGGAAGCCACACTGCCCCGGCAAGGCACTCTGTGTTTAGTGTGGTCACTACTCTTAATTCTGAGTCCCCAAAGTTGGCACATGCAATGCAGACAAATATCTGAGAGCTACTCACCTGGGAAGCTGCCAGCCTCCCTTTAGAACACTTCACAGGGAGAAATCCATATTGACTGAATTCTTCCCTGCTTGTGCTCATGGCAATTCAAATGAATAAAGGGGGGTGGGAGCAGCTCAATCACTATTATTTATACAAAATTATTATTATTATTATTCAGGGCCTGGGAACTAATTTACCGCCCAGTTTAACCCTCTCATCAACTAAATATCAAGCAACAAACATGTCTAGCTATGTAGAAAGACAGAGATTTGGTTGCATATATCTGCAGATACATGTGGAAGCCACACTGCCCCGGCAAGGCACTCTGTGTTTAGTGTGGTCCCCATTAGGTCTGTAGTTTGATTGGAATTCTAAGCAGTGTAGGACCTGGCTCATCAACAGTGGGGTCAAGTGAGGTCTGTTTCTTTCCAGAGAAGTGTTGATGCACTGTCCACAAGGAGCACCAGGGGTCAGAGCTGTAGGTTCCACAGTGCGGAAATAAGATGTCAGCACCTTGTTTCCTTGAGTGCTCTATGCTTAGAAAACACGGGGGGGGGGGGTAAACAACACGCTGGCGTCTTAGTTTCGTCCTGCAGAACCTACATCCCTGCCCCCTGGTGCTTCCAGCAGACTGCGCTTCAACACTGTATACTGGGGGTAGCATCAGTCAAGGTGCTGCCCTAGGTGCTGCAAAGTGGAAAGAAGGTAGCTTGCATGGGGCCTCCTTCTCCCATGAGCTGCCTTCCTTGCCTCTATGGTTTCTACGCCCCGGCCTGTGGTCTTCTTCAGATACCTGCCCTCCTCATTCCTGCCTCTAAATATGGCTCTCTGGCTATTCGTGCCTTGTTTTGTAAAACTGCTTAGTGGGACATCCTATCCCCATCTTTGCTTAAAAATGTTTTTCAGAATTAAGGCTATGACCGTCTTGTCTTTACTTCTAACATTGGACTTTTACCCTAAAGTATAATCGAAAGGTTGTTGCCAATCACAGGATCTGAGAGCAGGAAGTTGGCCTGCTGAAGCACAGGGGTATAGAAGTTCTCATTCATTATCCTAATCCCAGTTATGATGTGTCCCATTGGGGGTCAAGCTAAACATTTGGTAAATCGAGTTTACCTTTGGGTGTGAAATGTAACGTACATCTCAGTGAGCTTTTTAAAAGATTCTATAAAAAATGTTTGTCTTGATTTTACCAAAAATCACCTATCCATGCGGTGGGGCATATTCTAAGCATACAGCACGTCCTGCTCCATCTATAATACTTACACATGGGTAATCCTCCGCCTCTGCAGACATGCAAAAACAGGCTCCTCCCGGCCCTTCATATACCCAGGGACCTCCCACAAATCCCCAGATTTCTCTGCAGTGCTGACTGCGAAGACATGAAGTATCAACTCTCTCGCAGGTGAGCGGGGCTATCACAGCCTGTGGCCCTGCGGGACTATTTCCACCCGTACTTTTCGATACAGATGTGCCTCCCAGCCTGGGCTGCGCTGGTCGGGTGAAGGTGGGCAGCACCTCGTGTGCTCATGGAGCAACGCTCCACCGCAATCCGCCACCATAGGGTAGGCGGTTTAGGCCGATGGTGAGCCTCCATTAGATGCCCCTCCCGCATTGTTACCCGTGCCCCTCACAGAGTTAATCCCTGGACGCAGGTCCGCTTCTCCCTCGCTTCCTCCCGTAGCTCGGGGGAAAAGAAAGGGGGGGGGGGTATGTGTGGCAGTCCTAGTGTAATGTAACACGTTTAAGGCCTTTGATCTTTCATTGAACTTGGGTGTCAGTGTCGCGCTCCTTGCTCCACATAAGTTTATGGTTGCGAGCCTGTTTGTCCTTTCATTACATGAGTGTACTTCCCAGACGGCAGCATCATTTTCTAGCGTGACAGCAACATTATGTATGTGCATACTATCCACTACTGTCTTTCACTTTTCGATGGTTAGAGCTTCGCGCTCTTTGGGGGAGGCGGGGACTCGGCATGACGTGCTCCACGTCACTGCCAGATCAGGCCCGCCCCTCGAGGTTCGCTTGGCGCCATTTTGACAATCGTTGCGCGCGCGCGTGGTGCGATCCGCCTCCTCCCTTGGTCATGTAAGTGCCCTCTGGGGCAGTATTTGTTTCTATGTGTTTTATTCGGCTGCGCATGGCACTGACACCCCCCCCCCCCCATCCCATTATGTCTTTCAGACGCCAGGACTTCGGTGGCTTCTCCCGGCCTAACATATATTATAGCGGGTCCACATAACAAATTCTCCCACTTCCTAGCGGTCTTGGGGCATCCAGGGTTGCCTATTGCATAAATCCCTGCGGGCATACTGCTCAGATAATCACCATATGGAAGCATCTCAGAATTATGTACCCGGGGTCCCTCGGGGACAAGACCGGCTGTGTGCAGTGTGTGGTCAGCCCCATGCTGATGCTGACAGAGCACGGGTCTGCGGACCGTGTGCTGAACAGGCACTGACCCTACAATCAGGTTTGCCAGTGGCTGCACCTCCCTTCAATACACCCGTCTCCCCGGACCTAAATCTCACTCCGGATGAGTCTCACTCGAGCGGGGATGACCAGCAAGCCGTGCCGCGCAGGCTGCCTAAGGCGGAGCAGGTGCTGTCTGGTTTGGCGGAGCGTATGGGCCCTGGAAAGAAGCGGTCCCTGACGCCTCCTGGCTCTCCGGTTCCTAACGATACCGATGACTCTGCTGATATGCAGGACCTTGATCCTTCTGAGGAAGGTGAGCTATTCTCAGATTCAGGCTCCTCGGATGAGATGCCCGGGAGCCGTGATGATTCTGTGCCCGGTTCTTGGGGCCTGTGTGACACAGATGAACTTCTTATTAAGAAGTCGGTGGCCGCCAGGACTCTCGTCAGAAAGGTACTTGACCACCGACCAGAGGACCTCCCCTGGGGGGTGTTTAATGCGCTATCAGACTGTGATGTGTTTGTGAGGTTTATCCTCTCAGCGCTGGATGAAACCATTAAGATGTGTGCTAGAACCTCTGCCCTTGTGGTAGCTATTCGCCGCCTGGTCTGGCTGCGACAGTGGGGTGCTGACGATGCTACGAAAAAGGCGCTCACTGGCCTTCCCTTCAGAGGACGGCGACTATTTGGGGCCCGTTTCGACCTTTTTGGAAAAAAGGGTAAGGCACCCCTACGCAGAAGGCCGTCCCGGCCTCCTCGGGGCAGGGCCACCCCTCCACTTCCCTACGTTAGTGTCAAACGCGAACCTGAGGTGTGCTTCCAACTGTTCGGTGTGGATTTCCACCATGGGGTGGGCAGGCAACGCCCTGGGCCCTCTGGCAGGACTAAGTCCAAATCTGCCAAGACCTCCCAAGCATGAAGGGACGCCCTCGCCCTTCTGGGCGAGGGTACTGCTGCAGCAGCTGACTCCTATCTAGGAATGTACCTTCTCCTTCTGGTGGTTCCAGGAGGTAGTTCCCCTGGACGCAGGATAGCATTTGCTGGGCGGTCCCTCTCAGATGTTGTCAGGGTGCTTCTAGCCCCTGTTTTCCCCTCAGGATTTGGTGTAGGCCGTACTAGGCCTACGGAGTTTGGGCTTACTTACAGGCTGCCCTTAACAGAATGGGGCTATGGCCTCTATATTGACCTTCCTCCTTTCCTCAACAGTATGAGGCAGTCTGGACCATGCTGGCCTATGGTAGGCCTGGCAATTCTACTCTCACAGGTAGTCCCTATATGACATCTCTGTCTTGGAACACAGGCGTCCGCATTAGGACCTACCGGGTCGTCTTTCCTTACTCCCCAATCTCTACGTCAGGCCGAGTGGATTAGTTGGCAGGCGGTGTCCCCTGGGAGTTATTGGATGGGTGCTCAGTCAGCTCAATCCCTCATGGTCCCTTATCCTTATCTCCATTCCTTGGATTCGGTTCAGGCTTGAGCCTTCTCCCTTGGCAACAAGTGGACTCCTGGTCACGGGGGCTCTGTCCCCCCTTTACTGACATCTTACTTTCACCAGGCAGGATTGCAGCTGGTGGGCCCGTTGGTGGCGTATCAGATGATGTCCCTTATATACCGAGCCCTTTAGCTCTTTTGCCCAGTAGGTTACTGATCCTACATGGGGTTCCAGTACCCCTGGAACTAGGTCTGTGCTCATTCCCCCTTGGTACGCTGGTTCCTCTTGAGCTGATTATATTCAAGGACCCTGTCAGGGGGCACCCCTTCCTTGCTTGCATCTTCCTGTGAATGGTCGCCTTGGGTACCAAGTCTCGCAGGTTGGCGGGGGGGGGGGGGAATTTTTTCCAAAAACCCCCTGTGGCTCCTGGGTAGGGTCCCTTAGAGGGTCCATCTTACCTACTGGTTTGTTAAAACATGAGCCTTCCGTTGACTCTATATGGCTGGCCTTTTCCTATTTTAGGACGATCAGGCAGGATGATCCCTCTGGAGGGTTCCTGATCCTGATCTGGGTGGGGGTCTACGCCCCCTGCTCCTCAACGGTATTCGCTCCAATGGAGGTTTTTCAGTGGCAGGTTGTGCTATCCTGGTGTCACTCTGAGAGCCAACTAGGGTGGCTCTGTTGGGTCTCGCTTATACCACAGGGGCTCTGCCCTTGTTTTTACTGTCCCAGAATATTCTGGGGTTTTAGTAAAATTATGCATGGATTTTCTATCTTACATGCCTTCTCTTCATTCACCCTACTATGTGGGGTTCTGCGCACGTTGTGCCAATTGAGTGACCCGTGAGTTTGTTGACCACCGGGTGACCTAGTGAACTGTGGTTCGCAGATGCTTCTGCTAAGGTCAGTTGACCTGTTCGCTCTCTCAGGAGTGCGGTTCTGCCCTTGTCAGGCCCCTTCTTTGTCATCCCAATCTACAGACTCTAGTCTGGGGCTTGACAGCTGATTCATTCACCCCTTGGAGACGGGTGACCTGGTATATGGGGGTGCTAGGAGCAAGCTTCCTTGGCTCCCTCTTCCTCCGTCTATTGTGGGTTATTGTGTACCCATATTGATTGGCATGAGTCTTGGTCTCTTCCCTGTTAGACGTTCTCGGTTCCCAGGGTTCTGGAGTCGTTACAGCATAGGTTGGGGTTGGCTCCCCATCTAGGTACTCTGAAGGTTCAGGTTCTGTCCTGTCTGTCTTCCGGTAGAAGTCTGGTTCAGTCTTCCTTGTGAGGAGCTCTCTTGGGGTTTTGCTCAAGGGCATCTCCCAAGTAGTTCTGTGGTTCCTGTTGGGATCCATTTTCATTCTGTTTGCCCTGCGGATTGTTCCCTTGGGACTTATGCTGGATGCTGTCTGAGCTGTCTTGTAGTCCAAGTCGCTTCTCTGGGGGCTCCTGCTTCAGTCAGACGTGTGCCTGAGAAGGGTGGATCTGATTACTTAGCCTTAGCTCGATATATATATATATATATGCACACCATGACGTGGTGGTATTCTGTCTTACGCCGGACCCCTTTGTCCAAGTGGTGTTTTATGATCATTATTTAAGTCCTTTTAGTCTAACTATGGACCTTATTCTGAATAATGCTGCAGTAAAGGGTCTACATTCCCTCAACAGGTGTTGCAATTTTTCCTGGTGGTTTCTTGTCCCTTAGGGGGACTGATGCCCTTGGGGTCTGCGGGCGCCTCCTTATGTATGCGCCTGATATCGCTTGCTTCCAGGGCCACTGCGCCCTTTGGATTGATCTTACTTGGATGCCTTCTGGTCCTGAGTAAAGGTTTCGGCTTCTTGCTAATGAAGGGTTCAGTATTCCCGCCTGTCTGACGGGAGACCAGTTCTCATTCCCCTTGGGGAGAGTTCTAAGTTTTCCACGAGGCTTCTGTTGCCTGTGGGCTGGTTGGGCCGTTACACTGGCCTATTCCTTTAAGGGGGAAGAATCTCCCTTTCACATTTTATTCCGTTATATTGGTGTTTGGGTACCTTTGGCCCTTCAGCACCAGGGTTTTCTGTTGAATAAGTTACTAGACTGTTGCTTGTCTCTGTTCATACCTTTCAAAGGTTTTGTTATGAGATTGAGGTTAGAGCCTCTGCTCATGCCGTACCTGGTTGCAAAGTTTTGCAGGTGACAGCGCCTTTACTGTCTGCTGTGCCTTGTTTTTTGGGGATCCCACCCTACTTTATGGACACTGCTATTGGATGTCCCATGTGTAAGTATTATAGATGGAGCAGGACGTGCTGTATGCTTAGAATAATACAATTCTGTGAAATACTCACCTGTAGAATTGGTATTATACGCATACAGCACGTCCTGCTCCACCCCACCCTGGTTTTACATTTTTCTGGATCCCCTGTATGGTGATTGTTATCATTACTTTTGTTACCAGTTGGTGGCCTGTTTTTGCATGTCTGCAGTGAACAGCGCCCTCTGGCAGAGGATTACCCATGTGTAAGTATTATAGATGGAGCAGGACGTGCTGTATGCGTATAATACCAATTCTACAGGTGAGTATTTCACAGAATTGTATTTTTTAACGGTGTGGTATATCATTTTATCAATGAGGTAAGGATATTTTTTTAAATAGTTTGGAAACAAGAAGAGTTGAAAGAAATTAATGAGAAAAAAGCCTGAGAATTTCACTGTTAGTGAATCACAACGATTATGAAAACCAATGGCACATTTTACTACAGGTAAAAAGGGGTAAAAAGTGCAATACTTTTCTCAGGAGTAAAAAAGGGCCATTGACTTTCATTGTCCTCCTATCTGGTGAAATTCTCAAGCTTTTTTCTCATGAATTTAATTTTTTACTACCATGATTATTTTTTCAACTCTTAGAGGCCGATTCATTAATAGCGCCAGGTAGCGACAGATGAGCGACAGTAGCGTTATTTTCACAGCGCCCGCTAGTATTCGCTGTGCTTGGGCGTTGTTCGTCTGTTGACAGCGACTCAGTCGGTGTGCAGTAATGTTGAATACGGGGTTAGGAGTCGCTGTTTGACAGGTTCCGCGCTGTATGGGAGCGCATGACAGCGAACGGCCATAGCGAACGGCTCCCAGCATATTCATTAACAAATCACGCTCCAAAAATTCTTGCGCTGTGAAATGCTTGTTTAAACCCCAGAGCGCTGGCGGCGATGGGTTAAAAGTAGTTTTTTAACCCCCAAACAACCATATTTTTAGAAAAAAAAAAAAAAACATGTTTTTCTAAACATTTTGTAATATGAATACATTAATATCAGACCTGTAATATCAATTCTGCACAAATTTTTTTTTTTTTTTTTTTTTACCTAAAAAAAAAATCTAACATTGCAGAAGTGGTCACAGAATTTTTGACATTTAAAAAAAAAAAAAAAAAAAAAAAAAATTAATAGCAATTAATTATGAATATTTAAAGATTGCTCCATTGAAATGCATTGGAGAGCGCCAGGTAGCGAGAGGTCATACCTGTCGCTGTTCAAGGTCGCTCGCTGACGCTGTGGGGTGAGGCTGGAATAATGATGAATGATTCGCTATCTGGCGCTCTGTCAGTCGCTAAGCAGGATCGGCTTGATAAATGTGTGATTGCGGAGGGGAGCCGGCGTTCTCGTGGCGGTGAGCGTCATTACAGTTCGCTCACCATTCGCTACCTGGCGCTATCCCTTGTTAAATAAGGGCCTTAGTGAACCAAGGCCTTTGGGTTTAAAAGAAGTTGCCATTTTTTTCTGAATATCCCAAACCTAAATCCTTACCACTGGAAAAGTGATGCACCTCACCTGTAAAAATGCCCCATTGCAAGGGTATTCAATGTATTGTATTGGTATAAATTAGAACAAACATTTGTTAGAGATTTTGTGTAGTGTTTTCAAGTTATACACTTTTCGTTCTGTTCCAACATTCACCCCCAATGAGACAACTTATTATTAGTTCAATGCTCTCAACAAAATGACCCAGAATCCTTATGGTTCATTTCCACGAACAGATAAATTGACCGTTAGTTCAGCAAGGAAACTGCCATGCAAATCGTATGCGATCAAATTACTTGCATTCAGATGCAAAACATTTGATGCTTAGTGGTTCGTTAGAGAGATGGCTAATGCAATATATCCTTCTATGCGCTGTCTGTGCTATTTGTGGACGATTTCTGTTTTCCCATGCCGACGGTCAAAAGACACACAAGAAATATTATGTCCATCAAAATGATACAATGGTCCGTTCATCACTCGATTGTAGTGACCTTGGATCGTTTATCATTCAAATGCTATTGCTCTAGCGATTTCCCATTTGAAAAAGTGCTCTGTGGAAAGACAGCGATAATCTAAACTAATCTTAAAGACCTTAAAGCAGACCAACAGTCAAAAATGACTTAAACCAGACCAACACAACAAACAGTGCTCATATGCCTCCCTTCCTGGGGCAATTTAGTTTGCTGTACATAAACATTCATTTACTTTTTTCTAACTCCTGCTGGGATCTATTTTAAAAACAAGATGGTGGTTCATGCATTTACAGGCTACAGTGCTCTGGGCTTCCTGTTACTGTGCATCAGTTATGTCATTTGGGAGTATAAGCTCCAAAATGGCCGCTACCTTTCTTTTCCAACTGTGCCAGGCTGTTGATCCGGTTTAAATAAAAAGGGGCCAATCCACCCCCCCCCCCCCCATCGGTCCCTACTTACCTTTTGGATCTCGCCACCGCCTTCTGAGGCGACATCTGAGTTCTTCAGGGCCCGATCCTCACCCAGCCGCATCTGTTAATGACAAGCACGAACTTATCCGTGCTCATCAATGTCCCACAGCAATCGCAGCAAAGTATTGTGGGATTTCGCGCAGCCCCATTGCATCCTATTCATGGGCACTGTACAGGCGCAAGATTGTGGGCATTGCGCAATGCCTGATGAGATGCAAGATGGAGCCGGAAGGTTTCCCAGAAACCAAGGGACCCAGAAAATGGATCTTTTGGTGAGGTGAGTGAATGGTGTCCAAATGTGAAACTGGAGGGGGGCGAAGTAGATCGGTGAGGTTTGGGGGTGGTTTTAACCTCCCCTAATGTTCCTATTTAAAGATTCAGGAAAAAACTTTTGTCAGCTTAGTCAACATTTAACATTTATTGTCCTGATTTCCTGGCCGCGCCTTATCACTTCTAAATTTTGTATGAGCACTATTAGAGGGACTGCCAACATTGTGCATACCTGGAAAAGTTACATTTTCTTTGTCTGTTTCAGGGTCTGTAAACTCCAGTTCAGAAAGCAGCAATTTTCAGCCATCTCTAGAAAGAGTGAACACAGATATTAAGGTAGGTTGAAGTAAATACGAATATTGCATACACACAGGTATTTTTTCTCCTCATTTAACCTATCCATCCATGCAGGGAGACAAACACAAGCAGTGAGTACACACATGCCTGGGACATTGTTGGGAGGTTAGCTGTCCTGCTCAAGAGCATTTTTGTCATGTTCGAGCCGGGAATCCAACCTGAAACCCTCGGGTCACAGTTCCTTAAACCGGACCTTCAACATCATTTAATGAAAAGCCCAAACCCTTAAAAAACGATCCCCCAGCATCTAAAATGAATATATTTAAAGTTTTTACTCATTTACTTTTTATTCTTTCCCCCACTGGGCTGCAACTCTGTTCACGACTCTAGGATACGGGCGCCGCCATCTTGGCTCAGTAGTATTACATACTGAGGAGAGGAGAGTGTTCAAAAGTACAGGGGGCGAGGTTATAGCTGTGCTTTGCACAAACAGAGCGGACCTGGGGTCAGAGAAAGGTCCGCAATCCCAGCATGCAGAGCGGCACAGTCATAAGGCACTTCCTGTTTGCAGGCTGCCTGATGTCCCAGGAGCCGCCATCTTGGATGTTTAAAGGCTCATAACATGCAGTAGATGCAGGTAGGACAATTTTTAATGTGAGCAATCTGTATGTACAGGGTGGGGGAAACATATAAGATAGGCTCTTTTACAGAGTGAAGGTCCGCTTTAACCAATAGGCAATGACTGTCCCTTAAATATTCAGCCACAAAAACCTGGCCTTACATGGAAGTGTTCTATTTTTAGTGAATTGTGCCTTTCTTTGGAATTGGAGGACATTGCCTGGTAGATAATGGGTAGGCAAGTCATACTGTGTGTGTGCTGCAGGTCTAGTCAGAGCTTTGGGTAATGGACAGAACATTCTTTTCTGTGTGTAATCAAGTATTGTGGAATCTAATCATGGCCTAATACTCCCTGCAACAGAAGGCAATACTGTGGCCGAGGGAACCCGGGCTGGCGGTAAAATAATCAATCTTAGTAAATGCTCCTAACTTTTTGGCCTAAATTTCTGCTATCAGAATGGACACCACTTTGACCAGCAAGTGGAAAGTGGAACTGCAGTGGGTGACTAGCTTGTCAAAGTATTAGAATATTTTGAGATTGTTACTTTATATCCATCCCTACCAATTTTTCAGGGTGGGATAGAGGGACATTTGTTAAATTAGGCCACGCCTCCTTTATTGAGAGATGGATAGGAGGATGTAACAGTTAAAATAATATAAACACTTTAAATATGCAAATGAATCATTTATTGATGCTGATCTGCATGTTAAACCACAAAGAGGGAGACATGGGAACAACGAGGGGCAGGGGGGCATGGACTCAAAAGAGGGACATATACTTCAAATCTGGACACTTGGGAGGTATGGTATATGTTTTTGTAACTACATTGCTGGTCACAAAGGCAAGTCTTCTGGTAGCAGTCCAGGAAAAAAACTCTTGGCCCAGTACAGTAGTTCTCACACTCTTTATGAAAGGTACCCCAAAATGATAAGAAAATGCCATCAAGTTCCCCCTTAAGGAGGAGATCAGTAATACATGTTATTAAAATGAGTAATTCACAGGCCTAGTAGCACTTTCAAAGCAAGAATTTCAACCGTTAAAATATAATACCAAAACCAGGGAACCCTCCTCCACTCCTGAACATTGCTACATAATCTCAGCCTATACAACAGGTTGAGAAAGCCGTGATATAATCTAAAGGTACCCCGGTACCGATCTAAAGTAAGTTGGAATAACCTACGACAGGTAAGTGAACAGGTTGGAAGAAAAGGTTGATCTAGGTTGGTCTAACTTAATGACCCTCATAGTAGGGAACTGGCTTATCCTCAGTGGACCAATGATTTTAAGAGATAATGTTAAATTATATTATTATTATTATTAGTAGTAGTAGTAGTAGTATTGTATTATTAGTATTTTTTATTGTTCATCAATACCGGATTCTAACATGTTTCAAATGTTTATCTGCAGATCAATACTCCTCGACCACAACTGGTTCATTTAGAACATATCCAGTAAGGAACCCAACAGCATCATCTTTTTAAAATAATATTCATGTTGTTTCATATTTTTTAAAGCTTCAATTTATTTAAAGTCCATGCCATTAAAGGATTTTATTTTTCTATTAAAAACAATGAAACTACTTGCTCTCCTAGTAAGATTGTTTCAGACAATGAGAACAAAACTGAAAAAAATACTGTGGCCCTTATTTAACAAGGGATAGCGCCAGGTAGCGAATGGTGAGCGAACGGTAATGACGCTCACCGCCACGAGAACGCCGGCTCCCCTCCGCAATCACACATTTATCAAGCCGATCCTGCTTAGCGACTGACAGAGCGCCAGATAGCGAATCATTCATCATTATTCCAGCCTCACCCCACAGAGCCAGCGAGCGACCTTGAACAGCGGCAGGTATGACCTCTCGCTACCTGGCGCTCTCCAATGCATTTCAATGGAACAATCTTTAAATATTCAGAATAGTAAGAGAGAAGGTGAGACTGCACCGACCTATATTTTCAAATAGTGTTTAGTGTGCACATAGGGGTATAATATCTACATACAAAAGGTTGAAGGTCCCACACCTTCAGGAGCCCCACTATAAAGTATGGCACCACTACCAATAATGTAACAAAATATAAATGTTTATTAATCACAATAAAATCATGATTGCATACACTAAGGACTCATTAAAAAACATTCACACAGACATTGTGCATAAAGGAAGGGCGAGAACTTAAACAAGGGGGCAAAAGGCTGGTAGTTAATAACCTTAATTAACTCAATGAAATATAGCTTTCATCAAACACCCCGGCTAATATATATTAAAGTGCTATAGTGCAATATAATAGGCAAAAAAAATTTAATATCAAATCTAAAACTCCACTAAGTGCTAATCATACCTAAATACCTGCTAACCTAAAATAACCATATATGAATCATTGTGAGGACAAACCGGGGAAAGCCAAGAAATAATTATCCACATGTGCAAAAAAATAACTTACATACAGACACGACTGCCAGCACCCTGCCCCTGCGTCTACGCGTTGCGTGACGTCACAAGCGTCACTTCCTCAGGACATGCACACCCTAAACACCTACCTCCTTATATACTGACCTGCCACGCCTCCGCATCAAAATCCACCAATGGCCATCCCAAGCCGTCGACTAAGGACGGCGTACCCCAACCGGCCATGTGCTGAGTATAAGACCACGGCGCGCCCCGGCTGGATGCGCGCCGCGGTCCTGTCCCATGAGCGATGACGAGGAGACGCGCACAACGTAATTGTGCGCGCCAGGTATCGTCAGATAGAGTGATGTGCGCGCATCCCCCGTCCCCTGACATAGTGCGCATGTGCCGCTCGAGATAATTAATTGCTATTAATTTTTTTTTATTTTTTTTAAATGTCAAATATTTTGGGACCACTTCTGCAATGTTAAATTTTTTTTTTAAGGTAAAAAAAAAAAAAAAAATTTGTGCAGAATTGATATTACAGGTCTGATATTAATGTATTCATATTACAAAATGTTTAGAAAAGCATGTTTTTTTTTTTTTCGAAAAATATGGTTGTTTGGGGGTTAAAAAACTACTTCGCTGCCAGCGCTCTGGGGTTTAAACAAGCATTTCACAGCGCGAGAATTTTTGGAGCGTGATTTGTTAATGAATATGCTGGGAGCCGTTCGCTATGGCCGTTCACTGTCATGCGCTCCCATACAGCACGGAACCTGTCAAACAGCGACTCCTACCCCGTATTCAACATTACCGCACACCGACTGAGTCGCTGTCAACAGCCGAACAACGCCCAAGCACAGCGAATACTAGCGGGCGCTGTGAAAATAACGCTACTGTCGCTCATCTGTCGCTACCTGGCGCTATTAATGAATCTGTGTGTCAAAAGTCCATGGAAATCACTAGAATGAAAATGGTTACCATGGTACAAAACATGAGATTTTAGATAACATGAAACCACACTGATCTCAGTAACACCCATGACTTTTTATCAGATAAACCTTTTCACTGAAGACAGTTATTATATTTATCACCACCCTGGACAGACAGCAAAACACTGCACCACTACTGTATATCCTTAAACCTTATATAATAATACCCATTTCTACGAATTTACATAAATGACCAATTTATTTGTATACCGTCTTATTTGATTTAATCACCGAATTAGCTAAGAACGTAGAATCAACTGAATCATACTTTCAATAATAGAAAATGGAATTGTGATTAACAAAGAAAAACACATAATTAAAAAAATAATTCACAATGATGGCTTAGCTTTGTATACATAATTATAATGGCTTACCTTAATATGCATGTAGAAAACATTGCCATGGTTAGGCATGGTTTTAGCTAGAGATGAGCGAACTTTAGAAAAATTTGATTCAGCCAATTCGCCGAATTTTCCTGGAAAAATTGTTTCGGTCCACATTTATTCGCAACGAATTGCTATTAAAAATGGCTATTTCTGGGCGTCCAGGAGCCTCCATAGGGTTGCAGAACATTTTGCTTGGCTGTAACATGCATAGGATGCATGCTGGGTTAGTGAAATAATATTGCAAAGAAATATGACATGCAGATCAGAGGCATCGCTATTAGATTAGCTGTCGCAGAGCAGCACAATTACAGATCCTTGAGGTGGTATCAGCATGATGAGCCCATATATTGCCTGAAAGACACACTCTGGACTTAGCAGCAGCATAGGGAGCTCATATATTACCTGAAAAACACACCCTAGAGTTGGCAGCAGCATAGGGAGCCCATATACTGCATGAAAGACACACCCAGGAGTTGGCAGCAGCATTAGGAGCCCATATATTGACTGAAAGACACACTCTGGACTTGGCAGCAGCATAGGGAGCTCATATATTGCCTGAAAGACACACCCAGGTGTTGGCATCAGCATAGGGAGCCCATATATTGCCTGGAAAACACACTGGAGTTGGCAGTAGCATAGGGAGCCCATATATTGGCTGAAATACACACCCAGGAGGTGGCACCAGCATTAGGAGCTCATATATTGCCTGAAAAACACATTGGAGTTGGCAGCAGCATTAGGAGCCCATATATTGCCTGAAAGACACACCCAGGAGTTGGCAGCAGCATAGGGAGCTCATATATTGCCTGAAAAACACACCCTGTAGTTGGCAGCAGCGTAGGGAGCCCATATATTGAATGAAAGACACACCCAGGAATTGGCAACAGCATTAGGAGCCCATATATTGCCTGAAAACACATTGGAGTTGGCAGCAGCATAGGGAGCCCATATATTGGCTGAAAGACACACCCAGGAGTTGGCAGCAGCATTAGGAGCTCATATATTGCCTGAAAAACACACCCTGGAGTTGGCAGCAGCATAGGGAGCCCATATATTTCCTGAAAGACACAGCCAGTGTCAGGGACCGCTGGACACCCTTCTCTCGTGAGCCAACAATCCCCAATCTCCACCGCCTCTTGTGCCTATAGACAAGCCCCCGCTTGCTGGAGACACGGGTTATGCCTCTCCAGACTCGGTTGCCCCCAGGTCTTACTGGCGCAAAGATTGCTGGCTTACGATAAAGACGGATGAACTGCGGGGTATCCCAAATCAGGATTTCATGCACCAAAGTCTGTAAACGTCAAAACCAAGGGGCAAGGCAAAGAGTAGTCGGGACTGGCAAGGGTCAAGGCCGGGTGATCACAGAAGCGCGGTATCCAAGGGGTTAAGCAGAAACGAAGTCAGACAGGCAGAAGGTCGGTTCAGGCAGCGAGCAGGAGTAGTCAAGGACGAAGCCGGATCAAACACACTAAGACGAGATTCAGAAGCACACCCAAGCTAGTAAATGGCTATAACAGGCACTGGTGGTTCGGGCGGGAAAATATTTAAATGGTGACTGACCAATGGGAAGGGGAATGTGCTGATTGGTGCAACACACGATCTCACCCCTGATAGGAGAAACTCCAGGGACTGGACCACCCTGGCCAGTCAGGCTGTCCATTCCCTGACCTTCCCAGAGCAGAGGATTCCTGGGTCAGGATTGGTCCTTTTAAATCTGCCCCCAGCGAATGCGCTGGGAGCAGCGCCGCCGGGGGACATAAAGGGAACGTGCTAGCACGCGGGCACGTGCACGGCCGTCGGTGCGCCCGACGCTGGAGGGGCGGCTGCCTGGCGAGGCCGCCGGAGGGGCCGCGCCACCAGTGAGCGTGCGGAGGCACCGCGGGACAGACTCCCAGGTAAGTTCCTTACATTACCCCCCCCTTGAGGAGGGGCCTCTGGACCCTCCAAGCTGGGTTTCTGAGGGTTCTCTCTGTGAAACTTCCTAACCAACCTCCCCGCGTGGACATCTCTGGCCGGGACCCAAGACCTCTCTTCTGGACCGTATCCCTTCCAATCTACTAGGTACTGGAGAGAGTTTCGGAAGAAACGTGAGTCCAATATCCGGGCTACCTCAAATTCTTGCTGCCCGTCTACCAGGATGGCAGCAGGGGAAGTATCTGGCTCAATACCCTTGGCAGATTTTAAAAGGGAAACATGAAAAGAATTGCAAATTTTCATGGAGGGAGGGAGATCAAGGCGATAAGTAACTCGATTAATCTTCCGTAGTATAGGAAAAGGGCCAATAAACCTTGGACCTAGCTTGGCAGAGGGTTGACGTAATGCCAAATTTTTGGTGGAAAGCCAAACTAACTCCCCCACCTCATAATTAGGGTCACTAGACCGACCGTGATCGGCAAAAGTTTTCTGCTGGCCGACAGCCCTGGTCAAGTTTTGCTGGATCTTTGCCCATAAGTCCGGCCATTGGGACAACCATTCCTCAAGCGAGGGCACACTAGAGGGTTCTTCGGACAAAGCAGAAAACTTGAGGTCCCTACCGAAGACACAGCGAAACGGGGAAACCCCTGTGGAAGTATGGGTGGCATTATTTAGAGCAAACTCTGCAAACGGAAGGTACAGTAACCAATCTGTCTGGACATCGGAAACAAAACATCGAAGGTACTGCTCCAGTGATTGGTTGGTTCTCTCTGTCTGTCCATTTGATTGGGGATGAAATGCAGAGGACAGAGAGACAGAGAACCCCAACCTGGCACAAAATGCCCTCCAAAACTGAGAGACAAACTGTACCCCCCTGTCAGAGACCACATCCTCCGGGATTCCATGGAGTCTGAATATATGTGTTAAAAAATGTTGTGCAAGGTCTTGAGCGGTTGGTAACTTTTTTAACGGGATAAAGTGTGCCATCTTACTGAACCGATCTACCACCACCCAGATGACGGTAAACCCCTGCGATGATGGAAGATCGGTGATGAAATCCATGGCAAGGTGTGTCCATGGTCGGGAAGGAATGGATAAGGGCAACAGTGAACCTTCAGGAGAATGTCTAGGGGTTTTACTCCGGGCACAAATCTTACAGGCTCGAACATAATCCTGAGCATCTTTTTTAATAGAGGGCCACCAAACATGACGTGACAACATGGAAATGGTTTTCTTAACTCCAGGATGGCCTACAGTTTTAGAGGCATGAAATTGCTGTAGGATGGCCGAGCGATGTGACGCAGGTACAAACTGGACATGAGGCGGTTTACCAGGCGGAGATTCAGACTGAAACGGATTCAGGTCAGAGAGGTTCGGCTGAATCACAGCTACCACCATGTGTTGTGGCAGTATGGGCAAATTCTTCCCCTCAGGTAAGTTAGTCGTGGAAAAGCTTCGAGACAAGGCATCAGCTTTTACGTTCTTTGACCCTGGTTTGTAAGTAATTGTAAAGTTAAATCGGGAAAAGAACAGGGACCACCGAGCTTGCCTAGGGGTTAACCTCTTTGCAGACTGAATATATTCTAAATTTTTATGGTCCGTGAAGACCGTAACAGGGAACTGGGCCCCTTCTAACCAGTGTCTCCATTCTTGAAAGGCTAGTTTAACCGCCAAGAGCTCCCGATTCCCAATGTCATAATTCCGCTCAGCGGGATTGAATTTTTTCGAGAAAAAAGCACAAGGGTGAAGTCGTTCCGGGGAACCGCTGTACTGCGAGAGAACTGCCCCAACGCCAAGCTCGGAAGCGTCAACTTCGACTATAAAAGCTCGTTGACATTCTGGGTGAACTAATACTGGGGCAGAGCTAAAGACTTCTTTTAACTTTCTAAAGGCTTGAAAGGATCGTTCTGGCCAGGGTGATGGGAAGCTCCCCTTCTTGGTGAGATCTGTGAGAGGTGCTACTAGGGTGGAGAAGTTCTTAATAAATCTCCTATAAAAGTTGGCGAATCCCAGGAATCTTTGTAGCCCCTTTAAATCTCTAGGTTGCTCCCACTCAAGTACAGCTTTGACCTTAGCCTGATCCATAGATAACCCAGTGTTAGAAATTATATACCCTAAAAAAGGGACCTCAGGAACCTCGAATACACATTTCTTGAGTTTAGCGTATAAGCAATTTTCTCTTAATTTTTGTAAGACAAGGCGAACATGTTCACGATGTTCCATTAAAGAGGAAGAAAAAATCAAAATATCATCGAGGTACACTACTACAAAGCGACCCAAATACTCTCTAAAAATTTCGTTTACAAAGTCCTGGAAGACGGCCGGGGCGTTACACAAACCAAAGGGCATCACAAGGTACTCGTAATGCCCATCTTGGGTGTTGAAGGCGGTCTTCCATTCATCACCCTGACGGATCCTTATCAAGTTATAGGCCCCCCGTAGATCCAACTTGGTAAAGACTTGGGCCCCGATGATCTGTGTAAATAACCCATCAATCAGAGGAAGGGGGTATTTATTTTTAATGGTTATTTTATTCAAACCCCGGTAATCTATACAGGGGCGGAGCCCCCCATCTTTTTTTTCAACAAAGAAAAAACCCGCCCCAGCCGGAGAAGTGGATGCCCGGATGAACCCCTTCTGTAAATTCTCAGCTATGTAATCTTTCATAGCTTTGTTTTCCGCCCGGGTCAAATTATAGATTTTTCCCCTGGGTGGCATAGTCCCCGGAAGAAGTTCTATGGGGCAGTCAAAGGACCTATGAGGCGGAAGAACATCCGCCGCTTTTTCCGAAAATACATCGAGAAAATCATGATAAGGGCCTGGAACCCCATCGGGGAGTAGCTGTGTGGCACGCACCGGGACTTCCAAACAGGACTGGAAACATGACGGGCCCCATTTAGTAATCTGCCTCGCAGCCCAGTCAATCTGAGGGTTATGCTTTTGTAACCAAGGCAACCCGAGTACTAATGGAGTTAAGGGCATTTTTAAGACAAAAAAGGAAATCCATTCAGAATGCCCTGCTCCCACTCTAAGAAACACTGGTGGGGTCTTAAAGTGTATGAGGCCCCCCGCAATAGGTGTGTCATCAATGGCTAAAACCCGGATAACCTTAGACAGAGGTTGGAGCGGAATCTTCAAACTTTGAGCTAGCTCTAAGTCAAGAAAATTCCCTGCAGCCCCACAATCAAGAAGGGCCTCCAAATTTTTAAATTCAAGGTCCACTTTAATCTGGACTGGGACCATAAACTGGGAATAAATCTGAGGAAATACCTTGCAGCCTAGGTGGGTTCCCTCGACCCCACCTAGGCTCTGAAGTTTCCCGGCTGCTTCTTGGGGCAGACTCTGACCAGGTGACCGGTCCCCCCACAGTAGAGACACAGTCCTTCTGTCAATCGCCGACGCCTCTCAGCCTCAGAAAGCTTGGTAGCTCCCAGCTGCATAGGTTCCTCGAATGGTAAGGGGGCTGGAGCTCCAGCTTTCCAGCTGGTATCGGGATGCGCCCCTCTTTCAAGGCGTCTCTCCCGTAAACGCCGGTCGATTCGGATAGCGAGTTGCATGGTTTCGTCCAAAGACTGAGGTACAGGGTGATTCACAAAAATGTCCTTAATGGCGTCAGATAGGCCCAACCGGAATTGACCACACAGGGCAGGGTCATTCCACCGAGAGTCCACAGCCCACCGACGGAATTCGGAACAATACTCCTCGGCCTGCCGGCGACCCTGTCGCAAGGAACGCAGTTTGGCATCAGCAGTGGCACCCCTATCTGGGTCATCATAAAGAATTTCCATAGCTGAAAAAAACACATCGACCGATTGCCGTGCTGGGTCCTGAGGTGACAGGCCGAATGCCCAGGACTGTGGGTCCCCTTGCAGGAGGGAGATGACCAGGCCCACACGTTGTTCTTGGGAGCCAGAGGAGTGTGGGCGGAGTTGAAAATAAAGTTTGCAGGCATCCCGAAAGTTGGAAAACTTGCTTCTGTCCCCAGTGAACTTATCGGGGAGTGGGATCTTGGGTTCCACAGGATGGACGGCCGGTGCCCCCAAAGGGACTGGGTTGATAGGAGTTGGACGGTTCTCCTGGGCCGCCACTCGATGAGCCAGGTGCTCAACAGCCGCAGTCAAGGCCTGCACCTGCTCCAAAATTTGGTCCATAGTTCTGGCCTGTTATACTGTCAGGGACCGCTGGACACCCTTCTCTCGTGAGCCAACAATCCCCAATCTCCACCGCCTCTTGTGCCTATAGACAAGCCCCCGCTTGCTGGAGACACGGGTTATGCCTCTCCAGACTCGGTTGCCCCCAGGTCTTACTGGCGCAAAGATTGCTGGCTTACGATAAAGACGGATGAACTGCGGGGTATCCCAAATCAGGATTTCATGCACCAAAGTCTGTAAACGTCAAAACCAAGGGGCAAGGCAAAGAGTAGTCGGGACTGGCAAGGGTCAAGGCCGGGTGATCACAGAAGCGCGGTATCCAAGGGGTTAAGCAGAAACGAAGTCAGACAGGCAGAAGGTCGGTTCAGGCAGCGAGCAGGAGTAGTCAAGGACGAAGCCGGATCAAACACACTAAGACGAGATTCAGAAGCACACCCAAGCTAGTAAATGGCTATAACAGGCACTGGTGGTTCGGGCGGGAAAATATTTAAATGGTGACTGACCAATGGGAAGGGGAATGTGCTGATTGGTGCAACACACGATCTCACCCCTGATAGGAGAAACTCCAGGGACTGGACCACCCTGGCCAGTCAGGCTGTCCATTCCCTGACCTTCCCAGAGCAGAGGATTCCTGGGTCAGGATTGGTCCTTTTAAATCTGCCCCCAGCGAATGCGCTGGGAGCAGCGCCGCCGGGGGACATAAAGGGAACGTGCTAGCACGCGGGCACGTGCACGGCCGTCGGTGCGCCCGACGCTGGAGGGGCGGCTGCCTGGCGAGGCCGCCGGAGGGGCCGCGCCACCAGTGAGCGTGCGGAGGCACCGCGGGACAGACTCCCAGGTAAGTTCCTTACAGCCAGGAGTTGACAGCAGCATTAGGAGCCCATATATTGCCTGAAAAACACACTGTCAGGGCACCGGGTGTGAACCCTGATTGCGGAGACTGCAACATTGCTCACCTCTCGACCGGGAAGCCTGGAGTCTAAGGGCCAACCTGGTATTCACTAGAGCTTCTGATGGTGAGGATAGGCTGGGCTGCAGGAAGGCCCCAGGTCAGGCAACCTAGGAGTGGATTTTGCTGAATTCCGGGTAGAAGACAGACCAGAGCTGATCTGGGAGTGTGAAGCAGGCTGAAGTCGAGGGCTGGCAGATCTGAATCAAAGTCAAAAAACAAGCAGAGGTCATGGGCAGGCAGAACAGGATTGTGGTCACAAACAAAGACGAAGTCGTCAGGAAAGCAGGATCGTAGTCAGAAGCAAGCCGGGTCAGTACACAGGAAGGAATCACAGGAACTCAGGAGCATGCAGGGAAAAAGACCAACTGGTAATTGAGGACAGGCCTAGTCTGTTTTTATAGGCCCCAGCACATGCTCAGTGAAGAGGACTCACGAGCGGCCTCTGCTGGACTACAGGGGGAACAGTCCTGGTTCTCTGACACACACCCTGGAGTTGGAAGAAGCACAGGGAGCCCATATATTACCTGAAAGACACACCCTGAAGTTGGCAGCAGCATGAAGAGAACAAATACAGATTTTGGGCACATATATCTTATCCTAAGAATATTAATAAAAATTAAGATTAACGTAAAGCATTTCCTCAATAATTACTTGTGGTCTGATGCGGAGGAATGTCTGTAACTGGAGAGCAGCGCCTTAAATCTGTTTTGCACTATCCATATTTCTTGAGTGTTGGTCGGGCACCATGATCAATCTACTCTGATGCATCAGGCATTGGTGGGTGGAAATCTTGGCTGATCCATGCCCGATTCACTTCCATGCAGGCCAGTCTTTTTTTCAAGCGTACTGGAGCACATTGAATTGCCCCCATCAGAGCATCACATACGCACATCTAAGAGTTTCATCACTTTGTTCCTGTTAAAGTCTTCAGGGCCTAGTTACTACTTAGTGAAAGGCCATAGATAGTTACACACCTGCTGCTGTTATCGACAAATCCTGTTTTAAGTGTAGTGTAGCGTTTTGTCCTCCACTCATATACGCACTAAGTATGTCAGGCAGAGAAGTGCCAGGATGGGCACAGAGAAGTTGCAGAGGCCTAAATTCATCAAGCAGAGGTTGCAGCAAACTAGGGGTGAGTGGCAGCAGGAGTCTCAGTGAGAGGCCTGATCTCCCGGTATCAGCTAGCGGTCGTTTATATCTTATGCTTTGGGTTCAGCTCCACTATTCAGTGAGGACGATCTGATAATCAGAAAAATCAACAGCTACTGCCCAGCCAAGAAGTGGAGGAGACACTCGCCGCTTCTTCCACTAGGCGGGCAAGTAGTGATGAGGAGAGTGGAGTGGGAGGTGGTGTTGCAAGCATTTTGGCTTCTTAAGCATGCACTGTTGAGGAACCTGAGGAGGACATCATTAAGTTTTGAGGGCACTTTTAAAGGCTTGGAGTGATGGAGAGTGACAAATTTAGCAGTCAGCATGGTGGCAGAAGGGGAAAGTATAGAGGCAAATGTGCTCAGGGTAGAACACTTGCTGCGCGGCAGGCTACCTTCCCAGGAGGTAGTGGAAGAAGGTCCCTGGAGTCGGCGGTGGCGGCGGCAGCAGCAGTGAATTAGTGCGGACTGTTGGTAGGAAAATCAGCTACTCGCGCGATGTGGCATTTCTTCATCAAGCATCCGCAGGAGGTTAACATGGCTATATGAAAGATGTGTAGGCAGAAGGCGAAATGTGGCCAGGGTCCCAATGTTGGACCCACATCCCTGCGTCAACATTTGCAGCGTCACCATAAAGCGGCCTGGGAGAGTTGGCTCCAAAGTAGTGGTCCAGCCTGCTGCATTACCCAGTGGCACGCCGCTCCCTGTTCCAGCCAGTCAAGGCTCCTCCACCATCCTCTATCACTCCAGATGCTCCTCCTCCTCTTAATTCGAGTCAGTCATTCCGCCAGCAATCCATTGGCCAAGCCATTTCCAAGAGACAACAGTATGTGCCCACTCACCCAACGTGCAAAAGCTAAATGTGCTCCTGTATAAGTTGCTGGTGCTGCAGTCCCTCCCTTTTGAGGTGGTGGACCTTACAGAGAACTGATGGCTTGTGCCGAGCCGAGGTGGAGAGTCCCACGCTGTAATTTCTTTGTGAAGAAGGCAGTACCAGCCCTGTACAATTTTGTTGAACAAAAGGTGGGTCAGTCCTTTAGCCTGTCAGTATGTACCAAAGTGCACGGCAGTGCCTACATCTGGAGCTGTAACTAGGGTCAGGGACAATACATATACTTTAAGGCTCACTGGGTGATTGTGGTTCCTGCACAACCACAACAGCAACTTGGACAAGTCCCTCCGCTGTGGCCTCCACGCTCCTAGACCGTTGTGCCTGTGACAGTGCACTTGCACTTAGCAATGGTGTCACAGAAAAAAGTGCCCAATTGTCAATTACATATTAATTGTTAACATTTATCTTATATGTTAACATATAACATAAAAACAATAACATAAAATGTATCAATTTTTTTTTTTGGTTAATTTTGTATTTTTTTTTCATTTTCTTTTTTTTTTATATTTTGTATTTTTTTTAAATATATATTTTTTGTTTTTTTTTATTTTTTTGTATTTTTTTTTTCAAATTTTTTTTTCCATTTTTTATTTTTTTTTGTATATTTTTTCAAAATTTTATTTTTTGATTTCGGCATTTTTATTTATTTTTTTAATTTTTTTTAGTGCACTTCCGGCCTACCATGTGTGCAGGATAGGGTGGTTTCACGCTGTTCTTCACATGGTTTACCTTGAGTCACACATGGGAGGAACTACTAAAAATCATAAATCAATAAATGAAATCATGGCTTACTCCACGAAAACTGCAAATGGGAACCATGGTGACTGACAATGGGAAGAACATCTTGTCTGCGCTGCGACAAGGAAGCCTGAGCCATGCGCCCTGTATGGCACACATGTTCAACCTAGTTGGCAAGCGTTTTCTGAAGTCTTCCCCCATCTGCAAGACACCCTAACAACGGGAAGGAAACTTTGCATGCACTTCAGCCACTCCTACACCGCCAGGCACACCCTTCTTGAGCTACAGCGTCAAAACGGTATCCCCCAACATAGTCTGATTTGCGATGTTTCCACCCGTTGGAATTCCACCCTCCATATGTTGGATCGACTATACGAACAGAGAAAAGCCATCACTGATTTCTTGTTGATCCAAGAGCATAGGGGGACTCCCCTGTGTAACTTCAATGTAAACCAGTGGCAGCTCATACGTGACACCTGTCGTTTGCTCAGGCCCTTTGAGGAAGCCAATTATTAGTCAGTCGCCAGGACTACAGGATGAACAATGTGATTCCACTGCTTCATGTACGACAACAAATGTTGGAAACCATGGCTGGTCAGGGCACTGGAGACATGGCGCCTACATTTCACAGCCACATGAAGCCTGTGGGGGCTGAAGTGGAGGAGGAGGAGGGGATGGGGCACAGCGAAGCACAGTTTAGGTTTGACAAAATGGCCATTTTATCTAGTCATCTGACAGGAGAGGAGGAGCAGCCAGAGGAGCTAGAGGGTTGTGAGGAAGGCGACAGAGGACCCAGACACACCGTGGCAGTATGCAGTGGAGATGGAGACAGGTAGTCCCTCCGAGTCACTTGCACAAATGGCACGATGCATGCTCACGTGCTTGGTAGTGACCGCAGAATTGTCTCCATTTGTCAGTGGGATGACTTCTGGCTCTTCACCTTATTGGACCCTCGCTACCGGCACAAAATGGGGGCTTTTTTTACACCCACTGAGAGGGAGGACAAACTGACCTACTACAGAGGCATTCTATGTAGTCAGCTGGCCGATGCCTATCTGCGCCATGGTCCATACTCTCGCAGGACTGACTCGGGGGGACCTCTGTGCTCACTTTCCACTGCCATGGCTGCTGGGGGGGGGGGGGTGGCAGGAGCAGCAGCAGCAGCTCCATCAGCGCAGCCTGAGTCTTCAGTCGCTAATGAGTAGCTTTCTTCACCCGCATAGTGAGGCTAACCATGAGCAGCAGAAAGACCTGAAGTAGGCCCTGAACCAGCAGGTAGTGTCATACCTTGACATGACCATGCCAACGCACCTTGAGGACCCGCTGGACTTCTGGGCAGCCAAACTTGACTTGTGGCCGCAACTGGCAGAGTTTACCCTGGGAAAGCTGTCCTGCCCGGCGAGTAGTGTGCCATCTGAGCGGGTGTTTAGTGCGGTGGGGGCCATAGTCATGCCAAGGAGAACTCGTCTGTCCACGAAAAATGTGGAGAGACTCACCTTTGTGAAGATGAATCAGGCATGGATCAGCCAGAATTTCCACCCACCAATGGCTGATCCATGGTAGTAGCTGATGCATGGTAGCTCCGTATGCTGCTGCCAACTCCAGGGTGTGTCTTTCAGGCAATATATGGGCTCCCTATGCTGCTGCTGCTGCCAGCTCATATGTGTGTCTTTCAGGCAATATATGGGCTCCTAATGCTGCTGCTGCCAACTCCAATGTGTGCACTCTTAAAAGACACATGCTAGCATATTTGGGATGCCCCCCCCGGTTAAAGGCAATGGCTGCTGGCAATTTGACAACGTGACTTTGATTACAAAATCCAACCAGTTAGTAGACAGGTGCTCTTGAAATATTTATGCTAGTGTTTGGGATGCCCCCTCTTCAAATACAGAGGTTGGCTCCTTTGATAGTGGAAAAGTGAAGTTGATAACAAAATCCAACCAGTTAGTAGACAAGTAGACTTGAAATATTTATGCTAGTGTTTGGGATGCCCCCTCCTCAAATACAGAGGTTGGCTCCTTTGATAGTGGAAAAGTGACGTTGATTACAAAATGCAACCAGTTAATAGACAGGTAGTCTTGAAATATTTATGCTAGTGTTTGGGATGCCCCCTCTTCAAATACAGAGGTTGGCTCCTTTGATCGTGGAAAAGTGACTTTGCTTACAAAATGCAACCAGTTAATAGACATGTACTCTTGAAATATTTATGCTAGTGTTTGGGATGCCCCCTCCTCACATACAGAGGTTGGCTCCTTTGATAGTGGAAAAGTGACTTTGATTACAAAATCCAACCAGTGAGTAGACAGGTACTCTTGAAATATTTATGCTAGTGTTTGGGATGCCCCCTGTTCAGATACAGAGGTTGGCTCCTTTTAAAGTGGAAAAGTGACGTTGATTACAAAATGCAACCAGTTAATAGACAGTTAGTCTTGAAATATTTATGCTAGTGTTTGGATGCCCCCTCTTCAAATACAGAGGTTGCCTCCTTTGATAGTGGAAAAGTGATGTTGATTACAAAATGCAACCAGTTAGTAGACAGGTACTCTTGAAATATTTATGCTAGTGTTTGGGATGCCCCCTCCTCAAATACAGAGGTTGGCTCCTTTGATAGTGGAAAAGTGACGTTGATTACAAAATGCAACCAGTTAATAGACAGGCAGTCCTGAAATATTTATGGTAGTGTTTGGGATGCCCCCTCTTCAAATACAGAGGTTGGCTCCTTTGATAGTGAAAAAGTGACATGGATTACAAAATGCAACCAGTTAATAGACAGGTAGTCTTGAAATATTAATGCTAGCACGCTTTTTAAAGAATGACACCAGGAAAAGGAAAAGCTAAATAGGCAGGTGTGTTATTAACACTAAATAGGCTTGAAAGCTAATGCAAACATTTTAAACTGTCCCTGTCTTTCTCTGTCACTGTCACAGCCTTCTCTGTCTGTCCCTCGCTCGGCTTCTTCTGTTCTTTGTTCTATCTATCTATCTCTCCCTCGCTGTATCTATCTACTTATCTACCTATCTGTCTGTCTGTCTGTCTGTCTATCTGTCCTTCGCTCTCTCCCTGCCTGATCTGCTCTGGCCGCAATACAGTGTCAGAATGATCTTCTGCAAAATGGCCGCCGCTTATATAAGTCTGTGACATCATCGGTAAGCCTGTCTGCTGATAGGTAGCATGTGACACCTACCCAGGATTCCTTGCCCCATGGGACATGTCCTGACATGTGGATCCACCATTTTAGATGGGCTGTATAGCAGTAAATGGAGTTTTAAGGAAGCAATTCAAGCGATCGAATCGCGGCGATATTCGGAATCGTAACAAATCGAATATTTCCTGAAATTCGTAACGATTTCGGGTTCGTCAGAATCGATTCGCTCATCTCTAGTTTTAGCTCCCATTGCTGTGCCTCTATGATGAAGAAGCTGCATGATGGAGAAACTGGGAGGCTGAGGTCCGCTTTAAACCCTTATCCCTGATCCACTCCTCAAAAATGTTACACCCCATAGGTGGGGGCTTAGTATATAGTACAGTATAAAAAAATCCTCTACCACCCCTTCTGGATTCTGGGGTCCCTGTATAATAATTGTTTGACCAATATCCTACCTGACTTTTTTTTTGCTGTATAGAATCTGGCTTGATTACATTTACCTGACTTGTTTTTTGCTGTATAAAATCTGGCTTGATTCCAGATCAGCATCTTCTCCTCCTTCGTTGTCAACATCAAGTTCACCTCCAGTCGCAGATCTTCTATTTGTCTCATAAGGGCTCTATATGGCTTCCTCTTATGCTCCTTCATTAGCTTATCCAGAGCTCAATACTCATTGATTTTTGAGGTAGCTTGTTTTTTACGTCTGAATATGTCTGAATAGGTCTACCTTTGATGAAGGCCTTATGAGACAACAATTTTTTGCAGTGCTTATTTCCCTTGCTTTAGTCCATTCAAAAATTCCCCAAGCCCCTCTTGGATTTCCTCTGCCACTCCTGGATATTCCAACATCGCCTCATTCAACCTCCATCTGAAATCCATCCACAGTGCCACTGCCGCAGTTCAAAATCCAACATCTGATGGCCTTAGAGGCCAGAGCATTAGATGTGAAAATGTGGTGAAGTTCCTAACCATTGCATTACATTCCCTCCATAGGTCTATTAAGCCCTGAGTGGCCAGTTATTTGGCCCATTGCCTACTCTTTCTGGAGGGTGATTTTAATATTCCTCTGGAGAGATGTGATTTATCCAATGTGGCATCTAATGCCATATAAGAGTCCCCTCCCCAGATTGCTATATCCTCAATTTCAGGGACGATTACCCGTATTTTGTTAAAAAACTCAAATTGCCCACTTACAAGGGAGACCAAAGCCCCTCCTATTCTTCCCTTCACTAATAAGCCTCTACCTTCCTTATCCATAAATTGTTCTAATAAGGAAAAGGGAGCTGTTTTAGCTTCTTCTTGGCTGCACAGGACAAAATGAATTGAGAAAATCTCTCACTTGAATATTAGAGCTTTAATAGAGCTTTATCCTGGAAGTGTGTCTCCTACAATAGTGTGTCTTCAGCAGCTACTGATTTATAAAAATAAAAAGCTTTACCCTTTTTGTTCGGAAAATTGAAATTGTTTTGTAAATGGGTTCTGTAGTAGACATCTCTTTATTTCTAAAGCCCCCATTCTTACTTAACAAAACCGAGAAGAGAAATGCTTCCATTTTTGTTCCTGCTGCCTGAATGTCCATTCTTAAGTTTAAAATAGAGTGAGCAAGTCCAGTCACTCTGGGTTATCCAGACCACAAGCTTCAGGGCTTGAACCTGGAGATGGCCACTGCTCTTGGGGTACGAGTGCCGGGCTCTTCAACCTCTTAAGGCAGCCTCACACCCTGCTTCCTCTGCACATGGCTCCCACCTGTTGAGACCGTTATTAATAGTTTAATGCTCACAACAAAATGACCCAGAATCCTTAGTGTATAAAATGTATTTTTAATATTCAGCAAAATGCAACTTTGTTATATTTTCACGACCTTGCCTTATTTCTCCTATTTTTTTGTAGCGTGGCTGCGGGGTCACGGGGTCCGGTTGGGTCAGTTATATACACAAATATTGACTATTCTGGCCAGTTTAGTATGACCATACTGTACCAGAATAGCAGCAAAATATGGAGCAAATTGTCTGGTCCATTTTTATTTTTTACACAAAAAAACTGTTTGGGTTGGTGGGAAAACATAGATGCACCAGACATAGGGACTCATAACTCAGGACCTGGAAACCCAGAGGCTGTCCCTTGGGCCTGGCAATGTAGCATCCCCAAAAGTTTTGAAAAAGAAGCCACAGCCTCTGGTAAAAAACGTTGCATGGAAAGTAGTCACCAGAGGCCAAGCCTCTGGAGTATAAAAGGCTCTCTTCCCAGTGACATAGCATTTTACCTGGCAAGATTCCTGGATGCAAGGATTGGAGAAGCAACGTCCCCAAACACTAGATGCCAACAGAGGAGAACCTGCTGTCAGACCAGAAGGGAACCCTGAGAATTTGCAGCTGGACCCCATTGAGCTGATAATGAAGAGGAGGTAACCTAGCACAGGACAGGAAATGAGATTGCCAGAGATCAAACGGGTAATTTTGCCCACTGTATGTTACCTATTGCATATTCATGAGAAGGAGTAAAATGTCTTGAAGAGATTGGTTTGGCTCCATAATAGATAATTTCTGGTTTACCTGTAGACATGCTTCTAAGAAGATTCAATACATATTACTACTACTACTACTACTTACTACATATTAATACTTGTTCGCCCTTAGTCCACATGTTCAAGATATACGGAGTACCTGAGGAGATTCATCACACTAAGACAAACCAGGATAGTAGAAAAGGGAGACTAGAAACATAGGTAAATAACCCTTCCTACTTGGTTACCAGAAGGGCATGCTCGTTGTGGCCACTAACAGAGTGGGAATAAACCAACCAAGTCAGCCATACCCTGAAGGAGTAAGCTTAGCAACAGCGTAGCCATCTTGGATTTCCTGTGCCATCTTGGCTTTCAGCTTTTTAATGAAACGTTAAGAAATATTGGAATGCTTTTTTTTGTAAGTTACCACTCTGGGCGTACTGCCAGGCAAGGCCCACGAGGTTTGCATAACTGATTAATGGATGGGTACGCTAGGAGTATAATGAAATATTATGAGAAATGGTCAAGTCAGTGATATATAATATTATTTCTTTTATAAATGTGGAAAGCATTGCTAATTCTTCTACGTGATACACTGCAGATGCACCCCAAAGGTGGGGGCCAAAGTACCCCAAAGGTGGGGGCCAGAGTACTCATTCTTGCATGACATTCAGATATAAGTGTGCAATGATTTCTAAATAAACTCAGATAGCTCCTTCAACCGCATCTTGTGTGCATGTCGTGGTTCTTCGGGGGTATCTCCAGCAGCTGCTGACTGAACACTGACAGACCTTGGACGAGGGTGGCCAGACAACCCTTAGAGGCCCCAACATACCCAGAATATTAAACTAAGAGTGTGACAGAACATCCTAGGTGTAGTTTATTTCTCTATGTGTGTAGGTTGGTGCCCCCCTCCCACTTGGTTTTCACCTTTATCTAACCCTCTGAAATATACATGCCAGGTCAAATGATGATAACCCCTCAAATGTGTCCTCTCCTACTCACTTCCCCCCCCCCCCCCTGCACCTAGTAATAAATACGGAGTGATTAGGGGTAATAAAACCCCAGTGTGGAAACCAAATAAACAACAGAAGTTCCTCGCCTGTTTGTGTCCCCCCCTCCCTGTAGAATCCCAGGACAGATGGGGGATGTCATATGGACCAACTTTCAGGTACTAAGATGGAGAATCCCAGAAGCACCAATCAGACAGTGGGTGACTCCAATTGCTCAGAAACTGACCCCTGGTTAGAGGGAATAAGGTGAGCTTCAGAATGGGGACAGAGACACTCTAATCTTACCATCAAGAGTGACACACGCTCCCTTTTAACATCTTAACCAGGAGAAGACCAGAAACGTGTGAGAACTGACACAAACTGCAGCCCAGACAGAGTCTTAAGTATATTTTTCACCTTTTTTATTTGTAATTGCTATCTAAATTATTTGTACTGTGTTTTATAGTTAATTCTGTTTTTATCATCTAGCACCGTTTTTTCTTGTTGTTTTTGTGTTTCTCGGTTTGTTTAAATAGATTTTAAAAATACAGCAGAGGGTCACTGATGCTCTAAATTAAGGATCTAAAAAGCTCACGCTTATTATGAAGAGCCTGACTACCTTACTTGCCTGGAAGTGGTTGTGGGTCAATCGATCCGTTAGATCTGATTGTGTTGTGTGTGGCTTATATAAAGGTGAACACTGTTTGTGTTCTGGTGGCAGCAATTTATAGCCACGCATGTTGCCAATTGAACAATTGCGGTGACACACGTGGGGTATGATTGGCCGGTTTGATCAGATGAACAATCAATAGGTCTGATCAACCTGTGCAATCGTCACAAAGAGGGCCAAAAATCAAGCCAGAATTCATAAACAAAAGACAAAATCACGTGCGATTCAGAAAAGTCAAAGCCACCCACGGCCAAGATACAAGAAAGGGTTTTTTCCATAGTTTTTCAGGTAAAAATAACAAAGGATGAATCAAACAACATGAAATTCGAATGATGTAAAGTCCAGTGGAAATGTTATCACTGGCATCAATCAAGCTTAGAGTGCCTACAAATGCCCTAAGATCTCTGCAGGCATGGAAGGAAAGTCCAATGCAAAGGTGCAAATCGACTGCAATGACCACCAGAAGTTGTGTGCCTCGAGGGCAGTTTCTAGGCTAAAGACCACTCAGGGCAGGGAACAAAAACAATCTCCCCCCCCGTCCCACCACCACAAATCCAACAATAATTAAGTAGAGTGCCAGAGAACCCACATACCCAATAGTTTATATGTGGAGTATAAGTGGATCCCTCTGAAACATAAATTAATGGAAGTGTGGCAATGACCTGTGTTGGAAGCACACTCTTATGCTCACCCTTGCTCCAGCCTTCTGCTCCACTTTGTCTGCATCTCAGACAGGTGACCTAGGCATCATAGAACATCTCACATCACTAGTCTGGACCATGGAGTATGGGAAGCAAGATGCAGGGTAGAGTAAGATGGCATGCCATCTCCACGCACACACAGACACACACACACACACACAAGATAGCAGGGAGAACTCCAGTACAATGCAGAGGGCGCCATGCTCAGACTCATTTTCCATTCTCCCTCTGGAGGCTCGACAAGAGTATACAGGTTTTGCTGACTTGCACTTTCCAGACACTTTATTAAAGACCAACTTTAGCAAACAAGCTCATAAACTGCATAACTGCACTGGTAGTTAAATTCAAATGAACGTCACTTTAAATTAGTCCGAAACTTGCGAGGAACGGCCCTGAAATCTAAAATATTCCAGGGCCAGCCGCTAGCCTGCCCATAGCAACCACAGCCATGCCCGGACACTTGACCCCACTGTATAAGAGGGGGTTGTATGTCCCAGCTCTGTAGATTAGATAGGGAGAGATTGTAGCTGTAGTGAAGGACATTTAGGAGTCTATAAACATTGAATAATTTTCCTTTTCAAGGCAGTGCCAGTCACTGACACTGTATGGTTATACAGACTTCTACTGCAGTGACAGTGACTGACAGTGTATGGTTATACTGACTTCTACTGCACTGACACTGACAGTACAGTAAATACTCATAACATACCGTCTTCTAGTGCAGTGAAAGTAACTGCAGATTTATACTCATACCTCCGCCTTCTCCTCCAGAAATTCTGTTTCCTGTTTAAAAATAATTTTATTTGTTTTTATTTTTTTTTTATTTATGTATTTCATTTTATTTAATGTCTTTATTTTACGTACTTTCCCTACCCCATTTTTTGAAGGGTGATCTTATTCCCCACATTTTACAGTCATTTTGGGTCCCCAAGTTCAGGACCCCATTGATTTCAATAAGGTCCGTGTCAAGTTCAGGTACCCGGACCAAAGTTTTTTCCAAAGTCCAGGCCGAACTTGCTGAACCTGAACTTCTACAGGTTTTTTAACACTAGTTCCCTGCTCCAACAGAGGGCAAGGTAATTACCCCAATTTTCAGCCATTTTGGGTCACCAAGTTCGGGTCCCTATTAAACCTGAGCCCTACTGAATGGGGTTCCAGTTTGGGACAAGTTCAGGTTCAGGCTGAACTTGCCGAACCCAAAATTCTACAGGTTTACTCAACACTAGTTTTCATCTCCACCAGAGGCATACATAGGGCCTCATAGTAAAAGTCAAAGTTGCCCCCCCCAATCTAGCATTGAACAATGACAGCTTCCTCTTGACAGACATTATAGTGATCTAATCATATCATTAAAAAAAGGCTAGAGAACCCAAGAGTAGAAGCCTTCCTGGAGGTACTGCTAAACAAAAGGTGGCACTGCTCAAAAATAACTTTCAAAAGTATCTATTTTATTGGCATAATATAAACTACATAAACGTTAAATTCAATTGGGGGCAATACAATTGCCAATCCACTGTCAAAGATGTATCAGCAAGCGGCATGGTATCTAATATAAAGCGCAAAGTGCAGTAAAAGAGAACCAACCTAATAATTATGATGTGCTAAACTCACTAACACAGTGCAAATATAAAGATCATACAAAAAGAGAAAGTGCCAAAGTGCAGAAATGGATGGATAGCAGCACAGAAATAGCAGTATGGATAGGTAACCCTCCCCGTAGATTGCGATTGCATGGTTGAAAAGCCCACTGCCTCCGGGTGTCTTTATATTTGTCATTATTATTAGGTTTGTGCTCTTTTACTACAATTTGCACTTTATAGTGGATACCATGCCGCTTACTGATACATATTTGGCAGCAAGTGGACAATTGTATTGCCCCCCTATTGATTTTAATGTCTATGTAGTATGTTCGTATTATGGCAATAAAAAGGGTGATGGGAGGACATCCCAATTGCTGAATGCCCCCCGCCCCCCCTGCCTGGTTTCTCTCACCTTCTTCTCACTCTCTCAGCGAGATCAGGCACAAAAAGATTGAGACTAGCATCCCATGGCCAGAGCCCTTTCCATGGGGAACCCTGGACCGTGCAACCACCACATTGTGGGGCCGGTCTTGCCAAGGGAGCGAGTTAAAGGTAAGAGTAACCAGCCTTGCTAGTGCAATATGTGCAGGAGGGATGCATCAGCAATTGGGATGCCCCCCTTGTGATAACATTTTTTTTTTAAATAAATGTATGTTTGGTTGCTCCTGAATAATATACACCCCTCCCCCCAGGCATAACTCCAGCATTAAGTAACTTATCTGCAGTGAAGAGCAGGACCTGCTGCCTTGGTTTGTGAGAGACTGTGGTCTGATTGAGGTTTAAGGAATGCTGTGGGTCCCAGGTCATCAAAAGTGGGCCAGTGACGTCCATTTTTTTCCAGGATGTCACCACAGTCTGTAGTGTGCGCAAGCTGTATGCAAAAAGTGTTGGGAACTTGAGCATAGGTTCCTCAGGGCAGAACTTTTTTGTGAGAGCTCTATACAGGGCTAACAATGCGCTTATTTCTTATTTTCTCCCTGCGGAACCTTCGGCTCTGGTCTTCGGGTCATTTGGTGATGACGTTGCATTCACCACCAGTATGTCCATGTCTGGGGCACTTTGGATAATTAGTCCGATGCAGTTTTGCTGCAAGATAGAGACAGCAGTTTGCATCGGGGCCTCCTCTACCAAGGGCCTGGTATAAGCTGCCTTCCCTGCCTCTATATTATGTACACCACTAGGTGTCTTCACAACCAGGGCCTTCATCAACCTTTGGGTTATGATCTGGTCCAGGAGGCTTTTCAGTCTTTGGTCTGACGGACCAGCAACAAAGCTTTCGGCAGCAGTGGGGGCCCCCCATTCCTGGGTAAGCTTTGTTTTTGCAAACCTGCAGCCAAAGCCACTACAGGGCAGGATGGAGAGTCTAGAGCAGCAAAGCTGTCATCAGAAACGCTACAGTGATGGGTGCAGAGCTGTCACTGCACACAAGCCACCAAGCACAGCCACTGGCAGCTCAATGCAGGGAACTGTTTTCTGCTGGACCAGCTGGGCGACTACACCCACCCAGAATGGCAAAGCAGGAGTTCCCAAGCAGCACGCACCCGCACAAGGGTGGCACAAGGGACTCTATCTGATGTTCCAGTAAGTAGGCAGGTGCCAGACAACCACCAATCAGTTACTTGGCTGGACTATTATTTTAAAGGAAAAAAATACAGTGTCTGGGGCCTCCACCAGATTTTGTGCCCAGGGGCCCCCACCACACTTAATCCGGCCCTGTTCACACCTCTGATTCATATGAATCTTACTTGGACCCACAATGTTCCTAAAGATCTCTCTAAGCATTATCTGGACTGAGGATTCCCCCACCTAGCCATACATACTAAAAGTACCTCCGCGGCACATAGTTTCCAGAAAGCTGGAAAGCTGGAGTTCTCACACTGGCAGCAGGTTGGCCTCCTAACAATGAAAAGAACATGTAATTTTCCTCGTCCACCACCAGATGGCACAGGATGTTTGGTAGGCCTCCTTGCAAGTCATCAGGCACAATCAAGGAAGCCAGCTACACCTCAAACGCAAATGCAGGTGAAATGACAATCCATCACTAACCCGACCTCTCTCGAGCCTGATCCCATGAATTTGCCAACAGATTTCCAGATGTGACCACATTTTCCTACAGGTGCAGACATACGGCTGCAAAGTAAAAAACGGTATCCTGTCTTCCTGACTGGCCACCCTGGATCCCATCCTTTTGCCTGCCTAAGGCATGTGCTGACTTCACAGGCTTTTCTCCCCCTCTGTGGCAGTTAGCACCATGTAGGAATCCTTTTGCCCCAAATTTTCCCCGCTTTTAAAAAAGGCTTCAGGTACAATCCAGGCTTGACCTGATCCCATCTTTTTACACAAGGATTTCCAGAGGTAGCCAATGAACACAGAACTTCCGTTCAGGCCCCGGAGATGTGGATTTACATGATCTAATGGCTTTCAGAAAAATTGAACGTCAGTGCAAATGAGCAATCCCTCTTCAGAATCAGCAATGAGGAAACATCAGGATTTCTTTCTTTTCATCAGTTACTGAAAAATTCCGTAATTCTATCTTAAAACTTCAGGATCCTGAATTGTACTAAGATTTTAGGTCCAGACTCCAGATCTTTAAGAGAGGCTTATAAAGTCATCATAACATAGGTTATGATTCTTAATTCTTAATAAGAGGTAACTGGCATAGCCTTAATTTGGGACTTATGGGCTAAACAATAATCCACAGACTTTTTCTTTATACCATTCATTATTTTTTAACAGTCCGGACTGTCCTCCTAATTGGGCCAAGCCACCTTTTTTCACAGTTTACATAGTTGCATGCTTCAAGCTACACCCCTTTCATGGCCCACTGACACATTGCACTCCCTTCATGACCCACTGACATATTACACCCCCTTCATTGCCCACTGACACGTTACACTCCCTTCATGGCCCACTGACACATTACACTCCCTTTATGGCCCACTGGCACTTTACACTTCCCTCATAGCACACTGACAATTACACTAGTATATGCTGTATCTCAGGGAATGTGGCGGGGGGGGGGGGGCTGTCACTAGATGGTAAGATTGTGGGGACCAGAACATTTCTAGTAGGTACTAAGATGGGCTTCGGATCCAGGTGATTTGCCCAATCCCAGACACTGTCAAGACCTGATTCAAATTAACCAGCATGCCACCATCACTACCATGTGAACCGGTCCATTGGACTCCATAACTGAGTAAAAAGTGGCGTTCTGGAAGGTTTCACACAGTGGAACATCCAAATTTGGGATGGAACAAAACCTGGGAAAGTCAAATTCCCAGGTTATGTTCTGCTTTAATATCGCTCAATAATTTCAGGAGTAATGCGACACCAGCTGCCAATAGACAAACACTTTGCCTTCTTTTACCACCACCGTCTCCTTTTATCTTATCACTGCTACTGCTTACCACTGATGGTTTCCTTGCCGATGTCGCTCTTTCTTTGTTGACAGCTTCTCTTGTTGATGGTTGTCATCGCAGCCTCTTTTCTCTATGCCACCAGTCATCCTTGATGCTGGTTTTCCCCACAGCCCATTAGTCACACTCACACCTATTCCGATTCGGATATGGATGTCCCCACTGCCCACTGACCATCACCATCTCCCTCTTTTCTCTTTCTGTTTTTGGTCATCTTTCCCGCCACTGTTGCCTCACTTCCTGCTGGTTGTGTCTCTTAAGCCTTCTCCACTGGCTCTCATCCTTGCCACCTCCCTTCCTCTGTGTATCTTCTCTGCTTTCTGCCTCCTCTCTCCCTGCCATCCGTCATCCTGTGTCTTGCCTCCTGTCATGCTCTAGGCTTCTTCTTTTTCATTGGCTGTCAAGCTCTTCTACCTCTTCTCTCCCTGCTGGATGTTCCTCTCTTCACACTGACCATACCTTCCAAATGTCCCTGATTTGGAGGGACTGTCCCTCTTTTGAGTCCATGTCCCCCTGACCCTCTTTGTTCTCATTTGTCCCTCTTTGAGTTGTAACATGCAGACCTGCATCAATAAATGATTCATTAACTTATTCAAACTGTTTATATTGTTCTAACGGTTACATCCCATCTCCTATTCATCTCTCAATGAGGGGGTGTGGCCTAATTTAACAAATGTCCCTCTTTCCCATCCTGAAAAGTTGGAAGGTATGACACTGACTGTGTACCTCTATCTCTTCTTTCTCTGCAAGCTGTCTTTCTCTCTGTGTCTTCCCTTCTGATACTCATGTTAAAGTTGATCAAAATCTGGGATTTTGACCATCGCTGGATTTGGTCCTTGCCCCTTGGCCACTCTGTTTTTGTTAAACCCCTCAGCTGTGTAAAACCCCTCTGGTTGCCCAGTAAATTCACATTTCCCTGGTCCTATGGAGCATGCACTGCCTCCTGTCCAATCAGCAGTGTTTGGCTGCATACATCAATTCAGCGAAGAATTGGCCAGTGGCCAAGTCTACTCAAGAAGAGCCGAGTGGAGTGCGTGCCTGTGACGGCCATTCAGAATTGCCTAGCAGGGGGCATCCTGCATGCGCCGTTGGTTTGAGGAGAAGGTGAGTTTACTTAGCTACCTGGGGGGTTTTACACAGCACGAATTAGGCAGCCCTAGAGTCTTATAGACTCAAGGGCCACTTTTGGTACACTTTAAATATGCCTATTTTCCTTTTACTTACTATTATCCTCCCTGTCTTTTCTCTAGCAACCGTCTATGGTGCTCTTTAACTCCTCTGACCCTGCTGACTGTTAACCCCACGTCTCCCTTGCTGTCATCCACACCATGACTTGTAGTCATCCACTATGTCTATTCTCTGCCTACTATTATACTCTCTGCTTCTTCTCTTGCCAATGGCTATCATCCTCCTGCCTCTTTTCTGCCTGCTGATGGTGATCCTCTTCTCCTCTTTTCTCCCAGCTGACTGTTATCCTCAATTCCCAACTGCTGCCATCCACTAAACCTTTCTCTCCCCACTGACAATCATCTACCCAGCCTACTGACTATGATTCCCGCCATATCCTCTGACTCTTCTGTTTGTTATTCTCTCTTCTTTATTGCTGTCACCCTCTCACCTCTTCTTCCTTGACTGACTATCATACTCACTGCCTCTTCCTTATCCACTAAATGTGATCCCCTCCATCTCCTCTGACCCTGCAGACTGTTTTCCTCATCATTTCTTGTTGTCATTCACATACCTATTTTCTCCTGATTTGCAGTCATCCACTATGCTTTATCTCTCTTCACTTGCTGTCATCTACTATGCGTCTTATCTCCCTATTAGCTGTCATCCACTCTGCTTCTTCCCTTCTTGTTGGCTTTCATCCAAAATGCTTTTTCTTCTCTCCTCAGTTGTTTTCATCCTCTATGTCTTCTCTTCCTGCTATTATACTCGATCTATAGTGCAATTAGTGCCCCTTCTTTGCTTGCTGACTGTGATCCTCCTCATCTCTTCTCTCCCTGCTATTATCCTCTGTGCCTTCTGCTGATTATCATGCTCCCTGCATCTTCCCCATCTACGGAATGTGATCTCCTATCTCCTATGACCCTGCTGACCGTTATCCCCATGTCTTTATTGATGTCATTCACATACCTCATCTTTCCCGATTTGCAGTCATCCACTATGCTTCTTTTCCCCTCACTGGCTGTCATCTACTATGCTTCTCATTTTCTTATTGGCTGTCATCCACTATGCTTCTCCTTTCCTTATTGGCTGCCATCCACTATGCTTCTTCTTTCCTTATAGGCTGTCATCCCCTGTGCTTCTCCTTTTCTTATTGGCTGTCATCCACTGTGCTTCTCTTTTTCTTATTGGCTGTCATCCACTGTGCTTCTCCTTTCCTTATTGGCTCTCATCCACTATGCTTCTCTTTTCCTTATTGGCTATCATCCACTATGCTTCTTCTTTCCTTATTGGCTGTCATCCACTATGCTTCTTCTTTCCTTATTAGCTGTCATCCCCTGTGCTTCTCCTTTTCTTATTGGCTGTCATCCACTATGCTTCTCCTTTTCTTATTGGCTGCCATCCATTATGCTTCTCCTTTTCTTATTGGCTCTCATCCACTATGCTTCTCCTTTCCTTATTGGCTGTCATCCACTATGCTTCTTCTTTCCTTATTGGCTGTCATCCCCTGTGCTTCTCCTTTTCTTATTGGCTGTCATCCACTGTGCTTCTCCTTTTCTTATTGGCTGTCATCCACTATGCTTCTCCTTTTCTTATTGGCTGTCATCCACTATGCTTCTCCTTTTCTTATTGGCTGTCATCCACTATGCTTCTTCTTTCCTTATTGGCTGTCATCCACTATGCTTCTTCTTTCCTTATTGGCTGTCATCCACTATGCTTCTTCTTTCCTTATTGGCTGTCATCCACTATGTTTCTCATTTCCTTATTGGCTGTTATCCCCTATGCTTCTTCTCTCCTTATTGGCTGTCATCCACAATGCTTCTCCTTTCCTTATTGGCTGTCATCCCCTATGCTTCTCCTTCCCTTATTGGCTGTCATTCTCTATGTTTTTTCTTTCCTCAGTGGCTGCCATCCTCTATATCTCTTCTCTCCCTGCTATTTTACTCTGTCTTTACTGCTATTAGTGCATCTTCTCTGCCTGTTGACACTGATCTTCCTTAGCTCTTTTCTCCCTGCTTTTATCCTCTCTACTTTCTTGCTGTCATCCACTGTGCCTCTTCTTTCCCTTTTCACTATCATCCCCTCTGACCCCCCGCTGCCACACATCTAGCTAGCTGCTATCCTCTCTGGCTTTTCACACCCAGCCTTTAGCCCTTCTCTCCCTCAGCTGCCATCCTTGCCGCCAGTTCTTTCCTCTCTGGCTGTCATCCTTGCTGTGGAAGCTTTTATTCATTCTGCTGGATTGTTATTGGAACATTTGCAAAACAAAATAAGAAAGATTCTCAGTTTCAGATGATCATCACGATAATGTGAAAAGTAAACTGTATAGACCTAGCTTGCTATGAAAGCATAAAGGCATATTTCTGAAATAATATTGGAAAAGTGAAGGGCAATCATACAGAAATAAAAGGTTTACTGCTCATACTTACACTTGTCACAGAGAGATGATGCACCTACTACCTGAAATGTAATAACCGCCTAAAGATCACCACCTAAAACAAAGCTGCTTGTAAAGACTACACTCACCTCTCAAAACAGTTTTATAGAGTGACTTGGATCTAGCCGACTTTTGCAATCCACTCTGTGCCTGGGCTCATCATAAATGCTAGAATTGCTGCAATGTCACTGCTTCTACTTTTCCTTATTTAGCTTTAGCTGGAAAATGATTTTATAATCAGTACACATTCAAGATCAGAGGCTAGGTTTGCCCTGGTATAGGTTTTGAGCCGTTACACATGACCGCATCACAATAGTTTCTGTCTATATCATTAAAAATCGTTTTTATTATAAACATTAAAAACTTCTTTCCATTTTCATACTATTCAAGTCACATGATAATAATTAAACATATGAATATATCCAATAAATAATTTCTTACACAGTTATGGTTCAATCTATATTTTTTTTTTTTTTGTAGGGCAGACATGTTTCGCCCTCCATGGGCTTTTTCAATGCGTTTTCCACGGGCGAAACATGAAAATATAGATTGAACCATAATGGTGAAAGAAATTATTTATTGGATATATTCATATGTTTAATTATTAGCATGTGACTTGAATAGTATGAAAATGGATAGTAAAGTGAATAGGAAGTTTTCAATGTTTATAATAAAAACGATTTTTAATGATATAGGAAGAAACTATTGTGATGCGGTCATGTGTAACGGCTCAAAACTTATACCAGGGCACACCTAGCCTCTGATCTTGAATGTGTACTGATTATAAAACCATTTTCCAGCTAAAGCTAAATAAGGAAAAGTAGAAGCAGTGACATTGCAGCAATTCCAGCATTTATGATGAGCCCAGGCATAGAGTGGATTGCAAAAGCCGGCTAGATCCAAGTCACTCTATAAAACTGTTTTGAGAGGTGAGTGTAGTCTTTACAAGCAGCTTTGTTTTAGTTGATGATCTTTAGCCGGTCATGTGCAATGGCTCAAAACCTATACCAGGGCAAACCTAGCCTCTGATCTTGAATGTGCATTGTATGAGCCCACATATGAACCATTCAGGAACCCATTCCATAGAATAATCAATTTTGATTGCAAACTTTAGGCAGGCCATAATAGGGTCACCCCTTTTGGAGGATATCAAACGATTTCCCCCACAAGCCCTTTCTTTTATAATCAGTAATTATAATAAAAAAAAGCAACATGTACTATGTTACAAGGCTATGTTCTCCCGGGGCTGTATTGCCCATTAAAGTGGCACTATAGTCAAGTCAACCAACTTTCTCATTCATGGTATGGCTGTCAGTCACTTGACTGGCAGTGACCAATCAGGTTTGCTCAGTGGGCTTGCACATTAAACCTGAATGATTGCCGGCGGTCACATGATTGGCTGCCATTTGCTGCCAAACATGTGAATGAGGAAGTTAAGACTTGACTACAGGGCCCATTTAGGCACTCGGGGGCCCATGATAGTTTCTTGTCTAAATAGCTCCCATGACAGGAAGAGAAACCCCCTTAAAGGTGCTGGGGCAAATCACCTGAGAAAGGAAAGCAAGGGAAAGGGAGGATAGAAGGGAAAAAGTGAAAGAAGGTGGGAACGAAGAGATAGGAATAGATAAAGGAACGAAGGAATGAAAGAAAAGGAGGTAACATGAAAAAGGGAACAAAGAAGGAAAAAAGTGAAACAAGACAAGGAAGGGAGGAAAGAAAAAAGGAACAAAACAGGAAACATGAAAAGTAAGAGGATATGAATGGAGGAAGAATAGCACAAAAATACAGAAAGATAGAAAGAAATTGGCCTGGTGTACCTGCAACCAACTAACCATTTGCATTGGAGCCTTACTAATTTAAAGGAGCACTATTGCGAAATTGTGTAATATTAAAAATCCATATAAACACATCGGCTAACGAGAGGAGGGGTCACTTATAAACCTGAACTAAATAAAACTCCCGCCAAGCTTGTGGTTTATTTTCTCCTGGTACAAATAAAATCCAGGGGTGACAGGTTTAGTCTATCAAGGGTGACAGAGCCTGTCACCCCTGATGTCCTCTCTCTTCCATTAAAAGAAAGAAAAACAAGCCTGGCTGGATATATCATGATGCCAGGTGTATAAGTGACTCCTCCCCCCACCATCCAGCATATTTATATGGATTTTATAATTGGGCCATTTTTTTCGCGATAGTGCTCCTTTAAGGACAAGGGGGGGGGAAAGTTACCCACCGGCCTGGCAGCAGGTGACTTGCTATCACCCCTGCCCTGATACCCCCAATGGTTAGGGGGTTCGGAAGAGCCCAATACTCTTCTGACGAATCCTCTCACTGGCGTGTAGACAAGGTACACTCAGCTCCATTTGCATGGGCCATATGCCGACAACTGGAAACATTGTTTCTCCACCTGAAACCTTCCTAAAATTTCAAGATGCAGAAGAAATCATATATTATAATCCTGGCTAGAATACTGCCAGTGCATGCAGGGGTCCTCCTCATCTATCTCCTCATTCTCAAGCTCCTGTGGCTCCACTCCACCAGATAAGCCACCCGGTGTTGTGAAGCATCTAATCCTGCTCCGGGCTCAGTTGGACATGATACATGTGAGAACTGGGCTGGGTCCCACTGCAGAATATCCTCCAGCCAGGGAATAACATTCCCTGAGCAAGGGAGTGATATTGCTAAGACCATAGTTTTCCGGTTTCCTCAAATGGCCTCAGCAAACAACACCTGTCACGCATCATTTGCCTGTGGCTCAGTTTAAAATTGCACCTTGGTGTAAAGCTTGCCGGCTGCTGCATGAGGTAGTCATTAACTGCCATTCCCATCTTGTGCAGCCGGTACAACATATGAAAGGATGAGTTCCAATGTGTCAGCACATTGTAGATCATGGGATGTGGTAGAAACTGCTGTCTTTGCAGTTCAAAAGGGCGTTCCTTGCACGATACACGTGCGTGCATAGTTCTTGACATTTTTAGCAGCTGCTTGAGCCCACTAAACCTGTTTATAACCAAACTGAAAACATGCACCATGTATGACGCAGACCTCCCCACTACAGTGCCAACAAAATGTTCCTACCATTGTCAGTAATGATTTCGATGGATAGGAGTCAGCCAAGAGGACATTTCCTGCAGTATGCAGTTGAGCAATTCGTGGCCAGTGTGGTTGCGTTCCCTGAGGCTCACCAGGTAAAGGACCCCATGCCTACGACAGGCCTGGCACTGGTGGTAAGAAACTGGAACATAATGCACTAGATAGGAGGGTGAGAACAAGGAGGTGGTGGAGGAGGAAGCAGAAAGTCCACAATTCTGTAGAATTCCTGCAGAGCCTGAGGATCCCTGAGTGGCACTGATAGTGTTATGCACACTGGGAAACATGTTGGAAACAGTTCTCCCAAGCAGCTCTGTGGTGGCATTTCATGTGTGGACCTTTCCTCACTTCACATGTTGCTAAGTGTACCACCTGGCTGGAACTGGGAGACGGCTCATAGAAAAACTGCCACACATCACTACTGCGGTTTTCTGCGAGCATCTTGTACAGCTGGCTGGTTGCTGCTGGTGCGTCTGTCTGGGTGGGAACACTCACTGGCAGTGCATCCCTGCAAGCTAGTCTGACAACTAGCAAATGATGTACCCCTGCTACGATATGCCCCAGATCTCTGGCGGCCTCGGCTGCTACCACTTTGGGTTTGTGGCATGTTTCCATCTATAAAGAGGCTAATGAGCCACAGCTTATGGCTGCTGGATGGCCTGAGATGCATGTGACACCTGTAGCCAAGCTGTGAAGAGTGCTGCAGCCAAGTGTCTCTGTGGAGTGAGAGTGCTAATGGGACCTGCAGATTCCAGGGACATATGCAGCGACTGGAAGGCTGTTACAGGACTGCCTGGTGCAGGTAGCATCAACTCTGGGGCAGAAGAGCCCAGTCTTGTGAGTGTAAGGCTCACCAGTTAGCAGGTCCAGGTTAGTTAATAACACCCATGCTATACCCACCTATGCTAGCTAGCATAACTGAGGTTCACAGAAGGTCAGACGTAGCAAAGGTCATACATGGGAAGTCTGTCCAACAGACATCAATGCAGAGGGATAACCGGAGACAGGGTCAGAGGGCAGGCCAATGGTCAAAACCGAAGATGGAGTGAGGTACCATAGAGAACAGGCAGAGGCAAGGTCAAGGATTCTGAGTTTAACAACAGGAGAAGGGGCAAGGTCAAGGTCAATCCGAGTCAATCAAGAGAAGTAAGACAAACAGACCACTACACAACACCCAAGCACTAGCTATCGCAGGCTCTAATGACAGGGACAGGGGTACCATTATAGGTGAAGATGTGCTTGGATTGGATGGGGTGACCATAGGCTAGTAACAAAACAAGGGCTTAGCCCACACTTAATTAAGAACTGAGAGCCCAAGAGCAACGTTGGGGCTTATTGGCATCCTCTGGTGGCTGCTGTGAGGGCATAAGAGTCTCATGTATGTGGGTGAGCGCACACCCGAACAAGGATACTGTGGATGTAGGAGGAACAGAGGCTCAGCGCCGATCAAGCCAGCACCACCCGAGCTGACTCCTAAGACTGACGCACTGGCCAGGCGACGGTTGGCTCAGCACGCTCAAGGTCGAGGGGCGGGTGAATGACTCTTCATGACAGTGAGTAAGCCAGAGAGGCTAGAGTTGAACTTTCTGTGTTTTGATGGACTAAGTTATGCTGAAGAAATCCTTTTTCCTTGCTTGATTTATGGACGTATAAAGAAAATAACCTTCTTGAGTTAATTACCCCCTGTGTAAGCGCGCGTCTGTGCCCAAGAAGATCCTGCCATAATGATTTTTTTTCAACAATAATTTTATTGAAGGTATAAAGAAGATGCATCAATTTGCGACATACTGTAAAGTTTGTGATACAAGAAACAAACATCCATCTGAATGCATACCTGTACACATCATATGGCTTTTATCTTTATACGCGGATTAGTCAAAACTAGGGATGAGCAAATCGATCCGGACGAACCCGAATTCGATCCGAATTTCATGAAAAATTCGATTCGGATCGAATCCGAATTTCCCCGCGATTCGATCGAGCGAAGTTTTTTTCTAAAATCCATTCATTTCAATGACAGGCATTCTAGGATGGTCTACGTGACATGTCCAGACATGTAAGCTGGGGCAGTGTATGCTGGGACAGTCACATGCAGCCTATCAGCAGCCAGCAAGCCCGGTGACGTCACAGCGCTATATAAGGCGGCGGCCATCTTGCTTTTGCGCATTTGTCTATTGCATTCGTGAGAGCCAGGACTCAGGAGGACACTGCAGACTGTATTCAGGGAGAGATAGGTAGAGAGTTAGGGACAGCCAGTAGACAGCCAGCAGACAGGCGGGAGACAGGCAGGAAGTCAGGGAGAAGCAGGGAAAGAAAGAAATGCAGCCTGAGTGTTACTGCCTGGGTCACTGGCTTTGTTAGCTGTTTCACCCTGGTTAACCACTTTTGCTTTGCATAGTACTACTGCTCCCAGGTGCACTGCTGTTGTGGCATCCCATTCTGTGACTACACCAGCCTCTATTTACTATAACCCTTTGCACTTATTCTAAAAGTAATTTGGCCTGATAAAGACACTTTTGCTTTGCATAGTACTACTGCTCCCAGGTGCACTGCTGTTGTGGCATCCCATTCTGTGACTACACCAGCCTCTATTTACTATAACCCTTTGCACTTATTCTAAAAGTAATTTGGCCTGATAAAGACACTTTTGCTTTGCATAGTACTACTGCTCCCAGGTGCACTGCTGTTGTGGCATCCCATTCTGTGACTACACCAGCCTCTATTTACTATAACCCTTTGCACTTATTCTAAAAGTAATTTGGCCTGATAAAGACACTTTTGCTGTGCATAGTACTACTGCTCCCAGGTGCACTGCTGTTGGGGCATCCCATTCTGTGACTACACCAGCCTCTATTTACTATAACCCTTTGCACTTATTCTAAAAGTAATTTGGCCTGATAAAGACACTTTTGCTGTGCATAGTACTACTGCTCCCAGGTGCTCTGCTGTTGGGTCATCCCATTCTGTGACTACACCAGCCTCTATTTCCTATAACCCTTTGCACTTATTCTAAAAGTAATTTGGCCTGATAAAGACACTTTTGCTTTGCATAGTACTACTGCTCCCAGGTGCACTGCTGTCGTGGCATCCCATTCTGTGACTACACCAGCCTCTATTTCCTATAACCCTTTGCACTTATTCTAAAAGTAATTTGGCCTGATAAAGACACTTTTGCTTTGCATAGTACTACTGCTCCCAGGTGCACTGCTGTTGTAGCATCCCATTCTGTGACTACACCAGCCTCTATTTACTATAACCCTTTGCACTTATTCTAAAAGTAATTTGGCCTGATAAAGACACTTTTGCTGTGCATAGTACTACTGCTCCCAGGTGCACTGCTGTTGGGGCATCCCATTCTGTGACTACACCAGCCTCTATTTACTATAACCCTTTGCACTTATTCTAAAAGTAATTTGGCCTGATAAAGACACTTTTGCTGTGCATAGTACTACTGCTCCCAGGTGCACTGCTGTCGTGGCATCCCATTCTGTGACTACACCAGCCTCTATTTACTATAACCCTTTGCACTTATTATAAAAGTAATTTGGCCTGATAAAGACACTTTTGCTGTGCATAGTACTACTGCTCCCAGGTGCACTGCTGTTGGGGCATCCCATTCTGTGACTACACCAGCCTCTATTTACTATAACCCTTTGCACTTATTATAAAAGTAATTTGGCCTGATAAAGACACTTTTGCTGTGCATAGTACTACTGCTCCCAGGTGCACTGCTGTTGTGGCATCCCATTCTGTGACTACACCAGCCTCTATTTACTATAACCCTTTGCACTTATTCTAAAAGTAATTTGGCCTGATAAAGACACTTTTGCTGTGCATAGTACTACTGCTCCCAGGTGCACTGCTGTTGGGGCATCCCATTCTGTGACTACACCAGCCTCTATTTAATATAACCCTTTGCACTTATTCTAAAAGTAATTTGGCCTGATAAAGACACTTTTGCTGTGCATAGTACTACTGCTCCCAGGTGCACTGCTGTTGGGGCATTCCATTCTGTGACTACACCAGCCTCTATTTACTATAACCCTTTGCACTTATTCTAAAAGTAATTTGGCCTGATAAAGACACTTTTGCTGTGCATAGTACTACTGCTCCCAGGTGCACTGCTGTTGGGGCATCCCATTCTGTGACTACACCAGCCTCTATTTACTATAACCCTTTGCACTTATTCTAAAAGTAATTTGGCCTGATAAAGACACTTTTGCTGTGCATAGTACTACTGCTTCCAGGTGCACTGCTGTTGGGGCATCCCATTCTGTGACTACACCAGCCTCTATTTACTATAACCCTTTGCACTTATTCTAAAAGTAATTTGGCCTGATAAAGACACTTTTGCTGTGCATAGTACTACTGCTCCCAGGTGCTCTGCTGTTGGGGCATCCCATTCTGTGACTACACCAGCCTCTATTTACTATAACCCTTTGCACTTATTCTAAATGTAATTTGGCCTGATAAAGACACTTTGGCTTTGCATAGTACTACTGCTCCCAGGTGCACTGCTGTTGTGGCCTCCCATTCTGTGACTACACCAGCCTCTATTTACTATAACCCTTTGCACTTATTCTAAAAGTAATTTGGCCTGATAAAGACACTTTTGCTTTGCATAGTACTACTGCTCCCAGGTGCACTGCTGTTGTGGCATCCCATTCTGTGGCTACATCAGCCTCTATTTACTATAACCCTTTGCACTTATTCTAAAAGTAATTTGGCCTGATAAAGACACTTTTGCTTTGCATAGTACTACTGCTCCCAGGTGCACTCCTGTTGGGGCATCCCATTCTGTGACTACACCAGCCTCTATTTACTATAACCCTTTGCACTTATTCTAAAAGTAATTTGGCCTGATAAAGACACTTTTGCTTTGCATAGTACTACTGCTCCCAGGTGCACTGCTGTTGTGGCATCCCATTCTGTGACTACACCAGCCTCTATTTACTATAACCCTTTGCACTTATTCTAAAAGTAATTTGGCCTGATAAAGACACTTTTGCTGTGCATAGTACTACTGCTCCCATGTGCACTACTGTTGTGGCATCCCATTCTGTGACTACACCAGCCTCTATTTACTATAACCCTTTGCACTTATTCTAAAAGTAATTTGGCCTGTTAAAGACACTTTTGCTGTGCATAGTACTACTGCTCCCAGGTGCACTCCTGTTGGGGCATCCCATTCTGTGACTACACCAGCCTCTATTTACTATAACCCTTTGCACTTATTCTAAAAGTAATATGGCCTGATAAAGACACTTTTGCTTTGCATAGCACTACTGCTCCCAGGTGCACTGCTGTTGTGGCATCCCATTCTGTGACTACACCAGCCTCTATTTACTATAACCCTTTGCACTTATTCTAAAAGTAATTTGGCCTGATAAAGACACTTTTGCTTTGCATAGTACTACTGCTCCCATGTGCACTGCTGTTGTGGCATCCCATTCTGTGACTACACCAGCCTCTATTTACTATAACCCTTTGCACTTATTCTAAAAGTAATTTGGCCTGATAAAGACACTTTTGCTGTGAATAGTACTACTGCTCCCAGGTGCACTGCTGTTGGGGCATCCCATTCTGTGACTACACCAGCCTCTATTTACTATAACCCTTTGCACTTATTCTAAAAGTAATTTGGCCTGATAAAGACACTTTTGCTGTGCATAGTACTACTGCTCCCAGGTGCACTGCTGTTGGGGCATCCCATTCTGTGACTACACCAGCCTCTATTTACTATAACCCTTTGCACTTATTCTAAAAGTAATTTGGCCTGATAAAGACACTTTTGCTGTGCATAGTACTACTGCTCCCATGTGCACTGCTGTTGTGGCATCCCATTCTGTGACTACACCAGCCTCTATTTACTATAACCCTTTGCACTTATTCTAAAAGTAATTTGGCCTGTTAAAGACACTTTTGCTGTGCATAGTACTACTGTTCCCAGGTGCTCTGCTGTTGGGTCATCCCATTCTGTGACTACACCAGCCTCTATTTCCTATAACCCTTTGCACTTATTCTAAAAGTAATTTGGCCTGATAAAGACACTTTTGCTATGCATAGTACTACTGCTCCCAGGTGCTCTGCTGTTGGGTCATCCCATTCTGTGACTACACCAGCCTCTATTTCCTATAACCCTTTGCACTTATTCTAAAAGTAATTTGGCCTGATAAAGACACTTTTGCTTTGCATAGTACTACTGCTCCCAGGTGCACTGCTGTTGTGGCATCCCATTCTGTGACTACACCAGCCTCTATTTACTATAACCCTTTGCACTTATTCTAAAAGTAATTTGGCCTGATAAAGACACTTTTGCTGTGCATAGTACTACTGCTCCCAGGTGCACTGCTGTTGGGGCATCCCATTCTGTGACTACACCAGCCTCTATTTACTATAACCGTTGGCACTTATTCTAAAAGTAATTTGGCCTGATAAAGACACTTTTGCTGTGCATAGTACTACTGCTCCCAGGTGCTCTGCTGTTGGGGCATCCCATTCTGTAACATACCATACCCCTCTTTATTTACACTAAGCAGCTCTCTTATTTACACTAAGCAGGCCTGTTGGAGGCTGAGTGTTACTGCTCACTTTTGGTGTGCATTATATTCTGTTTCATATAGACCCACCGCTGCCTGGGGGTTCTTAAAATATCACCTACTACCACGCCAGTTAGACTATGTCGGGCAGACAAGTGCCTGGAAGTGAAAAGAGGAGTGGCAGAGGCCAAGATTCCACAGGCAGAGGTCGCAGCAGACTGGGGGCCAGTAGCAGCAGGAGTCACGCGGAGAGACCTAATCTGCCAGTATCTGCTAGCGGTCGGGTCTCCACCAGTAACGCATCTGCCGTGGTAGATTGGTTAACGCGCTCATCAACAACATCATCACAACTTACATCTGAGACCCCCAGTCTAGGGTCGGTAGGTTCCTCTGACACAACCCTGAGTTGGCATGCCCCGAGAGCAGTCCCTGTCCTCCCATTGCCTCTGTCCTACGCCGTTCCCTCCCCCAGCGACGTATCCTATGCTTTGGGTTCAGCTCCACTCTTTAGTGAGGAGGACGATCAGATAGAGGACAGTCAGCAGCTACTGCCCAGCCAAGAAATGGAGGTGGCTTCTTTAGCTAGGCAGACAAATAGTGATGTGGACAGTGTCGTGGGTGCTGCGAGCGTTCCAGCTCCTGCGCCAGACACTGTTGACGAATCCACGAACATCAGTGACGTACAGCCACAACTCGTGATAATGATGATGACGATGAAGCCGATCGCACTTGGGAGCCGGGTGATGAAGGGGCTTCATCGTCATCATCAGGAGAAGAGGGGCGCAGGTTGCCCCGGAGTCAGCAGCTCTGGCAGCAAGGTGTTAGCAGCATGGTTGGCAGGCAGCATGGGGGCACAATTGTAAAGCCTGGAGCCAAACGGGGCCGGGGCCGGGGTAGAGCACCTGCTGCACGGCAGGCTACCTTATCGGGAGGTAGTGGGGCAGGGGTTCCTGGAGTTGGCGACAATAGCAACGAATCAGTGAGGCCTGTTGGTGGGAAAAGTAGCGTCTCGGCAGTGTGGCAGTTTCTCCTGAAGCATCCGCAGGAGGGTAACATGGCCACATGCAAGATATGTAGGCAGAAGGTGACGCGTGGCCAGGGTCCAAATGTTGGCACCACGGCCCTGCGTCAACATATGCAGCATCACCATAAAGCGGTCTGGGAGAACCTAGGCTCCGGAGAGGTGGGCCAGACTGCTTCCTCACCAAGTGGCACGCTGCTCCCTTTTCAGGTGGTGGACTCTGCAACTTTCAGAGAACTGATGGCTTGTGCCGAGCCGAGGTGGAGAGTCCCAAACCGTCATTTCTTTGCCAAGAAGGCAGTGCCAGTGCTGCACACTTTTGTTGAACAGAAGGTGGGCCAGTCCTTGAGCCTGTCGGTGTGTAGCAAAGTGCATGGCAGCGCCGACATCTGGAGCTGTAACTACGGTCAGGGACAGTACATGTCGTTTACGGCCCACTGGGTGAATGTGGTCCCTTTGCAGCAGCAACTTGGACAGGTCACGCCGCTTCGGCCTCCACGCTCCCTGCCCGTTGTGCCTGTGACACTGTGCGACTCGGCCTCCTCATCCTCCGCCATCTCCTCACCCTCCACTGTAGGCTCAAGTCTCAGTGCCCCTCCAGTCTACCATGTGTGCAGGGCACGGAGGTGTCACGCAGTGCTTCACATGGTTTGTCTTGGCGAACGGAGTCACACAGGGGAGGAACTGCTTAAATTTATTCATCAGGAAATCCAAACATGGCTTACTCCAAGAAAACTTAAAATGGGAATCATGGTTACCGACAATGGGAAGAACATTTTGTCTGTGCTGCGCCAAGGAAGCCTGACCCATGCCCCCTGCATGGCTCACATCTTCAATCTGGTTGTCAAGCGGTTTCTGAAGTGTTCCCCCCATATGCAAGACATCCTAACAACTTCAAGGAAACTTTGCATGCACTTCAGCCACTCATACACCGCCAAACACACCCTTCTTGAGCTACAGCGTCAGAACGGTATCCCCCAACATAGTCTGATTTGCGATGTTTCCACCCGTTGGAATTCCACCCTTCACATGTTGGACCGATTATATGACAGAGAAAAGCCATCACGGATTTCCTGATGATCCAAGCAGATAGGGGGACTCCCCTGTGTAACTTCAATGTCAACCAGTGGCAGCTCATACGTGACACCTGCCGTTTGCTCAGGCCCTTTGAGGAAGCCACTTTATTTGTCAGTCGGCAGGATTACGGGATGAACGACGTGATTCCACTGCTTCATGTACTACAGCACATGTTGGAAACCATGGCTGGTCAGGGCACTAGAGACATGGCGTTTACATCTTACGGCCACATGAACCCCGTTGGAGCTGAACTGGAGGAGGAGGAGGAAGAGGAGGAGGAGTTGCCCAGCGAAACACAGTTTAGGCTTGGCGAAATGGCTGGTTTATCTAGTCAGCGGACAGGAGAGGAGGAGCAGGGGCAGCCAGAGGAGCTAGAGGTTTTTGAGGAAGGCGAGACAGAGGACCCGGGCACACCGTGGCAGTATGCAGTGGAGATGGAGACAGGTAGTCCATCCGAGTCACTTGCGCAAATGGCAGGAAGCAGCAGCAGCAGCTCCATCAGCAGCAGCCTCAGTCTTCAGTCGCTAATGAGTAGCTTTCTACACCCGCATAGTAAGGCTACTCATGAGCAGCAGGAAGACCTGGAGCAGGACCTGAATCAGCAGGCCATGTCATACTTTGACATGACCATGCCAACACACCTTGAGGATCCGCTGGACTTCTGGGCAGCCAAACTTGATTTGTGGCCGCAACTAGCAGAGTTTGCCCTGGAAAAGCTGTCCTGCCCGGCAAGTAGCGTGCCATCTGAGCGGGTGTTTAGTGCGGCGGGGGCCATAGTTAAGGCGAGGAGAACTCGTCTGTCAACTAAAAATGTGGAGAGACTCACCTTTGTCAAAATGAATCAGGGATGGATCAGCCAGGATTTCCACCCACCAATGCCTGATGCATGCGACTAGATTCAGCATGGTGCCACGTTTTACACTTTCCAAATGGTGCAAAACATATTTATGTCTTTAGGCCAATTTTTGGGCTCCTGCTGATGCCAACTCCAGGGTGTGATTCATCCAATTTTTGGGCTCCTGAAGCCAACCCCAGTGTCTCTTCAAAGTAATGTTTGGGCTCCTGCTGCTGCTGCTGCCAACTCCAGGGTGTGATTCATCCAATTTTTGGGCTCCTGAAGCCAACCCCAGTGTCTCTTTAAAGTAATATTTGGGCTCCTGCTGCTGCCAACTCCAGGGTGTGAATCATCCAATTTTTGGGCTCCTGAAGCCAACTCCAGTGTCTCTTTAAAGTAATGTTTGGGCTCCTGCTGCTGCTGCTGCCAACTCCAGGGTGTGATTCATCCAATTTTTGGGCTCCTGAAGCCAACTCCAGTGTCTCTTTAAAGTAATGTTTGGGCTCCTGCTGCTGCTGCTGCCAACTCCAGGGTGTGATTCATCCAATTTTTGGGCTCCTGAAGCCAACCCCAGTGTCTCTTTAAAGTAATGTTTGGGCTCCTGCTGCTGCTGCTGCTGCTGCCAACTCCAGGGTGTGCTTCATCCAATTTTTGGGCTCCTGAAGCCAACTCCAGTGTCTCTTTAAAGTAATGTTTGGGCTCCTGCTGCTTCTGCCAACTCCAAGGTGTGATTCATCCAATTTTTGGGCTCCTGAAGCCAACCCCAGTGTCTCTTTAAAGTAATGTTTGGGCTGCTGCTGCTGCTGCCAACTCCAGGGTGTGAATCATCCAATTTTTGGGCTCCTAAAGCCAACCCCAGTGTCTCTTTAAAGTAATGTTTGTGCTCCTGCTGCTGCTTGCAACTCCAGGGTGTGATTCATCCAATTTTTGGGCTCCTGAAGCCAACCCCAGTGTCTCTTTAAAGTAATGTTTGGGCTCCTGCTGCTGCTGCTGCCAACTCCAGGGTGTGATTCATCCAATCTTTGGGCTCCTGCTGCCAACTCCAGTGTCTCTTTAAAGTAATGTTTGGGCTCCTGCTGCTGCTGCTGCCAACTCCAGGGTGTGATTCATCCAATTTTTGGGCTCCTGAAGCCAACCCCAGTGTCTCTTTAAAGTAATGTTTGGGCTCCTGCTGCTGCTGCTGCCAACTCCAGGGTGTGAATCATCCAATTTTTGGGCTCCTGAAGCCAACTCCAGTGTCTCTTTAAAGTAATGTTTGGGCTCCTGCTGCTGCTGCTGCCAACTCCAGGGTGTGATTCATCCAATCTTTGGGCTCCTGCTGCCAACTCCAGTGTCTCTTTAAAGTAATGTTTGGGCTCCTCCTGCTGCTGCTGCCAACTCCAGGGTGTGATTCATCCAATTTTTGGGCTCCTGAAGCCAACCCCAGTTGTCTCTTTAAAGTAATGTTTGGGCTCCTGCTGCTGCTGCTGCCAACTCCAGGGTGTGAATCATCCAATTTTTGGGCTCCTGAAGCCAACTCCAGTGTCTCTTTAAAGTAATGTTTGGGCTCCTGCTGCTGCTGCTGCTGCCAACTCCAGGGTGTGATTCATCCAATTTTTGGGCTCCTGAAGCCAACCCCAGTGTCTCTTTAAAGTAATGTGTGGGCTCCTGCTGCTGCTGCCAACTCCAGGGTGTGATTCATCCAATTTTTGGGCTCCTGAAGCCAACTCCAGTGTCTCTTTAAAGTAATGTTTGGGCTCCTGCTGCTGCTGCTGCCAACTCCAGGGTGTGATTCATCCAATTTTTGGGCTCCTGAAGCCAACCCCAGTGTCTCTTTAAAGTAATGTTTGGGCTCCTGCTGCTGCTGCTGCTGCTGCCAACTCCAGGGTGTGCTTCATCCAATTTTTGGGCTCCTGAAGCCAACTCCAGTGTCTCTTTAAAGTAATGTTTGGGCTCCTGCTGCTGCTGCCAACTCCAAGGTGTGATTCATCCAATTTTTGGGCTCCTGAAGCCAACCCCAGTGTCTCTTTAAAGTAATGTTTGGGCTGCTGCTGCTGCTGCCAACTCCAGGGTGTGAATCATCCAATTTTTGGGCTCCTGAAGCCAACCCCAGTGTCTCTTTAAAGTAATGTTTGTGCTCCTGCTGCTGCTTGCAACTCCAGGGTGTGATTCATCCAATTTTTGGGCTCCTGAAGCCAACCCCAGTGTCTCTTTAAAGTAATGTTTGGGCTCCTGCTGCTGCTGCTGCCAACTCCAGGGTGTGATTCATCCAATCTTTGGGCTCCTGCTGCCAACTCCAGTGTCTCTTTAAAGTAATGTTTGGGCTCCTGCTGCTGCTGCTGCCAACTCCAGGGTGTGATTCATCCAATTTTTGGGCTCCTGAAGCCAACCCCAGTGTCTCTTTAAAGTAATGTTTGGGCTCCTGCTGCTGCTGCTGCCAACTCCAGGGTGTGAATCATCCAATTTTTGGGCTCCTGAAGCCAACTCCAGTGTCTCTTTAAAGTAATGTTTGGGCTCCTGCTGCTGCTGCTGCCAACTCCAGGGTGTGATTCATCCAATTTTTGGGCTCCTGAAGCCAACTCCAGTGTCTCTTTAAAGTAATGTTTGGGCTCCTGCTGCTGCTGCTGCTGCCAACTCCAGGGTGTGATTCATCCAATTTTTGGGCTCCTGAAGCCAACCCCAGTGTCTCTTTAAAGTAATGTGTGGGCTCCTGCTGCTGCTGCCAACTCCAGGGTGTGAATCATCCAATTTTTGGGCTCCTGAAGCCAACCCCAGTGTCTCTTTAAAGTAATGTTTGGGCTCCTGCTGCTGCTGCTGCTGCTGCCAACTCCAGGGTGTGATTCATCCAATTTTTGGGCTCCTGAAGCCAACTCCAGTGTCTCTTTAAAGTAATGTTTGGGCTCCTGCTGCTGCTGCTGCTGCCAACTCCAGGGTGTGATTCATCCAATTTTTGGGCTCCTGAAGCCAACCCCAGTGTCTCTTTAAAGTAATGTTTGGGCTCCTGCTGCTGCTGCTGCTGCCAACTCCAGGGTGTGATTCATCCAATTTTTGGGCTCCTGAAGCCAACCCCAGTGTCTCTTTAAAGTAATATTTGGGCTCCTGCTGCTGCTGCTGCCAACTCCAGGGTGTGATTCATCCAATTTTTGGGCTCCTGAAGCCAACCCCAGTTGTCTCTTTAAAGTAATGTTTGGGCTCCTGCTGCTGCTGCTGCCAACTCCAGGGTGTGATTCATCCAATCTTTGGGATCCTGCTGCCAACTCCAGTGTCTCTTTAAAGTAATGTTTGGGCTCCTGCTGCTGCTGCTGCCAACTCCAGGGTGTGATTCATCCAATTTTTGGGCTCCTGAAGCCAACCCCAGTGTCTCTTTAAAGTAATGTTTGGGCTCCTCCTGCTGCTGCTGCCAACTCCAGGGTGTGAATCATCCAATTTTTGGGCTCCTGAAGCCAACTCCAGTGTCTCTTTAAAGTAATGTTTGGGCTCCTGCTGCTGCTGCTGCCAACTCCAGGGTGTGAGTCATCCAATTTTTGGGCTCCTGAAGCCAACCCCAGTGTCTCTTTAAAGTAATGTTTGGGCTCCTGCTGCTGCTGCTGCCAACTCCAGGGTGTGATTCATCCAATCTTTGGGCTCCTGCTGCCAACTCCAGTGTCTCTTTAATGTAATGTTTGGGCTCCTGCTGCTGCTGCTGCCAACTCCAGGGTGTGATTTATCCAATTTTTGGGCTCCTGAAGCCAACTCCAGTGTCTCTTTAAAGTAATGTTTGGGCTCCTGCTGCTCCTGCTGCTGCTGCTGCTGCCAACTCCAGGGTGTGATTCATCCAATTTTGGGCTCCTGCTGCCCAATCCAGTGTCTCTTTAAAGTAATATTTGGGCTCCTGCTGCTGCTTGCAACTGCAGGGTGTGATTCATCCAATCTTTGGGCTCCTGCAGCCAACTCCAGTGTCTCTTTCAAGCTATGTTTGGGCTCCTGCTGCTGCTGCTGCTGCTTGAAACTCCAGGGTGTGTCAGTCAATTTTTGGGCTCCTGCTGCTGCCAACTCCAGTGTCTCTTTCAGCCAATGTTTGGGCTCCTGCTGCTGCTTGCAACTCCAGGGTGTGATTCATCCAATTTTTGGGCTCCTGCTGCTGCCAACTCCAGTGTCTCTTTAAAGCAATGTTTGGGCTCCTGCCCCTCATAGTGATGCCACTTCAATTCTCTGCAATTGTGCCGCTCTGCGATTCTATTAGCGATGCCTCTAATCTGCATGTGATATTTATTTACAGTATTATTTAACTAACCCAGCACGCATCCTATGCGTGTTACAGCAAGGCAAAATGGTTTACAACCCTATTGAGGCTCTAGGAGGCTCAGAAATAGCCGTTTTTAATAGCGATTCGTTGCGAATAAATTCGGGTCGAAACGATTTTTGTCGGAAAATTCGGCGAATCAGTCGAATCGAATTTTTCAAAAGTTCGCTCATCTCTAGTCAAAACATTCGAAGTGAAGCAACAAATTAGAAAGTATGAGGCGGGAGGGAAGAGAAGGTAGGTTGGAAAAGAGAGGAGGGTAAGATAAGTAACTAGGAAAGGGGGAGAGAGGATAGAAAAGAAAGCAGGGTGTCCAAACTCCGTCTAACTCGTAGTGAACATAATGGGAGGCTATATTGTAAGGAGTTAACTGTCAAATTTTTTTGATTGGAAATGGGTGATCCCACCCTCTCACGTAGCTAGGAAGGGGGTGAGATCGCCCTGCATCGAGGTAGCCATCTTTTCAAAGAACATTACCTTGTTGATGCTGGGGTATCAGACTACCGCAGGAGATGGACCTGCTCTTCCATGATTGTGCTATGGTCAGTTTAGCAGTGGTGAGAATATGCCTAATAAGCTCGAATTGTGTTCTGGTGCAGCCGGGGGTGTTTTAGATTGAGAAGGGCCAGTTGAGGTGAGGGGGTCAGATGCAATCCTGTTGCCTTCTTTATAATGTAGAAGACCTTTGCCCAGAATTGGCTGACTACCCTACATTCCCACCAGATGTGGATGTAAGTACCTAGGTTACGTCAGTTTCTAAAATAGTCCGACGGGTAATATGGGCAGAACCTATGGATTCTTTCTGGGACCAGATACCAGCGGAGCAGAACTTTAGTGTTAACCTCTTGGGCACCTGTGTGCAAAAATTTAGTAAATTAGTTCTTCCACGCTGCTCTCCAGTCCCCGGCCGAAAGATTTATACCAAGGTCAACTGCCTATCTAGCTGTGTAGGACGGGAAGGGTGCCCCCTCAGACTCACTCAGTAGCCTATATACCGTCCCTTTTCCAAGAGGTTGCAACTCACAAATAATCTCGAATGGCGAGGAGGGCCTTGGTACAAACCCCTTCGGGATTTTGGTGCCAACATAGTGAGTGATTTGCAAAAAGCAGAGGTATTCCCTATTCGGAATACCCCTAAGGGACTGAAGCTCAGAAAAGGTTAGTATACCCCTATGTGTGGCGAAGTCTTTGACCTTTATTACTTTTTGTTCCTTCCACCAGGTGAAGGCCGGTTCCTGAAAGGCAGGGAAGAATTCAGGATTGCCCAATATAGAGAGCAGGGGAAACTAGGGGTGAGAAGAGGTTCCCTTTCAATCTATTTGCCTTCCATATTTTGAGGGAGTGGCTCAAGACGGGTTATGATAGCTTTGTAAGCCGCTGGGGGCAGCCATATCGAGTTTGCAATTTCTATCGGGGAACAGCTAGCTTGCTCACTGTCTACCCATAGCGGCCTATTCACCCCCGCATGGACTGCAGACATTTGAGTGATCTGGCTAGCCGAGTAGTAGCGTGCAATGTTAGGAACTCTTAGGCCTCCCTGTTGTTTGGGCTTGTAAAGTGTTGCGCGGTTTTCTCACGGTTTTTGCTTCCTCCAAATGAAGGAATTTAAGGATGCTTGGGGACCCTATATAAATGAGGCCGGGATTGGTATTGGTAAAACTCAAAAAAAGTAGAGCACTATCCCAGGAGGATAACAAGGCACAAAGATCCCTAGCCATGGCAGGGTAGTTGGGGGCAAAGAGGGGGTCATAGTTAGCTGTTAAATGGACGCCTAGATATTTGATGTGTTGCTCTTGCCAAGAGAAATCAAAGGAGGATTTGAGTGTGGTCAGCGTTCTTTCTAGGAGAGAGATGTTGAGAGCTTGGGACTTTGAGGTGTTGATTTGTAGGCCAGATATCTTGGAGAAATCATCTAGATAGCGGAAAAGGTTTGGGAGGGATGTGGTAGGAATAGATACAAGCATCAGAATATCGTCGGCAAATAAGGAAATCTTGTGATCATAGGCCCCTATTGTTATTCCAGTAATGTTGGTGTTAGTCTGCAGTAGCTTAGAGAGGGGCTTCATGGCAAGGGCAAATAATGAAGGGGAAAGGGGACAGCCTTGTCTGGTGCCCCTACCAAGAATAAACCGATTAGAAGAATATCCTGAGTCTCTAATGAATGCACCCGGGTTAGAGTATAGCGAGGCAATCCATGCAGTAAAGGAGGAACCCAGGCCCCACTTTTTTAGTATGAATTGATGGTAGTCCTAGGCAACTGTATCGAAAGCATGGCCTGGCGCCCCTCTTTCCTGGCATGGTGGATCAGGTTGATGGCCTTGCGGATACTGTCCCCCACTTGGCGCTGGGGGATAAATCCTGCTTGCTCTTTAGAGATTAGAGACGCGATGAACTTGTTGAGATGCGCCGCGAGGACTTTTGCAAGGAGCTTAACGTCTATGTCAGTCAACATTAGGTTTGGGTATCATGCAGACAGCTGCAGTGAGTGCGTCTGTGCTCCATGAGTTGCCTTTACTAAGGGAGTTGAACGTCTGAACTAAACATGGGGAGAGTACTTGGGAGAATTTTTTATAATAGAGGGCGGTAAATCCATCCGGGCCTGGCTGCTTCCCTATCTTTAAAGAGTTAATGGCTTCCTGGACCTCGGAGAGCTCAACCGGCTTATGCAGTGAATTTTTAGCCTCGAGGGGGAGGGAGGGTAGTTGGAGTTGTCCTAGCAGGTTCTCGGCAAGGTGCACATCCAGTGTAGTCTTTGGTTTGTAAAGATCCTAAACCAAAAGTTGCTACTACTCTCGCTGGGTTGCTTGGGTGTGCCGCCCAAGGTCCAAACACGTAATAGTTTAGCTCTGTACGTGACCCCCCCTAAGTCTCCTGGCAAGAGGGGTGTTCGGTTTATTGCTGAGACAGTACCACTTAAACCTAGACCGATTTATTTGACGCTCAGCCTCGTTAGAAAGGAATAAGTTGAATCGGTTGCAGTGACCCCGGATGACCACTTTATGGGCTTCCCAGAGTAAGGCATCAGACTTCACTGACCCTATATTATCTAGGTAGAAGTCCTCAATCACTTTGCCCTTGCGCTCAAGGAACATCTCGTCGGATAGCATAGGGTCATAAAGCTTCCAGGATTTTTGGGGGGATCTTTGGGTTAGGGAGGACAGCTCAGCCATGACCAGGTTGTGTTCCGACCAAACGATTGGGACTATGGAGGAGTGGGTCAGGTGCGGCAAGGAGGGGAGCTGCAGAAAAATATGATCAATTCTGGTGAAGACCTTGTGTGGATAAGAGCAATGAGTTTAATCCCTCCTAGTAGGGTGGAGTTCTCTCCAAGCGTCGGCTAAGTGGTCTTGATTGAGGAGGGAGCAAAACGCTTTTCCTGAGGAGCTATCCCTGGGCCCGTCAGAGGGTCAATCAGCAGATTGTCTCTTCAAGGTAGGATGAAGAGTTAGGTTTGAGTCACCGGTAACTGTTAGGAACCCCTTTACTAAGGGATCTAGGGTCCGCAGGAACTCCTCTAGGAAAGCCTTCTGTTTCTGGTTAGGGGTATAATACGTGGCAATAGTAACTGGTTGATCCTGAATCATGCCTAGCACTATGAGCAACCAACCTTGGGGGTCTCTTATTGTCTGCTCCAAAGAGAAGGGAAGAGATCGCTTGAATGCAAGGAGGACCCCTCTCTGCTTGGCATCCGCAGAAGCCGTGTAGAAGAGGGGGTAGTCATTGCTTAAAAATTTGGGAGTATTCTTCTTAGTGAAGTGGGTCTCTTGGAAACAGACAATATCAGCATGTAGGGCTCTCATCTGACGGAAGGCCCTAACTCTTTTCTGGGGGACATTTAGGCCTTGTACATTGAGCGATACAAGTTTAACTGCCATTATTGGACAGCTTAGAAGCTATCACTTTAAGGAAGAAGGACATGCAGGGAGAAAGAAAAAGAAGAGCAGAAAAAGGGGACAGAGGAGTAAAACTTGCAAATAACATTCTAACACAAATGCAGAGGAGATGATACCTCCCTAAATGAGATTTCCCACTGGGCTAGAGGAATCCTTAAGTCCACTGGGGAATGCTATGACAGCGGAGGGACTCTGATGCGGAGGTCCCGGTACACACTTGTAAATTAGCTTACCCTCAAGGGTGGTCAGAGTCAGAGGCTTCCTAGCTCAGCGGGGAGCCGACAAGAAAGGAAGCTGGGAGTGTGCAAGCTTTTAGAACCTGGGCCACCGGCCCGCAGTACAAAATAGCAAAACATTTTGCATCAGTAAATAGAGAACTCAAGTAACATTCTATGCAATGAGGTTGGGGATACGCGACTGTAAGCAAGAGTTGAAGAAGATCGCATTTGCTAGCGATCCAGGGGGGTTGCGTAAAAAGGGAAATTGCCCAAGTAAAATTAAACGTCCAGTAAAACATAGAACCGAGGCTAGAGTCCCAACAACATTAAACGGGGACATTTAGAGAAGCACCCTGCACTATCGCAACAGCAGCAAGGTAAGGTACAAGAACCCTAGTATAGTGCACATGGAATCTTATCCATCACCCCTCACCAAGTGTCGGCTAACCGAACCTGTGGGATAGAGCGTTCACCGACTTGCTCGTTGATTGAGTACTCCGCCGTGGACCTTGTTTGTCTTTAGGCCCCGGGGAGAATGAAAGTGCCCTCTTCTTTTGCGGGGGGAGGGGAGCTGGAGCTGCTGCTGTAGCCTTCAAACCTGCCAAGACTAGGGTTGCCTCCAGATCTTGCGGTGTGGTAGCCTCGAATCGCTGGTCACACTAGTAGGAGATTTTAAAGGGGAATCCACATTTGTATCTGATCCCTTTAGCTTGCAGAATTTCAAGTGAGGGTTTCATGGCTCGCCTCATGATGGTTTGGGGGGAGATGTCAGCAAAAAGTTGATAGTCAAAGTTCTGGAATTTAAGTGTACCTTGATCCTGTGCAGCCGCCATTAGCTGCTCTTTTGTGCGGTAGAAATGGAGTCCCGCAGGAGGCCGTCCGCTCTCTTCCTCTGTAAAGTGCGGTGAATTCTGTCAAATTCCAATCTCTCGATTGGGATGGCTGGGGAAAGCTCTTGGAAAAGGGCAGTTACTGTGGATTGTAGATTGAGGACTGTTTCAGGGATACCTCTGACTCTGATGTTAGCCCTGCAGGAGTGGTTCTCCATGTCCTCAAGCTTGTGATGTAGGGTAAGATTTTCCTCTCTCAAGGCCTCTATATCCATCCCAAAAGAGGACAGCTCCGAACTGTGTGCTGAGTGCTGTTGTTCAAGATCATCAACTCTTTGGCCCAGTGTCTTATTTTCCGCTGAGAGGTTGACGGTAATCTGGGACGTAATGTTTAGGGCCCATCGCTCGAGGGTTTTCTCAAGCATAACTTTATATCTATCGAGCAGTGGAGGCTGGGATTTCTGTGGCGAACCATGGAGAGAGTCATCCATCCAGGACTTATCCTCTGGCAGTAAATCGGATGGAGCTTGAGGATCACTTTGGGAGGGAGTGGAAGCCTCCATCTTAATTATGACAGCTGGTTATACGTTTTTGCGAGGGTTAGGTGAGGCAGTTTAATAAGGCCATGGGGGGTGAGAGCTACCACACAATGGGGGTTTGTTAGTATTTTGAACCGGTACACAAGGCGGAAGATGTAGGCTACGCTTTAAGGGGGGGTCAGCGGGAGTCCCAAACTCATCAGGTTACAGATGGAAGCGTTTCTTCTTTAAGAAGGCCAAGGGCTAGATAAGAGGCACCTTATAGTAAGAAAAGTCGGAGGGCAGAGAAGAAAACAAAAGCTGTTACTTGCCGTTCAGCGCTCTGTGGAGGGCACAGTAATCTGATGACGTCTGGGGTGCAGGGCGTGGTGGTGAGGCGCTGTCAATGGAACAGGGCAGAGGAGCCCAACAATTCAACCCGAATAGCCGGACGTAGATGGGATGGACCGGAGCAACCCTCCAGGGCTGGAGCAGGAAGCGGCTGAGAAGCCCTGAAGCCTGGATCCTGCCTGTGTGGGGCAACCTGCTGGGACCAAGGGATGCAGGGTCCCTCGTGAGGCTCATTCAAGTGCCAAAAAGGTGAGGTGGTTGTGCAGGGAAGACACAGGCAGGGTGCGCAGGATGCGCCTGCTTTTAAGCTGCTGCCTGCTGGGGCTATTTTGGGACTCTCACGGATCGGCCCCAAAGTTGGTAGGGAGGGTCCTGGGGCCTGCCTGAGGCTCTGGGGCTGAAAACCGCATGCTGCTGCGGGCTATGGCGGCCGGGGAAGCAGGTTCTAGCGGAGCGCAGAGTCAGACGTCCATCCATGCTCCGCATGCATGCGCACTCCTCTGCCATAATGATTTTATGTAATATATGTGTAAGAAATTTAGAGGTTTAGAGGTCATTTACCAAGTGAGCCCTCCCTTGCTACCTCCCAGCACTGTACTCTAGTGCAATGGTATACAAAATAATTTAAAGAAATCATCTAAATAAAATCTAAAATTAATCTTTAAGGCATACTGTTTTTTTTATAGAGCTGGTTGACCAGAAAATGTTTGTGTACACAATAATTGAAGCACTTGATGTTTGTGTGTTTATGGCCACATATTGCCACATAAACACTTTCTCTCTAGACATAGTTGGTGGTTCTGGTGGAAAATCTTGTTTGACCTCTTCAAATTCTGTATATTACTTACGCAAGACAATACATTTTTGCTTTTGCATTTAAAGCATTTCTAACCTAATTAAATGTAAAAGTGCTAAGAATAGCAAGCAGTAAACTATTTCTGTTTCACAGGAAAACATCTCATAGCTGTGAAATATGACAATGTAAAAATCAATGTCAACCATAATCTAGGATGTCAATGTCAACCAGAGTAGGAAAAGAGATCTCCTGCTGGCATTTTCATCTTCAAATGTGTTTAGTCCATACCTTGTGACTCCACTCTTTCCTTGTTGGCATACTGCAACACCGGGTTGGGGGGGATGAGAATACTGTTGATACTGGCAACAGGGACAGACTGGACAATGGGAGAACAGGGAGAATTTCAGGTTGGCCACAGTGCTTCAGCAAGAGGAGGCCTATTGGAGTGGAACATGTGCACTGGCCAGGGCAATTTATCAAAATATATAGATGAAGTATTTATTGCATTTGGGTCAAAAATGGCATTCGGCTTGAATTTTGCCAGTTTAGTTTGAGTAGTAATTCGGCAACATTTTTGCAAAATTTGGATCACATTTTGGGACACCTTTTTTTATGGCTACCTGCTAAGCATATTAGTCGGTATCCCCTGGACTCAGATATCCAGCTGTGACAGCATACCTGTCAGGTCACCTCTTGACCGGAAAGCCTGGAATCTAAGGACCAACCTGTTTTTCACTAGAGCCTCTAAAGGTGAGGATAGATTGGGCTGCAGGAAGGCCCCGGGTCAGGCAACTGAGGAGTGGGTTTTGCCAAGTTCTGGGTAGGAGACAGACCAGAGCTGGACTGGAATGGAAACGTTGAACAAGCAGAAGTCATGGCTGGCAGAACAGGATTGAAATGTAAACAAGCCAAGGTCGTGGGCAGGCAGATCAGGATGGGAGTCATAAACAGGCCAAGGTCGTGGGCAGGCAGATCAGGATCGGAGTTGTAAACAAGCCGAGGTCATGGGCAGGAAGAACAGGATCAAAGTCGTAAACAGGCCGAGGTCGCCAGGAGAGCAGGAGCGTAGTCAGGATCAAGCCGGGTCGGTACACATGAATGAAAGACTGGAACTCAGGAACAGGCAGAAGAACTGACCAACTGGCAATGAATCTCTGGGCTCGCCAGTATATAAAGGGCCCTGCGCATGCGCAAAAGCGAGCACATCTTCGCGCATACGCGCACATAATCGCACATGCACACAAATCCATTGACTCATACAGCTCACAAATGCGTGTGCATAATCGCGCGCTTACTGGCCCTACTATGTCTAGTGCGAAAATGCGAGCACACGGAAAACCTTGTCCCCCTCTGCTGGGAAACAAGAGGAACATTCCTGGTTCTATGACATTGCCCCCCTCTTAAGGGAAGCCACACCAGGCCTTCCTGAATAGATGGTCTGGGCATGCACACAACTAGAGGCATGGTTCGGGATGCAGACTGTGGCGCTCACTCCAATGTGAGAATTCTGGAAAAGTAAAATGTTAATAGGAACGAGTTCCTGTCATTGGCTGAATGTCCCACATTAGAACCTGGAAGAGGTGAGTTGTCAGACCATATGTGAGAATAAACAAAGTCAATTTCTTGGTGTGTTCCTCTTGTCTTGTCCTTCCCCATATTCAGCAACCAGCAATGGTGGTGACACCAAATCTGCTACCCCCTTCCCTTTCAGGGAACTGAACTTAATAGAAGGTGCACAAGAATTGATTAGAGGTTACTGCTGCAAGCTCACGAAGCACCTTGCAGCATAGTCACCTCTCATTGCATTTGGATCCATACTGTCAAACTGAAACTGGATGCTCAAGGAACAGATGACATGTAAGAAAAAGCTATATACATTTTTATTACCTGAGCCATAAAGTTGTTCCACCAAAATGTATGCTCCCCTTGGAGGGACTTTGATGCAGCTCTTATTGATCTCTGTTGGAGTAGTGTGACATTTGCCTGTTTACAGAGACTGCTGCCCCCCCTTTCCTCCAATGAATGACTGTTACCAACATGGGAACTCATAAGCATCCAGTGAAGGTAGCACGCCCCTCCTTCTGTTTGAATAAACATTTATGCAAATGAGATGAGTAGCAGGCCCAGGTGTCTTGGGCCCACTGTTAGTACTGATTCTGGGGTCCACACAACAGTTAAAGGCAAATATTGCATATTATTTGTTAGGCTCCTGCACACCTATCTGCAGCTTCATGTAAGCTATACATGACCTTTCCGTAGTCTTACAAAATGATTTGAGATATCTGCAATAAAATGTTGGCGGCTCAAAGAGATGAGATATTCAAAGTATGTCAAAATTGAAATGGCTGGACCCTTTACATCCTATGTAAATACTAGCATCAGTTAAAGATAAACTTAGTCAAACTGAATTTAGTTCAAATTGATATATTACAGCAATGGGGACTGGAAATGTCAAATACATTTGGGCTTCATTTTCTGTGGTTGTATTCCAGATTAGAAATGGTGATGGGTGTCAGGTCTGGAGTTCCTCCACAGCTTTAGTTCCACAGCTATATGCCGCTTCACCAGCAGATGGCCCTGTCCTGCAGAGGTGTGTTAATCAGCCAGCACCTGTGGGACCTCCTGCTCTATATAAGCTGATCCACCCTTTCAGCTAGTGGATCAGCATTAAATATGTCTTCTGAACTTTCTACCCGGACTCTGTCTTTGGACTTCTGAACCTGAATCTGAACCTGAATCTGAACCTGAATCTGAAACTGTATATTGTTTGTATGCACTCTGACCCCACATGTAATATATGTACAGCAGCCTGTTCGATGTGTGTGTTGTTCACTGGTTGTTACAATTAAACACAGTTTGCTACATATTCGTGGTCTCTCTCACAGTTCTCTTATTTCTAGTCACTCTCTTCACACAATAGAGGATTTCTCCATTAAGAAATCCCTGACAATGGAATTCCAAGATCTTACGAAACCAGAGATATGCATTCTGGTTCAGGTGGATGTGTTGCCACCAACAAATTCATTTTTGACCCTTCTGGCAATTAAATGGTTTTCCATTAAGACTCCTAAGATCCTTTTATTTTTTTAGTTCAGAAAATTATTGGTAAGTGCAGTATCACTCAGTTTCAAAGGATGTTCCCACAAGTTTCAATATGGTTCACTTGGCTGTGACTCAAACATCTGCCTAAGGTTTCCAATGTTCTGAGGTGGAACAATGCTCTATAGCAATTATTAATCAGTGCAAGCTTGCAATAACACATTTGCGAAAAGACTTAGATCACGTGTGCTTACTGCCTCATATTTGCGCATACACAGGTCACCATAATGTATAAAAAAACACACTGCTATTTGTGCATCTCATCCTAAAACTTGCATTTCTCTAGAAATTCTTTGTTTGACCCGGACCTGCCTAGACTACTCTTGGATTCCTGGTTGTAACCCTGGTTTTACTTCTGACTTTGCTTCTTGCTACTCGCCTTGGATTCTGAGTTTGTCTATAGCATCTGAAACTCCTCTGCCATTTCCAAACTTGGCTCTTAGACCTGCTCCTAATCTCATCCTTGTCCACACATCACCTTGGTACTCTTTGCCAGGTAGACTGAATGAATTTCTTGGGCACTCAATATCAACCCTACCATCATGGGCTAGTCAGAAGTCCATGCCTGCTCCTGGACTCCTGGTTCATTAAGTGCTTGCCTTGGCACCCTGACAGAGAACCCCCCTAAAAAAAGGCAACCTATGGGTTTTTGAGATATTTAAATCTTGGATAGCCACTGGACAGTCCACAGACGGGTTACTTTATTATGAGTGCCCAATACTAAGAATACATTATTATACACAGTAAAATCTGTACATGCTTTGTTTTTGCAATTAGCATCTGAGACATGACTTTCTCATCTTCAGATTTCTGATGAGGTGGTTGGAGGATTGTGGCAGAATGGGCTGATGGCCTTGCCGTAAACCACTTTGGGTGGAGATCTGCTTGAAAGTGATCTTACACTAAATCTACTCTTTCTGGCCCAGTGAGCACATACTCTGCTGTCATGCCAAAATACGGCATGCCTACAGCTTGTCGACTTGACCACCTGTCATAGTATACCTGCAGTACAGCTGTCCCACCTTGCTCTACATTGGCACACCAGGCTGGCTCACCTCCAACAGCACCAACAACGGCATAGACTGCATTAGTTCTCCACCATATGGTCGGCTTAAGGACCCAGTGCATATGACTTAGGGTCACCACATTTGGTACCTGGCATCTTCACCTTACAGACACCTGGGAGACCATTTAGGCTTGTCTACCCACCCAGCACTACCCTCTAACCAGCCTGCTATTCCATTCCTAGGCCCACCAGAGTTTTTGTTGACCAAATGAGGCAACAGTTCCTACTTGAACAACTTCTGCTACAGCTAACCACCCACCCATACAACTTATCATCTTGACCAATACGGATCTTCATTGTAACAACTCTCTCCCCCTGCAACCACACCCTCTGAGGACGCCCAGTATGGGCAAAATGCAGGGCTTACACACCACCTTTAAATGGAAACGTCACATACAACCATATCCATATGAAGATGGTTTATGGGGTAACCTGTGGATATTAGCCATATTATGTTCAATTAACACTTTTATACTCATGTACAGTAAAACCTGTATGATATTGGGAAATGTATAATCGTATAATCACATGTAAAACGCTTGACCAGTTTATGCAAATGATAAACTGGCACAAACCGTGAGATGATGCCCTCTTTTTTTTCCAAGCTATTTTTTCAACATAACTCACACGGTACATCCTTGATCTATACACTTTTAATTTTTGTCATTATATCTACAAATCTACTAATATAATCAGTACTTTATGTCCCCCAGCTGTTCACCCCCATTGGCCTTGAGCCTAGACTCATGAATTAACATTCTATATGGTCACCACCCAGGACCTAGCCAACACAATGACCAGAACACTGATTTGAACCCATCCTCATTCTCCCCAGAACTAAAAAAAATTATGTTATGTTGACCTAAAAAATGTTTGAAGTTGGATAGAACAAGATAGATGAAGAAACAAAAATGTACTGGCTGCAAGGAGAAGCATTTGGCTTTGCTAACATCATCAATGATGCGGAATACAGTTATAAAAAGTGCTATAAAATAGAGGTCAGAGGTTACTATCATGTATAAGGGATGTTTGTGTGCTGCTGTCATGTACATGATGCTATATTTAGCTTGTCCTGGGTTTATTTTTCAGTATATGAATGGACTTTGTATCTAGTAAAAATGTTTGACATCAGAGCATTTGGTTCAGTGCTTCCATGTCCCTGATCACACCCTCCTTCCCATAAGGGACTGCTGGGGATATATAGGAGCAAGACAACAACGCGGAGCCCAGACTATTGCAAAGTGTTAGAGGAAGCGAGAAAGCTTGGAGGTCCTGAATAATGGCGGAATTATTGCGTTCTCTGCTGATAGCCCAATGGCTATTGTTCTGCACTGGTATGCTTTCTTATTTTAACATGTATTTTCTTTTAAAAGATACATTTGGCTGAAAGTTTTTCATGTATTATTATACACTTGATTGTATTGATAATATTATAATATAATATTATAATAATATTTAATATTGATAAACTTGATAATATTTCAACCTAATGAAAAACGTATCCCAGGGTGTTTCCATGGTCTGTTTAGTAGCAGAATGAATTATTATAATATAATATTTTACGTTTTCTGCAGAAAATACAGTCTAAACCTCTAAACGCACAGCCTCCATTCAAACAATGTTTTAAAGCTTACAGCATCGCTTACATCATTTTTAAAACATTTATATTTAAAGCGAAACAATCTCCTATAGAAATGAATGGTGTCACAGTTAACTTACCACCCAGTCTTAGACAGAGCACACATGCACTCTCACATTACATTGAATGGTACTCTGTAACCCTCACTTCACCAATGAATACTTTAATCTTTTCAAATTAAATGACCGCTTACCACTTTAAATTTAATGGTACACTATAAGCCCCTCATCATTCCTAACGTTCACTTAAAGCAGACCAAAACCCACATTTTTAACTAGTGTCCCAGAATTGCTCCCTCTATGAGGAGCACCTATTGCCAATTTGCACTGCTCCTGCTTCGTTCTAATCCCAGATAATGGAGCCCGCTTTAGCTGTAAAGCTCATTCATTCATTGGAATCTTTTTGCTTGCCACACTTATGCAATGAATGATCTCCTGCCATCTTACAGAGAGGGACAGCCAAGAACAGTGCTCCAGAATGATTAGAAAAGCTAAAATATCAATTTCTATTTCTATTTCTACAACCTAAGAATGGAGTATCGGCAGGGGTTTTGGCCAAATGTATTTTACAAGTTCCGTTGGTTTTGGTCCACTTTAACTGACTCTATAACCTGTAACCCTTTTATTTATTCATGAATGACCCCTCACTTCTGCTTTTAAAGCAGTCCAAGCACTCGTTTTCTATGTAACGGGTGTGAAACTGCATCGTCACATGCCCAGGCGCCCCGCAATTACCCCCACAACACCCTGACCTTACCTCGATACTTACCTTAGCCTCAATCCTCTTCCAAAATACAGTCACCAAAAATTTGGATGCCCCCCCCCCCCCGAGCCTGTCATGTTGTAATCCCACAACCATTACTTAGAAAACATGTGTGGGACCACTTTAATTGAATAGTAGGATATAACTCGCTCTCTCACTAGTGGTTATTTTACTCCTGCATGAAATTGAATGGTACACTATAACCCTCTATATTAATTATCATTAATCATATTACAACGTGACTTCACCCAGCAGAAGCGGCACGGGCGGCCGAGTGCGCAGGTGTCCCCTCTGCGTTTTCCCTCTCTGATATTGTGGAACGGTTCTGCTATTCTGGCTCATGCTTTGGTATTGCCCTAATTTTTTGAACATTGTCCTTCATTTTACACATTGTTCCCTATTTATGCACCTTGCACTTTCTTTGGGTCCATGACTGGTAGTATTGTATTTTAGATTACACATAAGATAATTGTTTTTTAAATATTTAACCATCTGTATTAGTTTGCATTATTCATTTTTTTTCTCTTAATATTACACCCTGATGTATTAATAAGCGTATGGTTGCACTGTCACTTTATTGTCCACTTGGGTTGGTCATTTTGATATTATAGAAACATTTTTTTTTTTGTGCCAGCACAAAGATTGTTCATTACCATGGGCTCCGTTTCCTTCGTATGTTGAGTTTCCCAGATATTATTGTCTGCCAGCAGTGTGGCAGCACTGGATGTATTACAGGATTTTGCAGTGTTTTTGATATGTCTTGTCTCATGTAATTGTCTATTTATGTACTATTTTTTGTATAATAAACTTCTGTGTATATTGAATATTTTTTAAAAAAATTTTGGTGTTGATACTGAGTGATGCTCCTACTGTCGGGGTGGAGGTGGACTGGTTGTCCACCGCCACCCCTTGCGTTTGTATTAATCATATCAGCACGAGCCTGGAATTCAAAACAGTTTTTAACTCCCTACTCCATCCACCCCCTCCATCCTCCTTGCTAACAGCTATTTGCCACATTCTTTAAAGATAAAATAGACAAGATTCAGAACACCTATCTCCTACTAACTTCCCTCCTGCCCCATTAATTAACTTATTTCATCCAATAAGCTGCACAAAGTCTCTTCTCTCTGGTCTCAAAGGCCCGCCTGACCACCTGCTCCCTTGATCCCATTCCATCCCACCTAATCCATCAACTGTCTCCATCTGACATTCCAACCCTCATTTCGTTATTCTAGCCTTCTCCCCCCGCCCTCCACTGGCACCTTTCCCTCCTCCTATATGCATGCTGTTATAACTTCACTCATTAAAAAACCTTCTCTGGAAAACAATCTTTGGACCCCTTTTTGACACAGTCGACCATGCTCTGCTTCTTAATAATCTTTTTTCTCTTGGAATCCAAGGTCTCACTCTCTTTGGCTCTCCTCCTATCTCTCTGATAGCACATTTAGTGTATCTTTTCAACCATAATTTCCTCTCCTTGTTCTCTGTCTGTTGGTGTACCACAAGGCTCAGTCCTAGGCCCCATACTTTTTTCAATATATGCTTCAGTCTTGGCCAACTAATCTAACCTCACTGGGCTTCCAATATCACTTTTATGTAGATGACACTCAGATATACCTCTCTGGCCCAAATCTCTCTTTCCTACTCTCTTGCCTTCCTGACTGTCTAACAGCCATCTCTTCCTTCATGACATCTCGCTCCCTTAAACTGAACATGGACAAAACTGAACTAATCATCTTCCCACCATCTCTCTCCCCTCCCCTCTCTAACACCACCATCTCTAAATAATCTTACAGTACCCACAACTCCTCAAGCTCAATGCCTGGGCGTCATTCTGAACTCTTCTCTCTCATTCAAAACACATTAACATTCCCTCCACACTCATTCACTCCCTAGACACCTCCTGCCATCTCTAACTTAAAAACATCTCCTGCATCCGTCCCTTCATTTCACCTGATACCACTCAAATGTTAGTGCACTTCCTGGTCATATCTTGACTACCACCTTGATGTGCCCTATCCCTCCTTTACAGTCATGATGTGTCTCACCCTTTTTTACAGCCACTCCCGTACCTCTGCTGAAGCCCAGCAGCTGGATTATGACTTGTAACTAGGGTTTATTTTTGGGGTAGGGCTTAAATTTCAAGCATTAGCAAAAAATGATAAAAAATTGTACTAAGGCTTATTTTAAGGGTAGATCTTATTTGCTGGAAATTTACAGTAAATATACTTGATAGAAACAGGTTGGAAACCCCTGTCTTAGGGCAACTCCTAAAAAATGTAGCTTACAGTTGTAGTTAAAGTGGCAAGAAAACCCACACCTCAACAGCCCTGAAATCTATAAGATTTCAGACCCGCTGAATTCCCTCCCCCCAGGTCATGTGTGAAAACCCCCAGGTCACCCGGAAACTCACCATCTTTCCTGGTCCAGCTGCGCATGAGTTAGCTGCGGTCGTATCCCCACTATGCCTTTAGCAGGGTGCGTGCCTGCGCCAGGCATTTGCTACTGCCGGCGTGGGCATGCTCCCTGTTACAAGGTAGGGGGGGATGTGGCTGCCAGCTCGCTCGGATCCCCTCGCTTTAGACTAACTATTATACGAAGGGGCAGAAGCGGTTCCGAACATGCTGATTGGACGAGAGAGCTGCACAAACACCGTAGGACCGGGGAAGGGTGAGTGAGATTGGGCGAACTGGGGGGGGGGTTCACATAGCAGGGCATGCCCGATAGCGGTTCCCCGGTGGCAAGAACCAAAACCTAGGATAGTCAAAATCCTGGGTTCTGGTCCACTTTAACTTTTTCCTATCTGTTGTGCATTAACACCATGCAGTAGAAGCCATCCAAATAACATATTCATAAGATAAGTAAAGCCAAAATTCTATGAAGCCTTTTAGAGCCAGCTACATGAGTCTCACATATCTGACATTTCCATTCTTAAAAAAAAAACATGTGATCCATCTGTCCGGGTCTTCTCTTCACCAGGGACCTCCGATCTCCCCCCCCCAACCTCCTCCGCCAACAGAGGAGGGCCCAAAATAGAGCCCCCCCATTGATTCTGATTCCACCTCCAATGACTCCGCTAGTCCCACCTTTTAGAGACAGGGCAGATGACGTCATCCCCCCTCCTTCTATCTTCCGACACTCACAGTCCTGTCAGTTGCTGGTAGTGATTGGTGGATCTGATCCCCTGCCGCCCCTCACCTGGCTGATACAGATCACTACTGGCTGTCATCGGTGATCGCGCAGGACAGAGAATTGAAAATAAATACGATAAAAAAAGTTATTTTACTAAATGACATTTCACTCGGTGGCCTCTGGACTTTTTTACAGTTAACCCTTTGTGAACTGGTAAGAGGTCCATGGGACACCTATGCCAGTTCACACAGTTGAAGAGGCTGGCAAGGCACCTGCAACAAGTGGGTGACTTCTCTGTAACCCTCCGGCCTCATTATCTGCTTCTCCAAAGCCCGAGAGGGGAAGAGCCTGCAGCACACGAGAGTTATGTGGGCTTGACGCCTTCAGGGCTGGAGGCCACCGAGGCTAGCACCCGAATCCTGTCTACAGGCCTCCATAGCTGGTGCCCGGGCTGGTTATACTTAGATAGTGGGAAACCCATGCCATTTATTTTTAATTTTTAAGGGTTTTAACCCATAACATTTATTAAAACGTGGGGTCTAACCCCCTAGAGAGGGGGACCCCCACACTGATTGCTTTTTAAATTTAACCCTTGATAGTGGAGATTGTTTTTGTATTTTATTTGTAAAAAATTGTCATAAAGTGCTCTTTTCAGTTTGGGGGGGGGGGGTTTCTCCTGGACAGGAACTGGGGGCTACTGATATATTTGTGGTACCGTTGTAATCAGGAGAAACTGGACTGTGACGTGCAATATGGTTTTGTTCATTAAGATGAATCAAGCATGGGTAACTAGCTGCTACTTACCCTCCACTGGCTTTCACAAACCTTAGGCTTTCAGAGAGACTGCTGCTGATGTGCTGATGTTACCCACCATGCACTAGCCTTTACAAGCCTTTAGACCCTCAGAGATACTGATGCGGTTACCCATCCTGCACTGGCTTGAACAAGCCTTAGCTCCCAGACTGACTGCTGATGTCCATGTTACCCACTTTCACTGGCTTTCACTGGAATGTAGGCTCTCAGCGAGACTGCTGCTGCTGCAGGTGCTGCAGTGTATTTTTTCCCCTGATGGCCTCCTTTCTGAAAACGGGGGGTGATTGTCCTTCCAAGGCTAGGAGGAAGACTGGTTGAGGCCCCCCTTTGACAACTGGGGGGGCAGGTTCCCGGGCCGATCACCTCCCTCACCACGGGGCATCCGAGATCGGGATGTCCCTCCGGGTGAAGCCCCCCCAAAAGCCCCTAAAAACCTTACCTTATCGGCGAGCCCCCCAAAAACTTACCTTTTCGGCGACGGACAAGCGACGGATCAGCCGCCGCCGCCTCCCGCACGCCCCTCTAACAATGCGCGCGCCCGTGCCGCCCGTTTGTGAATGGCCGGCGCGGGCGTGCGCCCTGTAAGAGGGATGCGCGGGAGGCGGAGGCGGCTTATCCGTCGCTTGTCCGTCGCCGAAAAGGTACGTTTTTTGGGGGGTTTTAAGCTTGAATCAAGCCTTCGGCTAGTTGTCTGAAGTAAAGTTCAGCTAGCAAGTAGGAAATGTCTTCTGTTAGTTAGCAAATATCAACATATTTTTAAACACCATAGAAAACCTATATTTGAGAAGAATTACATACTAGATCCATATTCCCTCAAGTTGCTCTCAAGGGTTTAAAGAAATTTGGAAGCTAAGCATTATAATTTTACAACATTTCTGGATATGCCTTTTTTTGTAAGTGCAGTAGTAAGTACATGTAACAACTTGTCCATTCATTCTTCTTTTACAGCCTCTGATACAGACCCAACAACGTCAGGCATTGAACTTACCAGTGATCCCCTTGCGACTTTCACTGGCCAAACTTTTCAGGCCAATAAGGAAACACAAAGCTCAACATCAGTTACCCCTCCTGTTTGTGTATGTGACTTTACAATTGAATTGACATCAGATGCATCTACCTTATACACTGAAGACATAACAGATATGACTACTGTATCAATAGTCTCCTCTGAAGCCATTACATCTGATCCTACTTTTGAATCATCAGACTCAATAGTTGTTGGTAATTTGGATGAATATAGCTCAGCAAGTGAACTGACTTCTATAACCTCTATTGAAGCAACACCAGACTCAACATTTGTGTCTACTGTCTGTACCTGTGACCTGACAAATAAACCAACTTCTGATGAACCTACAAATGAATCAACAGTTGCCCCTACTATATGTGACTGTAGTTCCACAACTGAATTGACCACGGCAGCCCCTATTGAAGCAACGTCATACTCAACATTTGCAACCACTGTTTGTGACTGTGGCATCGCGACTGTAACAACCACCGATGCTAATGTAATGACAGGCTCTTCTAGTTCTCCCACCATCACAGATTCTGTCAAGACTGTCAGTGACTATACACCTAGAACGAATCCTGGTGTCACTACAGATATTAGCGATGTTACAGCTAAAACAGGTTCAGACATAGCTGCTACATTCAGTGACTTTACATCTATAGCAAATCCTGGCGTCGCTACAGATATTAGCGATGTTACAGCTAAAACAGGTTCAGACATAGCTGCTACATTCAGTGACTTTACATCTATAGCAAATCCTGGCGTCGCTACAGATTTTAGCGATGTTACAACTAAAACAGGTTCTGATACAGCTGCTACATTCAGTGACTTTACATCTATAGCAAATCCTGGCGTCGCTACAGATATTAGCGATGTTACAGCTAAAACAGGTTCAGACATAGCTGCTACATTCAGTGACTTTACATCTATAGCAAATCCTGGCGTCGCTACAGATTTTAGCGATGTGACAACTAAAACAGGTTCTGATACAGCTGCTACATTCAGTGACTTTACATCTATAGCAAATCCTGGCGTCGCTACAGATATTAGCGATGTTACAGCTAAAACAGGTTCAGACACAGCTGCTACATTCAGTGACTTTACATCTATAGCAAATCCTGGCGTCGCTACAGATTTTAGCGATGTTACAACTAAAGCAGGTTCTGATACAGCTGCTACAGTCAGTGACGTTACACCTAGAACAAATCCTGGCGTTGCTACAGATATTAGCGATGTTACAACTAAAACAGGTTCTGACACAGCTGCAACAATCAGTGACGTTACACCTAGAACAAATCCTGGCGTCGCTACAGATATTAGCGATGTTACAACTAAAACAGGTTCTGACACAGCTGCTACAGTCAGTGACGTTACACCTAGAACAAATCCTGGCGTCGCTACAGATATTAGCGATGTTACAACTAAAACAGGTTCTGATACAGCTGCTACAGTCAGTGACGTTACACCTAGAACAAATCCTGGCGTCGCTACAGATATTAGTGATGTTACAACTAAAACAGGTTCTGACACAGCTGCTACAGTCAGTGACGTTACACCTAGAACAAATCCTGGCGTCGCTACAGATATTAGCGATGTTACAACTAAAACAGGTTCTGATACAGCTGCTACAGTCAGTGACGTTACACCTAGAACAAATCCTGGCGTCGCTACAGATATTAGCGATGTTACAACTAAAACAGTTTCTGATACAGCTGCTACAGTCAGTGACGTTACACCTAGAACAAATCCTGGCGTCGCTACAGATATTAGCGATGTTACAACTAAAACAGGTTCTGACACAGCTGCAACAATCAGTGACGTTACACCTAGAACAAATCCTGGTGTCGCTACAGATATTAGCGATGTTACAACTAAAACAGGTTCTGATACAGCTGCTACAGTCAGTGACGTTACACCTAGAACAAATCCTGGCGTCGCTACAGATATTAGTGATGTTACAACTAAAACAGGTTCTGACACAGCTGCTACAGTCAGTGATGTTACACCTAGAACAAATCCTGGCGTCGCTACAGATATTAGCGATGTTACAACTAAAACAGGTTCTGATACAGCTGCTACAGTCAGTGACGTTACACCTAGAACAAATCCTGGCGTTGCTACAGATATTAGCGATGTTACAACTAAAACAGGTTCTGACACAGCTGCAACAATCAGTGACGTTACACCTAGAACAAATCCTGGCATCGCTACAGATATTAGCGATGTTACAACTAAAACAGGTTCTGATACAGCTGCTACAGTCAGTGACATTACACCTAGAACAAATCCTGGCGTCGCTACAGATATTAGCGATGTTACAACTAAAACAGGTTCTGATACAGCTGCTACAGTCAGTGACATTACACCTAGAACAAATCCTGGCGTTGCTACAGATATTAGTGATGTTACAACTAAAACAGGTTCTGATACAGCTGCTACAGTCAGTGACATTACACCTAGAACAAATCCTGGCGTCGCTACAGATATTAGCGATGTTACAACTAAAACAGGTTCTGATACAGCTGCTACAGTCAGTGACGTTACACCCAGAACAAATCCTGGCGTCGCTACAGATATTAGCGATGTTACGACTAAAACAGGTTCTGATACAGCTGCTACAGTCAGTGACGTTACACCTAGAACAAATCCTGGCGTCACTACAGATATTAGCGATGTTACAACTAAAACAGGTTCTGATACAGCTGCTACAGTCAGTGACGTTACACCTAGAACAAATCCTGGCGTCACTACAGATATTAGCGATGTTACGACTAAAACAGGTTCTGATACAGCTGCTACAGTCAGTGACGTTACACCTAGAACAAATCCTGGCGTCACTACAGATATTAGCGATGTTACAACTAAAACAGGTTCTGACACAGCTGCTACAGTCAGTGACGTTACACCTAGAACAAATCCTGGCGTCACTACAGATATTAGCGATGTTACAACCAAAACAGGTTCTGATACAGCTGCTACAGTCAGTGACGTTACACCTAGAACAAATCCTGGCGTCACTACAGATATTAGCGATGTTACAACTAAAACAGGTTCTGATACAGCTGCTACAGTCAGTGACGTTACACCTAGAACAAATCCTGGCGTCACTACAGATATTAGCGATGTTACAACCAAAACAGGTTCTGATACAGCTGCTACAGTCAGTGACGTTACACCTAGAACAAATCCTGGCGTCACTACAGATATTAGCGATGTTACAACCAAAACAGGTTCTGATACAGCTGCTACAGTCAGTGACGTTACACTTAGAACAAATCCTGGCGTCGCTACAGATATTAGCGATGTTACAACTAAAACAGGTTCTGATACAGCTGCTACAGTCAGTGACGTTACACCTAGAACAAATCCTGGCGTCGCTACAGATATTAGCGATGTTACAACTAAAACAGGTTCTGATACAGCTGCTACAGTCAGTGACGTTACACCTAGAACAAATCCTGGCGTCGCTACAGATATTAGCGATGTTACAACTAAAACAGGTTCTGATACAGCTGCTACAGTCAGTGACGTTACACCTAGAACAAATCCTGGCGTCACTACAGATATTAGCGATGTTACGACTAAAACAGGTTCTGATACAGCTGCTACAGTCAGTGACGTTACACCTAGAACAAATCCTGGCGTCGCTACAGATATCAGCGATGTTACAACTAGAAAAGACTCTGAAACCACAACTAGTGACTTTACACAAGGAACAGATTCTGGCATTATTACTAAATCAACTATAATAATCCCATCATCTGCCACTAGTGAAAGAATACCTGGTGACTCAACGCCTAACAACATCTCTTCAACAATCTTGACTACCACAACTACATCTATTAAAACTACAGGTGAGTCTAATGTAAGATTCTTCATTTCCTGACTGCTGAGCCCAGGGCCATCTTTTGCAGGTGCTGCTATGTGTTATGTGTCCCATTAGGATAGGCTCAGATACATTTGGTGGGATATTTTCTTACAAAGCAATAGATAAATAAATAGATAATTACAGAAATAGGTAAATACATATACATTGTGTCCCATCTGATTGAGCTTGAGCATTGTATAGCATGGTACTGCTCACATGCTGTCAGCACCACGTGGGGCCCAAGAGCAGTACAGCACAGTGGAGCAGGTGACGATCCAGCCTGTATTAATGCTTCCTGAGAATCATTATGCAAAGGAGCATTACAAAAACAGACCTAAGAGGGTTAACCAACCTAAGATATTTTTTTTTTACTTTAGTTCATTTAAGGGTTTTTGTTTTTTTAATTAAATAGTATATGCAAAAAAAGGGGGGGAGGGAGAAAACACAAAAAGTCCCAGATACATAAATATATATGAATATAGTAAAAGTATTTGTGTGCCGGCACAAAAGATTTTAAAAAGAGGAAGGTCACCTGCAAGGACTACCCAAGCATAATTATTGATAATGTGTATTAATTAATATATCCAACTACGGTAATTAAACAATCCAATAAATCCAAAAAGAATGATCAAAACCGGCACCTATATCCTCAGATTCATACAAAGGAACCAATTCATAAGCAGAAAGAAAAGGCAGCAAAAAAAAACAAAAGAAATTGTTATGATATATGGGCCCATCCATGTAGCAAATAAGCTATACATAGTAATTTATAAATGCATAAGTCATGTGCTATAATAGAATATCTGTGCTCGAATAAACATATAACCCCAAATTCTATGGTTTAAAATAAATATGCTAAATAGCTAATTCTAATATGTCTAACCTCCTGCCTAAATACTCCCTGGAGTCCGCATGACACGGTGCAACAGCAGATAGGACGGCGAACCTGCCGGCTGCATGCTCCAGAGTTCCCACCGAAGGCGAGGTATTTGGTGTCGAGCGTAAGCAGAGTAGTGTTTTTAATTAAAAATATAGTTCAACTATTTTTTTTCGTATTGGTATTATTATATTTTAAATTATAATATAGTGGAATCCACAAAATTCGGATCAGATTTAACTTTAACCCAATTCTGATACTTGATAGAATAGTATGCTTTATGAAAAACTGGTATCCGAAACAAGCTAGCATTAAAGATAAGAGCAACATTCATTGGAGTAATGGTTGAGCCATTCAGCCAGAGGAACTCTGTCCATGACTCTACTTTTACATACTTAAATAGTTACGGGAGTTAAGTAAAAGGAGATATGTCCATCAAGTTTCTTAGCATCAACACAATCGACTTAAAGAACTAAAAAAAGTCTATTTGTGCTCAGTTCACTCATCAAAAATATGCACTGTAATTACATCGCCTTAATCCTGGTTAGTGAGAGACCCTTGTTAGACTTTGTGCTGTCGAGGACCAAAAGCCTGAAACACATCCACAAGGGGAGTGGATGAAGACATATTCTAAGCTGTTATTCCACAGCATTCTGGTTAATCAAGTTGCTTTTTATATTTAGCTTTTAGAGGCATAAATGGATTATTTGCATGGACCCATCAACTGCAAGGAATTCTGGGAGAAATTCCATTATCCTTGGCGTGTATTCCCCATACAAATACTCTCCATTTTTAGGAAAGCACTCTTTGGCTTGTAGTGTAACTACAAAACCACTATGTGGACAGCATCAATTAGATAAAGTAGCACAATTGATTAATATAGCCAATCACATACAGTAAACATCTAAGAGCATTTAAAAAACTGTGGACCTGGGAGGCCAGTCTACTAAGAACTTCAGTTTACATACCAATAAAACATGTAAGTAAAAAAAAAAGCAAATAGCTAAATATATAGACCTGTATCTTGTTAACCTGTATATCAACTTCATATAGTGGCGTTCTTTAGTATATATATATATATATATATATATATATATATATATATATATATACTAAAGAACGCCACTGGGGCAAGTGGCAAAGCTGGGGCGGCACTGATGATGCACACACTTAATTATGGAATGGCCTCCACCCACTCCCAAATCTAAACCGCACAGAGACTGACTCTTGCACTCAAACAGTCATAATCTAATGTATTTTATTGTACATGATTAAAAACACACATGAAAAAAACAAACTAACTGTGCCATAAGAAATTGCGCCACCAGGGGGAGCTTGTACTCCTGATAAATGAGATAGGATGGCCCCCCCAGGCTGCAGCCAAAGCGTTTCGAGCCTTGCCAGGCTCTTGCTCACGGCCAGTAATGGTGACCCGACGAGATAAACCATTACTGGCCGTGAGCAAGATCCTGGCAAGGCTCGAAACGCGTTGGCTGCAGCCTGGGGGGCTGGAGTGCTTATCAGTAAGCACTTTTCATTCATTATATGTTTGGCACTGTTGCACTGTAACTTTGTACTGAGGTTTTTGCTAATTTGCACTAGTAAGACTTATTTTCTGATGATTTTCTTGAGATGTATGCACTGAGAGAAGCACTGTCACTTTAGGATATTATACATGTATATGTGGTATAGAGATAGTATAGTTATATGGTCCATTAGTATTGTAGACTTATTAGATATTTGATAGGAGTACAGGCTACCCCTGGTGGCGCTATTTCTTATGGCACAGTTAGTTTGTTTTTATCATGTGTGTTTTTAATCATGTACAATAAAATACATTAGATTATGACTGTTTGAGTGCAAGAGTCAGTCTATGTGGGGTTTAGATTTGAGAGTGGGTGGAGGCCATTCCATAATTAAGTATATATATATATATATATATATATATATATAGTCAATGTAAAGTGAAGAAATATACAGTATAAACCTATTTGTATTAATATACAAACATACTTATTTATTTTCATCTGCATTGTTAGTATCACTCAAAGTTCATTAATATTATATAAAATTATTTTGAAAAAGTAAAAAAACAATATGTTGCATTATGCCATCATATACTCTTTTAAACATCATATACTCTGCAAAACCAGAAATGGCCAATCACTGCTAAGTTTTACTGCTTGGTAGAGACGGCTCCATGGAGGAAATTGATCAAAACCCATTGGATCGGTACGGGAATCTATAAGATTCCAGGGCCACTAGATTCCCTCCCAACCGGGGCATTAAAAATTGGGGTGCCCCACTGTGTGATACCCCTCAGGATGCCCAGAAATGTATTTTTTTTCCTGGTCCAACGGTGTATGCGCAACCTGCTATTCCTTTAGCAGGGCGCGTACCAGCACCAGGCATTTCATCCACTCGCCTTAGACGAAGGCTTAGACGGAAGGACGCGCTGATTGAACGAGCGGCTGCGCATGGGCATTGGGCAACCTGGGGGTTTCAAACAGCGGGGCACCCCCAAATGAGCAAGAACCAAAACCCAGGATAGTCAAAATCCTGGGTCTTGGTCCACATTAACAGAGCAGTTGCTGAACTAAGCTAAATGGTCCACGTTCAAGCACTTTGGGTAGTTTTTAATAGACAGGCATCACTAATACTGGGCTGGAGGGCCACAGTTTATGCCGACACATAACAATAGATTTTTACCATGCTGTTTTTCATTTATTTGTCCATATCATAAAATTCTTACAAGAAAAATGTTGAGATGACCTAAACTAAGAACTTCTTTTCTTTCAGTAAATAGATGTGGATTTGGCGGATACTACGATGGTGTTAAATGCATTTGTAGAGACAATTTCTTTGGAGCCCAGTGTGAGCAAGTTGTCAATGAAATTAGACCAGGTATTGTGCTATTCTCATTATTAGAATTAACCCAACACAAATTGCAGTTAAAGACTAGACTTGAAAAAAGTACACCAAAATAATTTGACGTTACATCATAGGGTCGATGCAACACCAATAAAAAAATAAACTCCCTTTGGTGCAAAATCCTTCTAAAATGAGTACTTGGCGGCACACTCACAACATTGCTTTCAATTTTAGTCTTGTAAAGGTACAAATTCAAACAGATGGGTGCTGCTGGGGTAATTCTTCATACCCCAATATATCCAGATAAATTGAGATATCAGGCGCACACCAGTATTCCCTTTCATAAATGTGGTATTGCGTACAGCGCCCGGCGTTCACCAGACGCTGCCCGCCGCTACGAAGCGCTACCTGGCGCTATCCCTTGATGAATAAACCCCTTAGTATTAGAACTAGCATGCATATGGGTCTAATATACTACTTATTAAGTTTTCTACCTTTGAATACCGATATGTTTTGAAATACAGATACTTAGAGGCCAATTCATTAATAGCGGCAGGTAGCGACAGTTGAGCGACTGTAGCGGTATTTTCACAGCGCCCGCTAGTAGTCGCTGTGCTTGGCCGTTGTTCGGTTGTTGATACCGACTCAGTCGGTGTGCAGTAATGTTGAATACAAGGTGACGAGTCGCTATTTGACAGAATCCGCAATGTATGGTTGCGATCAGCTGTATATGTAAATATTAATTACTTATGGTGATGTACTACAATTTTTGGCCTATATGAAACTAATATGGGCTCAAATTGCAGAGTTAAAAGTAAAAATCATTCTATTTAAGCTTGTACTGGTTGTGCGTCTGATATCTCAATTTATGCGCAAAATCCTTCTGGCTTAAGAATATTTCTTTCAAGAGAAAACCTCTTGCATGATTAAGGGGGCACATGTGAAAGAAGCTTGCAGTTGTGAGAGTGTGAGAGAAAGCCATATGAGAAAGTAAAGGTTTTTCACTTTTCGCATGATGCTGAAGTGAAAAATGCCAGACGCTTCTTTGTGGCTTTTTTCATTAAAAAGGTATGTTTGTCTAATGGAAATTATGTATAACTATGTATATTTTTTAATTTAAAAAAATGGAAACCCAGGGCTCAGGTGCCAACTGCCAAAGGGCTCAGGTGCCAACTGGCTGGCCCATGACCTTCCAGTTTACCAGCCCCAATCGTTATCGATCCACTGCTGTTCCAGGGGTGGCAGGGATCCCATATCAGGACAAAACAGCCCTGAAAAGGTTTGTTTTCAGTGTAGATCATATTATAAGGACAACACAGACTTGTGAATTCAGAAGTGCTGAGCTGTTCCATATGTTCAAACAATTAACAACAATTAGACAATTTATGGGTTTGAAGCAAAATTACTGTAGCTAACCTAAGTTTATTGATATCACTGACATATGCCTTGTTGGATGTTATTCTACTTATTCTAAATATATATAGATTATAATCATTTGAGTCTTATGGAGTGAATGTGGGGCTGTTAAAGAAACTGTTTAAATACCTCTCATGCCGCTAAACCTCCTCCAGCAGCTGACCATCCTCCCCAGCCCTGGTTTCCACTGATGGGTGACCATGGCCTGTGTGCGACTGGTTCCCATTAAAAACAATGGGCTGCTGGCCTCCACAGATCACCCCAACCCTCCAACTGGGTTGCCATGGCCAGTGCATGGGCATCTCCTACTGTCTGTGTGTGCCATTGTGTGTCTATGTGTGGTGGTTCAGCAGCTCTGTTTTAACAGTGGAGGACAGGTAACCGGGCAGAACACTGTCTGTTATTGAGTTCTTGGGGTTGGATTCTGCACACTGCTTGTTAAGGGGTTATTGTGAGGTTCTTCACACTGCCTGTTATGGTGTGAATGGGGGGGATTCTGCACACTGCCTGTAATGGGATTATTGAAGGGGGATTCTGCACACTGCCTGTAATGGGATGATTGAAGGGGGATTCTGCACACTGCCTGTAATGGGATGATTGAAGGGGGATTCTGCACTCTGCCTGTAATGGATGGTTGAAGGGGGATTCTGCACACTGCCTGTAATGGGATGATTGAAGGGGGATTCTGCACACTGCCTGTAATGGGATGATTGAAGGGGGATTCTGCACACTGCCTGTAATGGGATGATTGAAGGGGGATTCTGCATACTGCCTGTAATGGGACGATTGAAGGGGGATTCTGCACTCTGCCTGTAATGGGATGATTGGGGTGATTCTGCACACTGTCTGTTATGGAGTTCTTGGAGGAGGGGGGATTCTGCACACTGTCTGTTATGGAGTTCTTGGAGGAGGGGGGATTCTGCACACTGTCTGTTATGGGGTTCTTGGAGGAGGGGGGATTCTGCACACTGTTTGTTACAGGATGATTGGGGTAGGGGGATTCTGTACATTACCTGTTATCGAGGTATTGGGAATGGAGATTCTGCACGCTGTCTGATTTATTCTTATTTTCCTACTTTAAACCCTAATAAAACTGTATATACTTATAGATATACTGTAAGGTTCAACACGCCCTGAGGAAGTGACCATGTGAGGCATAAAACATGTCTATTATCTGTTGCTAGTACTTGTTAAAGCAGAACTTCACTGAAAACTGAGCCCCCCACCCTACCTTGGTACCTTAGGCAGGCACCCGCTTCGCTTGTGACGCGTTTCGGGTCCTGGGCAGGGCCATTTTAGGAGGCAGACACAGAGCCGCATCCTCCTCCTGCCTGCCCATTGAAGTGAATAGGCAATGGGAGCACACATGGAGCTGGGGGATGCTGCTTAGCTACTTCACTGAAGACTGGGAAGAAGGCGCGGGCCCCTGGCTAAGGCACGTTTTTTTTTTTTTTATTTGTAACCCCCCCATGTCCTGCCTCTGTGCCAGGGCAAGGTGTCAGGGTGGGGGAGGGGGGTTTGTTTTCAGTGAAATTCCAGGTTAAGCCTGAAAATGTTTCGAAGCCTTCAACCTGATTCAAACTGACAACTTCTTATTGTGTTCTGTTCTAGCAAAGGTGAACGTCACAGTCAAAGTCGTCGTCTACATTGAGAAGGAGTTTGATGAGAAGCTGAGTGATAAAAAAAGCGACACCTATAAAAATTTTACAGCCCAGTTTAAAGAGCAGGTATTGCCCATTAAGCAACCCCTAATGCCTCAGTGGTATAACATATCTGTGAATACGTTTTATACTTGAGTCACGGTGGCATAATATAGTTAGATGTCAACTATCCAGATTTTATAATTCAGTTATTTTTATATCAAAACATATGGTATTAAAATAGAATCAATAGGAGCACTAATAAAGTCCATACATTATATAATGGGTTTCGCCTATACAGCTTCCCCAGGGAAGGCCATTGTAACAGAGTCTAGGTGCTTCACCATTGGAAAGTTCAATACATAGGTAGAGGGGTGATTTTTGCCTCCTCATCTTAGTATAGTTTACTCCTAGTTAATTCTAGCAGTAATGGGAATCCACCAGATGTAACTGTAGTAATGAGCTTTGGACACTAGATGTTTACCAATTAACTCACCTACAGCCTTGAGCAGATTTTCGGCAAGCGGGTGGGTGAGCAGGGGGCTCCATCCAGATTCTCAGTGAGTGGGCATTGGGAATTCAATACAAATGTAGAGGGGTGATTTTTTTGCCTATTTAGTTAATTCTAGTAGTAATGGGAATCATTTAGATGTAACTGTAGTAACGAGCTTTGGACACTAGATGGCCTTGAGCGGCTTATCGGCAAGCAGGTGGGTGAGCAGGGGGCTCCAGCCAGGTTCTCTGTGGTTGGGCATTGGGAAGTTCAATACATATGTAGAGGGGTGATTTTTACGTCTTTATTTAAGTGTGGTTTACTCCCAGTTAATTCAAACAGTAATGGGAATCATTCAGATGTAACTGTAGTAACAAGCTTTGGACACTAGGTGTCACTGTTTACCAATTACCTCACCTTTTCGACAAGCAGGTGGGTGAGATGGCGGGCTCCAGCCGGTGGGTGGGCATTGGGAAGTTCAATACATAGGTAGAGGGGTGATTTTTGCCTTTTTATCTTAGTATGGTTTAGTCCTAGTTAATTCTAGCAGTAATGGGAACTCAGATGTAACTGTAGTAACAAGCTTTGGACACTAGATGTCATGGTTCACCAGTTAACACACATGCAGCCTTAAAGTGGACCAACACCCAGGATTTTCACTATCCTGGGTGTTGGTCCACTTCCGCAGGGCACCCCAGAAAGCCCAAAAAAACTCACCTCACCCCGCTCCTACGGCGCATGTGCGAGCACTCCGCCAATCAGCGCGGACGGACAAGCTGGAATATGGACCCGACAAGAAGAGCGCGCCCGCCGCCGCCTCTCGCGCTTCCCTCTAACAGGGAGCGCACCCGCGCTGGCCATTCATAAACGGCCAGCGCGGGTGCACGACCTGCTAGAAGGAAGCGCGAGAGGCGGCAGTGGCCCGCGCATGCGCCTTTGGAACGAGGAAAATGTAGGATTTTTGGGGGTCTTGCGGGGTTTCACACAGCGAGGCACCCCCGATCAGGGTGCCTGCGGGCAGGGAGCTGATCGGCCCGGGAATCTTATAGATTCCCGGGCCGATCAGCAGTGGGTGTTGGTCCACTTTAAATGGCTTTTCGGCAAGCGAGTGGGTGAGCAGGCAGGCTCCATCCGGATTCTCGGTGGGCGGGCTCTACAGCGCTTCTTATTGGGTGGGGGGAATGGAACAAGTTCAATAATACATTGTCTGCTGTGCCGGGCTGTGTCGGACTATTAGAATTCTGTGTGTCAGTGATCCTGAATCAGATGATTAGCAACCCAGAGTCAGGAAGTCTAAGATATGTACTGAAAACACCACTTTGGTGTATGTTGCTAACATAAACATTGTTGCTACAAAAACGTGTGTTTTGCAGCACAAAATTGCAAACAAACAAAAAAGAAAAAAATCACACATACGTTCAGCCCATTGAGCACATCATTGTGGCTCACAATAATGAAAACTTTTTAAAAGACCATCGAATGTGGAATGACCCTTTAATTTACTGGTATGTTATTGTGTTTTACAGATGAATAATTTCTACAAGCGGAATAACTCCAACCACAGAGATGTAAAAATCATTGATGTCAGGTAAGATAAATTATTAACATTTATCTGGGTAATCGAACAATCAAATTATTCATTGGTTAATTTTCCGGGGGGCAATCAGCTGATGGCAGCACACTGTGCAGTATACTAGTTGGTATGAAACTGAAATGACCATTGTTATTAATTTTTTTTTTTTTTTTAAATGTGAAAAATTCTGTGACCACTTCTGCCATTATAATAATAATTTTTTTAAGGTAAAAAAAAAAAAAAATTGTGCAGAATTGATATTACAGGTCTGATATTAATGTATTCATATTACAAAATTATTTAAAAAACTTTTTTTTTTGGTTTCCAAAAATATGGTTGTTTGGGGGTTAAAAAACGACTTTTAACCCTTCACTGCCAGCGCTCTGGGGTTTAAACAAGCATTTCACAGCGCAAGAATTTTTTTGAGCATGATTTGTTAATGAATATTGTGGGAGCCGGTCGCTATGGCCAGTCGCTATCATGCGCTCCCATACAGCGCGGAACCTGTCAAATAGCGACTCCTCAGCCAATATTCAACATTACTGCACACCGACTGAGTCGCTGTCAACAACCGAACAACGGCCAAGCACAGCGACTACTAGCGGGCGCTCTGAAAATATCGCTACAGTCGCTCAACTGTCGCTACCTGCCGCTATTAATGAATCGGCCTCCCAGTATAGTACCACAATGACCACTAGTGGCAGCACACTGTGCCATCACCAGCTTCTTCTGCCTAGTTTGTTGTGTGTGTGTGTGCTCTCTAGTGTTCAGTATGCAGTATGACAGCTAGTATAGTACAACACTGACCACTATAGGCAGTACACTGTGACATTATTATTATTATTATTATTATTAATAACTAGTTGGTTGTAGAGGTAAATTCATAATAGTCTACACAATAAGAGAGGATATCATACAATGCTTAGCCCTGTATCACAGCAATTACTCACACCAACCACAGCTAAAGATAGACATACAAAGCTGAACCTTTCTTGTTCTATCACAATTCTAGGAGAGGAAGTATCCGTGTGGACCATGAGGTCATCGTTGAGCTTGCGTCTTCAAAGGTTAAACAGGAATATGATGAGGTCCTTGGAAAGCTCAATCAGACTTTGTATAACAATAGCTGCACAAACGTAACTGGTGGGGAAGGTCAGTAAATAATATATACTGTATATAGAGTGTGTTAGGTTTAGGACATACAATATAAAACAAACTAAGCAATGTGTAACTATTATATGTGATCCCCGGAGGTCAGTTCGAAAGTGACTTCTCAAAATTTTTTTTTTACTTCCAAACACTGATCCAATCTCATGACCTTACAACTCTACATCCACACCACAGACAATATAGGAAGTCTCCAATTACTCAGCCATGATGTCTTTAGAGGGAAACCAGGACAAATGTGGGGAAATAACAGTTAACTCCATGCAGCTACTGATGCCAGTGAGTTGGAAGTGGGTCACAAATGGTAAGAGTAGTCATGGGTCTGTAGGTGGGGGTAAGGGCAAGAACAAGTTGCTGGTTATTTGGAAATAAGGTTGTCGGCAAAAAGGAAGGTAGGATGTGCTCATCCACTCAATATATGGCCATCAAGGAGGTGCCAGACCATGAATGGGCCATAGTGATCTCAATATACTGTAGGTATAACTGAAATCTTCTGCCCCCACGGGGCTTAGCGGCTTTAAAACCGGCAGAAAAAGCTACATTTCCTCCGGAGAACTGTACTCGCTCTTCCCCATGCCTTCAATCTACACCTTTCCCTGGAATTACCCCCTCTCCCCCCAATGTCCTATGTACCCAACTCACACTTTTTTTCCTTAATAGGAACTCCAGCAAGGGACGCCTTGCAATGGCAGCCTGGGCAGTTGACTTCTAGTATAGTAGGATGTTCTTCCCCTACCTGTGCCAACCAAGTCCCTGTCCAGGAAAAAACACACTTGTAGTCATGTCCAACCCAAACCTCTTGTGTATGTGGGGTTGACTATTGGCTAGAGAGGCCACCTGACCAGGAGGTGGAGCTTGTCTTGGTTGCTGAAAAGGAGGATATTCATGTATTGTTTTCACTCTCTACAAGTTTGCTTTCAAATATTTCTGAAAATACATTATTATATTATGAAGAGCTAAGAAGGATATTTCTTTTTTCAGACCCAGATGCCCTGTGCTTCACTCGGTCCAGGACAATCATTGAAGAAGGAGACATGGACATGTCAGGTAAGTGCACATATTAGGCAATGCACTGTCATTAGGGTAGCTGCTACAATTGTAGTGTGTGCAGCTGCTAATACTAATATTAAAGAATGGCATTGCAGCCACCATGGGAGTGGGGTGGCGGGGGGGCACACAGTAGGGCATCCTAATTTGGGATGCCCCAGGGGAAGGCCATCGGATGATCCTGAAGTCTTTTAGATACCAGTTTTTTTCTAGTCATTAAGGTCCCGTGGAGGCTGATTCATTACTAGCGCCAGGTATCGGCAGATGAGCGCCTGTATAGTGGCGCTTAGAGTGACCGCTAGTAGACGCTGTAAGCGGGTATTGGGCGCTGTAACACAGCGTCTCAGTCGCTGTAGTAACCTGCCCGGCATTGATGAATGTGATGTATATTGGGTGCTCTAACACCAGTACAACAATGCAGGGAGCGAGAGGTAGTGCCAGCTCAGTGCGCCCGCCACTCGGCACTCCACACCATAAAAAAGGACACACAAAGCGTCGGCGCTCTGGATCTGGTCGCTATAGCATAGAGCCCCAGACGCTGTGTGATTAAAGTCTGTTTTTGAAAGACGTTGAATAGGCAAATGAATCATTTATTGATGCAGGTCTGCATGTTACACCTCAAAGAGGGACAGTAAAGAACAATAAGGGGTAGGGGGACATGGACTCAAAAGAGGGACAGTCCCTTCAAATCAGGGACAGTTAGGAGGCATGGATTTCGGACTTGTGAACCCTCGCAGCCTGCCCTTTGACCCCTGCTTGGATTGTGTTTTGCAAACCTCTGCTGCCATCCAGGGCCAGATTATTAGGGGGGAGCAAGGGGCTCGTGCCCCAGGGCCTCCACCACTTGGCCTGCAAAGGGGGCCTCCACCAACCTTTGGGTTATGGTCTGCTCCAGGAGGCTTTTCAGTCTTGGCTACAAATCTATTGGCGGCAGTGGGGGCACCTGGGGAGCCAAAGCCACCACAGTGCATGACGGAGAGTCTAGAGCAGCAAAGCCGCCGCCAGCAACGCTACAGTGATGGGTGCAGAGCTGTCACTGCACATAAGCCACCAAGCACAGCCGCTGGCAGCTCAATGCAGGGAACCAGCCGGGCGACTACCCTACCCCCCACCCAGAATGGCAAAGCAGGAGCAGCACGCACCCACAAAAGGGTGGCACAAGGGACTCCATCTGACCTTCCAGTAAGTAGGTGGGTGCCAGACAACCACCAATCAGTTACTTGGCTGGACTATTATTTTAAAGGAAAAAAGATACTGTATCTGAGGCCTCCACCAGATTTTGTGCCCAGGGGCCTCCACCACACTAAATCCGGCCATGCTGCCATCCCTCGACCATGGCCTGAAATTTGACCTTAATATTGTCCTTTGGACTCTCAGCTCCATGTGCTGGCCCTGTCATTGGCAGGTGTTACTGCAGCCCAGTCTGTCTCCCTTGCAGGGGGATCCAGTGATACCGGGGCACTTCTTAGATTTCAGGAACTGGTGAGTCTGAGGTTTTCAGTGGCTCCGCCTACTTGGGCTTTACTAGCTAGCGCTACCTTATAGAAGCAAAATGTATAATGTAACATAAGCCTAGTGATGCCGCTGTATAGAGCCCTGGTGAGGCCACAGCTAGAATACTGTGTGCAGTTCTGGAGACCTTACCTGCAAAAAGACATAATTCAAATAGAATGTGTCCAAAGGCCGGCAACGAAAATGGTGGAAGGACTTAATCCGGACCTTCACCGTGATTTAATGAAAAGCCCAAACTCTTAAAAAACTATTCCCCATCATCTAAAATTAATATATTTTACATTTTTAGTCACTAACTTATTATTCTTTCCCCCACTGGGCTGCAACTCTGTTCAGGAATTTAGGATACGGGCGCCGCCATCTTGACTCAGAAGCATCACACTTACTGATGAGAGGAGAGCAGGATAAAGTTCAGGGGGGCGGGTTATAGATGTGCTTTGCCCAGACAGAGCAGAGCTGGGGTCAGGTAACGGTCAACAGTCCCAGAATGCAGAGCAGCACAGTCAGGAGGCACTTCCTGATTGCAGGCTGCCTGATAAGATGGCGGCTTCCATAAGCCGCCATCTTGGATGTTTAAAGGCTCATAACATGCAGTAGAGGCAGGTAGGATGATTTTTAATGCGGGCAATCTATATGTACAGGGTGTGGGAAACATATAAGATAGACTCTTATTCAGAGTGAAGGTCCGCTTTAAACTTAAAACTTATCAGGAGAGACTTAGAGAACTTAATTTGTACAGTCTGGAGGAAAGAAGGGAGAGAGGGGACATGATGGAGACCTTTATATATGTGACAGGAGGGAATAAGGTTCAGGAGGAAAGAAACTTAATGATAGAACAAGGGGGCCCAACCTGAAGCTAGTCGGAGGGAAGATCAGGAGAAATGTTCGAAAATATTATTTTACAGAAAGAATAGTAGATGCCGGGAACAAACTTCAAGCAGAGGTAGTTGTAAAATCAACAGTCGCTGAATGTAAACATCCTGGGGTAAGCCTCCATCTATCCTAAGATAAAGAGAACATACAGTATATACATAAGATACAGAGAACATACAGTATATACATAAGATAAAGAGAACATACAGTATACACATAAGATACAGAGAACATACAGTATACACATAAGATAAAGAGAACATACAGTATACACATAAGATAAAGAGGACATACAGTGTACACATAAGATACAGAGAACATACAGTATATACACATAAGATAAAGAGAACATACAGTATATACATAAGATACAGAGAACATACAGTATACACATAAGATATAGAGAACATACAGTATACACATAAGATAAAGAGAACATACAGTATACACATAAGATACAGAGAACATACAGTATATACACATAAGATAAAGAGAACATACAGTATATACATAAGATACAGAGAACATACAGTATACACATAAGATATAGAGAACATACAGTATACACATAAGATAAAGAGAACATACAGTATATACATAAGATACAGAGAACATACAGTATACACATAAGATATAGAGAACATACAGTATACACATAAGATAAAGAGAACATACAGTATACACATAAGATACAGAGAACATACAGTATACACATAAGATACAGAGAACATACAGTATACACATAAGATACAGAGAACATACAGTATATACACATAAGATAAAGAGAACATACAGTATATACATAAGATACAGAGAACATACAGTATACACATAAGATATAGAGAACATACAGTATACACATAAGATAAAGAGAACATACAGTATACACATAAGATACAGAGAACATACAGTATATACATAAGATATAGAGAACATACAGTATACACATAAGATACAGAGAACATACAGTATACACATAAGATACAGAGAACATACAGTATACACATAAGATAAAGAGAACATACAGTATACACATAAGATAAAGAGAACATACAGTATACACATAAGATACAGAGAACATACAGTATACACATAAGATACAGAGAACATACAGTATACACATAAGATACAGAGAACATACAGTATATACACATAAGATAAAGAGAACATACAGTATATACATAAGATACAGAGAACATACAGTATACACATAAGATTAAGAGGCCGATTCATCAATAGCGCCAGGTAGCGACAGATGAGCGACTGTAGCGTGATTTTTTCAGCGCCAGACAGTATTCGCTGTGCTTGGCCGGCATTAGCTTGATGACAGCGACTCAGTCGGTGTGCGGTAATGTTGAATACGGGCTGGGGAGTCGCTGTTTCACAGGTCCAGCGTTGTATGTGAGCGCCTGACAACGAATGGCCAGAGCGAACGGCTAGCTTCATATTCATCAAAAAATCACGCTCCGAATGTGCTGTCGCTGTCCATTCCTTGTTTAAACCCCAGAGCGCTGGCGGCGATCTGTATTAACTAGTTTTTAACCCCTAAACAACCATATTTTTTGAATGTAACATTATACATGTTTTTAGAATCATCCCGTTATATGAATACATTAATCTCAGACCTGTTAGATCAATTCTGCACATATTTTTTTTTTTTTTTTTTTGACTTAAAAATAAATCCTAACATTGCAGAAGTGGTCTCCGAATTTTTGACATTAAAAAAAACAAAAAAAAAAATATTACCAATTAATCATGAATTATTATAGATTGCTCCATTGAAATGCATTGGACATCGCCAGGGAGCGACAGCTCATACCTGGGGCTGTGAGGGAATTTGCAGCGGCGCTGTTCGGTCCAGGCGGCTTCATGATGAATGCCGCGCTAGCCGTCGCTCTCGCCGGCGCTAGCCTCATTTTGCTTGATAAATGCGTCATTGTGACCGCCGCGGGCGTACTTGAGTCGGTAGTCGCCGTTAGCTGCCGCTACCTGGCGCTCGTCAGACACTACCTGGCGCTATCGCTTGATGAATAAGGGCAATAGAGAACATACAGTATACACATAAGATAAAGAGAACATACAGTATACACATAAGATATAGAGAACATACAGTATACACATAAGATAAAGAGAACATACAGTATACACATAAGATACAGAGAACATACAGTATATACATAAGATATAGAGAACATACAGTATACACATAAGATACAGAGAACATACAGTATACACATAAGATACAGAGAACATACAGTATATACATAAGATACAGAGAACATACAGTATACACATAAGATAAAGAGAACATACAGTATATACATAAGGGCAGACTAGATGGAGCGTATGGTCTCCTTCTGCCATCACCCTTCTATGTTTCTAGTCTGACCATCACATGACCATCAGCCAGTCCAGCTGATTTTGTTGATCACTTTTAGAGGCACAGCCAAGGAAGACATGGAGTGATCTAAGAAAGGAAGATGCTACTTTTCCTCTGGATAACATCTATAAGATTCCAGAGCCACTGGATTCGCTTCCCCAGAATCGTGATGCTCAGCTGTGTGAGACCCCCCAGGTCGCCCGGAAACTCGCATTCTTTCCGGGTCCAACGGCACATGCGCGACCTGCGACAGCATCTCCCCTATCCCTTTAGCAGGGCACCTGTTAATGGCCGGCACGGGCACGCTCCCTGTTAGAGGATAGCGGGGGATGCAGCCGCCAGGGGGCTGACTGGACAAGTGGGCTGTGTATGCGTAAAATCGGGGTGCCCCGGGGGCAAAGTTCAGAACCCAGGATGGTCAAAATACTGGTTTTTGGTCCACTTTAAAATTAAATAAAATAAACTGTAATTATAGTTGTATAGCTCCCGCACCTTCTATATCCTAAAATGTCCATAGAAAGCTTTATTTGTTTGCAATCTATTGGCTTCTTTCATGAGAACCTCTTAAAGTAGAAGTCCAGCCACAGCCCCCCACCCTGTAACCCTCTCCTGGTGCTGAGGCAGGCTGGGGGATTACAAAGAAGCCCTTACCTCAGCTGCGGTCCAGTGCTGTTCTCCGGGGCAGGGGCAGCAGCCGTACAGAAAGACACAAAACGACCCCCTGGCCCCGTGCGCCCATCGCTGATTCATAGTTACATAGTTAATACGGTTGAAAAAAGACATATGTCCATCAAGTTCAACCAAGGGTGTTAGGGTAGGGGAAGTTATTTATTTTTATCTTTTTTTTTTATCTTTTTTTTTTTTTTTACTGAGAATAACTGTTAATTCAAGTGGATAGGGGGTGGGTGTGCACACGGAGCCGGCGAGGCCTCTTACCCCTCGATTCAAAGAGCAAAAGTTAATTGATTTCGGATCGAGAATCGTAAGTTTGGGTGGGTGTTAGTCATTTTTTCCTGTTTTTTTGGCCATTTCCGACTCGCACGAGCCTACGTACGAATGCGTATATGCTCTTACGATCATAGCAAGTTCGTTCCTAAATTTTAGGATCAAAACGTAAAACTTAGGATCAAATCCTAAAACTTAGGATCAAAACGTAAAACTTAGGATAATCGAATGTGTTTAGGTGTGATTCAGAGAACAGTTTCCCAACCTCTAAATACGTTTTAAAAGAAAGCCACTGCCGACACCTTTTAGCAGTCGGATTGCTGTTCTTGAACAGGTTTTTTGGCTATGTGGAGGAGTCTGCGCGTCTTGAGCTCCAATGAACTGCATGTATCAGCATGGCCGAGGCCATAAATTGTATGGCAATGCATACCTGATTCATGTATGCCTTATAAAAGCATTTTAATGTGGACCTTAATTAGTCCTTTGCATGTAAACCTTTATTTTGCATTGATGTACTAGAATAATATTTTTAGATTGCATTTATTGGTGTAGTTGTTTACCTTTGCTTTGTTTAATTATTTAAGCACATCTTTGGTCAGATGCATCACACTTACTGAGGAGAGGAGAGCGGGATAAAGTGCAGGATGTGGGTTACTGCTGTATTTTGCACAGACACAGCAGAGCTGGGGGCACGGAAAGGTCAGAAATCAAAGAATGCAGAGCAACACAGTCACAAGGCCCTTTCTGTTTGCAGGCTGCCCGATAATACCTGAGCCGCCATCTTGGCTGTTTCTAGACTCATAACATGCAGAAGTTGCTGGGTGTTTTTTTATATTTGAGAGCAATCTGTATGGAGAGGGTGTGGGTAACCACACACAAAATTTAAAGTTGTACCATTTGAAGCCAAAATATTAAAATTAAATCCACAAGTAAAAAATGCAAGTTAACTAAAAATTAAACAAAGTAAGATTTACTTATGCAAATGCATTCATTAATGGTTGGTTACTACAAAATGAATGAAATAAAGAAAAATAAGACCAAATATTTAGAATGCACTTTAATGAGGTAAGTTTGTAGTGCGCAGCCGCAAGATCAGAAGGATTTACGTCCAGACAAAAAAGGAAAAAGGGCAAAACCAATGTTGCAACCTGAGAAATGAAACGGAAAATTCAGGATGGAAACTGACATAGGTCTGATTCCCGAACTGCCATACGAACGGACGTAAATTTTAGGATAGAAACGTATTTGCTTATAGAATCACTCGCAAGTTCATACGAACGCACGAGCGGACGGGAAAAATAGGATGATCGGCACCAAAATCCAAGCTGTTACATGTTTCTTTGAATCGACCCTTTTGTGTCTTTCTGTGCGAGAGGCTGACACACAAAATGGCGTTCCCCAGCTCCGGCCTTGTGTCTTTCTGTGTGAGGGGCTGACACACAAAATGGCGTTCCCCAGCTCCGGCCTTGTGTCTTCATGTGTGAGGGGCTGACACACAAAATGGCGTTCCCCAGCTCCGGTCTTGTGTCTTTCTGTGTGAGGGGCTGACACACAAAATGGCGTTCCCCAGCTCCGGCCTTGTGTCTTCCTGTGTGAGGGGCTGACACACAAAATGGCGTTCCCCAGCTCCGGCCTTGTGTCTTTATGTGTGTGAGGGGCTGACACACAAAATGGCGTTACCCAGCTCCGGCCTTGTGTCTTTATGTGTGTGAGGGGCTGACACACAAAATGGTGTTACCCAGCTCCGGCCTTGTGTCTTTCTGTGTGAGGGGCTGACACACATAATGGCGTTCCCCAGCTCCGGCCTTGTGTCTTTCTGTGTGAGAGGCTGACACACAAAATGGCGTTCCCCAGCTCCGGCCTTGTGTCTTTCTGTGTGAGAGGCTGACACACGAAGTGGCGTTCCCCAGCTCCGGCCTTGTGTTCCTGTGTGAGGGGCTGACACACAAAATGGCGTTCCCCAGCTCTGGCCTTGTGTCTTTCTGTGTGAGAGGCTGACACACAAAATGGTGTTCCCCAGCTCCGGCCTTGTGTCTTTCTGTGTGAGGGGCTGACACACAAAATGGCGTTCCCCAGCTCCGGCCTTGTGTCTTTCTGTGTGAGGGGCTGACACACAAAATGGCGTTCCCCAGCTCCGGCCTTGTGTCTTTCTGTGTGAGGGGCTGACACACAAAATGGCGTTCCCCAGCTCCGGCCTTGTGTCTTTCTGTGTGAGAGGCTGACACACAAAATGGCGTTCCCCAGCTCCGGCCTTGTGTCTTTCTGTGTGAGGGGCTGACACACAAAATGGCGTTCCCCAGCTCCGGCCTTGTGTCTTTCTCTGTGAGAGGCTGACACACAAAATGGCGTTCCCCAGCTCCGGCCTTGTGTCTTTCTGTGTGAGGGGCTGACACAAAAAATGGAGTTCCCCAGCTCCGGCCTTGTGTCTTTCTGTGTGAGAGGCTGACACACAAAATGGCGTTCCCCAGCTCCGGCCTTGTGTCTTTCTGTGTGAGGGGCTGACACACAAAATGGCGTTCCCCAGCTCCGGCCTTGTGTCTTTCTGTGTGAGAGGCTGACACACAAAATGGCGTTCCCCAGCTCCGGCCTTGTGTTTCTGTGTGAGGGGCTGACACACAAAATGGCGTTCCCCAGCTCCGGCCTTGTGTCTTTCTGTGCGAGGGGCTGACACACAAAATGGCGTTCCCCAGCTCCGGCCTTGTGTCTTTCTGTGTGAGAGGCTGACACACGAAGTGGCGTTCCCCAGCTCCGGCCTTGTGTTCCTGTGTGAGGGGCTGACACACAAAATGGCGTTCCCCAGCTCTGGCCTTGTGTCTTTCTGTGTGAGAGGCTGACACACAAAATGGTGTTCCCCAGCTCCGGCCTTGTGTCTTTCTGTGTGAGGGGCTGACACACAAAATGGCGTTCCCCAGCTCCGGCCTTGTGTCTTTCTGTGTGAGGGGCTGACACACAAAATGGCGTTCCCCAGCTCCGGCCTTGTGTCTTTCTGTGTGAGGGGCTGACACACAAAATGGCGTTCCCCAGCTCCGGCCTTGTGTCTTTCTGTGTGAGAGGCTGACACACAAAATGGCGTTCCCCAGCTCCGGCCTTGTGTCTTTCTGTGTGAGGGGCTGACACACAAAATGGCGTTCCCCAGCTCCGGCCTTGTGTCTTTCTCTGTGAGAGGCTGACACACAAAATGGCGTTCCCCAGCTCCGGCCTTGTGTCTTTCTGTGTGAGGGGCTGACACACAAAATGGCATTCCCCAGCTCCGGCCTTGTGTCTTTCTGTGTGAGGGGCTGACACAAAAAATGGAGTTCCCCAGCTCCGGCCTTGTGTCTTTCTGTGTGAGAGGCTAACACACAAAATGGCGTTCCCCAGCTCCGGCCTTGTGTCTTTCTGTGTGAGGGGCTGACACACAAAATGGCGTTCCCCAGCTCCGGCCTTGTGTCTTTCTGTGTGAGAGGCTGACACACAAAATGGCGTTCCCCAGCTCCGGCCTTGTGTTTCTGTGTGAGGGGCTGACACACAAAATGGCGTTCCCCAGCTCCGGCCTTGTGTCTTTCTGTGCGAGGGGCTGACACACAAAATGGCGTTCCCCAGCTCCGGCCTTGTGTCTTTCTGTGCGAGGGGCTGACACACAAAATGGCGTTCCCCAGCTCCGGCCTTGTGTCTTTCTGTGTGAGGGGCTGACACACAAAATGGCGTTCCCTAGCTCCGGCCTTGTGTTTCTGTGTGAGAGGCTGACACACGAAGTGGCGTTCACCAGCTCCGGCCTTGTGTTCCTGTGTGAGGGGCTGACACACAAAATGGCGTTCCCCAGCTCTGGCCTTGTGTCTTTCTGTGTGAGAGGCTGACACACAAAATGGTGTTCCCCAGCTCCGGCCTTGTGTCTTTCTGTGTGAGAGGCTGACACACAAAATGGCGTTCCCCAGCTCCGGCCTTGTGTCTTTCTGTGTGAGGGGCTGACACACAAAATGGCGTTCCCCAGCTCCGGCCTTGTGTCTTTCTGTGTGAGAGGCTGACACACAAAATGGCGTTCCCCAGCTCCGGCCTTGTGTCTTTCTGTGTGAGGGGCTGACACACAAAATGGCGTTCCCCAGCTCCGGCCTTGTGTCTTTCTGTGTGAGGGGCTGACACACAAAATGGCATTCCCCAGCTCCGGCCTTGTGTCTTTCTGTGTGAGGGGCTGACACAAAAAATGGAGTTCCCCAGCTCCGGCCTTGTGTCTTTCTGTGTGAGGGGCTGACACACAAAATTGCGTTCCCTAGCTCCGGCCTTGTGTTTCTGTGTGAGGGGCTGACACACAAAATGGCGTTCCCCAGCTCCGGCCTTGTGTCTTTCTGTGCGAGGGGCTGACACACAAAATGGCGTTCCCCAGCTCCGGCCTTGTGTCTTTCTGTGTGAGGGGCTGACACACAAAATGGCGTTCCCCAGCTCCGGCCTTGTGTCTTTCTGTGTGAGGGGCTGAAACACAATATGGCGTTCCCCAGCTTCGGCCTTGTGTCTTTCTGTGTGAGGGGCTGACACACAAAATGGCGTTCCCCAGCTCCGGCCTTGTGTCTTTCTGTGTGAGGGGCTGACACACAAAATGGCATTCCCCAGCTCCGGCCTTGTGTCTTTCTGTGTGAGGGGCTGACACACAAAATGGCGTTCCCCAGCTCCGGCCTTGTGTCTTTCTGTGTGAGGGGCTGACACACAAAATGGCGTTCCCCAGCTCCGGCCTTGTGGCTTCCTGTGTGAGGGGCTGACACACAAAATGGCGTTCCCCAGCTCCGGCCTTGTGTCTTTCTGTGTGAGAGGCTGACACACAAAATGGCGTTCCCCAGCTCCGGCCTTGTGTTTCTGTGTGAGGGGCTGACACACAAAATGGCGTTCCCCAGCTCCGGCCTTGTGTATTTCTGTGTGAGGGGCTGACACACAAAATGGCGTTCCCCAGCTCAGGCCTTGTGTCTCTCTATTTGAGGGGCTGACACACAAAATGGCGTTCCCCAGCTCCGGCCTTGTCTTTCTGTGTGAGGGGCTGACACACAAAATGGCGTTTCCCAGCTCCGGCCTTGTGTCTTTCTGTGTGAGGGGCTGACACACAAAATGGCATTCCCCAGCTCCGGCCTTGTGTTTCTGTGTGAGGGGCTGACACACAAAATGGCGTTCCCCAGCTCCTGCCTTGTGTCTTTCTGTGTCAGGGGCTGACACACAAAATGGCGTTCCCCAGCTCCGGCCTTGTGTTTCTGTGTGAGGGGCTGACACACAAAATGGCGTTCCCCAGCTCCGGCCTTGTGTCTTTCTGTGTGAGGGGCTGACACACAAAATGGCGTTCCCCAGCTCCGGCCTTGTGTCTTTCTGTGTGAGGGGCTGACACACAAAATGGCGTTCCCCAGCTCCGGCCTTGTCTTTCTGTGTGTGAGGGGCTGACACACAAAATGGCGTTCCCCAGCTCCGGCCTTGTGTTTCTGTGTGTGAGGGGCTGACACACAAAATGGCGTTCCCCAGCTCCGGCCTTGTGTCTTTCTGTGTGAGGGGCTGACACACAAAATGGCGTTCCCCAGCTCCGGCCTTGTGTCTTTCTGTGTGAGGGGCTGACACACAAAATGGCGTTCCCCAGCTCCGGCCTTGTGTCTTTCTGTGTGAGGGGCTGACACACAAAATGGTGTTCCCCAGCTTCGGCCTTGTGTCTTTCTGTGTGAGGGGCTGACACACAAAATGGCGTTCCCCAGCCCCGGCCTTGTGTCTTTCTGTGTGAGGGGCTGACACCCAAAATGGCGTTCCCCAGCTCCGGCCTTGTGTCTTTCTGTGTGAGGGGCTGACACAAAAAATGGCGTTCCCCAGCCCCGGCCTTGTGTCTTTCTGTGTGAGGGGCTGACACCCAAAATGGCGTTCCCCAGCTCCGGCCTTGTGTCTTTCTGTGTGAGGGGCTGCACAGAAACGGGAGATTAGTGGTTGACCGCTAGAGAGGGTGGCAGTGTGGGGGGGGGGGGGGTGTTTTTAGACTGGAATTCTGCTTTAAGCAAATTCATAAGAAATGTATTTTAAACCGGACCTCCAGTATCATTTTATGAAAGGACCAAACCCTTAAAAAACTATTTCCTAGCATCTAAAATTAATACATTTTTTCAGTCACTTACTTTTTATTCTTTCCCCCACTGGGCTGCAACTCTGTTCAGGACTCTAGGATACGGGCGCCACCATCTTGCCTCAGAAGCATCACATACTGAGGAGAGGGGGTGGGTAATAGCTGTGCTTCACATAGACAGAGCAGAGCTGGGGTCAGGAAAAGGTCAGCAATCCCAGAATGCAGAGTGGCACAGTCAGAAGGCACTCTCTGTCTGCAGGCAGCCTCGGACTCTATGGGCTGCCGTCTTGGATGTTAAAGGCTTAAATAACACAATAGGTTCAGGTAGGATGATTTTTAATGTGAGCAATCGGTATGTACAGGGGGGAAACATACAAGATAAGCTCTTATTCAGGGTGAAGGCCTGGATTAACTCAAAGAAGTTAATTAGTGCCTTATTCATGAAGGGATAGCGCCGGGTAGTGCCTTGTAAACGACAGGTAGCAACAAGTGAACGGCGGACATGGCACGCAATTACACATTTATCAAGCGGATTCTGTTGAGCGACTGGGATAACGCCATGTGGCGTCCGATTCATCATTATCCCAGCCTCAGCGAACAGCGCCGGCGTTCAGCCTTGCAGAGCGCCAGGTATTACCTCTCGCTACCTGTCGCTCTCCCATACATTTCAATGAACGTTCTTTTACTTCTCTTTAAACAGGGGTTTTTATTATTATTATCTTTCTTTTCTTCTCAAATAATGTTGTGACCTCTCCTGGCATTGAAAAAGCATTTTTTTAAAAATTTTGTTCAATTTTTATATATTTATACAGAATTGACATTACAGGTCTGGCATTAATGTGTTCATGTCACAATGTTATTACAATGTAATTCCATATGTTTTCGCTTTGTTACTGGTGGATACATATTATAAAACAGCCTTTAATCACACAGCCTCCGGCGCTCTGGGCTTCAGCGAAACATTTTTGAGCGCCGGTGGTGTGTGAGGCTGTTTTTTTGATCAATATGGTGTGAGTCGGTCGCACTGACCAGTCGCTACCATTCGCTCCAATACAACGCTGTACTCCTCATATAGCGACTCCCCACAATGTATTCATCAATGCTGCACAGTGACTGAGGCGCTCAGAACTAGCGAACCACTGCCGAGCACAGCGACTACTAGCGGTCGCTCTGAAAATGCCTGCTACAAACGCTCATCTGTCGCTACCTGCTGCAAGAATGGCATTGCAGGCACCATGGGAGTGGGGTGGGGGGGGGGTTTACACAGTAGGGAATATCACCAGTTAGGAGACATTTTATACGCGCCCTGTCAGTCAGGATAGATCTCATGTAAGTTAGTAAATATTTTCTGTGAGTTAGAAAGGTTTTTTATTACAAAAGTCCTCCGGGGAGGCCGATTCATTAATAGCGACATGTAGCGACAGTTGAGCGACTGTAGCGGCATTTTCAGAGCGCCCGCTAGTAGTCGCTGTGCTTGGCCGTTGTTTGGTAGTTGATAGCGACGGGGAGGCCGATTCATTAATAGCGCCAGGTAGCGACAGATGAGCGACTGTAGCGTGATTTTTACAGCGCCAGCCAGTATTCGCTGTGCTTGGCCGGCGTTTGCTTGATGACAGCGACTCAGTCGGTGTGCGGTAATGTTGAATACGGGCTGGGGGGTCGCTGTTTCACAGGTCCAGCGTTGTATGTGAGCGCCTGACAACGAATGGCCAGAGCGAACGGCTAGCTTCATATTCATCAACAAATCACGCTCCGAATGTGCTGTCGCTGTCCATTCCTTGTTTAAACCCCAGAGCGCTGGCGGCGATGTGTATTAACTAGTTTTTAACCCCTAAACAACCATATTTTTTGAATGTAACATTATACATGTTTTTAGAATCATTTTGTAATATGAATACATTAATCTCAGACCTGTTAGATCAATTCTGCACATATTATTTTTTTTTTTTACTTAAAAATAAATCCTAACATTGCAGAAGTGGTCTCCGATTTTTTGACATTAAAAAAAAAAAAATAAATAAATAATACCAATTAATTATGAATAATTATAGATTGCTCCATTGAAAAGCATTGGACATCGCCAGGGAGCGACAGCTCATACCTGGCGCTGTGAGGGAATTTGCAGCGGCGCTGTTCGGTCCAGGCGGCTTCATGATGAATGCCGCGCTAGCCGTCGCTCTCGCCGGCGCTAGCCTCATTTTGCTTGATAAATGCGTCATTGTGACCGCCGTCGGGCGTACTTGAGTCGGTAGTCGCCGTTAGCTGCTGCTACCTGGCGCTCGTCAGACACTACCTGGCGCTATCGCTTGATGAATAAGGGCATCAGTCGGTTTGCCGTAATGTTGAATATTGGGTGAGGAGTCGCTATTTGACAGGTTCCACGCTGTATGGGAGCGCATGATAGCGACTGGCCCTAGCGACCGGCTCCCACCATATTCATAAAGAAATCACGCTCAAAAAATTCTCGCGCTGTAAAATGCTTGTTTAAACCCCAGAGCGCTGGCGGCGATGGGTTAAAAGTAGTTTTTTAACCCCCAAACAACCATGTTTTTGGAAACCAAAAAAAACAAGTTTTTTAAATAATTTAGTAATATGAATACATTAATATCAGACCTGTAATATCAATTCTGCACATTTTTTTTCCCTTAAAAAAATTATCTAAAATGGCAGAAGTGGTCACAGAATTTTTCCCATAAAAAAAAAAAAAAATTAATAACACTTAATTATGAATATTTAAAGATTGTTCCATTGAAATGCATTGGAGAGCGCCAGGTAGCGAGAGGTCATACCTGTCGCTGTTCAAGGTCGGACGCTGGCGCTGTGGGCTGAGGCTGGAATAATGATGAATGAGTCGCTATATGGCGCTATCTCAGTCGCTAAGCAGGATCGGCTTGATAAATGTGTGATTGTGGTGGGGAGCCGGCGTTCTCGTGGCGGTGCCCGTCATTACCGGCCGCTCACCAGTCGCTACCTGACGCTATTCCTTCATAAATAAGGGCCTAAGTCTACTCAGGCCTCTTGCTCCATGGATTAATATTGGAACCAAGAAAACTGATCGAGTGTGATTGATTGATCGTGTTTCTTTTTGCTTTAAAGGCGTAGAGCAGTCGAGGTCCCTTTATGGGGCCTTGGATCATGTTAGCAAAAAAAAAATAATGTTAGCATAAAATTAATGTAAAAAATGTAAGGGGGTCCACTCCATACTGTAGACCAACTTTATTCTTAAAGGAGCACTATCATGACTTTGTGTAATATTAAAAATCCATATAAACACCTTGGCTAATGAGAGGAGGGGTCACTTATACACCTGAACTGAATACAACTCCCACCGAGCTTGTGGTTTATTCTCTCAGGGTGGGAATAAAATCCAGGGGGGACAGGTTTTAGTCTCTGTCACCCGTGATTTCCACTTCCTTCTATTAAAATAAAAAAACAGGCCTGGATGGATATTTCTTGATGTCAGGCGTATAAGTGACCCCCTCCCCCCACCATCCACCATATTTATATGGATTTACATCATAGAAACATAGAAACATAGAAGGTTGATTGCAGAAGGAGACCACACGGTCCATCTAGTCTGCCCTTATGTGTATACTGTATGTTCTCTGTATCTTATGTGTATACTGTATGTTCTCTATATCTTATGTATATACTGTATGTTCTCTTTATATTATGTGTATACTGTATGTTCTCTGTATCTTATGTGTATACTGTATGTTCTCTGTATCTTATGTATATACTGTATGTTCTCTGTATCTTATGTGTATACTGTATGTTCTCTTTATCTTATGTGTATACTGTATGTTCTCTTTATCTTATGTATATACTGTATGTTCTCTGTATCTTATGTGTATACTGTATGTTCTCTGTATCTTATGTGTATACTGTATGTTCTCTGTATCTTATGTGTATACTGTATGTTCTCTGTATCTTATGTGTATACTGTATGTTCTCTATATCTTATGTATATACTGTATGTTCTCTTTATATTATGTGTATACTGTATGTTCTCTGTATCTTATGTGTATACTGTATGTTCTCTGTATCTTATGTATATACTGTATGTTCTCTGTATCTTATGTGTATACTGTATGTTCTCTTTATCTTATGTGTATACTGTATGTTCTCTTTATCTTATGTATATACTGTATGTTCTCTGTATCTTATGTGTATACTGTATGTTCTCTGTATCTTATGTGTATACTGTATGTTCTCTGTATCTTATGTGTATACTGTATGTTCTCTGTATCTTATGTGTATACTGTATGTTCTCTTTATATTATGTGTATACTGTATGTTCTCTGTATCTTATGTGTATACTGTATGTTCTCTGTATCGTATGTGTATACTGCATGTTCTCTGTATCTTATGTGTATACTGTATGTTCTCTGTATCTTATGTGTATACTGTATGTTCTCTTTATCTCATATGTATACTGTATGTTCTCTTTATCTTATGTGTATACTGTATGTTCTCTTTATCTCATATGTACACTGTATGTTCTCTTTATCTTATGTGTATACTGTATGTTCTCTGTATCTTATGTGTATACTGTATGTTCTCTGTATCTTATGTATATACTGTATGTTCTCTTTATCTTATGTGTATACTGTATGTTCTCTATATCTTATGTGTATACTGTATGTTCTCTGTATCTTATGTGTATACTGTATGTTCTCTGTATCTTATGTGTATACTGTATGTTCTCTGTATCTTATGTGTATACTGTATGTTCTCTGTATCTTATGTGTATACTGTATGTTCTCTGTATCTTATGTGTATACTGTATGTTCTCTTTATCTTATGTGTATACTGTATGTTCTCTGTATCTTATGTGTATACTGTATGTTCTCTTTATCTTATATGTATACTGTATGTTCTCTGTATCTTATGTATATACTGTATGTTCTCTTTATATTATGTGTATACTGCATGTTCTCTGTATCTTATGTGTATACTGTATGTTCTCTGTATCTTATGTGTATACTGTATGTTCTCTGTATCTTATGTGTATACTGTATGTTCTCTGTATCTTATGTGTATACTGTATGTTCTCTTTATCTTATGTATATACTGTATGTTCTCTTTATATTATGTGTATACTGTATGTTCTCTTTATCTTATGTGTATACTGTATGTACTCTTTATCTTATGTGTATACTGTATGTTCTCTTTATCTTATGTATATACTGTATGTTCTCTTTATATTATGTGTATACTGTATGTTCTCTTTATCTTATGTGTATACTGTATGTACTCTTTATCTTATGTGTATACTGTATGTTCTCTTTATCTTATGTATATACTGTATGTTCTCTTTATCTTATGTGTATACTGTTTGTTCTCTTTATCTTATGTGTATACTGTATGTTCTCTGTATCTTATGTGTATACTGTATGTTCTCTTTATCTTATGTGTATACTGTATGTTCTCTGTATCTTATGTGTATACTGTATGTTCTCTTTATCTTATATGTATACTGTATGTTCTCTGTATCTTATGTGTATACTGTATGTTCTCTGTATCTTATATGTATACTGTATGTTCTCTGTATCTTATGTGTATACTGTATGTTCTCTGTATCTTATGTGTATACTGTATGTTCTCTGTATCTTATGTATATACTGTATGTTCTCTTTATATTATATGTATACTGTATGTTCTCTGTATCTTATGTGTATACTGTATGTTCTCTGTATCTTATGTGTATACTGTATGTTCTCTGTATCTTATGTGTATACTGTATGTTCTCTGTATCTTATGTGTATACTGTATGTTCTCTGTATCTTATGTATATACTGTATGTTCTCTGTATCTTATGTGTATACTGTATGTTCTCTGTATCTTATGTGTATACTGTATGTTCTCTGTATCTTATGTGTATACTGTATGTTCTCTGTATCTTATGTATATACTGTATGTTCTCTGTATCTTATGTGTATACTGTATGTTCTCTGTATCTTATGTGTATACTGTATGTTCTCTTTATCTCATATGTATACTGTATGTTCTCTTTATCTTATGTGTATACTGTATGTTCTCTTTATCTCATATGTATACTGTATGTTCTCTGTATCTTATGTGTATACTGTATGTTCTCTTTATCTTATGTGTATACTGTATGTTCTCTGTATCTTATGTGTATACTGTATGTTCTCTGTATCTTATTTGTATACTGTATGTCCTCTTTATCTTATGTGTATACTGTATGTTCTCTGTATCTTATGTGTATACTGTATGTTCTCTTTATATTATGTGTATACTGCATGTTTTCTGTATCTTATGTGTATACTGCATGTTCTCTGTATCTTATGTGTATACTGTATGTTCTCTGTATCTTATGTGTATACTGTATGTTCTCTGTATCTTATGTGTATACTGTATGTTCTCTGTATCTTATGTGTATACTGTATGTTCTCTTTATCTTATGTATATACTGTATGTTCTCTTTATATTATGTGTATACTGCATGTTCTCTGTATCTTATGTGTATACTGCATGTTCTCTGTATCTTATGTGTATACTGTATGTTCTCTGTATCTTATGTGTATACTGTATGTTCTCTGTATCTTATGTGTATACTGTATGTTCTCTGTATCTTATGTGTATACTGTATGTTCTCTTTATCTTATGTGTATACTGTATGTTCTCTTTATCTTATGTATATACTGTATGTTCTCTTTATCTTATGTGTATACTGTATGTTCTCTTTATCTTATGTATATACTGTATGTTCTCTTTATATTGTGTGTATACTGTATGTTCTCTTTATCTTATGTGTATACTGTTTGTTCTCTTTTTCTTATGTGTATACTGTATGTTCTCTGTATCTTATGTGTATACTGTATGTTCTCTTTATCTTATGTGTATACTGTATGTTCTCTGTATCTTATGTGTATACTGTATGTTCTCTGTATCTTATGTGTATACTGTATGTTCTCTGTATCTTATGTGTATACTGTATGTTCTCTTTATATTATGTGTATACTGTATGTTCTCTGTATCTTATGTATATACTGTATGTTCTCTTTATATTATGTGTATACTGTATGTTCTCTGTATCTTAGGATAGATGTGTGCTTATCCCAGGCATGTTTTAATTCAGTGACTGTTGATTTTTCAACTACCTCTGCTGGAAGTTTGTTCCAAGCATCTACTACTCTTTACTCTTTTACTCTGTAAAATAATATTTTCTAACATTGCTCCTGATCTTCCCCCCATCATTGGGCCATTTTTCTCAATAGTGCCTCACTAAAAAAATAAGTGGTGTTTTTTAAATCCTCTCTAAACCGTTCCTGTCTGTCATTTCCTACAGGTCTATGTTCATCACAGGTTGAGATCCCCTCTAAACTGAAGCCCTATTTTTATCCTGTCTTGACGGAAAACGATGAGATTTTGTGCGTAACCAATTGCAGCGCTAAAAACAATTTCTCTTTGGACTGCAATAAGGGAACCTGCTCAGTAACGGAAAATGGTCCATTGTGCTAGTAAGTCAATCAAGAGCTCCAAGGATTTTTGTATTTTGGATATAACCATGATTTAATATTGCATGGCGGGTTCCTAGACATCACATGATTTGTGGGTTTTCTGTAAAAAAAAAAACAAAACATGAATTGCCCTGAGAATGTGTAGTATGGGTTGAGCGAGTATTTATTTGGATTGGTGAGGCGTCAAGACAGATGCCGCTGCGACATCCTTCACTTCCCTGGGCATCCCTAACACCCTTCCAGTCAGTGGTGGACTGGGGCCAAAAATCAGCTCTGGATTTTATCAGCCCCTGGCCGGACCGAGACTTTCCTGCTGAGGTCCCCCAACCATGATGCCAGGGCTAAAGCATTGAGGGCTGGGGTTCCTTGGCTTTTGGTTACAGTTGGGCTGGGTACAGGGGGCTGAGAGCAGGACTAATGGGGCAGAGATTGAATGTAGCTACAGTATATAAAGCTGCAGCCCAACTAACCCAAAAGCAGTGTGGTTCACCGGGCATTGTCCCGGGTCTCCCTATTGCCAGCCCGCCCCTGCTTCCAGTAAAAGCTTAGCTGACCAGATGTCCCTCTGGTCATCTAGCAGCACTTCACTTACCTCCATGGCTGCATCCAGCCGTCATCCATTTTGCAGCACTTCCCTCATGGCTGTTCCCAGTTGTCTCCCTTCCCCCAATGCTTCCTTCTCGCATGCTCAGGTGCGCGCACATCTCCGTCCACTAGAGGGCGAGCGCACTAGATTCCTGAGTTTTAAAGGGCCTGTACAGCACTGATTGGTGCTTGGTCATCCAAGCCTGCATCCACTTCTCCTATTTAAAGAGACACTTCCTTCCTTCAGTGCCGGATCTTGGTCTCTCCATGCTTGTTGAAAGTCAGACATTCTTGGATTGCTCACCCGTGTACCGACCTCTGCCTGTCCCCGACTCTGAACCTTTGCTGCCTGCCCCGACCTCGGCTACTCACCTTTACTGCGAACCTGTGCTGCCAGCCCTGATCTCTGCCTGTACTTACTACGCCTTTTGCCTGCCACTTGTGTACCTCGCTGAACCTCGGCTGACTGTGGGACTGGGCCGCTGTTGGGGGGTAGCGACCTGGGGGTCACTCGCCGCACAAGACCAACCTGCCTTGCGGTGGGCTCTGGTGAATACCGGTGGCCCCTTAGACTCCGCTCCCCTGACACGGTACACGCCATCGGTCCCACAGTTAAAGTGGATCCACACCTGAGTCCGCTCCACCCGGTCCGTGACAGTCCCACTTTAGTCGGGACAGTCTCACTTTGAGGAAGGAGAGAACTTTTTTTCTATTATATCCGCCGCTCAAAATAAATAAAAAAAAAATGTAAAGGATTTAATAAACCCCTATGGAATCATGACACTAATGAGAGCCAGCACTCTCTAAAATGACCTTACACTGCATATTTTTTTTAGCACGCTAGGCCTTTTATTGTGGTGCATTGTTGTTCACTTTACAGCATGTGTAATTCATACGCCCACCTCAAGATGGCAGTAAAACAATACAATACTAGTAATTATGATAAAGTAATAATTACACATAAAAGATGTCTGTGCAAACGCCTTTTAGGGTAAAGGGAGATTATCCCCCCCCCCCCCTTTACCCTTAACATTGTTTATAAGCACAGTCACACTAAACCATGACCCGCATTTTGCTACTTGGCTCTTTGCATTGGAAGGAAGAATTGCTAATACCAAGCTAAAATTTTGGAAAAAATGTTTACCCCCCCCCCAATAAGCTGCTGCACATTAGCCTTGAGATTGGAGTTAGGGTCGATTATACAATAGCTTCATTGCATATGGAGCCTAAAAAAAAGTATTGGAGGAGATGGGCTCTCAAAAATCAAGTGGGCAAAACACAAGATGTGATACGGCGCTAAAGACCAAAAATGAAATAGCTATGTATGTCCCAATAACAAGCCCAACATCAAAATAGTAGAGACTCACTTTGAGGAAGCTGTATCTGTAGATATATTTATATGTAAAAAAAAATATATATATCTATCTATCTATCTATCTATCTATCTATCTATCTATCTATATATACATATATATATATATATATATATATATATATATATATATATATAATAAACATATATAAATCCATCATTAAACAAAATACAAATGAATAAATGTATACTTGAAATTGGCAAAAAACATAAAATGAAAAAAAAAAACAATTGATTTCTTTTATAAATAATGTAAATGTTTTTATTTTATTTTTTTTGAACCTATGAAATGCATTCTAACGCTCTTTTGGTATTTTTGTGTAGTTGTCAAGAAACAAGTCAATACTGGTACACGGGAGCCCGTTGTGAGACTGGGATAAGTAAACCTGGAGTAATAGCTGGAGTAACAGTCGGCCTGGTCGTCATTCTCATTATTACTTTGATCCTTTTGTTCTCAGTATTCTATCGGAAGTGCAAAACTAAGAAGATGAGGTGAGTAACAGGTTTCATAGAATGATAAACTCAGAGGCTGATTCATCATTAGCGGCAGGTAGCGACAGATGAGCGTCTGTAGCAGCATTTTCAGAGCGCCCGCTAGTAGTCGCAGTGCTCGGCCGTGAGTCGCTACTTTATAGCGACTCAGTCGTTTGGTAATGTTGAATACATTGTGATGAGTTGCTATTTGACCAGTACAGCGCTGTATGGGAGCGCATGTTAGCTATTGCTCATAGCGACCGACTCACACCATATTCAGCAAAAAAACAGCCTCAGAAATCTCTGGCGCTGAAAAATACTTGTTTGAAGCCCAGAGCGCAGGAGGCGGTGTGTTTAAAGTCTGTTTTCAAGCATCTATCAACTAGTAACAAAGCGAAAACATATGGAATTACATTGTAACAACATTGTAACATGAACACTTTAATGGCAGACCTGTAATGTCATTTCTGAGGAAATATATAAAAAATGAAAAAATTATGAAACAAAATGCTATTTCAATGCCAGAAGAGGTCACAGAATTATTTGTGATTCTTTTGGAAAAAAAAAAAACCCGTTTAAAGAGAAGAAAAGGATCGTCCATTGAAATGTATGGGAGAGCGACAGGTAGCGAGAGGTCATACCTGGCACTGTGCAAGGCTGAACGCTGGCGCTGTTCGCTGAGGCTGTGAAAATGATGAATCAGACGCTACATGGCGCTATCCCAGTCGCTAAACAGATTCTGCTTGATAAATGTGTAATTGCGTGCCGTGTCCGGCGTTCACCAGTCGCTACCTGTCGCTACCTCTCATTAACCAGGCGCTACCTGACGCTATCCCTTCGTAAATAAGGGCCTCAGTCTTTCATTCCTATTCTTTTCGGTATTGTCAACTGGGCAACAGCGTTATGTCAAAAGATTAGAATATAGCTTTAAAGAAGCTTTATTAAAGTGGATTTTGACTATCCTGGGTCTTGGTTCTTGCCCTCGGGGGACACCGATCAGGGTTGCCTCGCTGTGTGAAACCCCCCGGGTCGCCCGATCTGACTTGATTATAGAGGATGGGAGCCAACAGTGCCGAATAAAAACCAGTAGTGGAAAAGTGTTTGATGAGAACAACTGGTTGACCAGGATAGTGCAGTATATGGGAGCAGATGGGAGTGAGCATGTTTGGGACGAACAGGCTGATTCATTACTAGCACCAGGTATCGGCAGATGAGCGTCTGTACAGAGGCGCTAAGAGCGACCGCTAGTAGACGGCTATCGGGCGCTATAATAGAGCGTCTCAGTCGCTGTAGTAACCTGGTTGGCATTGATGAATGAGATGTATGTTTGGCGCTCTAACACCAGTACAGTGCTGCAGGTGCGCGAAAGGTAGCACCAGCTCATTGCGTCCGACTCTCAACGACTCACACCATATTCAACAAAACACAGACACAGCGTCGGCACTCTAAATCTGGGCGCTGTAGCATAGAGCGCCAGATGCTGTGTGATTAAAGTCTGTTTTTGAACACATACCCACCAGTAAAAAAGTGAAAACACATGGAATGACATTGTTGTAACATTGTGACATTAATACTTTAGTGCCAGACCTGTAATGACAATTCTGCATAAAAATATAAAAAGTCAAAAAAGTTTTTAAAAATGACTTTTTCTAGGCCAGGAGAGACAATTATTTGAGAGAAAAAAATAAAATAGATGAAAAACAAAAAACCTAATTTAAAGTTTATAAGATTCCCGGACTGATCAGCTCCCTGACTGCGGGGCACCCCGATCGGGATGTGAAACCCCCCAGAAACCCCTAAATCCCTACCTGCTCCTCGTTCCAGCGGCGCCCGCCGCCGCCTCCCGCGCGTCCCTCTAGCAGGACGCGCACCCGCGCCGGCCGTTTGCGAATGGCCGGCGCGGGCGCGTGCCCTGTAGAAGTGATGCGCGGGAGGCGGTGGCGGGCGTGCTCTCTTGTCCGTCGCTGCCTCCCGCTTGTCCGTCTGCGGGGATTGGCTGCAGTGGTCACGTGGGAGCGAGTAGAGGTGAGTTTTTGGGGCTTTCTGGGGGGTTTCACACAGCGAGGCACCCCGGATCGGGGTGCCCCACCGAAGTGGACCAAAACCCAGAATAGTCAAAATCCTGGGTGTTGGTCCACTTTAAAGAGAAGAAAAGGAACATCCACTGAAATGTATGGGAGAGCTACAGGTAGCGACAGGTAATACCAGGCTCTGGAAGCCAGAGCTCCGGCGCTATACGCTGAGCCGCCTGTAATGATGAATCGGACGCTACATGACGCTGTTAGAGTCGCTCACCAGAATCGACTTCATAAATGTGGTATTGGGTACAGCGCCCAGTATATGCTACGAGGCGCTACCTGCCGCCATCCCTTGATGAATAAACCCCAAAATGAGAAGAGGGGAGCTTTTTAAATCACATATGGAGATTGCTTTGCCAGGAGAAGGAATCTTTCTAGTGCAGGGCTCAGCAGGGAAGGTGACGGGAAGAGAGAGGAATTCAGAAAAGCCTCATCAATAGCTTTGACGCTCCCCCCAATAGATGATTCCCCATCTTGTATGTATGCACCACCATAAAGCTCTTGTGACCGAACCCTTTTTCTACTCACAGACTGCTGGAGGCCGAATACTTTCAAGATTATGAAGAAGAGCCACATCTCTATCACAGGCGCATTTCCAAGCCTAATCACGGTAACCATGTATTTTATTTTTGTCCTTAAAGGAGCAGTATCGCGAATTTTTCTTGGTGACTTATATTTAAATGGTACTTTGAAGGTAGGTAAGTGTTGGAGTAAGAATTACAAATGTAGAAAAAAATGATGTGTGTGTTGAGCAGCTGGAGACTAATAGCTCATGTTTATGTCTGCTGAGTGTCGGGTCCCGACACTCTGGCCTGTTCCACGCTGAGGAGAGGGGTGCAACAATGTATCAAAGTATCAGCTGTTCAGTACTGGCAGCCGTCCAGCATAAGATAACAACATTGCAACATTGCCTGGCCAGAACTCATATATCTAAAACAGAGAGAAAAGCTCTAGAAGTCATTTAGCTGATTTTGACAGTTTTCCCTTCATGTTGGCTCTGCTGCAGAATCTTTCAGTTTACCATTTTCTCTTTCATATTCTTATTTTTCATTTTTCCATATGATCTTTCTTTCAGCTTTGTGTGTTTTGAGCAAAGCCCAACCCAGGATTTTCACTATCTGGAGTTTTGTTTTGTGCCCCTAGGGGCATCCCGACTTGGGATGCCCTGATATGTGAAATCCCCAAGTTCGCCTGTGAAAACGTACCTTTCCCTGTCGCACAGCGCATGCGCGGGCTCTCATCCAATCAGCTCTGTTTGCACGCAGATGGGGAGCCTGAGCAGTAACCTTCCTGGCCGCCCGGCCTGTCTAAATGACTATCTGCGTGAGCGCGCCAGAAAAATGGGGGGATCTGTGGTTATCCAGGGGTCGTTTCACACAGTGGGGCATCCCGATTTAGAATGCCCAAGGGGGAAGGTCAATGGCCGGGTCTTATAGACTTCAGGGTCGCCACTCAGGGTTTTGTTCCACTTTAATACCTTTAGATTTTCCTGCACAGTTATTCAAAGAAGAATTTCAGTTCTTTTCAGTCAGTTTAGTTTATTTTGTATAGATTTTACACATTTGAGTCACCTGGTCTCACCTCACACACACACAGCCGTTACCACTGATTACAGTGTCGGCCTCTGAGGTAAAGTGTTGCTAGGAGACCAGTGGGCTAAATGAAGCAGCTCACTAAATACAACCCAGCAGATCCCCCTATTCAGCAAATGGACTGAGCCATTGTCATTATACAATTTAAAAGAAAGGCAGATATTTTTTCCTTTTTCTATCGCCAGATTATTTATACACATGTTAGAAGCTATTGTGTGGCTATTTAATTATTTATCTTTTTAAATGCAAATTTCACGATACTGCTCCTTTAACCCCATTGGATGGGGTTTACCCTCATATTTTGTCTGTGGTGACCATACAGGAAGTTCTTGAGGAAGGCACCTAACCCCCACCGTTCACTGCTCCGGGCACGTGGACACTCACTGCTTGTGTTTGTCTAACTGCATGTGTGCTCAAGCATATAATTGCTATATACCTCCCCCCCCCCCAAAAAAAAAAAAAAGTCTTGCCAGGTCTTAATTCTTTTCTGCATTGACAAAGCAATGAGTTTTGTGAACTTTTACTGAGACCTCACATGAGAATAGGCCGTGTTCTGAGACACATAAACTTCCATGTGCAGAGGTGGCTACTTCTCCTAAAGTGCACCAAACCCCAGCTCAATCAGCCTGGGAATTATAAGATTGGAAGAGGGGGGTTTTTCTCCTTTTGAGGATTCCACAAGATACCCCAATAGGACCCCGGGTGGTAAAATATGTCCAAGCGGGGATCCTCTTGGGGACCTGTGGGACTCAGGGACAAAAAGAAACACCTCTATAACTTTTCTCTGACTAGTTACATTCAATTCACAATCATATTCTGTTGTCGGTACATTGAGTGATAATACTTGTTCAAATAATAATTGTGCACAATTATTTTAAATATTTACAACAAGTAGTGTTTTAGCCTATTGGCTCGATGTCCAATGGTCAGTCCAATGGTCAGTCTCTGTGTGGGACTGTAATGAGTAGGAGGGGCTTGGTTACTTGCCCATCTATATACTGTCTTTTCCTGTTGATGTTCTCCGTTTGTAGCAATAGGTGGGTGATTTTTCCTCAGTTTGTAGCAAACTGTTTTTCCTCAAGGTTTGTAGCAAAATTGTTGGGACTCCTTCACAGACGCGTTCGCCTATGGCTTCCTCAGTGTGAGAGTCCGTAATTTCTGTGGACAGCGTATGTGTTTATGTAGAGATCATTATATATATGTTTATGATTACACAAAGAACTGGAGAAAAATATATATACAATAATAATAATAATAATAATAAAAAGTTATTGACTTACATTGTTTTATAATTGAATTATAAGATTCCCGGGCTGATCGATTCCCCCCCCCACCCCGGGGCATCAGAACCGGGATGCCCCGCTGTGTGAGGTCCCCCAGGTCGCCCATTCACTTTTATCTCTTTCCCAGTCCCGCGGTGGCCGCATCCCACTCTCCCTCTAGCAGTGTGCGTGCCCGCGCCAGACATTTGTGAATGGCCGGCACAGTTACGCTCATTGTTAGAGGGAAGCAGAGGATGCAGGCGTTAGAGCCGCTGCACTTAGACGTGCCGTGGGACCTGGAAGAGGTGAGCTGGTCTCGGGGGCCTGGGGGGTTTGACACAGCGGGGGCCCCCCTGATTGGGGTGCCCTCCGGGGAAAGGACCAAAACCTAGGATAGTCAAATCCTGGGTGTTGGGCCACTATAATAAAACAATATATAAGGAGTAAGTGAAAGAAAAGAGTAAGGGAGGAAGGAGGGAAAGAAAGAGGGGAGGGGTAGTGAGAAAGAAAGACATAAAAAAGTAAAAAAAAGAGAGAAAAGAGATGGGAAGGAAAGAGGAAGCAAAGAGGAGAAGAGGAATAAAGTAAGAAGAGAATCAGGGAAGAAAGGGAAGGAAGTGAGGACTGAAGAAAGGAAAAGAGAGAAGAGCAAGGACAGAGAATATGAAAGAGGAAGGGGGGAGTGAAAGAACAAACAGAAGCAATGAGGCATTCGGAGAGTGAGGGAGAAATAGAGAGTGAAAGGCAGGAAGGAAAGAATGTAAGCAAGAAAGAAAAGGTGAGAAAAAAAGAGAGGAAGGAAAGAGTGGGGGGGGGAGGGAAGAAATGCAGAAAGGAGGGAGAGAGGGAAGGGAATGAGGGAGGAGGGAGAGGAAGGAAAGAGAAAACAAATATGAAAGAGATAAGGAAAGTTGAGAAAAAGAAAAAATAAAGTGTTATGGAGAGAGAAAAAGGGAGAAAGGCAGGGAAGAATGGAGAAAAAAGAAAGAGAAGAACACAGCAAGAAGGGTGGGGAGGAAGAAATATAGAGAAAGAGAAAAAGAAGGAAGGAAGGGAGGGACAAATAAATGAAGCAAGAGAGGACAAGAAAATGGAAAGCAGGGAAAGAGAAAGAAAGAGAGAGAGAGATAGGTAAAGAAGGGAGAAAGACAAAAGAGGACAATGATAAAGTGAGAGAGGGAAGAGAGAGAGAATAGATAGGAAACACATAATTGTCTAACGGGGAGGCTGATTTATTAATAGCGACATGTAGCGACAGTTGAGTGACTGTAGCGGTATTTTCACAGCGCCCGCTAGTAGTCGCTGTGCTTGGCCGTTGTTCGGTTGTTGATAGCGACTCAGTCGGTGTGGCGTAAAGTTGAATACAAGGTTACGAGTCGCTATTTGACAGGTTCCGCGATGTATGGGTGCGCATGATAGCGACTGGTCAGAGCGACCGGCTTCCACCATATTCATCAAAAAATCATGCTCAAAAAATTCTTGCGCTGTAAAATGCATGTTTAAACCCCAGAGCGCTGGCGGCGATGTGTTAAAAGTAGTTTTTTAACCCCCAAACAACCATATTTTTGGAAACCAAAAAAAAAAGTATTTTAAATAATTTAGTAATATGAATACAATAATATCAGACCTGTAATATCAATTCTGTACAATTTTTATTTTTTTATTTTTTTTCCCTTAAAAAAATTATCTAACATGGCAGAAGTGGTCACAGAATTTTTCACATTTCAAAAAAAAATAAAAACATTAATAACAATTAATTATTAATATTTAAAGATTGTTCCATTGAAATGCATTGGAGAGCGCCAGGTAGCAAGAGGTCATACCTGTCGCTGTTCAAGGTCGGACGCTGGCGCTGTGGGCTGAGGCTGGAATAATGATGAATGAGTGGCTATATGGCGCTATCTCAGTCGCTAAGCAGGATTGGCTTGATAAATGTGTGATTGTGGTGGGGAGCCGGCGTTCTCGTGGCGGGGCCCGTCATTACCGGGCGCTCACCAGTCGCTACCTGTCGCTATCCCTTCATAAATAAGGGCCTAAATGGGACAGCAGGCAGAAGTATGCAATCTGTAATGTGTATAAAAGTAAATGAGGCAGACTGGCCATAACTAAAGCCGCCGCACAGCAGGTTACTACCCCAGCCATGATGGCCCCATGTACACCGCCACATCGTGGGCATCATGGGACATCTTTAAAGGCGCGGGACCGTGGGACATGTGGGGGCATACCGTGAATGTCCGGGGCAAATCTGGACACTTGGGGGAGTATGCAATAGCAGTAAGCTGTTATTCCAACACCGGCCGGCTCAAAAGACCTTCCCTGTAAAAGCAGAATAGTCTACAAACCTCCCTAATCCTAACCCCAAAGACAAAGGTTTGCCTGGAATTTTATGAAGCAGGGTATATAGGCCACCTCTTATATTTATGTGAATTTATTTTATTATATTTTCTTTAACCATATGCAGTTAATAAATACACAACTGACCTTTGTTTCTATTATCATCTAGATCCACTGAACAGCAAAAACTTTCAGCCATCTTTACATAATGTGGACACAAATTTTAAGGTAAGGATCTGGTGCTGGCAATGCCCCCTCTAATTCACGGACAGCAACGTTTGGGCAGTAGATGGCACTTCTCTTTTGTTTTTTCATTTAAACCAGGTTGTTCTGTATGATTGCTTTTTATATGCAGTTCACAGGGCCGGCCTTAGGTCAGGGGGGTAGCTAGGGGGGAGCAGGGGAGGTACGTGACCCGGGTGCCAAAGGGGGGCTTGAGCACAGGTGGGGGGCGCCATTTTGGATCTTTGCCCCAGGTGCCAGAAAGCCTAGCTACTCCTCTGCCTCAGGGTAAATGTACAAAATTTAAGGATGGTCCATGCTCAGCCCCCTCCACCCCCAGACACACATCTTTACAATCAAAATAAAAATATAGCAATATGGAAAAGGACAAGAAAAGACGGGGAGGCTGATTTATTAATAGCGACATGTAGCGACAGTTGAGCGACTGTAGCAGTATTTTCACAGCGCCCGCTAGTAGTCGCTGTGCTTGGCCATTGTTCAGTTGTTGACAGCGACTCAGTCGGTGTGGCTAAATGTTCAATACAAGGTTACTAGTCGCTATTTGACAGGTTCCGCGATGTATGGGTGCGCATGATAGCGAATGGTCAGAGCGACCGGCTTCCACCATATTCATCAAAAAATCACGCTCAAAAAATTCAAGCGCTGTGAAATGCATGTTTAAACCCCAGAGCGCTGGAGGCGATGTGTTAAAAGTAGTTTTTTAACCCCCAAACCACCATATTTTTGGAAACCAAAAAAAAAAAGTATTTTAAATAATTTAGTAATATGAATACATTAATATCAAACCTGTAATATCAATTCTGTACAATTTTTTTTTTCATTATTTTTTTCCCTTAAAAAAATTATCTAAAATGGCAGAAGTGGTCACAGAATTTTTCACATTTAAAAAAAAAAAAAAAACATTAATAACAATTAATTATTAATATTTAAAGATTGTTCCATTGAAATGCATTGGAGAGCGCCAGGTAGCAAGAGGTCATACCTGTCGCTGTTCAAGGTCGGACGCTGGCGCTGTGGGCTGAGGCTGGAATAATGATGAATGAGTGGCTATATGGCGCTATCTCAGTCGCTAAGCAGGATTGGCTTGATAAATGTGTGATTGTGGTGGGGAGCCGGCGTTCTCGTGGCGGGGCCCGTCATTACCGGGCGCTCACCAGTCGCTACCTGTCGCTATCCCTTCATAAATAAGGGCCTAAATGGGACAGCAGGCAGAAGTATGCAATCTGTAATGTGTATAAAAGTAAATGAGGCAGACTGGCCATAACTAAAGCCGCCGCACAGCAGGTTACTACCCCAGCCATGATGGCCCCATGTACACCGCCACATCGTGGGCATCATGGGACATCTTTAAAGGCGCGGGACCGTGGGACATGTGGGGGCATACCGTGAATGTCCGGGGCAAATCTGGACACTTGGGGGAGTATGCAATAGCAGTAAGCTGTTATTCCAACACCGGCCGGCTCAAAAGACCTTCCCTGTAAAAGCAGAATAGTCTACAAACCTCCCTAATCCTAACCCCAAAGACAAAGGTTTGCCTGGAATTTTATGAAGCAGGGTATATAGGCCACCTCTTATATTTATGTGAATTTATTTTATTATATTTTCTTTAACCATATGCAGTTAATAAATACACAACTGACCTTTGTTTCTATTATCATCTAGATCCACTGAACAGCAAAAACTTTCAGCCATCTTTACATAATGTGGACACAAATTTTAAGGTAAGGATCTGGTGCTGGCAATGCCCCCTCTAATTCACGGACAGCAACGTTTGGGCAGTAGATGGCACTTCTCTTTTGTTTTTTCATTTAAACCAGGTTGTTCTGTATGATTGCTTTTTATATGCAGTTCACAGGGCCGGCCTTAGGTCAGGGGGGTAGCTAGGGGGGAGCAGGGGAGGTACGTGACCCGGGTGCCAAAGGGGGGCTTGAGCACAGGTGGGGGGCGCCATTTTGGATCTTTGCCCCAGGTGCCAGAAAGCCTAGCTACTCCTCTGCCTCAGGGTAAATGTACAAAATTTAAGGATGGTCCATGCTCAGCCCCCTCCACCCCCAGACACACATCTTTACAATCAAAATAAAAATATAGCAATATGGAAAAGGACAAGAAAAGACGGGGAGGCTGATTTATTAATAGCGACATGTAGCGACAGTTGAGCGACTGTAGCAGTATTTTCACAGCGCCCGCTAGTAGTCGCTGTGCTTGGCCATTGTTCAGTTGTTGACAGCGACTCAGTCGGTGTGGCTAAATGTTCAATACAAGGTTACTAGTCGCTATTTGACAGGTTCCGCGATGTATGGGTGCGCATGATAGCGAATGGTCAGAGCGACCGGCTTCCACCATATTCATCAAAAAATCACGCTCAAAAAATTCAAGCGCTGTGAAATGCATGTTTAAACCCCAGAGCGCTGGAGGCGATGTGTTAAAAGTAGTTTTTTAACCCCCAAACCACCATATTTTTGGAAACCAAAAAAAAAAAGTATTTTAAATAATTTAGTAATATGAATACATTAATATCAAACCTGTAATATCAATTCTGTACAATTTTTTTTTTCATTATTTTTTTCCCTTAAAAAAATTATCTAAAATGGCAGAAGTGGTCACAGAATTTTTCACATTTAAAAAAAAAAAAAAAACATTAATAACAATTAATTATTAATATTTAAAGATTGTTCCATTGAAATGCATTGGAGAGCGCCAGGTAGCAAGAGGTCATACCTGTCGCTGTTCAAGGTCGGACGCTGGCGCTGTGGGCTGAGGCTGGAATAATGATGAATGAGTGGCTATATGGCGCTATCTCAGTCGCTAAGCAGGATTGGCTTGATAAATGTGTGATTGTGGTGGGGAGCCGGCGTTCTCGTGGCGGGGCCCGTCATTACCGGACGCTCACCAGTCGCTATTCCTTCATAAATAAGGACCAGAGTGTGTAGTGAGATTATAATGGTCCAACACAAATTGGGTGCTGTACTGCGCAACCCCCCACCCTAACCCAAACCCTCAGTCTCATCCACCTGCACTGTGATCCCCCAATGAAATGTCCATCGGTGGTCAAGTGATCCATGTTTTAACAGACAGATGGAATATTAGAAGTGACCCCTGATCCCCCCCCCCCCCACACACACTTTTTTAATGTTTCTTCTTACTCTCTTGCCTCCTCTGCAGAGGAATGATGCTCCACCATTGGGCACCATTTTTATACAGTACCTCGGGAATGCTGGAGAATAACCAGAAGTCATGTCCCTGAGGTATAAAAGCCTCTTCACAGCTATAGAGCATCTGGTGGTGCACCTATGAAACACCACTGGCCCTGTCTCCACCTAAGGAGGACATGGCACTAATTAACCATACTCGCAGGTGATGAGCTGAACAGCTCCCTATTCGGCCATTTCCAAGGGACAAGGTGATGCAAACAGCATTACAGGGGTATTTATATGTCGGGGAGCCAGAGATGAAGCAGGGGGAACCTTGGGCTTAATAGCAAACAAAGCTGCCAGGAGGAAGGCCTGGGACCCACCGATGAAGCCGCTGGATTTGAAGGGAGGAAGTCGCCCAACGATGGACGAGGAAGAAGATGCCCAGAGTAAGTATAGTAAATTTCAACTTTGTTCAAATGTTTTAGCAGTCAGTGGGTGAGTTTTTATTTAATTATTTTAAATACCTGTGTGAAAGTATCAAAGGGTTGCTGATAACTTATGTGTGTTTACTCACACCCTCTCTTGGGGCACCTGGAGTGTGTTAGGAACAGGCCCTAGACCTAGCATAAGGGCTGCTATATTGCTAGAACCTGGGAATGGCCACTTTGCCCCTGAGGCCTGGGCTAGGATCCAGGGGTAGGGGGATTTATTTTTTTTTTTTGTTAGCAATTTAACCTAAATATTACCACTATTTGGGTCTGGCTAAACCGAACGGAGCCAGATTATGAGGGGAGTGCAAGGGGCGAGAGCCCCGGGGGCCTCCGCCACTTGCTCTGCAAAGGGGGCCTCCATCAACCTTTGGGTTATGGTCTGGTCCAGGAGGCTTTTCTGTTTTTGGCCTGATGGGCCGCGGGGCCAGCAACACAGCCTGAGCAAGCCTTTTTTTGCAAACCTGCAGCCAAAGCCACCACAGGGCAGAACGGAGAGTCTAGAGCAGCAAAGCCGCCTCCAGCAACGCTACAGTGATGGGTGCAGAGCTGTCACTGCACATAAGCCACCAAGCACAGCCGCTGGCAGCTCAATGCAGGGAACCAGCCGGGCGACTACACTACCCCCCACCCAGAATGGCAAAGCAGGAGTTCCCGAGCAGCACGCACCCGCACAAGGGGGCACAAGGGACTCAATCGGACGTTCCAGTAAGTAGGCGGGTGCCAGACAACCACCAATCAGTTACTTGGCTGGACTATTATTTTAAAGGAAAAAAAATTCTTTATCTGGGGCCTCCACCAGAAGGCCGGCTCTAGGTTTGTGGGGACCCTTTGTCAAGAGAGGCTTAGTGGGCCCCAAAGTAGTGTGTCACATTATCTTTTAGCTCTGCTGCCACAAATGGGTCATCTTCTGCTGCTAATCGACCTCCAGTCCTTATTGCCTTCCCTATAGCCACCAATTATCCTCCAGTCCTTATCGCCTTCCCTATAGCCACCAATCATCCTCCAGTCCTTATTGCCTTCCCTATAGCCACCAATCATCCTCTAGTCCTTATCGCCTTCCCTATAGCCACCAATCATCCTCCAGTCCTTATCGCCTTCCCTATAGCCACCAATCACCCTCCAGTCCTTATTGCCTTCCCTATAGCCACCAATCATCCTCCAGTCCTTATTGCCTTCTCTATAACCACCAATCACCCTCCAGTCCTTATTGCCTTCCCTATAGCCACCAATCACCCTCCAGTCATTATTGCCTTCCCTATAGCCACCAATCACCCTCCAGTCCTTATTGCCTTCCCTATACTATAGCCACCAATCACCCTCCAGTCCTTATTGCCTTCCCTATAGCCACCAATCATCCTCCTGTCCTTATTGCCTTCCCTATAACCACCAATCATCCTCCAGTCCTTATCGCCTTCCCTATAGCCACCAATCATCCTCCAGTCCTTATTGCCTTCCCTATAGCCACCAATCATCCTCCAATCCTTATTGCCTTCCCTATAGCCACCAATCACCCTCCAGTCCTTATTGCCTTCTCTATAACCACCAATCACCCTCCAGTCCTTATTGCTTTCCCTATAGCTACCAATCATCTTCCAGTCCTTATTGCCTTCTCTATAACCACCAATCACCCTCCAGTCCTTATTGCCTTCCCTATAGCCACCAATAATCCTCTAGTCCTTATTGCCTTTCCTATAGCCACCAATCATTCTCCAGTCCTTATTGCCTTCCCTATAGCCACCAATCATCCTCCAGTCCTTATTGCCTTCCCTATAGCCACCAATCACCCTCCAGTCCTTATTGCCTTCTCTATAACCACCAATCACCCTCCAGTCCTTATTGCCTTCCCTATAGCTACCAATCATCTTCCAGTCCTTATTGCCTTCCCTATAGTCACCAATAATCCTCTAGTCCTTATTGCCTTCCCTATAGCCACCAATCATCCTTCAGTCCGTATTGCCTTCCCTATAGCCACCAATCATCCTCCAGCCCTTATTGCCTTCCCTATAGCCACCAATCACCCTCCAGTCCTTATTGCCTTCCCTATAGCCACCAATCACCCTCCAGTCCTTATTGCCTTCCCTATAGCCACCAATCATCCTCCAGCCCTTATTGCCTTCCCTATAGCCACCAATAATCCTCTAGTCCTTATTGCCTTCCCTATAGCCACCAATAATCCTCTAGTCCTTATTGCCTTCCCTATAGCCACCAATAATCCTTTAGTCCTTATTGCCTTCCCTATAGCCACCAATCGTCCATTAGTCCTTGTTGCATTCTCTACTGCCACCAATAATCCTCTAGTCCTTATTGCCTTCCCTATAGCCACCAATCATCCTCCAGCTCTTATTGCCTTCCCTATAGCCACCAATAATCCTCTAATCCTTATTGCCTTCCCTATAGCCACCAATAATCCTCTAGTCCTTATTGCCTTCCCTATAGCCACCAATAATCCTTTAGTCCTTATTGCCTTCCCTATAGCCACCAATCATCCATTAGTCCTTGTTGCATTCTCTACTGCCACCAAGCACCCCTCAGCCCTTACCGCATTGCTTTGCTGCCACTAAAGACTCCATCATTGCTACCAGTTGTCACCTGGTTCTCGACACCTTCTGAGCTCCATCAATTGCCCTCCATTCCATGCCACCTTCTCCAATGTTGCTGATCATCCCCTGTTGCTGAGGCCAGCCATGAGCAGCACCCCGCATTCGGTGATTTAGGTCCACTGTAAAAAATACCATGGCCAAGTGTGAGCCTGAGTGGGCCCCTAAAGATGCCAGGGCCCTGACAATTGCCCAGGTGTGCCCTGTGCTTGCGCCGGCCCTGGGGGGGGGGGGGGGGGTGAGGGGTGTCTAGGGGGTTACCTAGCATGTAAGTATTATTGTTTTTTTTTAAACACAATAAGGTAGTTCAAATAATTAAAATCTTATTAAAATAAATAAAAATAAATACAATTAATTCAACCTAAATAGCTTGACACCTTTATTCGAGCAGCCTCTGGACTGAATAGGGGACTTTCAGCTAATCCCTAATAGTTACCATGATAGTGAATGAGCACAGTTACAAAAGGGCACTGGGCACCATGATAAATGTTTAATTTAAAGTGTATTTATACACTGACATTTTATATATGATATTATATATTTCCACAGGTGGTAGCACCCAGGCCTACTGTAAAATCTACTCTTCCATAAGACATGAACCACTTTGAGATGACGCCAAGCAAGAAACATTTACCACGAGAAGTGTTTCTCAGACTGTTATAATCATTTTTCTAAGTCTTTGGGCTTGATTTGCCAGAGGTCTCTAAAACTTGTGATCTTCTCTAACTCATATGAGATGTTTACCTACTCACTTACAAGAGATACTTACCTGCTCATGAGAGGTCTAGCTTACCTCACTCACAGAAAGGAAGTCTATCTTTCTAACTGATGCAGTTTAAGTCTTCTTTAAAGTTTATTCCATAAATCTTTAGACCAATAGAAATGACTTTTTGGTCAGTCTATGTGATATGTGACTTCTCAATCAATCCTCATGTGATCCCACCACCACAAATATGCTCTTACCAGACGATGGTATTAATAATGCACTGAATCAAGAGTGATCCTCAAAGTTATTCCCACACCTTTCATCGATTATACGTTTGTCTCCACCAATTGTATTTGGTCATATAAGGTGAATATTCTCCATGGTATTCGCTGGTCAGCGATAGGCCCTCAGCGCGTGGCTGGACGTTCAGCTTCCACACTGGTCGCCTAGATCCAGGGGGCTGGACGGTCACTGGAAGGGAGAGCTGCAGGAAGGTGTCACCATTACACAGGCAGATGGCTGACCTAAACCCACAGAACATCTGCTCCTCCTTGTAGGACAGATGGCGGAAGTGGAAGCCCTTTCCTTCACTCCACTGATAGCGGGTGAACTCTATTATGGTATAAGGGAGGATACAAAAATGGAGCAGTCGGGGTACAGATAAGTCTGCAGCCTTGTTGAAGTTCCACCTGTTGGAACCCCCTGCTCTAGTAGATTGTTAGCTCCTTGGTCCGGTTGCATAGAAGCTCCTATTTCTTTGCCAGGGAAGGGAAGGGCTTCCACTTCCGCCATCTGTCACATCCATCAGGGAGGTCCTACAAGGAGGAGCAGATGTTCTGTGGGTTTAGGTCAGCCATCTGCCTATGTAATGGTGACACCTTCCTGCAGCTCTCCTTTCCAGTGACCGTCCAGCCCCCTGGATCTAGGCGACCAGTGTGGAAGCTGAACGTCCAGCCACGCGCCACGGGCCTATCGCTGACCAGCGGATACCATGGAGAATATTCACCTTATATGACCAAATTCAATTGGTGGAGACAAACGTATAATCGATGAAAGGTGTGGGAATAACTTTGAGGATCACTCTTGATTCAGTGCATTATTAATACCATCGTCTGGTAAGAGCATATTTGTGGTGGTGGGATCACATGAGGATTGATTGAGAAGTCACATATCACATAGATTGACCGAAAAAGTCATTTCTATTGGTCTTAAGATTTATGGAATGAACTTTAAAGAGGACTTAAACTGCATCTGTTTAGCTCTGTGCCTTTTGGATGTGATTTTGATGTTTTGACTTATTTGTGAGATATAAGGTTTTGCACGTGGAACTAAATAATGTCTAAATAATTGCAATTTGAGTTTATTTACATTCAAAATCCAAGCACGGTACTTTTTACTTGAATTTGTTTTATCTTTCTAACTGACTTATTCAAAAGAGATCATTGTGTAAGTCACAGTATGTATGTCTTAACTAGGTTTCGAAGTCATCTAACATTTCCTAAGATGAAAAGCCATGATAATATTGTTCTGTACTTAACTTGAACTTAGTGTACAGTTTTGGGCCCCACTCTGGTAAAGGACATGGGCAGACTGGAGATTGACTATACATTGAGGTAGAATTTTGTTCTTATAATGACATGTTAGAGAACATGCTTAGTTTAGATAAGAAGTTATCTAGATCAGGGGTTTCTAACCAATGGTACTTGTAGACAAGACTGCAGACTTACCTGTGTCTTAACCTAATGTACTGTCATCTATACTTCACCCAAGCTTGGTTATGCTCCATACATCTAGAACCTCAAAAGTGATAAAAATGCATTATTTTGTGTGTTGCATTCACTTCAATAACTACATTGTGTATGTTTTACCATGGTGATTGGCAACCTCCACATTAACCATCCTGGTGGTACTTGATATAAATAGAAAATGGAAAGTGATACTTGATAAAAAAAAGTTGTGAACCCCTCATGTAATCTTTATAAAACATTTCCTTTGCATTAGTAATGCATAAAGCAAAGATGAGTTTATTAAGAGAACAGCAGGACATGAGGAGTTCGACAATGTTTGTAGGGCCCTACCCAATGAGGTAGTGTGGACAAAAAAAGAGCAAATGTCCAAAGCTACAATTTTTCACAGTATCCTTGGAACAGGGGTGAACTGGCCATAGGGAGACCTGGGAGAATTTCTGGTGGGAAGCACTGCTTTGGGGCTAGTTGGATTGCTGTTTATTACATCCATATTCAATTCCTAACTCTGAAGTCACCCTCCCAGTCCCCCTGTACCTGGCCCCATGGTACCTTCCCAGCCAAGAGACCCAGTCTTTGCTCTGCTCCGAGGGCTATATCCTCAAATTTATGATGGTGGGTATATCTACCCCTGCCACATTATCTGCCCCTATATTACCTTATATATACCCCTATATTACAATATATCAGGACCTTTGAGATGCCCATATCCACCCCCAGTTCATGACCCATCCTTGCAATGCTATAGCCTCTTGGAGGGGTTTTATTGCCTAGCCATGGCTGGTCAGGTTGGTAAAATACTGGGTTGATTTTTGGCCCCAGTCTGGAAATTTCTTCCCAAATCAGATCTCTTTTCTATTTTGAGGATCAAGAAAAAAGGTTTACAAAGGCTAAAAGATTTACAACCTAAGACCTGTGTGCGCAAAAGTCCCACGATAGTCGAAAATAAACAAAAAAGACTCACCTTTATTCTTGCAGACCATCCTTCCAAGTCAGAATCTTCCATACTTACCTATCATTCTTACTGTACCTGTTAAGGATATTAAGCCCCAGAATTCATTCATGCCCCTGCAGTCCATTGGAGTCTCCTCCGAAAGTCACTCTGGGTATCAGACCCAGAGGGATGTGCTGCATGGGAGTAAAGCTAAGCTATAGTTTTTGTTTTACTTTTTGAGAAGTATCACATGTAAGTTGTGCAATATATTGAGGTGGAAATCTAAAAAAATGTTAAAAGGAAAATCATGCAAAGTAATATGTTAAAAGCATAAAATGTAATCAAATACAGTGATTGTCCACATTTGGATTATATGAATATAATCATTATCAACCAACTACTGTTTTGTTTTGTTTTCTTCTTGTGACTTTCAGCAGAATTGCTGAAACAAGTTGAAAGATGTGGTCCTTTGTATTAGTCCTATTTAAATGTGTTATCTTTGTATTTATTATTAATTTAAATTATTACTTATATCAAAAAATACTTTAATGATGTTGTGGTTTTATATAATGTATTCTTTGCATTGTCAGCGAAGGTCCAATTATAAATTATATTTTTTGAAATCAGTTGGGAGATATTTTTTTATTTGACTGATTTACTGTATTCAGTGTTGCCATATTTCACAGCAATTCTAGTGCAATTTGAGATAAATCAGTCAATTTTCTAAAATCGGTTTCATGACAATTCATACAAATTTGACCATGAGATTAATAACTGATTCAGGGCAAGCGGTTGGCTCAAAGGGATTGACCAGCCTGGAGCTGCATAAAAACTGCAGTATGCTGTAACCAAACTGGCTGTCAGGAAGAGGAAATCGCCCTTGAATATTCACAATATTTAAGAAAAGTAAACCTAGGAACATCAGCATAACCAGGGCTATGTGAAAATATCAATTATGTTGACTGCACAATAACTTGGGCTGGTGATAGAGATGAGTCATCCAGAAAGGCCATTAACAACGCTTTATGGGGTTGCCGAATCATATCCATGCCCTCTGAAGGTGGCTGGAGCCCAAGTGAGGAATATACCATCTGGGGGGGGGGGGGGGGGGAGTGCAGTTTAAGGTTTGGCCATCTCTGTGAATGGTAATCTGCCAGTACCCTTTTGAAAAATCTACAGTGGCGATAAACCAAGCCGGGCCTTACCTCTCAACTGGCTCATTTCAGTGGGCATTGGGGATGCATAAAGGCCAGAGAGCTCATTTAGCTTGCATAAATCAATATAAAACCACCAGGTTCCATTTTGGCTTCTGTACCGACATGAGATGACTACTCAATGAGCCCTAGTTCTAGCATGTTTTTAATATGAACCTCACAATTTCTTTGCTAAAATTCCCAAGTTTGAAAATAGGGTTACTACAAATCTGAGCTAGATTAAAGCACAGCCTCCAATACCAGTCAGACCTGATCTCTCCGTATGCTTCCCTGGTTTAATCCCAAATTGCAGGAATTAACATCACTGCGTGTCTATATATTTTGCCAGAGGAAAGAGCAGCTATAAAAACCATAGGACAAATATATAGGGACAACCACCTCATTTGTTTTGAACAACTTTGTGAAGTCTATGGATTGCGAGCTAGAAACTTCCTTAGATACCTCTAGTTAAGGCATGCTTTACGAACCTAACTACCTATTTCAGGGTTAGTGCTAACCATAAGTCAACTTAAAAGTCACTTTGAGGGATGTTGGTCTGGAGAAGGTTATCTTCTTTTCATAACTTCTCACATTTGAATGCAGCCTTCAACAAATGGCAAAAGCTTGGATCAAGATTGTTGGGAAGAGGCTACAGACCATCAGTAATCTTTCATCAGTAGAGATTGAATAATTCAGGTCAAGTCGCTGAATCAGACCTACTATACACCATTATGGCTTCAGAGAATGTGGATCTTGGAATCAGAAAGGTGCTTGACACGTACTCAGTCCCTGAATGTGATATTGGAGTTGGGGTTACTGAGTTTACTACTACAAATCCTGCTGCGATTTCTCATGTTCACGTTGTAAGAAAGCTCCTCCTCCTAAACGTGAAACCTTTTGCTTGTCCTCAACCGAATTATTATTGAGAGACTAGTCTATTTCAAGCTGAACTACCTATTTCAGGGTTAGCACTCACCATAAGTCCACCTAAAAGTCACTTTGAGGGATGGTGGTCTGGAGAAGGTTATCTTCTTTTCATAACTTCTCACATTTGAATGCTTACTGGTGATTACTGGTGGTCTGGTGCCACCAGATTACTGGTGGTCTGTAGCCTCTTTCCAATCATCTTGATGCAAGCTTTTGCCATATGTTGCAGGCTGCAACATATGGCAAAAGCTTGCATCAAGATGATTGGAAAGAGGCTACAGACCACCAGTAATCTTTCATTATATATTTTAGAGCTCGATTAAGGGTCAAGTGGCTGAATCAGACCTACTACACCTATTATGGCTACACAGAATGGGGATCTTGGAATCAGACAGGTGCTTGACACGTACCCAGTCCCTGGATGTGATATTGGAGTTGGGGTTACTGAGTTTACTACTACAAATCTGAGTATCATGATTGGGAAGTCCTAATCCCTGTACCCCCTGGGAGTGGTAGACCCAATAGTGGAGTCATCAGAAGATCCTGCTACGATTTCTCATGTTCTATGTAAGAAAGCTCCTCCTCCTAAACTGGAAACCTTTTAATTGTCCTCAACCGAATTATGATTGAGAGACTAGTCTATTACGAGCTGACCTACACTTTTAGGGGTGCGACCAGGAAATCCAATAAAGTATGGGGTCCCTGTTTACAGGCGGCAGACTCAACAACAAATCTTGATTGAGCTTGCATGGTACTCTCGTGTTAATCTTGGGTTTCCTGTTGACAGCTGGAATTCTGGAAAGTCCTATCCCAAATAGAGTGCATGTGGTGTGATTGTGAATATCCTACTTCTATGGTTTATTTTACTGTAAACAAAAAAGCAAAGGGTGCCGTTATTAGGATCGATTAAATGTGGAGGAACCCTGATTACAGTATTCAGCCTGTGGAGCTGGACTTCACTGATACTGCCATCTCTAGATAAGATAGACCTTTGGGGATGAGGCCCACCAGCACAAGAGGGCTGATTCATCACCATGAGAATTTTTTTTCTCACATTGTTTTTTCGGAAAAAAATATTATTTCTTTGCTTAGTGCAATTCAGCGCCATATTTAGCTGTGCACCATATTTAGCTTTTTATTGTGTATATTCTGAAAATTATTCTATAAGCATAATACTGTTCATACACAGAATTTAAAGATTACAGACAATTTAAGTCACAATCAGAAGCTTATTCACTACATACAAGAAAATTGATTCAAAAGTTACTAAAGAAATTCAATTTGAGGAAGGATCAGATGCTCAAGGATTCCACGCCACCCTGAACAGCTCCAAAGTCCCATTGTGAATGGCGGACATTTTTTCCATGGCCATAATGCAGTTAACCTTGTTTTTAAAGGCTTTGAAGCTCAAGGTGTGGGACCTCCAAGCCCTAGCTATCACCAGCTTTGCCCCTGATAGGATATGCTGTGCATATTTTTAAATAATCCGCACATTTATGATACTGGATTGCACTAAGAAAAATAATCATTCCAACATTTTTTATTGCAAATAAACTTTGAAAAAAAGTTCTCAAGGTGCTGAAAAAGCCCTTATATCCTATCTTCATGAGGGTATATATGACAATCAAGTCCCCTAGGTATTTGTTAGCTGTTAGGAAGGATGAGTTTGGTCTGGGAAGCAAAGGCCAGATACCCACTATACAACCAGAGTCTGGAACAATTATATAGGAAAGTGAAAATTGGTGTAGGTTAGATTAAGCAAAAGAAATTGGATGGTGGATCCACACTTCCTTAAAATGTAATTCTTTATTTTATCAGCATTAAAATCATCAGCATCTCCAAATACAGATCCAAGGCAGCAAGGTAAAATCAATACAAGACTCGGGCAGAGGGGAAATGGGGTCCTCTGACGCGTTTTGGGTCCTCAACGGCCCTTAGTCATAGATCTCTATGACTAAGGGCCGTTGAGGACCCGAAACGCGTCAGAGGACCCCATTTCCCCTCTGCCCTAGTCTTGTATTGATTTTACCTGGCTGTTGCTGCCTTGGATCTGTATTTGGAGATGCTGATGATTTTAATGCTGATAAAATAAAGAATTACGGAAGTGCGGATCCACCATCCAATTTCTTTTGCCTACACTTGTGGGGCTGGGGACTGCCCCGGATCGTGCACCCTGCTGGACCGGAGTGCGGATATCTTTCCCACCATTTGTTCACCGTAGGTTAGATTAAGGTTGGATTAGAACCTGCAGCTATGATGCTTTTGCTTCACAGACTGATCAGTTACAGGTTGCGACACTAAGGTAACACAGCTCATTCAGAAGATGACAATCTCACCCACGTGATGCTGGCAAGCCTGTTGACAGTTAATATGACTTCTGGGTCGGGATGCAATCAAGGGTCACCCGGAGGGGCACCCTGATATGAAAGTGGTCTGTGGTGGCTCATACAATGAAATTGTTCCACTCTGTGCCATCTGGCAACTCCATGCAATCTCTGTCCTGGAGCTGTCGAGCACCTCAACCGGACCTTCAGCATCATTTAATGAAAAGCCCAAACCCTTCAAAAACTATTCCCCAACATCTAAAATTAATATATTTTACGTTTTAGTCACTTACTTTTTATTGTAATCTCCAATGGGCTGCAACGCCAGGATACGGGCGGCGCCATCTTGCCTTAGCAACATCACATATTGAGGAGAGGAGAGGGGGGGGGGAAACAGGGGCTGTTATAGCTGTACTTTGCTCAGACAGAGCAGAGCTGGGGTCAGGAAAAGGACAGCAATCCCAGAATGCAGAGCGACACAGAAGACACTTCCTGTTTGCACACAGCCTGAGACTCCATGGGCCACCATCTTGGATGTTTAAGGCTCAGAAGATGCAGTAGATGCAGGTAGGATGATTTTTAATATGGGCAATCTGTATGTACATGGGGGGGGGGGGCATATAAGAGAGGCTCTTATTCAGGGTGAAGGTCCGGATTAATGTGGGCAATCTGTATGTACAGGGGGGAGGGGACATATAAGAGAGGCTCTTATTCAGGGTAAAGTTCCGGATTAATGTGGGCAATCTGTATGTACAGGGGGGGCATATAAGATAGGCTCTAATTCAGGGTGGAGGTCCGGATTAATGTGGGCAATCTGTATGTACGGGGGGGGGGATATAATGTAGGCTCTTATTCAGGGTGGAGGTCCGGATTAATGTGGGCAATCTGTATGTACAGGGGGGGGGAACATATAATGTAGGCTCTTATTCAGGGTGAAGGTCCGGATTAATGTGGGCAATCTGTATGTACAGGGGGGGAACATACAAGATAGGCTCTTATTCAGGGTGAAGGTCCGGTTTCAGTGCTCACATTACCCCTGTTTTAGCCCTTGCAACAACTCCTTAAAAACAAAGTATATAATACAAAGTTCAATAAAATATGAGGAAGCAATAGTTATAAAATACAAAGTTCATGAGTAACAGAGCCATGAGGAAAAGTCTCTGACTCCTACTGCTTGGAGAAAAAAATGAGTAACACCCTCACCACAGAAAGAGCCGGCGGGGGAGGAATACAGTTTTGCATAACATAGCGACTTTTCTGTGTCACTGAGTAAAAGAGAAGAGAAAGTTTTTTTCCTCCATCTTTCTTCTTTCGTGATTTATCTGACCTTTAGAATCATTAGCTTTATGGTTAAAGGAACAGTAAAAAAAACACCGAAAAACAATTACTACCCTTAACTTCCTCATAACGTTTAAAAAGGTTGTCATACTCCTTAAACATTTCCACATTTGTAAACGTTACGTGACTTAAGGGAGCTCTATTGCGAGATTGTGTGTTATTAAAAATCCATATAAACATGTTGGCTAATGAGAGGAGGGGTCACGTATACACCCGAACTGAATACAACTCCTGCAAAGCTTGTGGTTTTCTTCCCCTGGTAGGAATAAAATCCAGGGGTAATATGTTTAGTCTATGATGGGTGACAGAGCCTGTCACCCATAATATTCTTTTGCTTCCATTAAAATAAAAAAAAAAGCCTGGCTGGATATTTCTTGATGCTGGGTGTATAAGTGGCCTCAGCTCCTGCCATCCAGCATATTTATATGGTTTTTATCATTAGGACCTTTTTTCGGCCTCTACTTACCTTTTGGATGTCGCTGCTGCCTGCTGCAGAAACATCCAGGGCCCTGCCCCCCGCCTGTTTGGCCGTCTGTAAGTGACAGTTAGTGAAGCTCTGCGCTGCTCATTGAAATCTGGCGCGATTTTGGCGCCTCCCCTTGCATCCCTGCAGTGCACAGGTGCGAAAAACGGGGGCCGTGCGCAGTGCCTGATGGGATGCAAGATGGTGCCGCCTGTTGGAATCCGAGGGACCCAGAAGATGGATCCCCCAGAGAGTAAATAGAGCCCAAAGGTGAAACCGGAGGGGAGGGGGGGCAGCAGATCGGTGAGGTTTGGGGGAGGTTTGAACCTCCCCTGATGTTCCTCTTTAAAGCGGACCAACAGTCAAATATGACTTAAACCAGACCAACATAACAAACAGTGCCCATACGCATCCCTCCCCGGGGCAATTTAGATTGCAGCACATAAAAATTAATTTACCTTTTACTAACTCCTGAGGTAGTAAACAAAATAGTGGCTCATGCATTTGCAGGCCACCTGCAAAAAGGAAGATCTGCCGGGCTTCCTGTTACTGTGCCTTGTCAGTTATGTCAGTTGAATCTCATGTTGAGAGCATGATGGTGGGGAATGCACGGGGAGGCCGATTCATTAATAGCGGCAGGTAGCGACAGTTGAGCGACTGTAGCGGCATTTTCAGAGCGCCCGCTAGTAGTCGCTGTGCTTGGCCGTTGTTCGGTAGTTGATAGCCGTAATGTTGAATATTGGGTGAGGAGTCGCTATTTGACAGGTTCCGCGCTGTATGGGAGAGCATGATAGCGACTGGCCCTAGCGACTGGCCCTCATTAAAAAATCGGGCTCAAAAAAATTCAAGCGCTGTGAAATGCATGTTTAAACCCCAGAGCGCTGGCGGCGATGTGTTAAAAGTAGTTTTTTAACCCCCAAACAACCATATTTTTGGAAACCAAAAAAAAACAAGTTTTTTAAATAATTTAGTAATATGAATACATTAATATCAGACCTGTAATATCAATTCTGTACTATTTTTTTTTTCCCTTAAAAAAATTATCTAAAATGGCAGAAGTGGTCACAGAATTTTTCAAATTAAAATAAAAAAAAAAATCATAACAATTAATTATGAATATTTAAAGATTGTTCCATTGAAATGCATTGGAGAGCGCCAGGTAGCGAGAGGTCATACCTGTCGCTGTTCAAGGTCGGACGCTGGCGCTGTGGGCTAAGGCTGGAATAATGATGAATGAGTCGCTATATGGCGCTATCTCATTTGCTAAGCAGGATTGGCTTGATAGATGTGTGATTGTGGTGGGGAGCCGGCGTTCTCATGGCGGGGCCCGTCATTACCGGCCGCTCACCAGTCGCTACCTGTCGCTATTCCTTCATAAGGGCCTAGGTCTCAGGCAGTCCTGTGGTGGTAGCAGACTTGGGAAAGGGGAGAAAGAGGTCAGAGAGTACACACATATGAGATGCTCCAGATGGAGGCTCTGAATCATGTGAAAGCTCCGATACTGAAGAAAGCCATGTGTAATGTTCACACGGAGAGATAAAAACGGGAAAGAATGTAGGAGGCTGTGAATCAACCCTAATCTCACCAACAAATAGTGCCCGGAAGTGCCGTCGGAAATTTCCCATTCTAAAGCCCTCTCTCACATGCTAAATCTGGGCTCTGAATCATGTGGTCTCACTCATCACAGGTTTTACACATGAATGTGAAAAAAATACAACACAATTACAAACAACGGAAAAGACTTTCACACACAACGAAAACACGAATACGATGGAAAAAGCTAACGAGAAACTCACAAATGGCCCAAACCCAATGGAAAAAATACACATACACATGCTTTTTCATGTGAAAGTGCATGGGAAAGAGGCTTTGAATCAGCCCTTTGTCCCTCTGATTGGTTTATAATTTTATATTTTGTGCCGGCACAAAAACTATAAAAGGGCCCTATTATTTGTTTATCTATTTACTCCTTGGAGAGCCCTCCCTCCACAAATTATTTTAACAATTGCAATTTGTATTATAAATATATACACACAATTTTTGGGGGTAGGTCCAGCTTTCTTGTTTTTTTAATATGTCTTATGTGTAGTGTTTTGTAGTCTATGTACTTAGTGGCTAATGTTTTGGTGCTAATTTTTGTCAAATAAAATATTTTGGACTATTTAATTCCTATTAGTGGTGCTCCTTTCTTTTGGGGTTGGGGTGGCATTGGGTCAACACATCCCATTTGTAGCTGTTTTAGAGTAAATATGTGAGCACAAAGTAACTGTTAGGTGGTGCACTGCCTGTTTGTTAGTTTATTACTAGTCTTGAAGCGGCGCCAACCCGGACCTGGCACCCTTAGCTGAACTAACGTAAGTGTGTACTTGCCCCTGCGACTACAAGTATTGTCCTACAGAGATACTGAGGATGAGTGACTTGGGCTGACTGCTCATTGCATAAAGTATGGTATTTCCCTCTGTGGGTTTATGGTAGAGATTAGTGTACATTTCCCCTATTTTTGATTTCTTAATTTTGAGGTCTAGGAAGTTGACCGTTTCAGGATTAGGAGAAGTCTAGCGGAAATTGTAAGTTCAAGGTGTTTTTATTTAGGGTGAAGATTAGAGATGAGCGAACTTCTCAAAAATTTGATTCGGGCGATTCGCTGAAATTCTCAAAGAAATTCGGGTTCGTCCGAATCGAACTTTAATGAATCGCTCATCTCTGGTGGGAGCGGGAAGGCCGGCTGCGCTGTCAGCGGGCGGCAGAAGCCGGTTTCCGCCGCCCGCTGACAGCGCAGCCGCCCCCCCCCGCTCCCACCAAGCCCTGAAATGGAAAAAAATGCCAGCATGGTGGGAGCGGGGAGGCCGGCTGCGCTGTCAGATGTCATCAGAGGACGTGTCATCAGAGGAAGCGGCTTCCTCTGATGACAGCTTCCGCCGCCCACTGACAGCGCAGACGGTCTCCCTGCTCCCACCATGCCGGCATTTTTTTTTTTTTTATTTCAGGGAAAATTCGGTCAGCACGAACCACTAAAAATTCGGGTTCGTGCTGAATCGAATTTTCCCTGAAATTCGGAGCGAATTCAGGTTCGTTAGAACTGATTCGCTCATCCCTAGTGAAGATGAAGGATAGTAATTCCTTTTCAGTACCTTACCTGATAATGATGCCACTCTGGTCTCTGTGATCCCCATAGCTTTGTTTTGTAATAACTCAGAGCCCTCAGGGTCATTCCCTGGAAAGCAAAAAGCCAACCAAAATGAAGAGGTGTGGGGAAAATGTAATGTTCATGGTCAGGGACGGCGCCAGCACAGGGCAAACCTGGGCAATTGCCAGGGCCCCTGGCATCTTCAGGGGCCCACTCAGGGTCACACTTGGCCATGGTATAATTTTACAGTGGGCCCAAACCACTGAATGTCGGGTACTGTGTGCAGACCTGCTCATGGCTGGTCTCAGTAACAGGGGATGATCAGGAACAATGGAGAAGGTGTCATGGGATGGAGGGCAAATGATCGAATCTTAGAAGGTGGAGAGAACCAGGTGACAACTGACAAGGACTGGAGGGCAATTAGCAGCAGGACATGACCCATTTGTGGTAGCGGAGCTGAAAGGTGACATCATGTGACTCTTTGGAGCCCACTAAGACTGTCTTACTCAAAGGCCCCCACAAACCTGGAGCCGGTCCTGTTCATGATACTGGAGGATCAGAAGCAAGGTCCAGCCAAAGTCAGTGCGGGAAAACAAAATGAGTTGAGGTCACAAGTCAGGTCAAAACACAAGAAGTCAAGGTAATCCAGGAGCAAGTAGAGATTTAAGGACAGTATAGCAAAGCATGGCTGTATGGAGCTCCATTAAATAGTCAGTGAGCATGTGCGTATGGGAAGACCCTAAATTGGACTGTCTGCAAGGATGGAATCCAGGCTTCTGAATGGAAACAGAAATTAAATGCTAAAGTGATTGTCTGTTTGAATGACGTGTAGGTTTCCGCATGGTGGCTTAAAATGCAAATACGCAAAGATTTGGAAATCTTGAAAGAATCATGAAAGCCAGGAAGTGAGTCCAAATGTTCACATAATGGAGACCTATAATACAGTACACCCTAACTTGCAAATTGTAGATCTTCTATGGCCCTAATGTACTTTTTCTCATTTTATGATTTTTGGAAAAATATATTGCATATTAAATCTCACTGAGTTCACTGCCCTTTATCGGATCATAAAATGTCATAAAAACTTGTGAGGATGTAAATTACAGATCATAAACCATTCTCCTCGTATATTTGAATATATAGCAAACCACAAAAAGTGTGTTGGGGGGTGCCATCCTGTAGTTTCTTACAGGGTGGTGAAGGAACCCTGTACGAAACTACAGGATATTGCCCACCCCACACACTTTTTGTGATTTCTCACTACTGACCTACTGCCCCAAATGGTTGTCGACAGCCACCAGAGTTTGCCGGAGGTTCCCTGCACATGACCTAGCATCAAGCCTGATACCAGGCAGAGGTACCCACTCGCAAAAGCATTACCCAGCCAATGGCTGCCAGTTTGCTGCCCCATGTGACCACCCATGATGGCCCTGCTGAGAACCATGTTTAATCATTATTAATTTTATATGGCAATTAATATGGTTAATGATGGCCGGATTATGAGGGGGGCACAAGGGGCGCGCGCCCCTGAGCATCCACCACTTGCCATGCAAAGAGGCCTCCAACAACCTTTAGCTTATGGTCTGGTCCAGGAAGCTTTTCAGTCTTTGGTCTGACGGGCCGTGGGACCAGTAGGAAAGCGGTGGCAGTAGGGGCCCCCCAGCCTGGCAAGGCAAAGCCACCACAGGGCAGGATGAAGAGTCTAGAGCAGCAAAGCCACCGTCAAAAACGCTACAGTGATGGGTGCGTGCAGAGCTGTCACTGCACATAAGCCACTAAGCACAGCCGCTGGAGGCTCAATGCAGGGAAATGGACCAGCTGGGAGACTGCAACACCCCCCACCCAAAATGGCAAAGCAGGAGTTCCCGAGCAGCACGCACCCGCACAAGGGTGGCCCAAGGGACTTGATCTGACGTTCCAGTAAGTAGGCGGGTGCCAGACAACCATCAATCAGTTACTTGGCTGGACTATTATTTTATACTGTATCTGGGGCCTCCAACACACTTAATCCGTCCCTGTACCCTACCCAAATAAAATTGTGTGCTGCCTCAATTCTGTCTTGGCAAATTATGGGCACCATGTTTGGAGACACAATATGAGCTTTCAGCTTCTAATCCATAAATTGTTGGGCATAGGCTTTGCAGTTTAGCCTGAACAATATAAAAGTTGGGGGTCGGGGGGGGTAGAGAGTGCATATGATGTGTGGGTGCTGAGTGTGGGTGTCATTTATTAATTGTTTTTTGCTAATTGCTGTATTTTGTATTCAACAATCCAAAATTTTTAAATAAAGAAAGAAAAGAAGAAACCTCGAATGGCCGGTTTCCTTGCTTTAACCGAGGAATGCCATACGGTAGTTTATCATTTTTATTGCACTTGCGGGTCATTGTCTGATTGTAAAGTCTCTGCGTATAAGATGACAATAAAAGACGTCCAAAAATAACCTGGAACTAGGAACTGTGTTCTATATTTAGAAATATTACACAGCAGAGGAGTAGTTAGGCTTTCTGGCACCCTGGGTAAAGATTCAAAATGGCGCCCCCCACCTGTGCTTAGGCCCCCCTTTGTTCCAACCAAATGTTTACCTTTTAAGACTTCTATAGACTTTACTGGTATTAGAATTTGGATGCAGAGGATGTCATCTTCCTTACGTAGGCAATAACAATATAAAGAATTTGTTAAGTATATATTTTTGATTCCGTACATATTAGGGAGTTTTGCAGGTTGGGGTCATTCCTCAGGTAGTTTCCGAGATGGGGAATTTACCAAACTGTGGGGAACTTAGCATTTTTGGAAAATAGGACGGCTTGGGTTTGCTTGGGGGAGCCCCTATATTTTTGGTGCACACAACGTTGTGCTTTATCTCTTTTTGATCTGCCAGTTTCTACTTCTTTATTGTAGTGCCAGTGGCCATGTGCAACATGTGTAATAAATGTTTTGTCTTTTTCTGACATCAAGAGTAGTTGCCTGTCCTTTTGTTTCTCTGTGGTTTTGGAAAATACCCAATGTAATCGGTTTACCAAATTATAAAAAAATAATAAAAAAAAAAACATCTGTTTTGCTAATGGCAAGACATACCCAAATACCAAATATTTTACTAATAAATGCAGGCAGGGCTGCTAATATAAATGCAGGTTCTTTATATTGTTTTAAAGAGATGAGAGCAGCCTGATGAAGTGGGTGATGTGCCCACGGAATGCGTGGCTCCTGGTGTGAGAGGCGGTGGGGAGACTTCACACATGTTATTTTCATGATACCTTGGCTTTATTTCTGGTGATGTTTTTTGTGATAGATTTGTGATATTATTTTTTGATTGGTATTGTGATATATATCAGTGGTTCCCCTTTGGGATGCCTAATAATATATATAGGTGATTATATTTTCATTGGTGAATAGAGTAGATTGATATGTTTATGAGTTGTTATTAGGGATGAGCGATCCGGTTCGGACGAACCGGAATTCGCTCAGAATTTCAGGGAAAATTCGATTCGGCACGAACCCGAATTTTTTTTGGTTCGTGCCGATCGAATTTTCCCTGAAATAAAAAAAAAAAAAAATGCCGGCATGGTGGGAGCGGGCAGGCCGGCTACGCTGTCAGCGGGCGGCGGAAGCAGGCCCGCTGCGCTGTCAGCGGGCGGCGGAAGCCGGCCCGCTGAAAGCGCAGCCGAACTGCCCGCTCCCACCCTGCCGGCCTTTTTTTTAAAAAGCAAACACTTACCTGCATGGTCGGAGCGTGGAGGCCGGCGCCGCTCTCAGGCGCCCTCTGATGACTCGTCCTGTGATGACGCATCCTCTGATGACAGCCGGCCCGCTGACAGCGCAGCCAGCCTGCCCGCTCCCACCATGCCGGCATTTTTTTTTTAAGCAAAAATGCTGGCATGGTGGGAGCGGGCAGGCCGGCTACGCTGTCAGCGTAGGGAATGGTACCTCCTTCCTGGTACCCAAATGGCAGCTTCCTTGTGTCACACACCCACGCACACACCTGGATGTACAGATAACACCTCTGGCTGCCTCCAGTTACCATTATTTATGGTAACAAGAGAACACAAAGGTCTTAATAGAGCCACAGCACTCAACCCTGTTAGTTCGCAGACCAACCTAAAATCTGTCTCTAAATCTGGTTAAAAACAGAGGACTCGGTCACACACATCTGCAGAAGTAGCTTCAGCTGCACCACCAGCGCCAAGGTGCCTCTGTGGGGTGCAGTCCTAACTCTAATCTCTGAGAGCCCCATTTGGGACATACAATGCAATAGATAAATTGGGAGCAGGCTTACCTGAGGTTGCCCTAAAACCACAGCCCATAGGGTGGAAGGGTCAAAGACCTCGCAGTACAGCCTAGACCCCACACACCATGTGCTTGCACAAATTCAAAAGAAACAAAGGAAGGGTGGCAGCCGCTCAGACCATTTTATAACTAACCTGGGAGGTGCACGTTAGCAGGGCAATTAGGATACAAAAGTCTTAAAGGAGCCACAGCCCTCAACCCTGTTAGCTTGCAGACCAACCTAAAAGAGGACAGTGATTGGTAATTCGTGCAGCCCAAAAGTTCCAGGTCAGCTATTTTCTCATCCTACATCATGAGTAAACATCATCAGAAAGACCAATCAAACATGAGTAATAATTAACTCGTTAAAGAGGGCTCTCTCTCAGTTGTATCAGAGATTTTACAGAGATTTAGGGACCGCATATAGGCAGCAGTTAAGACAAATTTAAACATAATGACAATGGTTAGACATTCAGTGTAAACACACAACACAAGACACAGACAGCAAAGCTAAGCCTACCAAACACATTGTTACAATATCTTGCCCAATATTTCAATGGCAGGTCTCTGTTATACAAAGAAAAAGTCAGCAAAAGAGAGAACTCACGCCTTATAAAACCCAAGTCAGCAAATTAAAGCTTATACCATGTAACGTTTTCAATAAAATATATACATTTATATCTCAAAATTCTGTTGTATAACACCATCCCAGTTTCTTAAAAAAATGAAGGGTGGTGTTTCCTGCGACAGTGAAACCCTTTTGTGACAAAAAGAGAGCCTTTCCCCGATTTAATCCACCCGAGGTCTGGCCCATTTCCACGTCCCGTATGTATGAATCTGGGGGATACTCAAGTAGCACAAAAACTGGTAAAGCTAGGACATAGTATGTGTACAGGAAGTCGAGAGGTAAAGTGGGGTAAAGAGGTTGTTACACACAGACACCTGCTTGAAGGTAATGTATGGCTGAAAGCTTTAGTTTGCCTGCGCAGAAGCCAATAATCTCTGCCTACAAAGTGTCTATCATGTGCTGTCCCTGAAGTGAGGATGTCCTAGATATGATTAGTTTCTAGATGTTTTCCATAACTCCTAAGTGTCCCTGATTTGGAGGGACTGTCTCTTTTTTGAGTCCAAGTCCCCCTGTCCCTCATTTTTCCCCTCTTTGAGATGTAACATGCAGATCTGCATCAATTAATTACTAATTTGCCTATTCAACAATTTAACAATTGTCCCTCTTTCCCACCCCCTAAAGTTGGGAGGTATGATGTTATTTAATCAAAAATTGTAAAATATTGGGTTGTCAAAGTTCGAGGCGTTTTATTGTAGCATCACAAATCAAAAAGGTCTAACCAAGAAAGGTAGGTTCTTCTTTGCCAGGCCTGATGCACCAGGACAGGGAGAGCAGGAGGTATAGGGCTGGATTATGAGGGAGGGGCAAGGGGTGCAAAGGGGGCCTTCACCAACCTTTGGGTTATGGTCTGTCCAGGAGGCTTTTCAGTCTTTGGCCTGATGGACCGCAGGGCCACCATCAAAGTTATCAGTGGCAGTGGGGGCCCCCCATACCTGGGCAAGCCTTTTTTGTTTTTGCAAACCTGTAGCCAAAGCCACCACAGGGCAGGACGGAGAGTGATGGGTGCCTGCAGAGCTGTCAATCGGTGGCCACTCAATGCAGGGAGATGTTTTCTGCTGGACCAGCTGGGTGACCAAATCCTCGCCTAGAATGGCAAAACAGGAATTCCCTGGAAAAATACTGTGTGCCCAGGTGCCCCCACCACACTTAATCCTGCCCTGATGAGGTACAACAAGCTCAGCTTTGACAATCCCATTAATCATGTTAAGGAGTCCTTAGGTTCCGTTTTAGCTGGGAACTCCAAATACAATACAATACAAGCTCTTAAAGAGAGTTTTGAAAGCCCTAAACTCCACAGCAATCCGAGTCCCACTCTTTGAGGAATTTCAAATTAAGATGCTCCGCTGTGTCAAATCCCCCAGGTTGCCCCTTCCACTTACCGTTTCCTTGGCACTACAGCCACATCTGTAGTAAAACACAGAGCTGGTAGTAGGTGATAGCTCAAATCATGATTCAACAGTCCCACAGCCCATGCACCTTCACCGTGAAGTCACCAAAAAGCTGGCCTCTTACCAAATAAATGATGACAACGAGCATATAGAGATCAGCAATTATACTCAAACTTCCATGACTCCACATTGAGGGGGGATAGCTTCCAATGCCCAGATGCTGTTTTGCAACGCTTTAATATCCTCAGGTATGCACCAAAGACCATCCGGACGAGTGATTAACCATGTGGGAGATAAATAAAACCATCTAGTGCAGAGCGCTGATTCAAATGAAGACCAGTATTTAATAAAAAATGCACTCACAAATATAAGATTAAAAACAGCGTATCTCAAATACAACAGAAGCCAACAGTTCTCACCACCAGGGTTCCTTGAAGTAAACAGAAGACACAGCCTTTGTCCTTATCCTACGTACGTTTCACCGGCGGCTTCAGCTGGTGAGAACTGGTGGCTTCTGTTGTATCTGAGATACGCTGTTTTTAATCTTATATTTGTGAGTGCATTTCTTATTAAATACTGGTCTTTATTTGAATGAGCGCTCTGCACTAGATGGTTTTATTTATCTCCCACATGGTTAATCACTCGACCGGATGGTCTTTGGTGCATATCTGAGGATATTAAAGCGTTGCAAAACAGCATCTGGGCATTGGAAGCTATCCCCGCTCAATGTGGGGCCGTGGAAGTTTAAGTCTAATTGCTGATCCTTATATGCCCGTTGTCATCATTTATTTGGTAAGAGGCCAGCTTTATTGGTTACTTCACGGTGGAGGTGCATGCACTGTGGGACTGTTGAATCATGATTTGAGCTATCACCTACTACCAGCTCTGTGTTTTACTACAGTTTTGGACTATATTTGAGACGAAGGACTCGCTACACGTTACATTTTTTACTTGTATTGCTGAGCGCGGTATTTTGTCTTTTTTGTACTACAGCCACATCCTCGCTCACATGTAGCTGTGTGCGTAGCCACACCAGACCTTTCTGAATGGGTGGTGTGGCCACACCCATGGTTAGAAACAGAGCGAGGATCTGTCCAGTGGTGGCCTTAACTTTGTTCGGCTGCTGAGCAACTCAGACGGCTTAGCTGCTAACAGAACCGAAGTGAACCAAGCAAAATTGAGCCGTTACTTGGCTGTTCAGCCAATCAGTGTACTTTTATGCGTTTTTATGGGGAACTTGGGGGGATACATACATTGAGATATTCCAAATACTCATAGGGCCTTATTTATCAAGGGCTAGTGCCAGGTAGTGTCTGACGAGCGCCAGGTACCACCAGCTAATGGCGGCTACCGACTCAAGTACGCCCGGCGGCGGTCACAATGACGCATTTATCAAGCTAAATGAGGCTAGCGCCGGCGAGAGCGTCAGCTAGCGCGGGATTCATCATGTAGCCGACTGCAACGAACAGCGCTGCTGCTAATCCCATCACAGCGACAGGTATGACCTGTCGCTCCCTGGCGCTCTCCAATGCATTTCAATGGAGCAATCTTTAAATATTCATAATTAATTGATTTTATGTTTTTTTTTTTTTTAACTGGCAAAAATTCTGTGACCACTACGGCAATGTTAGATATTTTTTTTAAGGTTAAAAAAAAAAAAAAAAAATGTGCAGAATTGATATTACAGGTCTGATATTCATGTATTCATATTACAAAATGTTTAGAAAAACTTGTATAATTTTTTCATTAAAAAAAAAAATGGTTGTTTTGGGGTTAAAAACTTCTTTACACACATCGCCGCCAGCGCTCGGGGGTTTAAACAAGGAAATCACAGCGCGAGAAATTTATGAGCGTGATTTGTTAATGAATCTGCAGCAAGCCGTTCGCTCTGGCCATTCGCTGTCAGGCGCACCCATACAACGCAGAACCTGTGAAACATCGACCCATAACCCCGTATTCAACATTACTGCACACCGACTGAGTCGCTGTCAACAAGCAAACCCCGGCCAAGCACAGCGAATACTAGCTGGCGCTGTAAAAATCACGCTACTGGCGCTCATCTGTCGCTACCTGGCGCTATTAATGAATCGGCCTCATAGTTTAAAAGCAAGGCAACATCAGAGTTGCCTTCCTGCCAGAGGAGGTAGTAATGAAGGATACAGTAAAAATGTTCAAAAGTGTCCGGGATGCCTTCCTGACATGTAATAACATTTCCAGCTTTGGCTACTAGACCACTGGAAGGAGATCTATAGTGGCCGGTATGCCCTCCTGGCATGTAATAACATTACCAGCTATGGCTGCTAGACCACTGGAAGGAGATAATAAGGCTGAACTGGGTGGACTAAAGTCTAAATTCAGCCGCACATACTATGGGGGTTGTTTAAGAACCGATAACGTCAGGTAGCGCCACGTAGCGTCAGGTGTATCGCTGGGCGCTGTATGTAAAAACCACATATAAGAAAGTCAATCTGGTGAGTGCCTCTAATAGCGCCATGTAGCGTCACATGTAACATTAGCAGTGGCTCAGTGTATAGCGCCAGCGCTCTAGGTTCAGCAGCGCCATATAGTACCTGTCGCTCAAGTGTCGCTTTCAATGGTGTTTCATTTGGTTGTGTTTAAAGTAAACTCTAACATTTTTGTCTCAAATCATTGTGTGTCCTCTCCTGCCCGGCAACCAAACACTTTCAAAAAAAAAAAAAATGTATGCAGAATTGTATGTGCAGGTCAGACATTGCAGTGTCAGTGTCATAGTGTTACACAATGTCATTCCATATGTTTTCGCTCTGATGCTGGTGGATATGTGTTGAGAAACAGACTTTTATCACACAGCGTCTGACGCTAGAACACCCAGTTTTAGAGCACTGACGCTGGTTGTGTAGTTTTTTTCTTGAATATGGGCTTCAGCGCCAAGTGCTGGACGCACTTAACTGGCGCTACCTATCGCTCGCTGCAGCGTTGCCCTGTTGTTAGATGTAGCGTAGTCTTGGGCGTTTGGCCTCAGGACACCACCTAGCATTCGCCATTGTCTCTGCAGGGAATCAGGGAGAAGCTTCTACAGCGCCCTCCAGACATCACATTTATCACTGCTCGACGGGATAGTACAACGCCACTTGCCCACCCGCTAAGCTAGGTCACAGCGCCACACACCCGCTTGCAGCACCTGCTAGCGGTCGCTCTAAGCGCCACTACACAGACACTCACAATGGCCTCGATTCAATAAAGGTAGAAAAAAATTCTCATGGTAGTAAAAAATTCAATTCACGAGAAAAAAGCCTGAGAATTTCACTGTTGCTGAATCACCAGCTAAGAAAACGATGAAAGTCAATGGCACTTTTTTACTCCTAAGAAAAGTAGAGAACTGTTCACTCCTTTCTACACTGTAGTAAAAGCTGCCATTGACTTTCATTGTCTTTTTATCTAGTGATTCAGTAACAGTGACATTCTCAGGCTTTTTTCTCATGAATTGAATTTTTTTCTATCTTTATTGAATCGAGGCCTTAGTCTTAAATCAGCCTCCAAGTTACTATGTTACTATGTAAGGCCTTCAGCCAAGATTCAGCAACCACAATGTAAGCACACACAGAGATAACCCCTCTAGCCCACCCACACTGATCCTGGGCCAGAAAGGAGTTACTGTTATGCTACTGGTTGTAAGTAGATAGATGGAATAAATGAACACCCACTAAAGAGCTATGCAAATAAATCAAGTGATTTAATAATAGTGCTCACAATAATATTTACAGGTTGCCATATATACAAAATAAGTCCCAACCTGGGATTATGCAGACATAGATTACAGAGTAAAGGAATGCAAAGCACAACTAAAGTGGGTATAACAGGGATAAATCAGACTTCAAAAGAAATATACATTCATGTAGGTCAGTGGTTCTCAACCTTTCTAATGCCGTGACCCCACAATACAGTTCCTCATGTTGCGGTGACCCCAAACCAAAAAATTATTTTGGTGGCTACCCCAAAACTGTAATTTTGCTACAGTTATGGTTCGGAATGTAAATACCTGATATGCATTATGTATTCTCATTGCTACAAATCAAACATAATTTAAACAGTGATTAATCACAAAAACAATATTTAATTATATGTTGAGAAAAATTTATTACTAATTCCAATAAATAACATTTCACCATGGCATAGCATGTGTCGGAAACTGTCATTTCTCCGCCTCTTATTGAAATTAATAGGAGGCTGCAGCGGATTGTGTGGTAACTGGAGATTCTCGGGAGCTCTCTTCCACAAAATCCGCCGCACTCACAATGAAATCAATAGGAGGCGGATTCAATGCCAAAAACTGGTGATTTCAGCTGTTTCCTCATTCAGAATATGGGAAAATAGTGGGAGCTATGGGAGATAATTATACATTGGGGAACAGTGTGAACTACATGTTATAGTGGTCTCTTATAGTATAAGACACTGTGTAAATGTATGGTGCTTTGTGTAAGTGTAAGCTGCTTTGTGTACTGTGTAATGATTACACACAAAACACCTTACACTTACACAGTATTGTGTGTAAGGTGTGTGTACTGTTTTATTATTAACCTTTATTACGCCATCAGGCGTCTCGCAGGCTCTCTTGGCTTCTGTCCTCCGGCGCTTGCTGCGTCCGCCCACTGATGACGTCAGCAAGCGCCGGACACACGTAATGCGCTGCTATGGACTGTGGAGCGCTCCCCCCGCCCCTTAGGCCCCGGATGGATGATGCAATCACATCTGCGCATGTGCGCAGGCATTCAGTTTGGAGCGCGCATCCATAACGGCGTGCGTTCCAGCTGAATAGCGCTGCTGCAGACGGTAGCGCGACTTCTCAGCCGCTAAAGCCATCGGAAATAAGTATTTTCCGATGGGTTTAGACGACCCCTGTGTTTTGGTCGTTCGACCCCCGCTGGGGTCCCGACCCACAGGTTGAGAACCGCTGATGTAGACAGAGTGACACAGTTTGCCATGTAAAGTCCCTGTTAGTACCCAAAAGTCACTGAACAAATGCATAGCAAAATAACAAGAGCATAGAATATGAAACCAGGTATTGAGCTTACAGGCTGATCGCTGTTGAGACATATATGAACCTCGACGTTTCGGTCGGAAGACCTTTCTCAGGAGGAGCTCCTCTACATACAGTACTTTAAGTGCACAGTGAGTGGGTGCACTGGACTAAGCTGAACCCCCCCACCCAAACTATACTTTATTATTATCTATTGTTTACTGAAAATGATTTAGGTGTGCTTTGACCTTATCTAGCAGTGACACTACTGGTTGTAACCCTGACTTACATTTTTATGAAGCACTTACTGTAGCTTCCCCAGAAATAAACATTTATTTCTAGCTGTATATTACGCACACACATAGCTCATCCCGTGTGTTAAACGTCAGTCATGTTACTTGTACCACAAGTGACCTTCGTTTTTATAATGCGTAATTAGCTTGCGCTGTGTTTTTTCCTTGTTCTACGTCACATCTTTATGTATGGATCAGGCCGGGTATAAATGTATGGTGCTGCCCTGTAGCTTTACCAAACTACTGACAACCAAGCGGAAGACAGCGACATTTATCTGCAGAGATGGCGACATTTTCTTCTCTGACCTTTATACTCATCTTCTCCTCTCTGACACTTGGTAAGAAGAAACTTTTTTATGTCTAATGAAAAAAATACAATAGTCATTATTTACTGTATATTATTGGATTTATAGGGCCTAGGGTGCACATGCTCAACCCTCCTCCCCAAGGGCCACCAAAAGGCCAGAGTACCAAGTGCTCCGCATGTGCATCAGCGTGGAGATCTGCAGAACCAAACCTTTTAATGGCCCTTAAAGAGGATCAAAACCCACCCTGGAGTCTATTAGACTCCAGAGCAGGCATACTTGCTCCCCCCCAGGGGACCCCCAGGTTGCCCCAAAGCTCAACTTCTTTCCATGTGTCAACCTTACACATGCCCAGCAGCAGTGTCCTGTGTGTACAGGACTCACGTCTCTCTCCTTGGTGTACAGACTTGGTACCCATTGCCAATGGCAACAGATTGCAGGTAGTGAAAGCTGCTTCCAAAAAACACACACTTTCTAACATAGGAAAAAATAAAATACTGGATAAGCTCAGCACCCCGAGGACATCTTTTTGGAACATATATACACTTATGTATACATATAGAAATGTTCTATATAAACATGTAGAACACTGCTGCTGGGCATGTGTGAGGTTGAGTGAGCTCCCTTACATCAGCAGCGGCCATAGCAGCAGTGTTCTGTGTGTACAGGGCTCACGTCTCACTTATTGGTTGCAAGTAGTGAAAACTGCTTCCATAAAACACATATTTTCTAACATAGGAAAACATTTAAAAAATACTGGATTAGCTCAGCACCCTGAGGACACACCCTTTTGGTACAAACATATATACACTTTATAAAATTGCAATGAAAGTGGACTTACCCTTTAAGCCCTTCATACACAAATAAAAAATATTCTTTTTCTGGACCTCTTGTTTTGTTTTGAATAACCTTCCGGGATACAAGACACATCCATATACAACCCAGTACAAAAAAGTAAGAATGTGTGCTAAAAGGTAGGAACATTTAAGCTTTGCTTTTACAGAGTCAAAAATATACTGGTCTATAGTCTGTAGCAGAAGTTAACTGACTTCAAAAAATGTATAATTATTTTTTTAATCATTTTTTCTTGAAAATCAACTATTGTCCATGTTACAAAAAAGCAACGGCCAGAGGTTGTAATGAGTTCGGGTTCGGCAAGTTGGTCTGAATTTTGAAAAAAGCTTTGAATAGCAATGATAATATAGTAAAGCGTAAGAATTGCCCAGTAAAGGACTAATTGGTCTACGGGTCCAACTGAACAGCAAATTATCGGGGTCTTTTACAAAAGGATTTGCAGGGTATCACTGTGTTTTCACATTTTTCCGGATTTACCAAGCGAAATATGGCATGTACGTCCGTGTTTGCTGGATTTGTGCCGAGTTCAGTTTGCGAAGCACATGCTGGCGAGATAGATATGATAGATATGAAAGATAAGATAGATATGGGGGTATTTTGAGAAGGAGAGGCCTGCTGATCTAGTTGAGAGGGGGGCCCAGGGGCTTAGGGGGGGCCCAGGGGATAGGTTTGGATGGCCCCTGTGCGGCCTCACACCTCGCACACCCTGGCTATGACTATAGGAAATAGAGGAGAGATGCATGGGACAGGCTTCAGGTGACCTCCTTCCTGCCCTAATGTTGCCATTGCCTGGATGTGTGCCTTACACATATTATACTTACATCGGTCAGGGATGTTTCTGGACTCTGACATTATGATGACAATGGAAGAAGACCTCAAATACAAAAGTATAAAACATCTTATAGAAAGTGTGTGGAGCTCTGTATCATTTTCCTCTGGACCAGCAGTCCAAATGGCTACTGGTCTTCCTACACCTGCAGTGGGGGGGGGGGGGTCATAACTATATGGGATGCACCACTGTGCATAGCCTAGCAGAAAACCCAATTCCAGGTCAACCTTCTTACCTAATTTTACCTTCCCTTGTTGGCTCCTGGTTCTCCTGGGAGTTCTCAGGGAGGGGTACTACTGGTGGTAAGTGGACTCGAATTCTTATCTCCAATTATGTTGAGAACTCTCTGTATATTGCCCCTGGTCCCTGTCTATAGTGTAAAAGGATTTCATCAGACCAACTTCCAGAGTTGGCCATTAGTTGGTCTGAAAATATAAAATAAGTGTGCTGAGCAAACTGAGAAGCCACTTCCCCATCACCACTGGTTTCAATACATTAAAACATTTAAAATATGTTCATTAAAACATTAAAACTAAGTGATGCAATAGATATGATACTAGTTAATGCACAATAGACAGGTCTACTAATTCCTACTTTTCCTACTACCATCTTCCCCCTATATCGTATTGTATCCTTTCTCATGCTAGAATAAATTTCATGTATGTATGTATATATATATATATATATATATATATATATATATATATATATATTTGACAGAAAGAAACAAATTAATTTCATACATGGAGCCACTTGTGATTGTGGTTAGGATTTGAATAAGATTACTATTCACTCAAATGTGACCCTTCTTGAGAATATACTAATACTGATAATACTGAAATCCCTGTTGACTCAATTTTCATTGTTACTTCAACAGGTGTCACTACTGCACCTACGGAAGTGGATACGACAGCATATACTACTGATTCCGACACCACAGGATATTCTATCACATTCGGAACTACTGGTAAGTATGGCTGTAGTATAGAAGGCCCTGGCCAAACATGCTTGTTCAGGGGTCAACCCCCAACCTACAGTGGCTATAAAAAGTCTATAAACCCCTGTTAAATTGCCAGGAATTTGTTATGTTAAAAAAGCAGACCAAAACATACTGCTTTGAGCCTTCAGTGTCACCAATAACCTGTACAATTCTATTGGACAGCAAACTAAAATCTTTCAGGATGAAGAAATAGAAATAAAGCAGTAAAATAATGTGATTGCATACAGAGTTAATAGCACTCTTTCAGCTAGGTGAAGTGCAGCGAAACCCAGCAAATAGACAGTTTTTTCTATGTTCTTGTAATTATAGCTCTAGAATTATAGTTCAGTTCACCGCTGTTCCCCAGTTGCCGCACACAGAGTGCACTGAAGGTAGAGGGGGTTCCCTAGTATTAATTACTAGGGAAAACCCACAAAGAACACAATGTATTTAAGTCAAAGACAGGAAGTGTGCATATCCTGTTTATAATAACTCATTACAACAGGCATGTCAGTAGGAAACATAAAAAATATTAACAACAGAAAATTCTTCATTGATCCAAATATTGAGAATCAAAAGTGAAAATCTAAATAACTATTATAACAAATATAACAGAAGAAACAAAAGGAAATTGAAAAGAAGGAAAAGAAAGAAGAAAGGAAGGAAGGGGGGCAAATAGATGTGGAGATCAGAAATTAAAGGAATATAGAATAGAAAAAGTAGAAAAGAAAGTTCTTGGTACAACTTTCACATGTAAGTAGACTCATGGATTGGAGAGCCATGGTAGAATCTGCATTCAGGTTTACATGTAACAGCCAGGGTTCCCAAGTCATAAGAAACTTCTCATGAAAATCATTGAGGATGCTCGTAAGTTTTTCCTTAAATTTATTCTGAAAGTGACTTCTCCAATGGAGGGTAATTGTTTCTTCCAGTAGAGGGTTATTGTTTCTTCCAGTGGAGGGTTATGGTTTCTTCCAATGGAGGGTTGTTGTTTCTTTCAGGTCATTGCTATTGTTTGTATTGCCGCCAACAGCATAACACTAGCAATTAAAATGTATTCTGGGTTTTACCTGGAAGAGCACCACCCAGACATATTTTCGTAAGAGGTAAAACACCTTTGTCCAAAATCTAGCTACCAAAGGGCATGTCTACCATATATATTGCGTGTCTCCACTAGTTATGCACCCTCTAAACCAGGGGTACTCAACCACTTCTTGTAAAGGTCCAGGGAGGTGAAGGTCCGGGCAGTGGGCTGTCGCGGGGGGGTGTATAGTTAAAAATCAGCGCACTGGGGGGGCAGCCCAAGAATCCTATTGGGTACTGGGGAAAAACAGGGAGGCCAGGTATTGGATGGGCAAAACTGGGAGGACAGGAATGGATGGAGCAGAGAGTCTGGGCTGGATGGGGCAGAGCTGAGGGGACAGGGATGGATGGGGCAGAGCTGAGGGGACAGGGATGGATATGGCAGAGCTGAGGGGACAGGGATGGATGGGGCAGAGCTGAGGGGACAGGGATGGATGGGGCAGAGCTGAGGGGACAGAGATGGATGAGGCTTTTGTGTACCTTGCAATGCCACTTTCTGCCCATGCAGTACTTCATATTGCAAGACTAGGCGCAATGGAAGAAGAGCCATGACACTGGCAGGGAGACTAAGCACTACTACATTGATGATCAAGTAAAGGGTCAGTGCTGATCACAGCAACACAGGAGCAACTGACTGCAGGGCTCTGAGGGCAGGGGTCTGAAAATCTGGCGCAGAGGTCCGCATTCGGACCCTGGTCCGCCAGTTGAGTATGGAGGCTCTAAACCATTGTTCCACAATCCTTTCCTTAATAGCCACCAAATAGTCATGTTCCACATTGTGGACTCTATAGCTCTGTATGAGCATTAATTGCTTCACTTGTGCAGCAATTGGCTGTTGAGAAGAGGGTTGGGAAACACTGCTCTAAACCAATGTCCTGAGTTGGTAGGACTTGCCCTTGCTATCTGGTTGGGAAACACTGGTTGGGAAACACTGCTCTAAACCAATGTCCTGAGTTGGTAGGACTTGCCCTTGCTATCTGGTTGGGAAACACTGGTTGGGAAACACTGCTCTAAACCAATGTCCTGAGTTGGTAGGACTTGCCCTTGCTATCTGGTTGGGAAACACTGGTTGGGAAACACTGCTCTAAACCAATGTCCTGAGTTGGTAGGACTTGCCCTTGCTATCTGGTTGGGAAACACTGGTTGGGAAACACTGCTCTAAACCAATGTCCTGAGTTGGTAGGACTTGCCCTTGCTATCGGGGTTGGGGCAAGAAACCAACACATTAATACTTTATATGCTCCTTCTTGTGTTATCAGTAGACATTATTTCAATAGTGACCCTCTCTAGAGATTGTACTACAAATTTTCTTATACTATGAAAACATTACAATCTCTGATTAATCTGCATCTGAAACCAGAAATTCATTTGCCTTCTAGTGTATTAGTGACACAGCCACACAGCTCCACAGGACTACTGCTGGTTGCTGATATAACTTCAACTGTGCTTAAAAGGCAGCAAAGTGCCACCAACAGGGTGTCCGTGGAACTAACTGTGAAACTGTGTTTCCAACATATTCTAGGGAATCTAACAAAAGAGTTAAAACTGAAATACTATTTTTGTAATTCTGTAGTTGTCACCGTTGATTTTGTGACGATGAGAACATTTTCTACTGATACACCAACAGTAGAAGGTCCTACAGATATATCCAGCATTTCCTCCATCACGCCTGAAACCAATAGTAAGTTTTTACATTTTATACAACACAATGTATATGTTTTACCTACTGACCATACTAGAAATTAAAGCAGCTTTTTTTCCAGTTGGAACTAAAGTAAAAAAAAAAAAAAAAAACTGCCTATACAACCTTTAAAAACCCAGTTTCAAATATTACATTACTGACTTACAAAGGTAGTCTGATCTCATCCCTCAAGATTCCCAGAATAAGGTTAATTCCAATAGTTTTAGGTGTCATTCACTCTAAGTAATTCATCTGGTTTGCTTTTTGACTCAATGTTGTTCTGACTTCCTCATTCGGTATAGCATTCCAAAGTTTGTAAACTAAAAAAAACTTCCTAACCTAATAAAAAACCTCATGAAATTGCACCTGGCATGATTAATATCCTTTTTCAGTCCGCTGGCACAATCGCCCCATGTCACTCCCTACTCTGCAGTCAGGTGCAGGACACAGATCCTCTGCACCACCAGCTCACCTGCCGGTGCTCCCCAATGCAGCAAGGGGCTCTTTATACCCCAAGGAGTGAGCTTCTGGGGGCAGCCATCACACTACCCTGTGACGCCACTGGGATGGGGGTGTGAATGCTTTCTCCGCCAGTTCGCTCGCCGAACTAAAAAAAGTGTGGTGTGCTTTCGGACACCTTCCGCCGCTCTCCCACACCTCTGTTGCTCTCCAGCATTTTCTTTTAGGATGGAGAGCACAAATCATCCAGCTGCTCACTCCCCGCCAGATGTAGGGACCTTTTAAAGGGGGCCAAAACACAGGATTTTGACTATCCTGGGGGTTGGTCTTTTTCCCCTGGGATCCTTTCCCCTGCTGTGTGAAACCCCCCAGATCGCCTATGCCAACTCACCTCTTCCGAGTCCTTTGCCGCATGCACACACAATAGCAGTTCAGTCTGATAAAATCACAGGAAATAAGGGGATGGCAAGTGCAAAATGGGTCTATGAAGAAAGCAAAGGATTTGCAGCTTTGTTCCATGATTACATTTCATACAATGAAGGAAAGAAGTGTAAAGAAATCCATGAAAGGATGCTAGCTGTATATGGTGATTGTCAAGCCCGGTGGGACACCCGCCCTCTAGGTAAGACCACAACCCCCAATCTCCACTCATAGCTTCACCTATAGACAAGCCCCCATCTGCCGGGATGCTTTACACGCCTCACCAGTCATGGTTGCCCCCAGGACTTCGTAGCACAAAGAATGTGGACTTACAGGGAGGAAGGCGGATGCACCCTAGGCAAGACTGGGCGATGTCGAATAAGCCGGGGTCATACACGGGTAATCTGTCCAATATAGCGCAGCACCAACGGGAAGAGGAGGGAGAAGAGTCAAGATCGAGCCAGGGGGTCAAGCCGGGAGGTCACGGGTACGCAGTACAAAGGATGAGACGGAATCGTAGTCAGGAAAAAAGCAAGGGTCGGTCCAGGCGGCAATCACGGGAAGGTCAAACAAGGCAAGGTCGGCAACAGAATGGAAACTAGAATCTTTAGGACACAATCACACCCAGCAGCAGCAGTACTGTAGGGGTAAAACCTTTATAGGATGAGTACTACAGGGAGTGTGTAGTGATTGGTGCAACTCTGGGCTGGATGCCCAATAACTTTGAGGGGCGTTACGCCCAGGACAAACGTAAAATGGGATTGGTCCTCTTAATTCAGCCTCCGGCGGGCGCGCTGTTTGCAGCGCCGCCGGAGGGCATAAGAGGTACGTGTTTGCCCACGCACGCGAGCACGTTCATGTCAGCCGGGGATGCGGCGGTGAGGCGCGGCTGCCGAGCAGGAGGAGCCCCGGCCGGCCGCCCGGAGACAGTGCAGGACCGGAGGCGAGCTGAGTTTACCGTAACACTACCACCCCTTCACAAAGGGCCTCCGGACCCTTACTAGGCTTATCAGGATTGTTGCGATGAAATCTCTTAATCAGGGCATTAGCATGTACATCCTTAGCTGGTACCCAACATCTCTCCTCAGGACTGAATCACTTCCAAACGATTAAATATTGCAAAGAATTATGTAAAATTTGAGAATCAAGAATTATTAACCTAGTATTCGGGTTCCTATTTCACAATGACGTGTGGAGGTGATGATACCTGAACATTTCTGGCGGATTTCAATAAAGATACATGAAATGCGAATTCTCATGGAGGAAGGAAGCTCAACCTTAAAAGTTACATCACTTAATTTTTGAATGATCGGAAAAGGACCGATATATTTAGGACCCAACTTAGGTGAAGGTTGGCGAAGAGCAAAATTCCGGGTGGAAACCCAAACAAGATCCCCCACCTGAAAAGGAGGTTCTTGTGATCTATGATGGTCAGTGAAAGTCATATGTCTCCTGGCGGTTTCTTTAAGGTTTTCTTGCACCTTTGACCAAATGTAAATTCTTTCTCTAAGCCATTCCTCCAAAGCCGGCAAATTGGAGGAAGGACCGAAGAGAGAAGATGCCTTGGGATTCTTCTCATAGTTACAAAAGAACGGCGACATTTTCGTCGACTCACTGGGCGCATTATTATAGGCGAATGCAGCAAAATTCTGACCATTGTTCCTGACGATCAGAAACAAAACATTGCAGATACTGTTCCAGACACTGGTTAACCCTCATCGTCTGACCATTCGATTGCGGATGATATGCGCTATTGACGAAGGCAGTGGACTTTCTGGAGGATTCCCAAAACACTATGGCAGGCAACAACAATTTATTAATGTGAGGGGAAGGTACCTGATCGCCTAGACAAATTTCCTTTGCTATGTCTAGGCGCTGTAGTTTTCGGCCGATGGCCTCTTATTAGAACAGGTCTTGACCAGATAACCTGGAGTCCCACAGTACAGACACAGACTCAAGGCGCGACGTCTCATCTTTTCAGCCTGGGAAAGGTGATTAGTACCTAGCTGCATGAGTTCATCTGAGGTTGATGATGGGATGGCACCCGTAGGTGAGGACTCTTGGGCGGAGGAACTCCAAGAGGAAGTTTTAACCTTCTCCACCCGTCGTTCACGGAGTCGTCTATCTATCCTAATAGCCATCTGCATGGACTCATCCAGGTTTTTGGGCTGAGGGAAGTTCACCAAGACATCTTTTCTATTTTCTGAAAGGCCAATTCTATATTGGCTGGTAAGGGCGGGATCGTTCCAACGAGAGTCAATCACCCAGTGGCGGAATTCAGTGCTGTACTCCTCAGCTGAGCGCTTCCCTTGTCTGATGTTACTGTCATAGAACCAGGACTGTTTCTATGGTTTCCCAGCAGAGGGAGCAAAGTTTCACTGTGCGCTCGCATGTTTGCAATAGACATAGGAGGGACATTCCTGTGTACCGACCCGGCCTGATCACGACTCCAATCCTGATCTGCCTGCCCACGACCTTGGCTTGTTTACGACTCCGATCCTGATCTGCCTGCCCACGACCTCTGCTTTTTTATGACTCCGATCCCGATCTGCCTGCCCACGATCTCGGCTTGTTTACGACTTTGATCCTTTTCTGCCAGCCACAACTTAAGCTTGTTCTACGTTCCAGTCCAGCTCTGATCTGTCTTCTACCCAGAACTTGGCAAAACCCACTCCTAGGTTGCCTGACCTGGTGCCTTCCTGCAGCCCAGTCTATTCTCACCATTAGAGGCTCTAGTGAAAACCAGGTTGGTCCTTAGATTCCAGGCTTCCCGGTCGAGAGGTGAGCCGGTTCTTAGCCTCCGCAATCAGGGTTCACACCCGGTAGTCTGACAGTTATGCAACTTAGCATCAGCAGTTGAAGCCCTGTCAGGGTCTGCATACAGAACCTCCATGACCGAGAAGAAGGCAGATACTGACTGTAGAGCCTCTTCGGTGGGTGCTAACCCGAAAGCCCATGTCTGTGGATCCCCCTGTAGCAGCGAAATAACCAGGCCCACTCTTTGTGTTTCTGTGCCAGAGGAGTTTGTACATAAACGGAAGTAAAGTTCACAAGTATTCTTGAAATTGGAAAATCTTGTGCGATCTCCATCAAATGTCACAGGAAGGGGGAACCTTCAGAGGAGGTGGAGATACTGGTGGTGCAGGCAACTGGCGATTTTCTTGAACCGCCAAGCGTTGAGCCAGCTGGTTGATGGCAGTAGCAATGGCCTGCACTTGTTGCACAAGTTCTTCCATAATTAGGGTTGGCCCGTGATAATGTCAAGCCCCATGGGACGCCCGCCTTCTAGGTAAGTTCACAACCCCCAATCTCCACTGATAGCTTCACCTATAGACAAGCCCCCGTCTGCTTTACACACCTCACCGGTCACGGTTGCCCCCAGGACTTCAGAGCACAAAGGATGTGGACTTACAGGGAGGAAGGCGGATGAACCTGAGGCAAGACTGGGCAATGTTGGATAAGCCCAGGGTCATACACGGGTAATCTGTCCAATGTAGCGCAGCACCAACGGGAAGAGGCAGGAGAAGAGTCAAGATCGAGCCAGGGGGACAAGCCAGGAGGTCACGGGTATGCAGTACAAAGGATGAGACAGAATCATCGTAGTCAGGAAAAAAGCAAGGGTCGGTCCTGGCGGCAAACACGGGAAGGTCAAATTCAGTGCTGTACTCCTCAGCTGAGCGCTTCCCTTGTCTGAGGTTACGCAACTTAGCGTCAGCTGTTGAAGCTTTGTCAGGCTCTGCATACAGAACCTCCATGTGATTGTTTAACATTTGATTGTTTTTTATTCAGTAGAGTTTTATAGATGATGTACTAATGACCACAACTAGCTTTCTAACACCATTATTTTTGGAGTAGGTGACACTACAACCGATTCATCCTTAGCAACTCTCTCCACTATATCTGGAAGTCCTGGTAAGTTAAATTTCTTTGAACAGGGGTCACTACTACTCTTTCATCCTTATCAACTCTCTCCATTTAACATTTGATTGTTTTTTATTCAGCAGAGTTTTATAGATGATTTATAGATGATGTACTAATGACCACAACTAGATTTCTAACACCATTATTTTTTAAATAGGTGACACTACAACCGATTCATCCTCAGCAACTCTCTCCACTACATCTGGAAGTCCCGGTAAGTTTAAATGACAGCAAGAATAAACCTATTCAAAAATCTCACATCTCGCACCAAAACTCTCTCTTCGCAGCAGACATGTATTATGACTCTTAGGCAATCTAATCTATATGTTCTATGTTAGAGAGCTTGTCTGTGTAGATTAATACATGCAACACACGCAATAGCAGTTCAGTCTAATAAAAGCACTGGAAGTGATGGGGTGGCAAGTGCAGAATGGGTCTATGAAGAAAGGGAAGGATTTGCAGCTTTGTCCCATGATTACATTTCTTACAAAGGAAGGAAAGAAACATATAGAAATGCATGAAAGGATGCTAGCTGTATATGGTGATGATGTGCCTTCCTATTACCAAGTTAAGTTTAGGGCCAAAAGTTGGGGGTAGAGAATCAATTGAAGATCACCCCCTGAAGCATCTTCAGAGGAAATGTGCCATAAAGTGAGGGCCATTATTTTGGAAGATCGTCTGGTCAAAGTCAGTGATATAGCTCATGATTTACCAGTAGATATCACAAGATAATTTTTAGGTTTTGCGTTTTTTAAAATTGCTAGAGACCAAATTTATACACAGAGTTGGATTATTTGACCCAGATCTTGGTTGGACCAGTCAGAACTAACAAACCCCCAATAACCTGTCTAAGCCAATGTTGAGTTAGTTTCAATTTAGTTATTGAACCACTAGATACAAATATCATATCCTTTATTTTTTTCGAACAGGGGTCACTACTACCCTTTCATCCTTATCAACTCTCTCCATTTAACATTTATTTTTATTCAATTTTATTCAACATGTACTAATGATCACAACTATCTTTCTAACACCATTATTTTCGAAGCAGGTGACACTACAACCGATTCATCCTCAGCAAGTGTCTCTGCTACATCTGGAAGTCCCGGTAAGTTTAAATGACAGCAAGAATAAATCTATTCCAAAATCTCACATTTCGCACCAAAACTCTCTCTTAGCAGCAAACAGGTTGTACATGTATTATGAATCTTAGAGGCAATCTAATCTAAAAAATGTTGATTGATGTAAGAGCTGGAGTGCTAGTTTCTGCTTTTATAGAGCTTTTTTGTTTTTCTAAAGGGAAAGAGACAAACAAAAGCCTTCATTCTCAACACCTGACCATTTTTTCTAATGTTACGTTGATAGAGACACATATGGTAGAATATGTTTACTCTTTTAAATAGTAGTGAGGTTCATTGTTGATGAAAATTCCTTGGTTTTTGTTTTTTTTATTACTCTTGACATTGTCTCCCTCAGCTTCATGAGTTAGAGACCTGAGATGGTTTCCCAACAGTTTTGAAGGAGTTCTGCAGTCCAACTCATCCCACCCCATTTCAGTTGGGTTTAGGTTGGATGATTGTGGAAGCTATCTTATCTGATGAGGCACAGTATTATTTTTCTGGGTCATAGACCTGAAATGGTTTCTCAACAGTTTTGGAGTTCCCGGAGGTATTGAGCACTTCTAACCATGCACCATCTCAATTGGGTGATGGTGGAAGCCATGTCATGAAGCCCTGCATCTTTTTCAAATTGCCCTTACATCGCCTGAAGGTGTATTCAGGGTCACTTTTCTGTTAAAACAGAACCACACATATAGAAAGTGTCAACTTACATTTTCCGCAAAGACAAAGACAAAGACATGGAGTCTGGAACCAAACAAAGTTTTGACTTATCAGACCAAATTACAGATGCCCTCTGTGCAGCAATATTTGATGTTGAGAGGTGTCTGGTAAATGGTTTATAAGAACCATTTGTATGCGGCTAGTAACTCTAATATACGTATCCTCTGCTACAGCAGTAACTCTTGGGTGGTCCCCAAAAAGGCCAGTTCCTTAATAGATTTTGGTGGATTTCATGACTTCACTTCAGGATACCATCAAAGTTCTTGGAAATGTCTAGACAGACCGGCCTTCCAGTCTTGAAGAAATGATGTATTATCATTTCTCCTAATTTATTTGAGCAATTTTGAAATAGAACAGTAGTTCTATAGGACTAAACTATGAATAGAACTGTGTACCAATACTATTATAACTAAAAAACACAACTGTTGGTCTCAAGGCATACCTGTTAAAATCTCTGTCCAGGCAATTGAAAAGGCAAAGCTAACTTACCTACCTACCAGCATGCAGGCTTCAGCCTTCTGATTTCAGTGTTGTGCTCAAGAGGGGGCAGGCTACCTAATTGATTGGAGGGCACATCACATGAACATCTACCACAGATGTGCTATCATTGGTGGGTGCTCAGATACATACCATGGGCTGGTCAGGATGTCAAAAAGAGTGTGCAACAATGTCAAAAAAGAGAAAAGAAAAGTGTTTAATTGGATTGTTTAACACTTTTTGATCACAACTTAATTCCATAAGTGTTCCCTCCTACTTTAAAAAAAATAGAAAAGTTAAGAAAACCCATGCCCCAAAAGACATGCATGATGTGTGCATCTAGTGGGTGACTCCATCTGTGTAAATCCTATGATATTTTGAACAGGTTTTTCATTTTGACCCCTTGGTTTTCTTCTCTGTATCCTAATTTCCAACATTCCTTGGGGGACGCATACAATATTCTGGGTTCCTCTAGTATCTGATGTCCTCTCTATGTCCTCTGTTACTCACCATAGTCCTTATTAGGCATAGATAGAAACAGTTTTAGAAGAGTTATACAGAGTGACCAAACTTAAAACCATACTCTGACATCTTGGTAACTTGAGTTAGTACTACAGGTAGAACGTTGAAAAAGCTTCACATGGTCTGAAATCTCTGGCAAGTGTGGATGTCAGACAGTAGAGTAGATCTCCTTAGAATATACTATATTATAATACTATAATATACTGTATATCTACTAGTCATAATGTAGTAAAGAAATTACTACTGTAGTTGCCACATTAAAATCGGTCAATTTTCTTTTGAATTTCCACAGGTGACACTGTCTCTGTTTTGTCCACATCAACTGTTTCCTCCACCTTCAAAAACACTGGTAAGTGTCTCACTGACAGTAATCACTAAGTAACCATTTATAATATTTAATAGTACCATAAGATGTCGTGTGTGTATTTGTTTAATTTAGGCATGAGCTGTGAGAATGGCGGCTATTACGATGGCATCGGTTGTATATGCCCTGAATTTGTATATGGCAAGACGTGTGAATTCATTTCCAATGAGATAAGGCCGGGTAAGCGTAAAATTAAATGTCCAAAATATCCATAGTTGTATAAAAAATAAAATAAACATAGATACCAGAAACCTTTATAACTTCTCAAAGAACTTGGTCCCCATCACCTAATTTTCAAGATTTATTCTTAGTGAGAGTTAAGGTAATATTCTTAAATAAAGAAAACTAAAATAAAGAGGGATACAATGTGACTAGTCAGGGCCGGCGCCGGCACAGGGCAAACCTGGGCAATTGCCAGGGCTCCTGGTATCCTCGGGGGCCCACTCAGACTCACACTTGTCCATGGTATTATTTTACAGTGGAACCAACCACCGAATGGTGGGTGTTGTGTGCAGACCTGCTCATGGCTGGCCTCAGCAACAGGGGATGATCAGCAACAATGGAGAAGGTGACAGCAACTGATAGCAATGATGGCGTCTTTAGTGGCAGCAGAGCAAGCAGTAATGGCTGAAGGCTGCTTGGTGGCAGTAGAGAATGTAACAAGTACTAGAGGATGATTGGTCACTATAGGGAAGGCAATAAGGACTGGTGGCTATAGGGAAGGCAATAAAGACTGGAGGTTGATCAGCAGCAGAAGATGACCCATTTGTGACAGTGGAGAAGAGAAAGGTGACATCATGTGACTCACTACTTTGGGGCCCATTAAGACTCTCTTGCCCAAGGGCCCCCACAAACCTAGAGCTGTCCCTGTGACTAGTGGAAGGAGGTGGACATTCATGGAGGAGGCTAATGGTGACTCGAAGTGTATCTTATATAGTTTTTATGTGATAGAGCAACACATTGCAGGAAGAAATTATGAAGTATAAATAAAATGCTTTTACAAATTTTTAAAAAAAGTGTGGCGTGTATATATATTCAGCCCCCCCCCATTCTGATACTCCTAACTAAAATCCAGTGTGACCAATTGCCTTCAGAATTCATCTGATTAGTAAATAGAGTCCACCTGTGTGTAATTTTTTCCCAGCATGAGTACAGCTATCATGTGAAGGCCTCAGAGATTTGATAGAGAATAAAAGACAGCTGAGGGGTAAAGTTGTGGTGAAGTGATTTGCACGGTTGGGGTATAAAAAATAGCTCAAGCTCTGAACATGTCACGAAATACTATTAAATCCATCACCCATCTACAGAAGTATGGCACGACTGGGGAGCCACACTTTTAAGTTTTTTCTTTTTTAAACAGCTGTAAAAGCAAAATCATTTTATTTATACTTGTGTTTGTGCTTCTGGGTGTTGCTCTACCAGATACAGTAATATCTCCAAAAAAAAAAATAATAATTTGTGGCTGTAACATTTAAAGAGGAAAATCGGGGAGGTTAAAACCTCCCCCAAACCTCACTGAACTGCTGCCCCCCCCCCCTGGTTTTACCTTTGGGCAATTAATACTCACCTCGCCAGGGCATCCATCTTCTGGGCCCCTCGGATTCCGGAAAACATCTAGCGGCATCCGCAGCGCCCAACCTCATGCCTGCGCAGTGCCTATGAATGGGATGCTATGGAGCCACCTGAAATCCTGCAAGACTTTGCTGAGAGGCATGGCTAAGCCGATGGGGGGCAGAGGATCGAGCACTGAAACAGCAGGATGTCAGATGTTGGATGACATCCAAAAGGTAAGTAGGGACCGATGGGGGGGATCGGCCCGCTTTAATTTTAGGTCCAATGTTTTTCCAAAGGTCCAAAGTTCAAGGGGTATGAATACTTATACAAGGCGCTGTATACTAAAGGCATGTTACTCTTTTTATAGTGTTAACTAATCTGTGCAAATGATTTACAATGATTTTTTTTTTATCACAGTTAAAGTTGTCGTAAAAGTAAAAGTTACAGTCTACATTGTGAATCTAAATTTCTCTGAAGATCTGCTCGACCAGGACTCAGGTGCATACAGGAACTTTACAACACTATTTAGAGACCAGGTACATATATGATTGACTAGAGCAGGTCACACTGAACTGTAAATTTGGCAGCAGAGTTGTTTAAAATGTGAAGAGTGTCAATAATTTTTGGGGAAAATTCATGGAGGACGTCCCCACCTAATTCCTTGGAAAGCTCATTGAGACCTTCTTCGTGTCATTTTAATGGAAATCTCATTGAGACCTTCTCCGTGTCATTTTTTTGAAAAGCTCATTGAGACCTTCTTCGTACCATTTCTTGAATAGCTCATTGAGACCTTCACCATGTCATTTCTTGGTAGGCTTGTAGACACCTTCTCCGTATCATTTATTGGAAAGCTCATTGAGACCTTCTTCGTGTAATTTCTAGGAAAGCTTATTGAGTCCTTCTCCGTGTCATTTCTTGTAAAGCTCATTAAGACCTTCTCCATGTTATTTCTTGGTAAGCTCATTAAACCGGACCTTCAGCGTGATTTAATGAAAAGCCCAAACACTTATAAAACGATTCCACAGCATCTAAAATTAAAAAATTTTACGTTTTCAGTCACTTACTTATTATTCTTTCCCCCACTGCGCTGCAACTCTGTTCAAGAATTTAGCATACGGGCGCCGCCATCTTGACTCAGAAGCATCACACTTACTGAGGAGAGGAGAGTGGGATAAGGTACAGGGGGGCGGGTTATAGCTGTGCTTTGCTCAGACAGAGCAGAGCTGGGGTCAGGTAAAGGTTAGCAGTCCCAGAATGCAGAGCAGCACAGTCAGGAGGCACTTCCTGTTTGCAGGCTGCCTGATAAGATGGCGGCTTCCATAAGCCGCCATCTTGGATGTTTAAAGGCTCATAACATGCAGTAGATGCAGGTAGGATGATTTTTAATGTGGCCAATCTGTATGTACAGGGTGTGGGAAACATATAAGATAGACTCTTATTCAGAGTGAAGGTCCGCTTTAAGACCTTTTCCATGTAATTTCTTGGTAAGCTCATTGAGACCTTCTCCGTGTCATTTCTTGGAAAGCTCATTGAGACCTTCTCCGTGTTATTTCTTGGTAAGCTCATTGAGACCTTCTCCATGTCATTCCTTGGAAAACTCATTGAGGCCTTCTCCATGTCATTCCTTGGAAAACTCTTTGAGACCTTCTCCGTGTCATTTCTTGGAAAGCTTGTTGAGACCTTCCCCATATCATTTCTTGGAAAGCTCAATGAGACCTTCTCCGTGTCATTTCTTGGAAAGCTCATTGAGACCTTCTATGTGTCATTTATTGGAAAGCTTGTTGAGACCTCCCCCATGTCATTTCTTGGAAAGCTCATTGAGACCTTCTCCGTGTCTTTTCCTGGAAAGCTCATTAAGACCTTCTTCGGGTCATTTCCTGGAAAGCTCATTGGGACCTTCTCCGTGTCATTTCCTGGAAAGCTCATTGAGACATACTCTCTCAAATTTCTTTCTCACGGGAACCTCTTGCATCTTAAATGTAGAAGCCATATCAGGGCCACAAAGTTTGCCACTCATTTCCATTTCATTCATCCAGGACCACACAAAAAAAGTGGACTAACAGCTACTCTGTCCTTTGGTGTTCTCAGCATAAGCGAGAATGGCTAGCCGCAGTGGTTCCACTGCTTTTTCTGACCACACCAGCATGTTCATGCCACACCCTTCCCAGTTTAGCCACAACCTAGAAATGGAAGTGAAGTCTAATCTGAGATTTTGGGATGCTTTGCAATGGCTCATAGGGGAAAGGGTGGGAGAAAGTTGGTGTGTACCTTAACCTTGTGCCTTTAATGACAGAACACATTTTGTTTTTCAAATCCCTTGAACCTGATTGCCAATATTCACAAGGAGAACTTCTCTACTTCAATTGCAAATTTAAATGCAGACCTCAAATGCTCCACAAGATGCAAATTAAATTATTTTTTTTTTTCAAATTGTTCCAAATAGATCGAGTAAATGAAAAAAATGTCTTGTACACCCCAAACCCTCAAAAGATGCTGGTGGGGCAATATTAGGTTTAGAAGCTCTCCAGCTTTGGTCAACAACTAGTTTTAGATGAGGAGGCAGATATACTGAATATACTGTACAGATGTATTCTAAGATACATAGGACATTTCCTTTGCAGAATATGACAGGATTCTTTGTGTTATTACAGATGAATAATTTCTATAGTAACAGTGTCCCCACTTACTTCAAGGAAGTCCAAATAATTGCTATTAGGTAAGTGATAATTTCATGAATGTCGGGAGGCTTTCTCTTCTCACCATCTCTGAGAACTTCTACATCTCATTGAAGAACTTCTGGGGATTAATTACTGGGGATTAATTACTAAAACTATAAAAAATAATGCGTGTGCCTTGTACCAAGCATATCATATGGAGCATTGATTTATGTATTTTAGATATAGATAGCTTAGGATTTATGTATAGATAGATTGCCTTAGTCTGCATATTTGGTTTCCCCTTTTGTTATATACTCCAATGTATGTTTAATGATTACTGTAGTTTCTGTTGGCCCCACTATAGCATTACACCCCACCCTCCTATATACGGTGTGGTCGTTTTTTCACTTTCAAATGGTTTAAGGAATATAAGAAGTTTTGGGTATTGATTTTGTAATGATTAGGAACCCTCTATCCAAGCCCTCTGGGGGCGATTGTCCATAGTTACTGAATTTTATTACTAACTGATCAGGACCTCCCCTAATAGCTATATCTTATTGCAAAGTCCTTGCTTACAACCCTTTTTCAACTGTAAAGAAAAGCCCCAAAATAGACACAGTGCTATAACTTTTCGAAATCCAACCCTTTTTAAACTGTAAAAAAAAGTCCCACAATAGACACGTAGCTATAACTTTAACAGGCTCTTTCCCCCCGATACACTAAACCTGTCACTATTCCTACTAAAAGAAGAAACCACAAGCTTTATTCCAATCAGCGAGCTCGCTCTCAACACGAGCCTGCGCCGTGGGAGCGACTGGAAGGTGAGTGGATTGGGCCACCTGGGGGGATACACACAGGGGGGTATTCCAGATTCCGGATATTCCCGCATTGAGGAATAGCGAAAATCTGGTGTGTTGTTCCTCTTTAAATTGCACCTCATTTGTCTATATTATTATTGTTTATTTATATAGCACCATCATCTTCCGTAGCACTGTACAAAATAGTACAGAAACATACAGTACATAGACTATTACAAATGCAGGGTTACAGAGTTTACAATGGATATTCTAAATACAAGATACAATAGGAGAGAGAGCCTGGCCCTTGCGAGCTTAAAGTCTAAAGGATGAGGGGTGAAGACGAGGGGGAAGGATCACAAACAGTCCGTAATGAGCTTTGTGGCATATGCCCTTTAGAAGATTGGTCAAGCCAGATTATATGTTTGTCTGAATAAGTGAGTTTTGAGGGCTCCTTTGAAGGTTTTGAGTGTTGTGGAGTGGCGGATTGGGTGGTGGAGGGCATTCCAGAAGATTGGAGTTGCACGTGAGAAGTCCTGGAGGCGGACATGAGAAGAGGTGATCAGGGTGGAGGACAGGAGAAGGTCGGCAGCAGAGCAATGGCTGTGTCTAGGTTGATATTGTTGGGTTAGAGATGAGATGTAGGGAGCGGCCTGGTTGGAGAGAGCTTTGTAGGTGAAATTTAGAGTTTTGAACAGGATTCGCTGTGGGACTGGCAGCCAGTGTAGGGATTGGCAGAGATGCGCAGAGGTGGAGGAGCGAGGGGAAAGATGGATGAGGCGAGCAGCAGAGTTCAGGATAGATTGGAGGGGTGCCAGTCTATATAAGTTCATATGGCAGTAATTCCAAGGTAATACCAAAAATTGCACTTTAAATAGTTATTTATACATTGCTTGCAATACAAAAGCTTCAGGCTCCTCTATAACAAATAACAAAGGCTAAAAAACAAAGCATAAATAAAACAGGCAAAACTTATTTGGTTTAAGTGGTCTAGGTAAAATCAGCTATCGCCATGCAAGATCTGGGATGCAGGTCTGTCCGGTCAATCCTAAGAATGATTGTAGATTTCAAAAGAAAGGAGCAATGAGTAAGCAGAGAAAGACAGAAAGAGGTCTTAAAAAACTATAAAAAAAAACAGCAAGGGTCACAGAATTCCAAAAAAGACCTGCAACAGTAGCTGCAAGGAGATTAAAAGTATGCCTACACTGCTCCTGCATCTTACCATTTATGTTTACTTACATTCTAAATCTTGTCCAACTAAGGTAGACATGTTCTCTAATAAGTTGAGGTTTTCCAATGAAATGGAAAGGTTTTTCATGATCTGATAAATAACTTCCTAAAGTCTGATGATGAGTGGATGTTGCTATGAGTTAAAACCCATCCCCAAGTCTTCTGGGATTGCCATCACCTAGTTTACAGTGAAATCCTGGTAAAGTTAAAGATATCAGAAGATCCTTGTAAGACCGCTCATAGATGTGAAGGTCCATCATGATAATATGGATCAAATTAATAAAGGGGGGTGGGAGCAGCTCAATCACTATTTATACGAAATTATTATTATTATTCTGGGCCTGGGAACTAATTTACCGCCCAGTTTAACCCTCTCATCATCTAAATATCAAACAACAAACATGTCTAGCTATGTGGAAAGACAGAGATTTGGTTGCACATATCTGCAGATACATGTGGAAGCCACACTGCCCCGACAAGGCACTCTGTGTTTAGTGTGGTCCCTACTCTTAATTTTGAGTCCCCAAAGTTGTTGTTAGATTTTGTTGCCATTGTGCTATATTGCAGTGTGATGTATTTCTTTTGTTTTGCCATGTATTGTAGCAAGGGAAGCATTCGCGTTGATCATGAAGTCCACTTGCAGCTTGATTCCAAACAGATTCAGGAGCAACACGCAGAAGCTGTAAAAGAAATACGCAAGTTCTTAAATGAATCAAATTGCGCATCAACAGAAAATGTGGATGGTGAGTTTGTTCATGGGCCAAATAATAACCAGAGAGAGGGGACTACTGCGAACCGCAGGTCCCAAAAGCATAAATGTAGATGTGGCCTCCAACTCAAAGAAGCCTCTCAGTATGAGATTTAAAGGGTCTGTCTAGGCAAAAGAAAAAAATATTTGTCCTCTGTAGCTGTTATGCCCCCTCCATTGCAGTGATTGGCTAGTCACTGACTGAGGGAGGTCCATCTTGGAGAGGGTGGCTATTCATCTGGAGCTTTCCGGTAAAGGCCAGGTCTGGACACAGTGGGACTTGATCTCGCCACCCGGTACATTTTTCAAGCGGCGCTGGGCAGCAGCAGAGAACTAATGGTAAGCACATTTTTTTTACCTAGACGGACCCTTTAATTCCCTAAAATGTGGCTCGTTAGTCATTATCCACATTTTATAGGAAATCTTGATGCCACTTATGGCAAGCTCGCCATCTTAGCAGGTCATTATTCACCAAAGTATGATGACCTGTCCACTTCAACACAGTCATAACTGGAGGTGCTCTGGATCTGTCAGCACAGGGGAAAATCAATTTTGGATGCCCCTACTTTGCATACCCTTCATCAGACCCAAAACTAGAACTTCTGTGTTCTTTGCTGTCCATGTGACCACCAGCACTCTATCCAGATTACCCAGCTGGCTTAGTGAACTTGACTTGCTGCCAAGCAAAGATGCCTAATGAAGATGTTCTCAGGCTGTCTGCTTGAGCACACCTTCAGTCATATTTGGCTGGAGGTCCTCTTTAAATGCATTCCTTTATTTTGTTTCGAAATGCTACTCACCTGTATTGCCTAATCCAACCAAATAAAGTATTCCAGTACCCCATGGGGAATGGAATGGGAACATATATGGTTTTATTAAATGATTAAACAATACAATTAATATAATTAGGTAAAACAAATAATCAATATAATTCACCAATAAATCTATTAATGCATTGACTAAACAATATACAGACATATATACAAGAGATTTATATATCACAGTTTAAATTCATCAGTAATCTTACCATACCTCGGTGCTACATTTAGGTTCGTATCATCAGCTGGGAAGCCTGGTTCAGTGAAGCCAGGAGTCCCATAACAAAATAGATTTATGTTTGGGGACGAGGCACAAGGATTCCATCCTTTTTTTACACCTAAAATATTACATAAGGGTTAAATTGCTGAAGTCTGACTAAGCGCCAGTGATTATTGTATCCCTTTAAGCTTTATTTTGGAGAATGGCTTCCTCTAGAGCTAGTTCTCAAGCCCAAAAAGCATCTCCATCTCAATAGAAAATATTTCCATCTCATTTTGATAATATTTAATCAAGTAGTAGTGTAAGTATGCCACTAGGAATTTTGTGGCCACATACAGCCACAATAGGGTTGATTCAGAGCCCTTTTCTCGCCATTTATTTGCGTGAAAATTTCCGTTCTCGTCCATTTTTGCCCCCTCGTCTGATTTAGCAGAGCCTTTTTTCTGTGAGAATTTTTGTGTGAAATGTTTACATTCTTGCATGATTTTACGTTTGGTAGCAAGACCTCTAGAAAAAGGGCGAGAAAGGGGCTCTGAATCAACCCTATTTTCTGCCCCCCCCCCCCGCATTGGTCTTACACAAATGTATAAATACTATATTTTTTTGTGGACCAAAACCCAGGCCTGACGGCCCTGGAATCTGTAGTCGTAATCCTGGGTTTTGGTCCACCAAGAAAAAAACTAAATATGGTTATGTAGGGCCCAGCCTTTACTTCAGGACCCATATCATTTCCCCCCGGTCCCACCACTTTCTCCACCAGATTTTAGGTTATGGGGGCCCAACCAAGGTGGACCAAAGCCCAGGAATTATTGGTCTGTCCCCCTGCCCCTGGGGCACCACAGTTTGAGATGTCCCACTTTGTGAAACCCCCAGGTTACCTTTCCCTGCAACTGCAACATACCTCTAGAGATGTGTGCCAATCCAGATCTTTAGATTTTAGAGACAGATTTAGTTGCTAGCTAATGGTTTTGTGTGCTGTGGCTTCACCAGAAAGAAGCAAATGTTAGACCTAATATAATGGGCTAGCGGAGACAGAGTAGCTCCAGAAATGATTGCGGACCTCGGTGTGAATTTAATCTCTGTATATATGAATCAATATAAAACTAAATCAGAATCTCACTTGTTGCAGACATTTTATGCTTTAATTCGAGCAGATCAATTGTCAGTGGACAAGACACCGATGTTTCAGGTAATATGTTCAGTATGGGTGTCACTGGGACCAGATGGGCCAGACAGGAACCTCTTTGTGCTAGATTGCACCTAGCTAAAACCTGGTAATTTGCCCCCTCTTAGTATAGTTAGTATATAGTTAAGGCTAAAAAGACCAAAATGTCAACTCAATGTCTACTCAACTCAAATGTCTACTCAAAGGTTAAACCGGACCTTCACCCTGAATAAGAGCCTGTCTTGTATGTTTCCCCTGCTCCGTACATACAGATTGCCCACATTAAACATCATCCTACCTGCACCTAGTGCGAATTCTGAGCCTTTTATCATCCAAAATGGCGGCTCGTGGAGTCTCAGGATGCTTACAAACAGGAAATGTCTTCTGACTGTGCCGCTCTGCATTCTGTGATTGCTGTCCTTTTCCTAACCCCCAGCTCTGCTCTGTCTATGCAAAGTACAGCTATAGCCCCACCCCCTGCACTTTTCACCCCTCTGCTCTCCTCATTATGTGATGATTCTGAGGCAAGGTGGTGGCGCCCGTATCCTAGAGTCCTGAACACAGTTGAAGCCCGGTGGGGGAAATAATAATAAGTAAGCGACTAAAAAGTTAAAATATATTAATTTTAGATGCTGGGGAATAGTTAAAGCATTGGATTTTTCATTAAATGATGCTGAAGGTTTGGTTTAAGGAAAAAGGTTCTTTTCTAGATTGCCATGTATTTACATGGCACCCAACACAAAGAATAATAGATTTACCCATCACTCTTTGCAGTGGTCGGAGCCATGCAAATCACCTATTTATGTTTTAGGGCCCATCCACAACACTAAGAAAGTTTTCTTATTAGGGGGACAGTGCGGGCAAAGGGTCGTGTAATGTATTCTGAAGTGGGTACCGCCCACTCAGCCATGAAGCTTACTTTTTAACATTGCAGGGGTTATGATATGGGCTGGGGTTCCAAGACTGGGGTGGGTACAGCAAGACAAGCAATAGGGAGTACTCAGGATTGGAGGGGGTGTTCAAAGGGAAGTCCGTGAATTCTGGCACAGACAAGTGGTCTCCAAAACAGTGCAGACAACTGGGAACTAATTCTCTGCTACATGTGCTTTCTTTGGCCAGTCCATCAATCTTATTATCCCAATAGCCTTATTCATCAAAATAATTGAATTTATTTTGTTGTCGATTTATTTTGTTGTGTATTATTCATAAAGCCGCAATAAAATATAACTGACTTTATTCTACAGGTCTGTGTTCTACAGGGGATTTAATTCCCAAAGAATTACAAGCATATTTTTATGGAATATTAACCCCCGACCAGGGGTTCTTGTGTGTGAGCAACTGCAGTCAGAGTAATAAGTATTTTAAAGAGTGTAACAGAGGACAATGTCTGGTCAACAGCAAAGGTGCTGACTGCTAGTAAGTACTTTTGTCTAATCACTACCACAAAATTTCCTTTAAACGCACTTTATCTTCTCTACAAGCGATTTTTGGTACGAGCTGTGTGATAACAAATATATTCTCAGTGGGTTAATAGGTAGTTGAAACATAAACTGGGAGGCAAAGTCCGGGGATAGAAAGAGGAAGCACAGGTGACCCACTTTCTGCACTGAAGAGGCAAGTGGCCAACAACTTGAGGAACAAGAGGCATGGAACCCTATGGCTTTCTGCTTCTTCAACCTAGTCCAAGATGGCTGGGTTGATGGCCTGCTCAAAGGCTCAATGAAAAGGATAACAGAAGGCAGACAGACATAAAGGAACAGATTACTTAAAATATCAGAGAAAATAGCTCCAAAAGAAACACAAGTGACACAAAGTACAAAGCCTCATCTAACTCACTAACAAAGTGGCAGAAATTATTTTTAACGTTCTTATACATCCAAGTATGACATGGAAAGTTTTCCCTAAATAATCAAAAAACAGAGTGCACTAAGGCACACCTTTCTCTAAAAAAGAAGCACCACTACATCAATTAACACAATATACAAAAGCTTTATTAATACATAAATGGGCTAAAAACACATACCACAGGACATATTAAAACTAGAGATGAGCGAACTTCTTGAAAGTTCGATTCGGGCGATTCGCCGAATTTCCCCAAGAAATTCGGGTTCGCCCGAATCGAACTTTCACGAATCGCTCATCTGAAAAAAAAAAAGGGAAAATTCGATCGTCACGAACCAAAAAAAATTCGGGTTCGTGCCGAATCGAATTTTCCCTGAAAAAAAGGGCATATCCAATTAATACCACATGGAACCTTACCCCCGATGAATTCACCCCAAGAAAAAACCTCTTTTGTGCTGGCACAAAAAATCCTATTAATGTGAATGCCCCAAAAAATTTAATTGTGTGTGTATATCTAAAAGATCCTATATAACCCTATATAAGTATATATAAAAAAACAGCAATAAAGTGCTGTAGTGCAAAAAAGTATATATATATATATACACACACATATACAAACAATATGTACACACACATATATATATCCACACCATGATACATTAACCATACATGAACCACTAATATTGTGGATAACTACAAATAACAAACAAACAAAAAAGCAGTGTTATGTACAAGTGTATGAAATAAATATAGTGACAATTACCTAATTAACTAATGATATATGTACATGACAATTATAAATATGTACATGTATATAAACCACCAATAAGTCTACCTAACTAATGTAATCCATACCATCTCAAAAAATAATACACTAGGCAAAAGCCAAGCTTATGCTGCACAAACAATCATACCAAATGAACATAAAATATACATAGGTAGATCAAAATCATGTAATAACAAGTGCCGGCAAAAAAAAGGAAAGTCTATCTCACGGGCACTGGGCCACCATAGGTATATTCATAAGGGTCAAAAATGGTAAAAAAAAATACCCGCGCCCGCAGCTCCCATGCTGCTTCAAGGGTGAGGGTTTTCCCTAAATAATGTTAGGGTGGCCCAAAGCCAGGCTTTTCACTCTCGAATCAGCATGTAGCTTTGAGGTTGGAGGAGGTCTAGATTGCCCTCTGGTGAGCTCATACTATGGTCATTACCTTGGTGCCACAGCTAGATCAATCCGTGAAATATATTTTATATTACAATTAGAGATGAGTGAACTGAACCATCCAAACGGAAATTCTCTTTGGATTTAGGAGAAAATTTGGTTCGCCACGAACACAAGCTTCCCATGAGTTTACAAAAGAGAAAAAGTAGGGCTCAGGCCGGGCTCTATTGCCCAGATAGTCCCACTACCACGCTCTTTAAATTATTTATAAAAAATACATTTTATTAATAAAATTTAAAACATTTCAAACTGAAATTCATAAAAAAACATGATTCATTCCCATACATCTACTGGGAGAGACAGATCAATAATCACAGAATTCATTTGTCAAATTTAAGTGGAGCTGGACCAGTTTCGCTCTTAAAGTTAAGTATTGGGCTTTTTCAACAGACAATTCTCCTTTGAAGGTCTTGCTCAGAGGAAAGCATGGAGGAGCTTCCCTGTCCATGACATGATCATTGACTCTCTGGGTGGATTGTTGGTCTCCCATTCAGGCCAGGTTGTGGCTTCTAAGGCGGGGCGCGACGGTCACTTTACAGTGCGGGAAGAATTAGTCTTTGCTTTAAGAAACTGTTGTCGGACTGTTGTTGGACGGCTTCCTCCCCGTCCCGTCGCCACTACACCGGGCGAAGAATGGCACGTCAAGGGAAGTTCAATATTCCTGCTATTATATTGGAATCTTTGAGTAAAGGGAGGAATAGAAACACATTCCCTTTCACCCAAAAAAATAAAAAGAAAATAAGAGTTCCCATGAGTTACTAATTAAACTCATTTAGATTTGAATTGGCTACTACATGTGGATCAGCGTGCCTGGAAGTGGCGAGGACACAGAGGAATCAGGGCTCACAGCTGATGCATAGCAGCATGCTAGCCATCCCTAGTCATCCCGTTTTAATGTCGTACATGCCCTGCCAGTACAAAACATCAAGCGCATGCACACGGCCGTTATTCATGGCTCTTGATTCGGTCCTTAACAGAGGCTGTGGCTGCTGCTAGAGATAGGCAAGGCTGAGCTTTGATTCATAGAAGCTGATTCATTACTAATGCCAGGTATCAGCAGATGAGCGTCTGTATAGCGGCGCTTAGAGCCATTGCTAATAGACGCTGTAAGCGGGTATCGGGTGCTGTAACAGAGCACCTCAGTCGCTGTAGTAACCTGGCCCGTATTGATGAATGTGATGTATGTTGGGCGCTCGAAAACCAGTACAGCGCTGCAGGGAGCGAGAGGTAGCGCCAGCTCAGTGCGTCCGACACTCGGCGCTCCACACCATACTTATCAAAAAAGGACACACACACACAGTGTCAGTGCTCTGGATCTGGTCGCTATAGCATAGAGCACCAGCCGCTGAGTGATTATAGTCTGTTTTTGAACACATATCTACCAGTAACAATGCGAAAACACATGGAATTACATTGTTATAACATTGTGACATTAATACTTTAGTGCCAGACCTGTAAAAATATAAAGTAAAAAAAGTTTCTAAAAGTATTTGTTTGCAGCCAGGAGAGGTCACACAATGATTTGAGCAAAAAAAAAAATGTCAAAAAAAAAAAAAATGCCTTTAAGGAATTTTTGCAATATGGTGTGCACAGCTAAATGATGAAATAAGATGCAAAGGGGCGGGTGCTGGCAAAGTGGGATACTCAAAAACAGCAAATGCACCACAACAACAGGCCCTAGATTAACTCAAGAGTTCCTCACAGTATGCCGCACACCAACAAATTCTTGATCATAAAAATCTTAATTTATTAAATCAATCTCAAATATATCTCTACAAACCACATAGAAAACTCAATAAAAAACATATATATACAATTTAAAAGACAAAAATGGAGGATCGTCCCATAACTGTTCTGTTCAAAATAAATTGATATCTATGCTAATCCACATATAAAATCAAATACATACAGTGCTATATGCACAGCTGAGGACCTTTCCATACAATTCATATATCTACATACATAATCCTGAATGTGAAAAATGTGAAACCAATTAATGGCAAAAAATATGTCCTAAACAAAAAACTAACACTGTGAATGCTATAAATATAAAGTGCTTGTGTGCAATGTGCTCTATGCCACAAATTATGTGCAACCATACAGAAAGTGCAAATGCAGGATGGTCCGTCAGACTATAAATATCATAAGCATTAAAGGATAGCAGAAAAATTACATCACCATATGTTCAGAACATGGGAGCCTCCAACAGTCAAACCGCCACCGACGCGTTGCGTGGCGCTACGCCACTTCGCCAGGGCCTTTAAACACAAGCAAATGAACGGCCATTGAAATGTATGGGAGAGCGACATTGAGTGAAAGCTAATACCTGGCGCTCTGGAAGCTAGAACGCTGGCGCTATACGCTGAGCCGCCGCTAGTGATACATGTGATGCTACATGGAGCTGTTAGAGTCGCCCACCAGATTCACTTTCATAAATGTGTTATTGTGTACAGCGCCCGGCGTTCAGTAGACGCTGCCTGCCGCTACGAAGAGCTACCTGACTCTAGTGTAGTGTAGGGAATTTGTGGTGGATTCATCTCCTCACAGGTTGTCTGTCAGCACTGTACCTAGCTAGGGGGAGACTTAGAGGCCGATTCATTAATAGCGGCAGGTAGCGACAGTTGAGCGACTGTAGCAGCATTTTCAGAGCGCCCGCTAGTAGTCGCTGTGCTTGGCCATTGTTCGGTAGTTGATAGCGTCTCAGTCGGTTTGCCGTAATGTTGAATATTAGGTGAGGAGTCACTATTTGACAGTTTCTGCGCTGTATGGGTGCGCATGATAGCGACTGGCCCTAGCGACCGGCTCCCACCATATTCATTAAAAAATCACGCTCAAAAAATTCTCGCGCTGTGAAATGCATGTTTAAACCCCAGAGCGCTGGAGGCGATGGGTTAAAAGTAGTTTTTTAACCCCCAAACCACCATATTTTTGGAAGCCAAAAAAAAAACAAGTTTTTTAAATAATTTAGTAATATGAATACATTAATATCAGACCTGTAATACGAATTCTGTACAATTTGTTTCTAAAATGGCAGACGTGGTCACAGAATTTTTCACATTTAAAAAAAAAAAAAATAAATAACAATTATTAATATTTAAAGATTGTTCCATTGAAATGCATTGGAGCGCGCCAGGTAGCGAGAGGTCATACCTGTCGCTGTTCAAGGTCGGACGCTGGCGCTGTGGGCTGAGGCTGGAATAATGATGAATGAGTCGCTATATGGCTCTATCTCAGTCGCTAAGCAGGATTGGCTTGATCAATGTGTGATTGCGGAGGGGAGCCGGCGTTCTTGTGGCGGGGCCCGTCATTACCGGCCGCTCACCAATCGCTACGTGTCGCTATTCCTTCATACATAAGGGCCTTGGAGATATTCAGCTGTTTGCTTTCTTTCAACAATTACCAGTCTGTGCACCATTGGATCTTTTTTTTTTTTTGCAGCTCTTTGGGTCATATTCATACTGAGGTTTTATAATACATCCAGTTTTTTTACACGTAGTTAAACGTTAAACATCTATGTATCGCTGGTTCTGTTTTTTGGGGGTTGTCAGTGTCAGCTTTGGGTCTGAAAAATTATTTGACAAGCAAGAGAACCTTACTCAATTAAAATAACACAAACAGCTAAATCACAAAATACACACCAAAAATGCACCTCTAATATTTTAGCTGAGTATGGGATGTCTGGCTCACTCCAGTCACTTACCGTAGCTTATGTGTAGTCGAGAACAGTAGGCTTCATTGACCTTGTATGGTACATATAATAAGCTATGGTGTGGGTATATGTTTAGTTTGGTTCATTGTGTAAATTGCAGTTTACTTACTAATGATTTTGCTTCTTTTTTTATCTCAGCTGTGAAACCTCTAGTGAATTCTGGCATACAGGAGACCAATGCCAGACAGCTATCAGTAAAGCCGGAGTCTATGGTGGGGTGGCTGTCGGACTTGCTGTACTCGTCATCGTTATTGTGGTGCTCTCTGTCCTTTTGCATCGTGCCAGAAAATTATAAGGTGGATAATATGCTAATTTTAGAATATGACATGAACATCATTTTCAGTAATAATTAGTTGTTAAAGTGGACCAACACCCAGGATTTTGACTATCCTGGGTTTTGGTCCACTTCGGTGGGGCTCCCCGATCGGGGGTGCCCCGCTGTGTGAAACCCCCCAGAAAGCCCCGAAAACTCACCTCTCCCCGCTCCCACGTGACCGCTGCAGCCAATCCCCGCCCTCCCGCGCGTCCCTCTTACAGGGAGCGCACCCGCGCAGGCCATTCACAAACGTCCTGTGCGGAAGCGCACCCTGCTAGAGGGACGCGCGGGAGGCGGCGGCGGTGGACGCGCATGCGCCGCTGGAACGTGGAAAAGGTAGGATTGTGGGCTTCCTGGGGGGTTTCACCCCGTGGGACATCCCGACTTCGGATGCCCCGCGGGGAGGGATCTGATTGGCCCGGGAATCTTATAGATTCCCGGGCCGATCCCCCCTGGGTGTTGATCCACTTTATATGGAATTTAGTTTAAAGAGGAAAATCGGAGCCCCTGGAGTCTAAAAGACTTGGGATGCCCCACTGTTTGAAACCGCCCCGCCAGTTTCACACCTTCTTCTGGAGCCCTCGCCATGTCTGCATGCTCAGGCCGCATCCCCACTCAACCCTAGCCATGCGCGCCCGACCTTTCTGAATGGGCAGCACATATCACATCACAGCTGCAAGGTGGACAGGTGTTGCGGCTGACGACACTGCTTAACTCCCTTTGGTGCCGCTTGGCTTCCTTTGGCGCTGTTCTGCTGCTTAGTCGTCTAGGTGGCTTAGCCATCAGCGGCACTGAAGGGAGCCGTGTGACAGCAAGCCCGCTGATTGGCTGAGCTCACTCACTCTCGTCTGAGTCTGCACCGTGGGAGAGGATGGAAAATGAGTAAACAGGGCAACCTGGGGAGGTACACAAAGCGGGCCATCCCAATTCGGGACGCCGCTGCAGAAAAGAAACAACACACGAGAAAGTGAAATTCATGTGTGCTGTTCCTCTTTTAGCAATACCGCCACCTAAAGATGAGCAAATTTCTTTAAAATTCGGTTAGGACGATTTGCTGAATACCTTCAAAATTTGAGCTCATCCACATCGAATTTTAAAGACTTGCTCAAAAAAGACACTTGGCGTAGTAAGATGGCACAGGTTGACCCAGCACTATGGACGTGATGATGTCACTCGGCACAATGTAACTGTAACCTTTTTCATATTAAGTATTTGTACCTTTTTGTTTCTTTTGGTTTGCTTAATACCTTATCTCCATTACATATTGTATGCCATGGGGTGTTGAACTCATTTTTGCCAATGTTTAGCCCAGAATAACCACAGAATTATTTTACCAAGGACAGATTGTTGGGGTTTCTATGGGTTGTCTGGCCTCCCTCGCCCAAGGTCTGTCAGTGTTCCGTCATCAGCTGCTTGAGATCAGATACTAAGAACCACGAGCTTGTACACTAGGTACGGTTTAAAGACTGATCTAAGTTTATTCAGAAATCAATGCATATTTATACAAAATGTCAAACACAAAAAGGAGTACTTAGCGCCCACCTTTGTGAAGCAACTAAAAACCTTCACACATAAAGCTGCCAATAAATCTTGTGGTTCCTATGTGAACCATTTTCCTATATGTCTGCCGATAATGGAGTTCAAGGGATTCCTGTGACCTACATCTAGATAAATCACTGAGAGAAGGACATTCCTACACACTAAAACGTCTGTTGGCTTAACATATTACATGTAGATCTATATAAATAAGTTTAATATCAAATTATAGGCTAAGCATTTCACCCTTCACAGGTGAAGAATTATTTTGCCAAAGTCAGGTACATTTATTTTGTCCAGGAGAGCCACATAATTATTTTGCCAGGACAGCCACAGACATATTTTTTCCCAGGAAAGATGCAGATGCTAAATTATTTTACCCAGGACAGATGCAGAATTATTTTGTCCAGGACACCCCACAATTATTTTTTCCACCCCACCTGGCAATAACACTTGCAGTAGCTGTAGCCCCATCTGCTGTGGCAGTGGGTTGATTAGGTTAGGTGGAAGATGGTTGAACAGAGATACAGAACAGTTGCAGACACTATTCTCTTCATGTACCAGCCACTTTTATAGGCACCATATCACTCTGCTCCTCCACACGCAAACACAATAATGTGCTGCCAGGGTCAGAAGCCTTGGATTAATTGGGCCAGCTAAAAGTGGTGCCACCCAGAAGCCACCACCTGGCCACATAAAAAGGCTTGGAGGGTGCCTCTTGCCCTTGGGCCTTGAGTTTAGCACATGTGCTGTATGCTGTATCCTTTGTGTATTACCAGCATCTGGCAGGTTCCAGACCTATAATTGTATTCTTGTCTTTTCCTATTTGGCATTTGGTATTACCTTCTCACTTAGATTCTCACGTAGATAACTAACCTAACTTACAGTCATAGGATGGTCAGTTTTCCTTAAAAATGTAATATAAAATCTAATGTTATATATTACATGTTAAAGAGGAATGTTAAAATATATCTGTATTTACCTATTTTCTTTCTTACAGATGACTATACCCCATGAGCATTATCTTTTTGGATATCTTGGATGGACTTGGTTTGGCCAGACAGAAAACTGAACCATGAATGACCGAAAAATATTCAGTTTAAAAAGACTATTTATTATTGATGTCATTATTTCGTTACACTGTTATGTTTTTCTATCAAATAAATTATTTTCCATTTAACGCTTGTTTCCTAAGATTTGCCTTAAATTAAAAAAAAACTTCTTAATATAAAATATAGTTAGAGCTGCTCTTTAACAAAATATTGTATTTTAAAGTGAAAATAATTCCCTCTTAACTCCATTAAATGCTATACAATGCTCGGGGTTCCTTTAAAGAAAACATGTCATCAGGAAGACCCCGCATATGGAACCAGGTAGGCCTCTGTTGGAATCATTAGTCTGGCTTGACTTTTTCCAGACCCTGTCCTGAACTTCTCCAACAATCTTATACAATAAATATAAAAATATCTGTGGGGACAACAAATTTTCGAAAGGTTTCCAGTTAACTTTTTTATGTGATTAAAACAAGAAGGCTAACCAGGGCTGGATTAGGTGTAGTAGAGGCCCGGGGGGGGGGGGGGGGGAGAAAATCTCGTGGAGGCCCCCATACAGTATTTTTAAGCCTTTAGGCAACCGTAGAACTTCAACTAGTGTCATATATCTATATGATTCACAAATCTCCTAGAGAGCAGAGGTGCACTTTAAGACTTTCAAGTAGAAGTCCAGCCTAAGAAAATATACTCCAGGGGCATACATGTAAGCCGCGTATCGGTGTGGGCTCCCCAGGATACAGCGAAGCCACGAACAAGGAAAGCGACACTGACACCAGCATTTGTATATCAAACTTTTACTGTAATGAGGTATCAAACACATTTCCAAATTGTGGTAAACAATAAATCTGGTTACATACACTCAGCCTCAGCTGAGGACCCCTGGGCTTCACAGCCAGATGACCCTTATTGGATATCAAGAAAAGTTCCTGTAATTTACCTGCTAGCGGGTGCAACAGAATGCCCCCCATATCTGTTAATACCCTGTTGCTGAAATGAATAACCTCGTGGGTGCTGAATGCAGGGTCATCGGCAGTTCAGCACAGCAGCTTACAATCTTATAAACTTACAATACAAGAAAAGCAACTTCCCTTCCCAACACTAGTCCAGAAACACGTAAAAGAGTGTTGTTCCTGAGGAATTCACTGACTGAATGTAGAAGTGGCACAGTTATCAGCTCTCACAGGCGGAATGTTCCTTTAAGCTCTAGAATCCGGGTAGCAAACAGGGGAAATCACTTTTGGCCTATGCAACACCTATCTAATTAACTAACAGGCCTAGTCACTGTCTGCTCAGTTATGCATGCATGCTTTTGTTTTACTGACCCGGGTCTGATGCGGAATCCGATGAAGTCTCCAAGCTGAAGTCTCTTCGACAACCATTAGGCACCGCATGCTGACTCCATTACCCAGCTCTCAACAGTCATCATGGAAGAAAATTCTCTGCTTCTGGCAAGGATCAGGATACAGGAAAATGATCAGTCCCTCTGTTGCACTTCTGGTCTTCTCAGAACACACAGGACTCTCTTTCACACAGCCTTTCTCTGTTCTCACTAAATGGAGGTCTCTCCACTTCCTCCTTCTTCTTCACAGCCAAAAGTCATATCTTCTTCCTCTCTGCAAGTTCCAGCAGTAGCTTAGCTGCGTGGGGGGAAACAGCGCCCTCTTGTGACCAAACAACAAAACAACAGTCTTCATGTAATGACATCTGTTTTACCCTCTTACAAGTTTCACGGAGTTCAAAAGTCATAGTTGGCTCCTCTGGGGTGGGACAGCAGGAGGAGCCCAGGACTTTGACACCCTCCTCTCCCAGCTGCAGGGCCATTTAGCTCTCTACAGCAGCTGTCCATGAGTCAGCCCAGAGGACACCCAATATTCTCCACAATCTACACCATTGTGCTAGTGAGACAGGATCCTTTAGGGCTTCTCCAACTCAGCTCCCACATCTGCTCCTCTATAGGCTTTGGAGCCAGATGGAATCTTCCTCTCCACCCTGGAGCTGGATGCACACCTGTTTGGCACCAAAAGGGTGGGAGAGCTATCTGCAGTGACCCTGTGTCTGACATGGGTCATGAAACTGCTCTGTGTTGAAAAACGCATTCTGGAATGCCCTAACCCTAGAGTGGTGCCTCACATCCAGCCCCAGACATGCCCTGAACCCCTTTTTCCACAGGCATGGTAGCAGCTGCCTCCCCTGCCTGCATGGTATCTACACCCTGTCCCCATCCCAGCTCTCCCTTTGATACTAAAAAAGGACTCACTGGCTCGATGATCCCACGGTGGATTGCCCTGCATTAACCATAGCTCTCATGGTGCAAGCTGCCGCCTTGACCATGATGGATGATTTAATAAGCTAATTGCATTGTAGCAGTGGTAAATTATAACACTACTGTAAATGGAGGAGCACCCCAAGTGGTGGAGGCCCCAGGGCGGGAGCTCGATGTGCCCATTGTATAATCTGGCCTTGAAGCCAACACCCTCCAGTAATTAAAAATCAATATTTTGTTTAAATCCATTAAAATCATATAAAAATATCAGAAGGTACATCACACCCATTTGGACTAGGTGATGTGTTTCGAACCATTACTTTTCCTGATATGGATTAAATTGAAAGTGAAGTATTTATTATTGGAGGGTGCCAGTGGATTTCTATATGAGCAATTGCCATCGCTCATTTAGCAGATGAGTGAGCTGTTATTTTATTTTCTTCTATATGTGATAGCAGATAAAGAGCTGAGTGAGACCCCAGAGTTTATTCCCCAAGGAAGCTCCTAATAAGGGCTGAAATGCATTGTACAGTGATAGGAGTTGTTCTTATGGATAGTAAGTAGGACTAGAGTATAACTAGAGAGTTAAAGAGTTCTAGAGTCTACAAAACATTGTTTTCCACAATGACCGAGTAAACAAATACTTATGGATTTATGGAAATGTATGCCATGCCATGTATATTAGATATATATTTTTGACTGGAGGTCTGCTTGAACATTCTGAATGCAACATTAAAAACCATAAACAAAATAGAACAAGTACCTGGGAGACCTCAAGTTCAGTTGCCTTGTCATATTACTAAAGATATATCATGATTCATCACGTGGATGAATGTGTGTTTTACATTGCACAACAATGGCAGATTTCCGCAGTATAATGTGCTAAATAGATATCTTTTTTAAAAGTTTAGATCACAGTTATTTCAAGGACATTGCACTAAAAATAGTTTTTCATATCTTTACTAGAAGTGCAATAAAATATGTTTCAAGCTCTAGTACAACAAAGTAGGTCTCAACACTGAGCAAAAGGTAAAGCATTAATGAAAACAGACAACATATGGGCTACAAAATGACCACCGAGTCCCAAGAGGTCTGTTGGTCCAAGTCAGTGCCAAGGGAAATTTTTCTCCCCAAAGCAAGTCTGCCTGGTGCTACTGTTTGATTCAAACCAGCTCAGGTAACCTCTTATTGGTCAGTTTGAATCGATAGGTGTCAACTATGGATGTAGCTTAATTAGCATGTCAATACATGCATGAACCTATCAGCCAAAAATTGCCGAACCAGTTCTTTTCCAACCCAACACACATAACCTCAGTAGATGGGTGTGTAGCAGACTAGGAGTTCACAACCTGTACCACTTTCATTTACGAATTATCTCAATTACCACCTGGTGGTATGTGTGGGTTGGCAGCCAACTGTGTTAAAAAAAGCCAGGAAAAAGCCATGTAAATAAATAGTTTTTATCACCTTTTGGGGCTGTCTTGTATGCCTTGTGCTAATCAGGACTGAGTAATTTTAGGTAGCAACAATTTAAGTTGGGGTATATGTCAGTGTGCAACCTCAAAGGTGTGGACCCCTGCTATAGACAGTCTGATTCTGATTGTTAAATGGTTCTATGTAATTTAGAGATCAAATACAATTTAACTATTGCACTACAATGTAGTGACCTACTCTTACTCCTCAGAATCTACATGGTTCTCAGAAGTGTAGCAAATGCATCTTTTTCCCATCTGTGTTTAATGTACACCACATTCCTGTCCTCACTCCAGGCCCGGTTCTGGAACACCAGGCACTTACTTGAGATGAGGACTTTGAAATCTCTTTAGATCAGGACAGACTAAGTGGAAGTTCAGGTGAGACCAGCTGAAGTGTTATCACAATATGTAGTCATGGGTCAAAAGAGTGAGATAGGTCAGAAGCCACAAAGAGGCAGAGAGGGGTCAGGTTGGGACAAGCAAAAGAAAAGACATGGACAAGCGAAATATACTAGGGTAACCAAGCAGGAATGGGTGACAGGAAAAAGGGGTGCTCTGGTGGTGGGAGTTCTTTTTTTTATTTTAAAACTGTTGTAGTGGCTGGAGCTATTGTATCCCGCATACTGGGGACTATCCAACGAGAGGGTCTCCAAACTGATTCATCACTACTTCTGGGCTGCTTCTGAACTCTTTGTGGCCAGGTAACCTTCACATCCTAAACTAGGAAAGCCCACTCCTCTTCCTCTTCTAAGATTAAGTTTAACTGACATGCGGCACCTATGTCCCCTCTCCCACCATCTCTTGCTCGTCACCTCTTTTCTTTGAGCACAACTCTCAATTGTTACATAGTCATTGCCACTAAGCAACCCCAACATAAACACTGGCCATACTGATTTTAAGAGTGCCAGAAGTTCTGGGGGTCTAGACCCCTGGACCATCCCCTTGTGTGCGCCCCTGATTATAACTAATATAATTTATCTTTTTCTTCCAAATCTGCCTACTGAATTGACTTTCAGTTCATGCACATTACATCATAACGGTCAGAGGTCTCCACTGACTAAACATCATTTTTTGGGGGCAAGCATTCTCCTAAGTATGAATAGGGGATTCATTGAATTGTGCCCATTCTTGAATCTTTTGTTCACGTTCACTTGGAAGAAGGAGAATATAGGGTTAAACGTTGTGAGGATATGAGCTAAATACCTGTATGTATTATGTATCTCTATGTGGAGAGCTTATTTTTGTGGGCTAATTATAACTACCAATGGATACATCTAATGGGTGGTTTAGCCTCTTACAATTAGTTTTTGCTTTATGCACATGCACCATATTGTTGGTTTACTAAAGCAGAACACAGGGGAACAGAAATGGATGGGGCCAGGTTCCACATAAACACTTTTGTAGCTGGTCCTGTTACCTGCAAGGTGATCCCCGACATCCCCCAGGGGCAGTTGGGGGAGGACAATCTTTTGGCATTGTGGGGCTTGTTTGGGTGCATCACAGACAGGGTTATTGGTCGTTAAGTGTATTGTGGCCAACAGGGCCAAGCGTCTTTAACTTGGCCATTCACCTTACACCCGATGGTGATTTGTCAATTACTGAATCAAGACAGCCCTGTCCCATTGCCCCATGCCCGTGATGGTGTTACCTTCTGCCTGTTAACTGATAATTCCTGTTTGCTAGTGATGATCTGGAGGGGGGGAGCAATCCGGTTTAGAAGCCCTCCAGACAGATAGCGCCCTGTAACTGGCACTCCTGAAAGATGTATACAGCTACAGCCACCATGAACTGGTATAGATGTCCCTTGGAAAAAAAAGAAAATACCTTTTTAAAATACAAAAAAATACAATTCTGTGAGAATCTCACCTGTAGAATTGGTATTATATGCATACAGCACGTCCTGCTCCAGAACATATTCATAACGTATGGGTATACCTCCGCCTTCAGCGCCGTGCACTGCAGATCATGAAGAAAACAAGCTCCTCCGCTCCTCCCACAATCCCCAGCATTGAAAAGCAGTGAGAAGAGAAGCCAGGAGAAACAAACCACCCAGAATGTCTGGCAATAACACCAAGTGAGTACAATCACCATACAGGGGATCCAGAACAAAGTGAAACCAGGGTGGGGTGGAGCAGGACGTGCTGTATGCATATAATACCAATTCTACAGGTGAGATTCTCACAGAATTGTATTATTCTAAGCATACAGCACGTCCTGCTCCAGAACATATTCATAACGTATGGGACATCCAATAGCAGTGTCCACAATAGGGTGGGATCCCCGTGAAAAGGCACAGCCAACAGTAAAGCGCTGTCACCCTTAACCATGCTATCAACAACGAAAGCAATGCTCTAACCTCAACCTTTGAACCTTGTAAAGGGAGAACTGAGCGCAAGCAGCGGACTAGCCAGCTTGATCGCCAGAACATAGTGCTACAGGGCAAGCCAAGCACTAATAGAAAAGGAATGAAAAACATTAGGGAGGAAGAATCTTCCTCTAAAAGGATAGGCCAAAATAACTGCCTAACCATGCTGCTACAAGAGGGGGTAGCCATGGTAACTCAAAACTTTTCCCAACGGGGAATACATGTCCAGGTCGCAGACGGAACCAACAGAAGTGCTAACAACAATATTCAGCAGAGCCGAAAGAGTCCTGCAGGTCCGGAAGGACGACCAACCGAATAGGACCAGGCCGGAGGGCCCTTAGTCCATGGAAACAATCAATCCAGTACTTCAAGAAGGGGGCACCGGTAGACCCCAAGATAAGATCCCATCAGGGACGAGACAGTTCCGGCAGATCTCTAACCCCGGTAGGGGGGCACAGATCCCTTTCATCTCATAGTAATTTAGACCATAGTCCCGAGACCAGAGGATCCGTCCAAGGCAGAAAGGACGAAATAACGCCTGAATCCAACTTAGTGTGAGGCGGGAACCCTCACCTCATGGTATAGATCTATACCAAGGCATGTATATATATAAGAAATATATATAATGATTAGGACCACCAATAGTGCCGTTCCTTATGGCACACCACTGACTGGAGGAATCTCCCCAGAAGAGCAACCTGATGGAAGGAGCCGGTCAGACAGGGACCTGACTAGGACCTGTGGGAACCCTTGGTAGGGCTTCAGAATAAGTCCTCCCCCAAAGGGGGAACTAGGGATCCCCCAGGAATGCACCTGAGCAGACCCTGAGGAATGCAAACAAAAGATTGGATCAGGTCTCGTATTAGAAGAACAGATCAGGCCCCAAACGTAGACCGAGTCAAGTAGTGAGCCCATACCTAACACTGCTTGTAGGACCCTAATCCCAGGAGCAGATATCGTCCCACCAGGGAAGGAGCTTAGACCCAGTGAATAGCATAGGGACAAAATAAGCTAAACCAGCGTGGCAGAAGGAAGAAAATAAAGAGGAAGACAAGGTCCAGAGCCTCCAAGGAACAAGACACCCCAAGATCTGTCATCTCCAGCAGGGTAAGCCCCAGATCCTGCCAACGCTAAAGTAGGTCTAAAGTAAAGGCACCATTCTATGTTAAAAAAATAGTCCTCATGAGGGAACTTACCGTCCAGCTGTACTCAGCAGAGCTCCCTGAGAACCCACACCCCACCCCACAGCCGCCAATCAGCTCACCAGAAGCGATGCTGTCTGGAGGAATCACTATACAGGACGGAGGACCAGAGGCCTCATACCGGTAAACTCCTTATAGCCAAGGAAAACAAGGCACTAAGGCACTGGGTGAAGCCTACTCCCGGTGCAATCCAGGAACTAGAGGGTGGAGCAGAGTAGAGCTCCGGTTTTGTCAAGTTCCATCCCACAACCACTTTGTGAGGGAACAGGAGGGCCTGATAGGTCCCCTGTAAAATGCCCCTTGGTGCCGTGTGAGTCATCACACCCTTCCTGAGCCCAGTGCGAACAAGGGCACAACAGGGGCTTAGTTTAAGCTTCAACGGTGTCAGTGATCACCAATACCCAGCCGTAGAGGGCTCAATATCCAGAAGGCTCCTTAGAGCCTAGAAAGAAAGGCGAACACGCCACCAGAGGCCAGAGGACCCCTGGGGCATGGGGCACAGACAGCCCTGTCAAGGGCGCCAGGCTGAAAGCTTATGGTACAGATGCCACATCCCCCTAGGGGTTAGGCAGATAGACTCCCTCAACCTTGAAGGGAGAGAGGGGCAGACCCGCTCAGGGGCCCCAGTTTCTATGTGATAATGGCGTTCTGCAGGGAAGCCATACCTGACAGGCCCAGTTAAGCCTGCACCCATGCCCGGAGAAGGGCATGGAACCGTAGTCCTCCCAACCGACTCAGGGAAGGGCCACCCAGCAAACACCGTTCCATATCTGGAGGAACTATCCCCTAAGGCCACCAGAGCGAGGCAGGATGCCTCCTGATAGGAGTAAGGTGCTGAGGCTATCCCCTCACCCAGGTGGGTGAGGGCGTCCCATCATGCATGAGGGAATTCAGGGAAGGAAATGGGCTTAGCCCGACCGGAGGGCCCCGGGCATTGAAAGTCACTCTTGGGACAGGATACCGAACCAGACCCAGCAGGGGGCAACCCCGGTTCCTGCTTAACAGAATGATATGGAGGAGGAGGAGGGGTATCCCTGCTCCGCGGGGGGCGCAATGGCCGCCTCTGACTGGGTGGACTGTCCTGTTTCTCAAATAAGTCCAGACGTGCCCCAAACAGGCGATGCCCTTTAAAGGGAAGCCCCGTCAAGATCCTTTTAGCATCATCGTCTGCCCCCCACTGATGAAGCCAGAGCAGGCGACGTATAGCTACCACTTGGGCAGAAGTCCTCGCACACATTTTGATGGTGTCATCCAAGGCCAAAAGGATCAATTTAACAAAAATATCGCAGCTCGAGAGTGCGTAAAACACCTCCCAGGGTAAGTCTTCAGGCTGATGTTCCAGTATCTTTCTTATAAGAGCCTTAGCGGCCACTGCCGTGATAGCCGCGGCACAAACAGGGCGTAGTGCCGTGCCAGCACAGGTAAAGGCGTGGGAAGCAAGCCTATCGATACGCCGGTCCTCGGCGTCCTGCAGGGAGCTGTAAGCCGGAGATGTAAGGAAGGGGGGGTTGGGGACCCCAATAATCGGAGCGTCCACTAATGGGGACGAGGACCAAATATCTACCATCTCGGGGGGAAAAGGGTATTTCCAAGCCCAGTCCTCCGGGGTCTTTTGAAGAGCAGCGGGACATTCCCACCCTTTAAGAACAAGAGTATGGACGTGAGCCTGCTCGAGAAATTCCAAGCGCGCAGGCGCAGTATGAAAACGCCCCCCTCTCGGCCTGGGGACCGCACCGGGAGGCGAAACGGACAATACATTAAAAATCCTGAGTAACATCCCGCCAATATCAAGCTGGTCCCAGTCATCCTGACCAGCATCATCCTGACCCCTCGGTCTCTCGTCAGAGGAGCCTAGGTCAGAGAACAGGTCCCCTTCTTCCGACGTGGCGCTAGCACGTGTAGAAAAGGACTCCTCCGAGTCCATAGCGCAGGCCGAAGCAGCGGGAGTACAAGGCCGTTGTCTATCTGGGCCGATCCGGCCAGACAAACCTTCCACAATCTGGGCCAGCGTGGGCCGCCTAGGAGAGGGATCTATTTGTAACTCGCCACTTGTACAAGACTCAACAGGAGTGAGGTTTAAGGGGCGAGAAGGTGCGAGGAACAACCGCAAGCGTCGCTCGCAATTCCAGCGTCTGTTCAGAACAAGACGCGCAGACCCTTGCCCCGTCCGCCTCAGCATGGGGGAGACCGCACGATATACACAGCCGGTCCTGTCCCAAAGGGACCCCGGCAACACAATCCTGAGATGCCTCCATATGGTGATTGTTTAAATATAGGGTGTCGATAGGGATTTATGCCGTAAGCAACCCTGGATGCCCCAACTACCCGCTGATCAGTGTGGGAGATTTTTGGGAAGGCCCGCTCCTTATACGTATGAGTATAGCAATTGTAGGGATCTTCCCGGGGGATGGTGTGTTTGGACACAGCTCACGGCAGACTCAGATGGTATAAAAGCAGATCTTGGTGTTTATTCATGGCATAAACAGTCCAGCAAACAAAACATCCAGCAACCACGTGCTTCTTTTGTGTACAAACAAAATAAAGACCTAGCCCGTCTGGGCGCTTACTAACAGGTTCTTCTCACCTATCTGCCACTTTCAAAACACGGCGTTCGCCTAGATATCACAGGGTGAGTTTTTTAGCTCCAGCAGTGGCTGCGTTCGCAGCTTCCTTCAAACACACACAGGCTGTTCATTCCTGGCTGAGAGCAATAGCCTGCAGTCTCTGCAGAGCTTTTACCTCCCAGGCTAATTAGGATCAGAGCTCACCTGATTCAAAACCCAAACTGGATCGGGGAGGTGTGGAATGACAGGTCCTTCTACCAAACCTACCTGCCATTCCATATAAATCCAGGCCCGGCAAAATTAAACAACACCTCAGCAGCATATCACTGCTGGGAAACAAATCAATCCTGGACTTACCATCTCACCCAGCGTAGTAACCTAGGTGAAATGTACACCCCCTCGATCACTTCTCCAGTGACATGTCTACACAATGTATACGTATATAGTCAATATATGGATAGGTATATATGTATATGAGGCCGGGAGAGGCCACCGGAAACTCAGCGTCTGAAAGACACAATGGGAAAGAGATGTCAGGAACATGCGCAGATGGGCAGACAATAATGAGAGGGATTCGCCCGCGAGGGCACTTACAGCTCAGGTGGAGGAGGAGACCGCCACGACGTGTGCGCGTGAAGCTAACCAAAATGGCGCCCGGCGAAGCTCGAAGGGCGGGCTAAATACTCCCCGTGACGTTGAAGCGCACCGAACTAAGGCTCCGCCCATTCTAAAGAGCACGAAGCTCTGAAGAAAAAAATTAAGGCCTATGCAACCAACAGGCCTAAAGTACCGTAGAGAGGACCGACAATAAGCGCGGGCACCGCGGCAACAACACCAAGTGGCAAACAAGGTAAAAAACACATAGTGGCAGACGAGATAAGGAGCAAGCAGCGCGGCCCTGACATCTCTAAGCTAATAAAGGGCAGAATAGAAGCCACGAGTGTGACACACCGGTACACTGGGACCGCCACACGAGTACCCTCCCCCCCTCTCTTTTCCCCCCAAGTGGACGGGGAAAAGGGGAAGAATGGCAACCCGATAATAGGGTCCAGCACTACGCGGGGTATGGGACAATAATGCGGGAGGGGCATCCCTTGGAGGCTTACCATCAGCCTAAACCGCCTACCCTATGGTTGGGGAATTGCGGTGGAGTCTAGCTCCATAAGCACACCAGGTGCTGCCTACCTTCACCCGACCCACGCAGCCCAGGCTGGGAGGCATAAATTCACAATGAGGACGGGTGGAAATAGTCCCGCAGGGCCTCGGGCTGTCAAGCCCCGCTCGCCTGCGAGAGCGTGATACTTCATGTCTTCGCAGTCTCAGCACTGCAGAGAAATCTGGGGGATTGTGGGAGGTCCTCCGGTATATGTAGGGCCAGGAGGAGCTTGTTTTCTTCATGATCTGCAGTGCACGGCACTGAAGGCGGAGGTATACCCATACGTTATGAATATGTTCTGGAGCAGGACGTGCTGTATGCTTAGAATATAAGAACTCGCCATTGCCGCTTCCCCCCTTCATCTGTCCACCACCACCACCATACTCCCCTGCTTGGGGGCTCCCTCATAGTCTGGCATGCTGAGATCTTCTGGATTCCAAGTAGCCACCTTGCAGCCACCCCGCCGGCATCTGTAGTGCTTCCTTGGCATCCTGCCAAGCTAAACCTGGGAATCCCCCTCCTCTGTGTTGTGATGCCAAGGAAGGAGGAGGGGAGACTCACTATAGATGCTAGCAGGGTGTTTGCAGAAGTGTCTCTATGGGTGGCATCCTCTGTGCAGGTTCACCAGGTGATCTTATGGATATATAAGATCACCTGACAGGACTGCACAGAGGATGCCACCCGGTGTGGGACAGATGAAGGAAGAAACGGCAATTTTGATTTTACGGTTCCAAGGAACTCGTATACCAGTTCAAAAGGTAGTAGTGTCTGCCATGACAACTGCCAGCATTGGCAGGTAGCATGCTGGATAATTTGACCCGGATCTTGCTGGTATGCAGAATGGGGCAAACCAGAGCAATTCATATCTAGCTTAGGCCCAGATACAAAACCCATTACTACTGTTCACTCTCTGCTTTATCTGTCTTTTGAAAACAAAAACAAGCCTGTTCTAGTCCTTGGATACTGAGATATCTCTTCCTGTTTGGTTTAGACCCTGGTTCTTTCCTAACCATTCCCATGCCATCACAGTCTTGGTTTTGCCCTGGTTGTACATCTGCATTTATGGTCTCAGGCCTTAGGATCCTCAGGATCCTCAGGAAGGATCCTTTATGTTCCTAACCTGGGAGGTGGGGGGGAGGTGCTAGAATGGCATTTAGCACCTTCCAAGTGAGGACAATTTAGATGATTGCTGCAGTTTAAGATTTGGGGGTTGTCATCTTAACTAAGGCCAGCGGTTGGCCAGGGCATTATATTTTGCACAAGAAACACCCACCCAGCTCTGTAAGCGACAATAAAGCTGCTGGGGAGAAATGGTTATTTCAATATGTTATTATTGTTATTATTAATAATGTTTATTTATATAGCGCCCTCATCTTCCGTAGGGCTTTACAAGGTATGCTTTACAAGATAAAGAGGAGCAAGTACAGGGAACAATACAAAATTAGATGGCACGAAGTTTAAACCAAGTGTTGTGAGCACAGGAGACAATAGGAAGGAGGGCCCTGCCCTTGCGAGCTTACAGTCTATAGGATGGGGGTGGAGATGAAAGGTAGGGATCACAAGTGGTAGAACTTGAGTTGGGCTGCATGTGCCATTTGAAGGTTATAGGAATTGCTTAAGCCAGGTCATATGCTTGTCTGAAGAAGTGAGTTTTGAGGGCACAGTGTGAGGACGTAACCAAGGAGGGAGGACAGGCAGAGCGGAGGTTGCGCTTGGGTTGGTAATGCTGGATCACAGATGAAATGTAGGAAGGGGCCTGGTTAGAGAGAGCTTTGTAGGTAAGTGTTAGAAGTTTGTGTAGAGCACGCTCTCTGAGGAGCGAGGTGGGTTCTTGGACCTAGGGTAGGGCATCCCATGTCGGTGAGGCATGTGTGGGTGGAGATGCACTTACTGGCTTCAGTCGGCGCTGATCTCCATTGGTGACACTCTTAGGTGAACTCAACATGGTCTTTATTAATAGGCTTCCATCCATGGTAAAACAGCAAAGTTCAGTACAGGCATAATCCACTTGTCACATCTGAACTCTATGGGAGGCAGGTAACCAGTGGAGGGATTGACAGAGGGGGGCAGCACTGGAGAAGCGAGAGGAGAGATGGATGAGGCGAGCAGCAGAGTTTAGTATAGATTGGAGGAGTGCCAGTCTGTTTATTGGCAAACCACAGAGGAGGGTGTACTAAGATTTTAATGGTATAATGTGAGAGGAGGGGACGGATGCGGGAGATATTTTTGAGTTGAAGATGGCAGGAGGTGGCCTGGGAGTGAATGTGAGGTGTGAATGAGAGAGAGGAGTCCAAAATGACTCCCAGACACCGAGCTTGATGAGTTGTGGTTGTTGTAAGAGTATTTACAGAGATTGTGGTGTTAGAGAGGGCAGGGAGATGGTGGGAAATGACAAGTTCTGTTGTGTCCATGTTCAGTTTAAGGGAGCGAGATGAGGAAGAGATGGCTGTTAGACAGTCAGGAAGACGAGAGAGGAGGGAGGAGAGATTTGGGCCAGAGAGGTAGATCTGAGCGTCATCTGCGTAAAAGTGATATTGAAAAGAAAAACAAGCCTGTTCTAGTACTTGGATACTGAGATATCTCTTCCTGCTTGGTTTTGACCCTGTTTTTTTCTGACCATTCCCATGCCATCACATGGTCTCAGGCCTCAAGATTAGGGATGAGCGAATCGATCCGGACGAACCCGGATTCGATCCGAATTTCATGAAAAATTCGATTCGGATCGAATCCGAATTTCCCCGCGATTCGATCGCTCGAAGTTTTCCTTTAACATCCATTCATTTACATTTACAGGCATTCTAAGATGGCGGACGGGACATGTCCAGACATCAACCCCGCGCCAGTGCAAGCTGGGACAGTCACATGCAGCCTATCAGCAGCCAGCAAGCCCGGTGACGTCACAGCGCTATTTAAGTCGGCCATCTTGCTTTTCCTTCCTCATTTCTCTATTGCATTCGTGAGAGACAGAACGCTGTAGTGAGGGAGAGAGGCAGTTAGACAGGCAGGGACAGACAGGGACAGGCTGGAGACAGGCAGGAGACAGGCAGGAGACAGACAGAAAGTCAGCGAAAAACAGGGAAAGTTAGTAAAAATCGGAGGCAGTCACAGGGAGATTTTTTTTTTTTCATCCAGCCTGAGTGTTTGTTACTGGCTGGCTGACTGGCTTTGTTAGCGTTTTCAGGCTGCTTATACACTAACTGAGGCATCCCATTCTGTGACTACACCAGCCTCTATTTAAGACCATATAACCATTTGCACTTATTCTAATTGAAATTAGGCCTGATAAAGACACTTTTGCTGTGCATAGCACTACTGGTCCCTGCCAGGTGCACTCCTTTTTGGGATATCCCATTCTGTGACTACAGCAGCCTCTATTTAAGACCATATAACCATTTGCACTTATTCTAATTGAAATTAGGCCTGATAAAGACACTTTTGCTGTGCATATTCTTACTGCTGCCTGCCAGGTGCACTCCTGTTGGGGCATCCCATTCTGTGACTACACCAGCCTCTATTTAAGACCATATAACCATTTGCACTTATTCTAATTGAAATTAGGCCTGATAAAGACACTTTTGCTGTGCATAGCACTACTGGTCCCTGCCAGGTGCGCTCCTTTTTGGGGCATCCCATTCTGTGACTACAGCAGCCTCTATTTAAGACCATATAACCATTTGCACTTATTCTAATTGAAATTAGGCCTGATAAAGACACTTTTGCTGTGCATATTCTTACTGCTGCCTGCCAGGTGCACTCCTGTTGGGGAATCCCATTCTGTGACTACACCAGCCTCTATTTAAGACCATATAACCATTTGCACCTATTATAATTGAAATTAGGCCTGATAAAGACACTTTTGCTGTGCACAGCACTACTGGTCCCTGCCAGGTGCACTCCTTTTTGGGGCATCCCATTCTGTGACTACAGCAGCCTCTATTTAAGACCATATAACCATTTGCACCTATTATAATTGAAATTAGGCCTGATAAAGACACTTTTGCTGTGCATATTCTTACTGCTGCCTGCCAGCTGCACTCCTGTTGGGGCATCCCATTCTGTGACTACAGCAGCCTCTATTTAAGACCATATAACCATTTGCACCTATTATAATTGAAATTAGGCCTGATAAAGACACTTTTGCTGTGCATAGCACTACTGATCCCTGCCAGGTGCACTCCTTTTTGGGGCATCCCATTCTGTGACTACAGCAGCCTCTATTTAAGACCATATAACCATTTGCACCTATTGTAATTGAAATTAGGCCTGATAAAGACACTTTTGCTGTGCATAGCACTACTGGTCCCTGCCAGGTGCACTCCTTTTTGGGGCATCCCATTCTGTGACTACAGCAGCCTCTATTTAAAACCATATAACCATTTGCACTTATTCTAATTGAAATTAGGCCTGATAAAGACACTTTTGCTGTGCATATTCTTACTGCTGCCTGCCAGGTGCACTCCTTTTTGGGGCATCCCATTCTGTGACTACACCAGCCTCTATTTAAGACCATATAACCATTTGCACCTATTATAATTGAAATTAGGCCTGGTAAAGACACTTTTGCTGTGCATAGCACTACTGGTCCCTGCCAGGTGCACTCCTTTTTGGGGCATCCCATTCTGTGACTACAGCAGCCTCTATTTAAGACCATATAACCATTTGCACTTATTCTAATTGAAATTAGGCCTGATAAAGACACTTTTGCTGTGCATATTCTTACTGCTGCCTGCCAGGTGCACTCCTGTTGGGGCATCCCACTCTGTGACTACACCAGCCTCTATTTAAGACCATATAACCATTTGCACCTATTATAATTGAAATTAGGCCTGATAAAGACACTTTTGCTGTGCATAGCACTACTGGTCCCTGCCAGGTGCACTCCTTTTTGGGGCATCCCATTCTGTGACTACAGCAGCCTCTATTTAAGACCATATAACCATTTGCACTTATTCTAATTGAAATTAGGCCTGATAAAGACACCTTTGCTGTGCATATTCTTACTGCTGCCTGCCAGGTGCACTCCTGTTGGGGCATCCCATTCTGTGACTACACCAGCCTCTATTTAAGACCATATAACCATTTGCACTTATTCTAATTGAAATTAGGCCTGATAAAGACACCTTTGCTGTGCATAGCACTACTGGTCCCTGCCAGGTGCACTCCTTTTTGGGGCATCCCATTCTGTGACTACAGCAGCCTCTATTTAAGACCATATAACCATTTGCACTTATTCTAATTGAAATTAGGCCTGATAAAGACACTTTTGCTGTGCATATTCTTACTGCTGCCTGCCAGGTGCACTCCTGTTGGGGCATCCCATTCTGTGACTACACCAGCCTCTATTTAAGACCATATAACCATTTGCACTTATTCTAATTGAAATTAGGCCTGATAAAGACACCTTTGCTGTGCATAGCACTACTGGTCCCTGCCAGGTGCACTCCTTTTTGGGGCATCCCATTCTGTGACTACAGCAGCCTCTATTTAAGACCATATAACCATTTGCACTTATTCTAATTGAAATTAGGCCTGATAAAGACACCTTTGCTGTGCATATTCTTACTGCTGCCTGCCAGGTGCACTCCTGTTGGGGCATCCCATTCTGTGACTACACCAGCCTCTATTTAAGACCATATAACCATTTGCACTTATTCTAATTGAAATTAGGCCTGATAAAGACACCTTTGCTGTGCATAGCACTACTGGTCCCTGCCAGGTGCACTCCTTTTTGGGGCATCCCATTCTGTGACTACAGCAGCCTCTATTTAAGACCATATAACCATTTGCACCTATTATAATTGAAATTAGGCCTGATAAAGACACTTTTGCTGTGCATAGCACTACTGGTCCCTGCCAGGTGCACTCCTTTTTGGGGCATCCCATTCTGTGACTACAGCAGCCTCTATTTAAGACCATATAACCATTTGCACTTATTCTAATTGAAATTAGGCCTGATAAAGACACTTTTGCTGTGCATAGCACTACTGGTCCCTGCCAGGTGCACTCCTTTTTGGGGCATCCCATTCTGTGACTACAGCAGCCTCTATTTAAGACCATATAACCATTTGCACCTATTATAATTGAAATTAGGCCTGATAAAGACACTTTTGCTGAGCATAGCACTACTGGTCCCTGCCAGGTGCACTCCTTTTTGGGGCATCCCATTCTGTGACTACACCAGCCTCTATTTAAGACCATATAACCATTTGCACCTATTATAATTGAAATTAGGCCTGATAAAGACACTTTTGCTGTGCATAGCACTACTGGTCCCTGCCAGGTGCACTCCTTTTTGGGGCATCCCATTCTGTGACTACAGCAGCCTCTATTTAAGACCATATAACCATTTGCACTTATTCTAATTGAAATTAGGCCTGATAAAGACACTTTTGCTGTGCATATTCTTACTGCTGCCTGCCAGGTGCACTCCTGTTGGGGCATCCCATTCTGTGACTACAGCAGCCTCTATTTAAGACCATATAACCATTTGCACCTATTATAATTGAAATTAGGCCTGATAAAGACACTTTTGCTGTGCATAGCACTACTGGTCCCTGCCAGGTGCACTCCTTTTTGGGGCATCCCATTCTGTGACTACACCAGCCTCTATTTAAGACCATATAACCATTTGCACTTATTCTAATTGAAATTAGGCCTGATAAAGACACCTTTGCTGTGCATAGCACTACTGGTCCCTGCCAGGTGCACTCCTTTTTGGGGCATCCCATTCTGTGACTACAGCAGCCTCTATTTAAGACCATATAACCATTTGCACTTATTCTAATTGAAATTAGGCCTGATAAAGACACCTTTGCTGTGCATATTCTTACTGCTGCCTGCCAGGTGCACTCCTGTTGGGGCATCCCATTCTGTGACTACACCAGCCTCTATTTAAGACCATATAACCATTTGCACTTATTCTAATTGAAATTAGGCCTGATAAAGACACTTTTGCTGTGCATAGCACTACTGGTCCCTGCCAGGTGCACTCCTTTTTGGGGCATCCCATTCTGTGACTACAGCAGCCTCTATTTAAGACCATATAACCATTTGCACCTATTATAATTGAAATTAGGCCTGATAAAGACACTTTTGCTGTGCATAGCACTACTGGTCCCTGCCAGGTGCACTCCTTTTTGGGGCATCCCATTCTGTGACTACAGCAGCCTCTATTTAAGACCATATAACCATTTGCACTTATTCTAATTGAAATTAGGCCTGATAAAGACACTTTTGCTGTGCATATTCTTACTGCTGCCTGCCAGGTGCACTCCTGTTGGGGCATCCCATTCTGTGACTACACCAGCCTCTATTTAAGACCATATAACCATTTGCACTTATTCTAATTGAAATTAGGCCTGATAAAGACACTTTTGCTGTGCATAGCACTACTGGTCCCTGCCAGGTGCACTCCTTTTTTGGGCATCCCATTCTATGACTACAGCAGCCTCTATTTAAGACCATATAACCATTTGCACCTATTATAATTGAAATTAGGCCTGATAAAGACACTTTTGCTGTGCATAGCACTACTGGTCCCTGCCAGGTGCACTCCTTTTTGGGGCATCCCATTCTGTGACTACATCAGCCTCTATTTAAGACCATATAACCATTTGCACCTATTTTAATTGAAATTAGGCCTGATAAAGACACTTTTGCTGTGCATAGCACTACTGGTCCCTGCCAGGTGCACTCCTTTTTGGGGCATCCCATTCTGTGACTACACCAGCCTCTATTTAAGACCATATAACCATTTGCACTTATTCTAATTGAAATTAGGCCTGATAAAGACACTTTTGCTGTGCATATTCTTACTGCTGCCTGCCAGGTGCACTCCTTTTTGGGGCATCCCATTCTGTGACTACAGCAGCCTCTATTTAAGACCATATAACCATTTGCACCTATTATAATTGAAATTAGGCCTGATAAAGACACTTTTGCTGTGCATAGCACTACTGGTCCCTGCCAGGTGCACTCCTTTTTGGGGCATCCCATTCTGTGACTACACCAGCCTCTATTTAAGACCATATAACCATTTGCACTTATTCTAATTGAAATTAGGCCTGATAAAGACTCTTTTGCTGTGCATATTCTTACTGCTGCCTGCCAGGTGCACTCCTGTTGGGGCATCCCATTCTGTGACTACACCAGCCTCTATTTAAGACCACATAACCATTTGCACTTATTCTAATTGAAATTAGGCCTGATAAAGACACCTTTGCTGTGCATAGCACTACTGGTCCCTGCCAGGTGCACTCCTTTTTGGGGCATCCCATTCTGTGACTACAGCAGCCTCTATTTAAGACCATATAACCATTTGCACCTATTATAATTGAAATTAGGCCTGATAAAGACACTTTTGCTGTGTATAGCACTACTGGTCCCTGCCAGGTGCACTCCTTTTTGGGGCATCCCATTCTGTGACTACAGCAGCCTCTATTTAAGACCATATAACCATTTGCACTTATTCTAATTGAAATTAGGCCTGATAAAGACACTTTTGCTGTGCATATTCTTACTGCTGCCTGCCAGGTGCACTCCTGTTGGGGCATCCCATTCTGTGACTACACCAGCCTCTATTTAAGACCATATAACCATTTGCACTTATTATAATTGAAATTAGGCCTGATAAAGACACTTTTGCTGTGCATATTCTTACTGCTGCCTGCCAGGTGCACTCCTTTTTGGTTCATCCCATTCTGTGACTACAGCAGCCTCTATTTAAGACCATATAACCATTTGCACTTATTCTAATTGAAATTAGGCCTGATAAAGACACTTTTGCTGTGCATAGCACTACTGGTCCCTGCCAGGTGCACTCCTTTTTGGGGCATCCCATTCTGTGACTACAGTAGCCTCTATTTAAGACCATATAACCATTTGCACTTATTCTAATTGAAAATAGGCCTGATAAAGACACTTTTGCTGTGCATAGCACTACTGGTCCCTGCCAGGTGCACTCCTTTTTGGGGCATCCCATTCTGTGACTACAGCAGCCTCTATTTAAGACCATATAACCATTTGCACTTATTCTAATTGAAATTAGGCCTGATAAAGACACCTTTGCTGTTCATATTCTTACTGCTGCCTGCCAGGTGCACTCCTGTTGGGGCATCCCATTCTGTGACTACACCAGCCTCTATTTAAGACCATATAACCATTTGCACTTATTCTAATTGAAATTAGGCCTGATAAAGACACCTTTGCTGTGCATAGCACTACTGGTCCCTGCCAGGTGCACTCCTTTTTGGGGCATCCCATTCTGTGACTACAGCAGCCTCTATTTAAGACCATATAACCATTTGCACCTATTATAATTAAAATTAGGCCTGATAAAGACACTTTTGCTGTGCATAGCACTACTGGTCCCTGCCAGGTGCACTCCTTTTTGGGGCATCCCATTCTGTGACTACAGCAGCCTCTATTTAAGACCATATAACCATTTGCACTTATTCTAATTGAAATTAGGCCTGATAAAGACACTTTTGCTGTGCATATTCTTACTGCTGCCTGCCAGGTGCACTCCTGTTGGGGCATCCCATTCTGTGACTACACCAGCCTCTATTTAAGACCATATAACCATTTGCACTTATTCTAATTGAAATTAGGCCTGATAAAGACACCTTTGCTGTGCATATCACTACTGGTCCCTGCCAGGTGCACTCCTTTTTGGGGCATCCCATTCTGTGACTACAGCAGCCTCTATTTAAGACCATATAACCATTTGCACCTATTATAATTGAAATTAGGCCTGATAAAGACACTTTTGCTGTGCATAGCACTACTGGTCCCTGCCAGGTGCACTCCTTTTTGGGGCATCCCATTCTGTGACTACAGCAGCCTCTATTTAAGACCATATAACCATTTGCACTTATTCTAATTGAAATTAGGCCTGATAAAGACACTTTTGCTGTGCATATTCTTACTGCTGCCTGCCAGGTGCACTCCTGTTGGGGCATCCCATTCTGTGACTACACCAGCCTCTATTTAAGACCATATAACCATTTGCACTTATTCTAATTGAAATTAGGCCTGATAAAGACACTTTTGCTGTGCATAGCACTACTGGTCCCTGCCAGGTGCACTCCTTTTTGGGGCATCCCATTCTGTGACTACAGCAGCCTCTATTTAAGACCATATAACCATTTGCACCTATTATAATTGAAATTAGGCCTGATAAAGACACTTTTGCTGTGCATAGCACTACTGGTCCCTGCCAGGTGCACTCCTTTTTGGGGCATCCCATTCTGTGACTACAGCAGCCTCTATTTAAGACCATATAACCATTTGCACCTATTATAATTGAAATTAGGCCTGATAAAGACACTTTTGCTGTGCATAGCACTACTGGTCCCTGCCAGGTGCACTCCTTTTTGGGGCATCCCATTCTGTGACTACACCAGCCTCTATTTAAGACCATATAATCATTTGCACTTATTCTAATTGAAATTAGGCCTGATAAAGACACCTTTGCTGTGCATATTCTTACTGCTGCCTGCCAGGTGCACTCCTGTTGGGGCATCCCATTCTGTGACTACACCAGCCTCTATTTAAGACCATATAACCATTTGCACTTATTCTAATTGAAATTAGGCCTGATAAAGACACTTTTGCTGTGCATAGCACTACTGGTCCCTGCCAGGTGCACTCCTTTTTGGGGCATCCCATTCTGTGACTACAGCAGCCTCTATTTAAGACCATATAACCATTTGCACTTATTCTAATTGAAATTAGGCCTGATAAAGACACCTTTGCTGTGCATAGCACTACTGGTCCCTGCCAGGTGCACTCCTTTTTGGGGCATCCCATTCTGTGACTACAGCAGCCTCTATTTAAGACCATATAACCATTTGCACCTATTATAATTGAAATTAGGCCTGATAAAGACACTTTTGCTGTGCATAGCACTACTGGTCCCTGCCAGGTGCACTCCTTTTTGGGGCATCCCATTCTGTGACTACAGCAGCCTCTATTTAAGACCATATAACCATTTGCACCTATTATAATTGAAATTAGGCCTGATAAAGACACTTTTGCTGTGCATAGCACTACTGGTCCCTGCCAGGTGCACTCCTTTTTGGGGCATCCCATTCTGTGACTACACCAGCCTCTATTTAAGACCATATAACCATTTGCACTTATTCTAATTGAAATTAGGCCTGATAAAGACACCTTTGCTGTGCATAGCACTACTGGTCCCTGCCAGGTGCACTCCTTTTTGGGGCATCCCATTCTGTGACTACAGCAGCCTCTATTTAAGACCATATAACCATTTGCACTTATTCTAATTGAAATTAGGCCTGATAAAGACACCTTTGCTGTGCATATTCTTACTGCTGCCTGCCAGGTGCACTCCTGTTGGGGCATCCCATTCTGTGACTACACCAGCCTCTATTTAAGACCATATAACTATTTGCACTTATTCTAATTGAAATTAGGCCTGATAAAGACACTTTTGCTGTGCATAGCACTACTGGTCCCTGCCAGGTGCACTCCTTTTTGGGGCATCCCATTCTATGACTACAGCAGCCTCTATTTAAGACCATATAACCATTTGCACCTATTATAATTCAAATTAGGCCTGATAAAGACACTTTTGCTGTGCATAGCACTACTGGTCCCTGCCAGGTGCACTCCTTTTTGGGGCATCCCATTCTGTGACTACAGCAGCCTCTATTTAAGACCATATAACCATTTGCACCTATTATAATTGAAATTAGGCCTGATAAAGACACTTTTGCTGTGCATAGCACTACTGGTCCCTGCCAGGTGCACTCCTTTTTGGGGAATCCCATTCTGTGACTACACCAGCCTCTATTTAAGACCATATAACCATTTGCACTTATTCTAATTGAAATTAGGCCTGATAAAGACACCTTTGCTGTGCATAGCACTACTGGTCCCTGCCAGGTGCACTCCTTTTTGGGGCATCCCATTCTGTGACTACAGCAGCCTCTATTTAAGACCATATAACCATTTGCACCTATTATAATTGAAATTAGGCCTGATAAAGACACTTTTGCTGTGCATAGCACTACTGGTCCCTGCCAGGTGCACTCCTTTTTGGGGCATCCCATTCTGTGACTACACCAGCCTCTATTTAAGACCATATAACCATTTGCACCTATTATAATTGAAATTAGGCCTGATAAAGACACTTTTGCTGTGCATAGCACTACTGGTCCCTGCCAGGTGCACTCCTTTTTGGGGCATCCCATTCTGTGACTACACCAGCCTCTATTTAAGACCATATAACCATTTGCACTTATTCTAATTGAAATTAGGCCTGATAAAGACACCTTTGCTGTGCATGTTCTTACTGCTGCCTGCCAGGTGCACTCCTGTTGGGGCATCCCATTCTGTGACTACACCAGCCTCTATTTAAGACCATATAACCATTTGCACTTATTCTAATTGAAATTAGGCCTGATAAAGACACTTTTGCTGTGCATAGCACTACTGGTCCCTGCCAGGTGCACTCCTTTTTGGGGCATCCCATTCTGTGACTACAGCAGCCTCTATTTAAGACCATATAACCATTTGCACCTATTATAATTGAAATTAGGCCTGATAAAGACACTTTTGCTGTGCATAGCACTACTGGTCCCTGCCAGGTGCACTCCTGTTGGGGCATCCCATTCTGTGACTACACCAGCCTCTATTTAAGACCATATAACCATTTGCACTTATTCTAATTGAAATTAGGCCTGATAAAGACACCTTTGCTGTGCATAGCACTACTGGTCCCTGCCAGGTGCACTCCTTTTTGGGGCATCCCATTCTGTGACTACAGCAGCCTCTATTTAAGACCATATAACCATTTGCACCTATTATAATTGAAATTAGGCCTGATAAAGACACTTTTGCTGTGCATAGCACTACTGGTCCCTGCCAGGTGCACTCCTTTTTGGGGCATCCCATTCTGTGACTACAGCAGCCTCTATTTAAGACCATATAACCATTTGCACCTATTATAATTGAAATTAGGCCTGATAAAGACACTTTTGCTGTGCATAGCACTACTGGTCCCTGCCAGGTGCACTCCTTTTTGGGGCATCCCATTCTGTGACTACACCAGCCTCTATTTAAGACCATATAACCATTTGCACTTATTCTAATTGAAATTAGGCCTGATAAAGACACCTTTGCTGTGCATAGCACTACTGGTCCCTGCCAGGTGCACTCCTTTTTGGGGCATCCCATTCTGTGACTACAGCAGCCTCTATTTAAGACCATATAACCATTTGCACTTATTCTAATTGAAATTAGGCCTGATAAAGACACCTTTGCTGTGCATAGCACTACTGGTCCCTGCCAGGTGCACTCCTTTTTGGGGCATCCCATTCTGTGACTACAGCAGCCTCTATTTAAGACCATATAACCATTTGCACTTATTCTAATTGAAATTAGGCCTGATAAAGACACCTTTGCTGTGCATATTCTTACTGCTGCCTGCCAGGTGCACTCCTGTTGGGGCATCCCATTCTGTGACTACAGCAGCCTCTATTTAAGACCATATAACCATTTGCACCTATTATAATTGAAATTAGGCCTGATAAAGACACTTTTGCTGTGCATAGCACTACTGGTCCCTGCCAGGTGCACTCCTTTTTGGGGCATCCCATTCTGTGACTACAGCAGCCTCTATTTAAGACCATATAACCATTTGCACCTATTATAATTGAAATTAGGCCTGATAAAGACACTATTGCTGTGCATAGCACTACTGGTCCCTGCCAGGTGCACTCCTTTTTGGGGCATCCCATTCTGTGACTACACCAGCCTCTATTTAAGACCATATAACCATTTGCACTTATTCTAATTGAAATTAGGCCTGATAAAGACACCTTTGCTGTGCATAGCACTACTGGTCCCTGCCAGGTGCACTCCGTTTTGGGGCATCCCATTCTGTGACTACAGCAGCCTCTATTTAAGACCATATAACCATTTGCACCTATTATAATTGAAATTAGGCCTGATAAAGACACTTTTGCTGTGCATAGCACTACTGGTCCCTGCCAGGTGCACTCCTGTTGGGGCATCCCATTCTGTGACTACACCAGCCTCTATTTAAGACCATATAACCATTTGCACTTATTCTAATTGAAATTAGGCCTGATAAAGACACCTTTGCTGTGCATAGCACTACTGGTCCCTGCCAGGTGCACTCCTTTTTGGGGCATCCCATTCTGTGACTACAGCAGCCTCTATTTAAGACCATATAACCATTTGCACCTATTATAATTGAAATTAGGCCTGATAAAGACACTTTTGCTGTGCATAGCACTACTGGTCCCTGCCAGGTGCACTCCTTTTTGGGGCATCCCATTCTGTGACTACAGCAGCCTCTATTTAAGACCATATAACCATTTGCACCTATTATAATTGAAATTAGGCCTGATAAAGACACTTTTGCTGTGCATAGCACTACTGGTCCCTGCCAGGTGCACTCCTTTTTGGGGCATCCCATTCTGTGACTACACCAGCCTCTATTTAAGACCATATAACCATTTGCACTTATTCTAATTGAAATTAGGCCTGATAAAGACACCTTTGCTGTGCATAGCACTACTGGTCCCTGCCAGGTGCACTCCTTTTTGGGGCATCCCATTCTGTGACTACAGCAGCCTCTATTTAAGACCATATAACCATTTGCACTTATTCTAATTGAAATTAGGCCTGATAAAGACACCTTTGCTGTGCATAGCACTACTGGTCCCTGCCAGGTGCACTCCTTTTTGGGGCATCCCATTCTGTGACTACAGCAGCCTCTATTTAAGACCATATAACCATTTGCACTTATTCTAATTGAAATTAGGCCTGATAAAGACACCTTTGCTGTGCATATTCTTACTGCTGCCTGCCAGGTGCACTCCTGTTGGGGCATCCCATTCTGTGACTACAGCAGCCTCTATTTAAGACCATATAACCATTTGCACCTATTATAATTGAAATTAGGCCTGATAAAGACACTTTTGCTGTGCATAGCACTACTGGTCCCTGCCAGGTGCACTCCTTTTTGGGGCATCCCATTCTGTGACTACAGCAGCCTCTATTTAAGACCATATAACCATTTGCACCTATTATAATTGAAATTAGGCCTGATAAAGACACTTTTGCTGTGCATAGCACTACTGGTCCCTGCCAGGTGCACTCCTTTTTGGGGCATCCCATTCTGTGACTACACCAGCCTCTATTTAAGACCATATAACCATTTGCACTTATTCTAATTGAAATTAGGCCTGATAAAGACACCTTTGCTGTGCATAGCACTACTGGTCCCTGCCAGGTGCACTCCGTTGTGGGGCATCCCATTCTGTGACTACAGCAGCCTCTATTTAAGACCATATAACCATTTGCACCTATTATAATTGAAATTAGGCCTGATAAAGACACTTTTGCTGTGCATAGCACTACTGGTCCCTGCCAGGTGCACTCCTTTTTGGGGCATCCCATTCTGTGACTACACCAGCCTCTATTTAAGACCATATAACCATTTGCACTTATTCTAATTGAAATTAGGCCTGATAAAGACACTTTTGCTGTGCATATTCTTACTGCTGCCTGCCAGGTGCACTCCTGTTGGGGCATCCCATTCTGTGACTACACCAGCCTCTATTTAAGACCATATAACCATTTGCACTTATTCTAATTGAAATTAGGCCTGATAAAGACACTTTTGCTGTGCATAGCACTACTGGTCCCTGCCAGGTGCACTCCTTTTTGGGGCATCCCATTCTGTGACTACACCAGCCTCTATTTAAGACCATATAACCATTTGCACTTATTCTAATTGAAATTAGGCCTGATAAAGACACTTTTGCTGTGCATATTCTTACTGCTGCCTGCCAGGTGCACTCCTGTTGGGGCATCCCATTCTGTGACTACACCAGCCTCTATTTAAGACCATATAACCATTTGCACTTATTCTAATTGAAATTAGGCCTGATAAAGCCACCTTTGCTGTGCATAGCACTACTGGTCCCTGCCAGGTGCACTCCTTTTTGGGGCATCCCATTCTGTGACTACAGCAGCCTCTATTTAAGACCATATAACCATTTGCACCTATTATAATTGAAATTAGGCCTGATAAAGACACTTTTGCTGTGCATAGCACTACTGGTCCCTGCCAGGTGCACTCCTTTTTGGGGCATCCCATTCTGTGACTACAGCAGCCTCTATTTAAGACCATATAACCATTTGCACTTATTCTAATTGAAATTAGGCCTGATAAAGACACTTTTGCTGTGCATATTCTTACTGCTGCCTGCCAGGTGCACTCCTGTTGGGGCATCCCATTCTGTGACTACACCAGCCTCTATTTAAGAACATAACCATTTGCACTTATTCTAATTGAAATTAGGCCTGATAAAGACACTTTTGCTGTGCATATTCTTACTGCTGCCTGCCAGGTGCACTCCTGTTGAGGCATCCCATTCTGTGACTACACCAGCCTCTATTTAAGACCATATAACCATTTGCACTTATTCTAATTGAAATTAGGCCTGATAAAGACACTTTTGCTGTGCATAGCACTACTGGTCCCTGCCAGGTGCACTCCTTTTTGGGGCATCCCATTCTGTGACTACAGAAGCCTCTATTTAAGACCATATAACCATTTGCACCTATTATAATTGAAATTAGGCCTGATAAAGACACTTTTGCTGTGCATAGCACTACTGGTCCCTGCCAGGTGCACTCCTTTTTGGGGCATCCCATTCTGTGACTACACCAGCCTCTATTTAAGACCATATAACCATTTGCACTTATTCTAATTGAAATTAGGCCTGATAAAGACACTTTTGCTGTGCATATTCTTACTGCTGCCTGCCAGGTGCACTCCTGTTGGGGTATCCCATTCTGTGACTACACCAGCCTCTTTTTAAGACCATATAACCATTTGCACTTATTCTAATTGAAATTAGGCCTGATAAAGACACCTTTGCTGTGCATAGCACTACTGGTCCCTGCCAGGTGCACTCCTTTTTGGGGCATCCCATTCTGTGACTACAGCAGCCTCTATTTAAGACCATATAACCATTTGCACCTATTATAATTGAAATTAGGCCTGATAAAGACACTTTTGCTGTGCATAGCACTACTGGTCCCTGCCAGGTGCACTCCTTTTTGGGGCATCCCATTCTGTGACTACAGCAGCCTCTATTTAAGACCATATAACCATTTGCACCTATTATAATTGAAATTAGGCCTGATAAAGACACTTTTGCTGTGCATAGCACTACTGGTCCCTGCCAGGTGCACTCATTTTTGGGGCATCCCATTCTGTGACTACAGCAGCCTCTATTTAAGACCATATAACCATTTGCACTTATTCTAATTGAAATTAGGCCTGATAAAGACACCTTTGCTGTGCATAGCACTACTGGTCCCTGCCAGGTGCACTCCTTTTTGGGGCATCCCATTCTGTGACTACAGCAGCCTCTATTTAAGACCATATAACCATTTGCACCTATTATAATTGAAATTAGGCCTGATAAAGACACTTTTGCTGTGCATAGCACTACTGGTCCCTGCCAGGTGCACTCCTTTTTGGGGCATCCCATTCTGTGACTACAGCAGCCTCTATTTAAGACCATATAACCATTTTCACTTATTCTAATTGAAATTAGGCCTGATAAAGACACTTTTGCTGTGCATATTCTTACTGCTGCCTGCCAGGTGCACTCCTGTTGGGGCATCCCATTCTGTGACTACACCAGCCTCTATTTAAGACCATATAACCATTTGCACTTATTCTAATTGAAATTAGGCCTGATAAAGACACTTTTGCTGTGCATATTCTTACTGCTGCCTGCCAGGTGCACTCCTGTTGGGGCATCCCATTCTGTGACTACAGCAGCCTCTATTTAAGACCATATAACCATTTGCACCTATTATAATTGAAATTAGGCCTGATAAAGACACTTTTGCTGTGCATAGCACTACTGGTCCCTGCCAGCTGCACTCCTTTTTGGGGCATCCCATTCTGTGACTACAGCAGCCTCTATTTAAGACCATATAACCATTTGCACCTATTATAATTGAAATTAGGCCTGATAAAGACACTTTTGCTGTGCATAGCACTACTGGTCCCTGCCAGGTGCACTCCTTTTTGGGGCATCCTATTCTGTGACTACACGAGCCTCTATTTAAGACCATATAACCATTTGCACTTATTCTAATTGAAATTAGGCCTGATAAAGACACCTTTGCTGTGCATAGCACTACTGGTCCCTGCCAGGTGCACTCCTTTTTGGGGCATCCCATTCTGTGACTACAGCAGCCTCTATTTAAGACCATATAACCATTTGCACCTATTATAATTGAAATTAGGCCTGATAAAGACACTTTTGCTGTGCATATTCTTACTGCTGCCTGCCAGGTGCACTCCTGTTGGGGCATCCCATTCTGTGACTACAGCAGCCTCTATTTAAGACCATATAACCATTTGCACTTATTCTAATTGAAATTAGGCCTGATAAAGACACTTTTGCTGTGCATATTCTTACTGCTGCCTGCCAGGTGCACTCCTGTTGGGGCATCCCATTCTGTGACTACACCAGCCTCTATTTAAGACCATATAACCATTTGCACTTATTCTAATTGAAATTAGGCCTGATAAAGACAATTTTGCTGTGCATAGCACTACTGGTCCCTGCCAGGTGCACTCCTTTTTGGGGCATCCCATTCTGTGACTACAGCAGCCTCTATTTAAGACCATATAACCATTTGCACCTATTATAATTGAAATTAGGCCTGATAAAGACACTTTTGCTGTGCATAGCACTACTGGTCCCTGCCAGGTGCACTCCTTTTTGGGGCATCCCATTCTGTGACTACAGCAGCCTCTGTTTAAGACCATATAACCATTTGCACCTATTATAATTGAAATTAGGCCTGATAAAGACACTTTTGCTGTGCATAGCACTACTGGTCCCTGCCAGGTGCACTCCTTTTTGGGGCATCCCATTCTGTGACTACAGCAGCCTCTATTTAAGACCATATAACCATTTGCACTTATTCTAATTGAAATTAGGCCTGATAAAGATACTTTTGCTGTGCATATTCTTACTGCTGCCTGCCAGGTGCACTCCTTTTTGGGGCATCCCATTCTGTGACTACACCAGCCTCTATTTAAGACCATATAACCATTTGCACTTATTCTAATTGAAATTAGGCCTGATAAAGACACTTTTGCTGTGCATAGCACTACTGGTCCCTGCCAGGTGCACTCCTTTTTGGGGCATCCCATTCTGTGACTACAGCAGCCTCTATTTATGACCATATAACCATTTGCACCTATTATAATTGAAATTAGGCCTGATAAAGACACTTTTGCTGTGCATAGCACTACTGGTCCCTGCCAGGTGCACTCCTTTTTGGGGCATCCCATTCTGTGATTACAGCAGCCTCTATTTAAGACCATATAACCATTTGCACTTATTCTAATTGAAATTAGGCCTGATAAAGACACTTTTGCTGTGCATAGCACTACTGGTCCCTGCCAGGTGCACTCCTTTTTGGGGCATCCCATTGTGTGACTACAGCAGCCTCTATTTAAGACCATATAACCATTTGCACTTATTCTAATTGAAATTAGGCCTGATAAAGACACTTTTGCTGTGCATATTCTTACTGCTGCCTGCCAGGTGCACTCCTGTTGGGGCATCCTATTCTGTGACTACACCAGCCTCTATTTAAGACCATATAACCATTTGCACTTATTCTAATTGAAAATAGGCCTGATAAAGACACTTTTGCTGTGCATAGCACTACTGGTCCCTGCCAGGTGCACTCCTTTTTGGGGCATCCCATTCTGTGACTACAGCAGCCTCTATTTAAGACCATATAACCATTTGCACTTATTCTAATTGAAATTAGGCCTGATAAAGACACTTTTGCTGTGCATATTCTTACTGCTGCCTGCCAGGTGCACTCCTTTTTGGGGCATCCCATTCTGTGACTACAGCAGCCTCTATTTAAGACCATATAACCATTTGCACTTATTCTAATTGAAATTAGGCCTGATAAAGACACTTTTGCTGTGCATAGCACTACTGGTCCCTGCCAGGTGCACTCCTTTTTGGGGCATCCCATTCTGTGACTACACCAGCCTCTATTTAAGACCATATAACCATTTGCACTTATTCTAATTGAAATTAGGCCTGATAAAGACACTTTTGCTGTGCATAGCACTACTGGTCCCTGCCAGGTGCACTCCTTTTTGGGGCATCCCATTCTGTGACTACAGCAGCCTCTATTTATGACCATATAACCATTTGCACCTATTATAATTGAAATTAGGCCTGATAAAGACACTTTTGCTGTGCATAGCACTACTGGTCCCTGCCAGGTGCACTCCTTTTTGGGGCATCCCATTCTGTGATTACAGCAGCCTCTATTTAAGACCATATAACCATTTGCACTTATTCTAATTGAAATTAGGCCTGATAAAGACACTTTTGCTGTGCATAGCACTACTGGTCCCTGCCAGGTGCACTCCTTTTTGGGGCATCCCATTGTGTGACTACAGCAGCCTCTATTTAAGACCATATAACCATTTGCACTTATTCTAATTGAAATTAGGCCTGATAAAGACACTTTTGCTGTGCATATTCTTACTGCTGCCTGCCAGGTGCACTCCTGTTGGGGCATCCTATTCTGTGACTACACCAGCCTCTATTTAAGACCATATAACCATTTGCACTTATTCTAATTGAAAATAGGCCTGATAAAGACACTTTTGCTGTGCATAGCACTACTGGTCCCTGCCAGGTGCACTCCTTTTTGGGGCATCCCATTCTGTGACTACAGCAGCCTCTATTTAAGACCATATAACCATTTGCACTTATTCTAATTGAAATTAGGCCTGATAAAGACACTTTTGCTGTGCATATTCTTACTGCTGCCTGCCAGGTGCACTCCTTTTTGGGGCATCCCATTCTGTGACTACAGCAGCCTCTATTTAAGACCATATAACCATTTGCACTTATTCTAATTGAAATTAGGCCTGATAAAGACACTTTTGCTGTGCATAGCACTACTGGTCCCTGCCAGGTGCACTCCTTTATGGGGCATCCCATTCTGTGACTACAGCAGCCTCTATTTAAGACCATATAACCATTTGCACTTATTCTAATTGAAATTAGGCCTGATAAAGACACTTTTGCTGTGCATATTCTTACTGCTGCCTGCCAGGTGCACTCCTTTTTGGGGCATCCCATTCTGTGACTACAGCAGCCTCTATTTAAGACCATATAACCATTTGCACTTATTCTAATTGAAATTAGGCCTGATAAAGACACTTTTGCTGTGCATAGCACTACTGGTCCCTGCCAGGTGCACTCCTTTATGGGGCATCCCATTCTGTGACTACAGCAGCCTCTATTTAAGACCATATAACCATTTGCACTTATTCTAATTGAAATTAGGCCTGATAAAGACACTTTTGCTGTGCATATTCTTACTGCTGCCTGCCAGGTGCACTCCTGTTGGGGCATCCCATTCTGTGACTACACCAGCCTCTATTTAAGACCATATAACCATTTGCACCTATTATAATTGAAATTAGGCCTGATAAAGACACTTTTGCTATGCACAGCACTACTGGTCCCTGCCAGGTGCACTCCTTTTTGGGGCATCCCATTCTGTGACTACAGCCGCCTCTATTTAAGACCATATAACCATTTGCACCTATTATAATTGAAATTAGGCCTGATAAAGACACTTTTGCTGTGCATAGCACTACTGGTCCCTGCCAGGTGCACTCCTTTTTTGGGCATCCCATTCTGTGACTACAGCAGCCTCTATTTAAGACCATATAACCATTTGCACTTATTCTAATTGAAATTAGGCCTGATAAAGACACTTTTGCTGTGCATAGCACTACTGGTCCCTGCCAGGTGCACTCCTTTTTGGGGCATCCCATTCTGTGACTACAGCAGCCTCTATTTAAGACCATATAACCATTTGCACTTATTCTAATTGAAATTAGGCCTGATAAAGACACTTTTTTAGGGCATCCTATTCTGTGACTACACCAGCCTCTATTTAAGACCATATAACCATTTGCACTTATTCTAATTGAAATTAAGCCTGATAAAGACACTTTTGCTGTGCATAGCACTACTGGTCCCTGCCAGGTGCACTCCTTTTTGGGGCATCCCATTCTGTGACTACACCAGCCTCTATTTAAGACCATATAACCATTTGCACTTATTCTAATTGAAATTAGGCCTGATAAAGACACTTTTGCTGTGCATAGCACTACTGGTCCCTGCCAGGTGCACTCCTTTTTGGGGCATCCCATTCTGTGACTACAGCAGCTTCTATTTAAGACCATATAACCATTTGCACTTATTCTAATTGAAATTAGGCCTAATAAAGACACTTTTGCTGTGCATATTCTTACTGCTGCCTGCCAGGTGCACTCCTGTTGGGGCATCCTATTCTGTGACTACACCAGCCTCTATTTAAGACCATATAACCATTTGCACTTATTCTAATTGAAATTAGGCATGATAAAGACATTTTTGCTGTGCATAGCACTACTGGTCCCTGCCAGGTGCACTCCTTTTTGGGGCATCCCATTCTGTGACTACAGCAGCCTCTATTTAAGACCATATAACCATTTGCACCTATTATAATTAAAATTAGGCCTGATAAAGACACTTTTGCTGTGCATATTCTTACTGCTACCTGCCAGGTGCACTCCTGTTGGGGCATCCCATTCTGTGACTACAGCAGCCTCTATTTAAGACCATATAACCATTTGCACCTATTATAATTGAAATTAGGCCTGATAAAGACACTTTTGCTGTGCATAGCACTACTGGTCCCTGCCAGGTGCACTCCTTTTTGGGGCATCCCATTCTGTGACTACAGCAGCCTCTATTTAAGACCATATAACCATTTGCACCTATTATAATTGAAATTAGGCCTGATAAAGACACTTTTGCTGTGCATAGCACTACTGGTCCCTGCCAGGTGCACTCCTTTTTGGGGCATCCCATTCTGTGACTACAGCAGCCTCTGTTTAAGACCATATAACCATTTGCACCTATTATAATTGAAATTAGGCCTGATAAAGACACTTTTGCTGTGCATAGCACTACTGGTCCCTGCCAGGTGCACTCCTTTTTGGGGCATCCCATTCTGTGACTACAGCAGCCTCTATTTAAGACCATATAACCATTTGCACCTATTATAATTGAAATTAGGCCTGATAAAGACACTTTTGCTGTGCATAGCACTACTGGTCCCTGCCAGGTGCACTCCTTTTTGGGGCATCCCATTCTGTGACTACACCAGCCTCTATTTAAGACCATATAACCATTTGCACTTATTCTAATTGAAATTAGGCCTGATAAAGACACCTTTGCTGTGCATAGCACTACTGGTCCCTGCCAGGTGCACTCCTTTTTGGGGCATCCCATTCTGTGACTACAGCAGCCTCTATTTAAGACCATATAACCATTTGCACTTATTCTAATTGAAATTAGGCCTGATAAAGACACCTTTGCTGTGCATAGCACTACTGGTCCCTGCCAGGTGCACTCCTTTTTGGGGCATCCCATTCTGTGACTACAGCAGCCTCTATTTAAGACCATATAACCATTTGCACTTATTCTAATTGAAATTAGGCCTGATAAAGACACCTTTGCTGTGCATATTCTTACTGCTGCCTGCCAGGTGCACTCCTGTTGGGGCATCCCATTCTGTGACTACAGCAGCCTCTATTTAAGACCATATAACCATTTGCACCTATTATAATTGAAATTAGGCCTGATAAAGACACTTTTGCTGTGCATAGCACTACTGGTCCCTGCCAGGTGCACTCCTTTTTGGGGCATCCCATTCTGTGACTACAGCAGCCTCTATTTAAGACCATATAACCATTTGCACCTATTATAATTGAAATTAGGCCTGATAAAGACACTTTTGCTGTGCATAGCACTACTGGTCCCTGCCAGGTGCACTCCTTTTTGGGGCATCCCATTCTGTGACTACACCAGCCTCTATTTAAGACCATATAACCATTTGCACTTATTCTAATTGAAATTAGGCCTGATAAAGACACCTTTGCTGTGCATAGCACTACTGGTCCCTGCCAGGTGCACTCCGTTGTGGGGCATCCCATTCTGTGACTACAGCAGCCTCTATTTAAGACCATATAACCATTTGCACCTATTATAATTGAAATTAGGCCTGATAAAGACACTTTTGCTGTGCATAGCACTACTGGTCCCTGCCAGGTGCACTCCTTTTTGGGGCATCCCATTCTGTGACTACACCAGCCTCTATTTAAGACCATATAACCATTTGCACTTATTCTAATTGAAATTAGGCCTGATAAAGACACTTTTGCTGTGCATATTCTTACTGCTGCCTGCCAGGTGCACTCCTGTTGGGGCATCCCATTCTGTGACTACACCAGCCTCTATTTAAGACCATATAACCATTTGCACTTATTCTAATTGAAATTAGGCCTGATAAAGACACTTTTGCTGTGCATAGCACTACTGGTCCCTGCCAGGTGCACTCCTTTTTGGGGCATCCCATTCTGTGACTACACCAGCCTCTATTTAAGACCATATAACCATTTGCACTTATTCTAATTGAAATTAGGCCTGATAAAGACACTTTTGCTGTGCATATTCTTACTGCTGCCTGCCAGGTGCACTCCTGTTGGGGCATCCCATTCTGTGACTACACCAGCCTCTATTTAAGACCATATAACCATTTGCACTTATTCTAATTGAAATTAGGCCTGATAAAGCCACCTTTGCTGTGCATAGCACTACTGGTCCCTGCCAGGTGCACTCCTTTTTGGGGCATCCCATTCTGTGACTACAGCAGCCTCTATTTAAGACCATATAACCATTTGCACCTATTATAATTGAAATTAGGCCTGATAAAGACACTTTTGCTGTGCATAGCACTACTGGTCCCTGCCAGGTGCACTCCTTTTTGGGGCATCCCATTCTGTGACTACAGCAGCCTCTATTTAAGACCATATAACCATTTGCACTTATTCTAATTGAAATTAGGCCTGATAAAGACACTTTTGCTGTGCATATTCTTACTGCTGCCTGCCAGGTGCACTCCTGTTGGGGCATCCCATTCTGTGACTACACCAGCCTCTATTTAAGAACATAACCATTTGCACTTATTCTAATTGAAATTAGGCCTGATAAAGACACTTTTGCTGTGCATATTCTTACTGCTGCCTGCCAGGTGCACTCCTGTTGAGGCATCCCATTCTGTGACTACACCAGCCTCTATTTAAGACCATATAACCATTTGCACTTATTCTAATTGAAATTAGGCCTGATAAAGACACTTTTGCTGTGCATAGCACTACTGGTCCCTGCCAGGTGCACTCCTTTTTGGGGCATCCCATTCTGTGACTACAGAAGCCTCTATTTAAGACCATATAACCATTTGCACCTATTATAATTGAAATTAGGCCTGATAAAGACACTTTTGCTGTGCATAGCACTACTGGTCCCTGCCAGGTGCACTCCTTTTTGGGGCATCCCATTCTGTGACTACACCAGCCTCTATTTAAGACCATATAACCATTTGCACTTATTCTAATTGAAATTAGGCCTGATAAAGACACTTTTGCTGTGCATATTCTTACTGCTGCCTGCCAGGTGCACTCCTGTTGGGGTATCCCATTCTGTGACTACACCAGCCTCTTTTTAAGACCATATAACCATTTGCACTTATTCTAATTGAAATTAGGCCTGATAAAGACACCTTTGCTGTGCATAGCACTACTGGTCCCTGCCAGGTGCACTCCTTTTTGGGGCATCCCATTCTGTGACTACAGCAGCCTCTATTTAAGACCATATAACCATTTGCACCTATTATAATTGAAATTAGGCCTGATAAAGACACTTTTGCTGTGCATAGCACTACTGGTCCCTGCCAGGTGCACTCCTTTTTGGGGCATCCCATTCTGTGACTACAGCAGCCTCTATTTAAGACCATATAACCATTTGCACCTATTATAATTGAAATTAGGCCTGATAAAGACACTTTTGCTGTGCATAGCACTACTGGTCCCTGCCAGGTGCACTCATTTTTGGGGCATCCCATTCTGTGACTACACCAGCCTCTATTTAAGACCATATAACCATTTGCACTTATTCTAATTGAAATTAGGCCTGATAAAGACACCTTTGCTGTGCATAGCACTACTGGTCCCTGCCAGGTGCACTCCTTTTTGGGGCATCCCATTCTGTGACTACAGCAGCCTCTATTTAAGACCATATAACCATTTGCACCTATTATAATTGAAATTAGGCCTGATAAAGACACTTTTGCTGTGCATAGCACTACTGGTCCCTGCCAGGTGCACTCCTTTTTGGGGCATCCCATTCTGTGACTACAGCAGCCTCTATTTAAGACCATATAACCATTTGCACTTATTCTAATTGAAATTAGGCCTGATAAAGACACTTTTGCTGTGCATATTCTTACTGCTGCCTGCCAGGTGCACTCCTGTTGGGGCATCCCATTCTGTGACTACACCAGCCTCTATTTAAGACCATATAACCATTTGCACTTATTCTAATTGAAATTAGGCCTGATAAAGACACTTTTTGCTGTGCATATTCTTACTGCTGCCTGCCAGGTGCACTCCTGTTGGGGCATCCCATTCTGTGACTACAGCAGCCTCTATTTAAGACCATATAACCATTTGCACCTATTATAATTGAAATTAGGCCTGATAAAGACACTTTTGCTGTGCATAGCACTACTGGTCCCTGCCAGCTGCACTCCTTTTTGGGGCATCCCATTCTGTGACTACAGCAGCCTCTATTTAAGACCATATAACCATTTGCACCTATTATAATTGAAATTAGGCCTGATAAAGACACTTTTGCTGTGCATAGCACTACTGGTCCCTGCCAGGTGCACTCCTTTTTGGGGCATCCTATTCTGTGACTACACGAGCCTCTATTTAAGACCATATAACCATTTGCACTTATTCTAATTGAAATTAGGCCTGATAAAGACACCTTTGCTGTGCATAGCACTACTGGTCCCTGCAGGTGCACTCCTTTTTGGGGCATCCCATTCTGTGACTACAGCAGCCTCTATTTAAGACCATATAACCATTTGCACCTATTATAATTGAAATTAGGCCTGATAAAGACACTTTTGCTGTGCATATTCTTACTGCTGCCTGCCAGGTGCACTCCTGTTGGGGCATCCCATTCTGTGACTACAGCAGCCTCTATTTAAGGACCATATAACCCATTTGCACTTATTCTAATTGAAATTAGGCCTGATAAAGACACTTTTGCTGTGCATATTCTTACTGCTGCCTGCCAGGTGCACTCCTGTTGGGGCATCCCATTCTGTGACTACACCAGCCTCTATTTAAGACCATATAACCATTTGCACTTATTCTAATTGAATTAGGCCTGATAAAGACAATTTTGCTGTGCATAGCACTACTGGTCCCTGCCAGGTGCACTCCTTTTTGGGGCATCCATTCTGTGACTACAGCAGCCTCTATTTAAGACCATATAACCATTTGCACCTATTATAATTGAAATTAGGCCTGGATAAGACACTTTGCTGTGCATAGCAATACTGGTCCCTGCCAGGTGCACTCCTTTTTGGGGCATCCCATTCTGTGACTACAGCAGCCTCTGTTTAAGACCATATAACCATTTGCACCTATTATAATTGAAATTAGGCCTGATAAAGACACTTTTGCTGTGCATAGCACTACTGGTCCCTGCCAGGTGCACTCCCTTTTTGGGGGCATCCCATTCTGTGACTACAGCAGCCTCTATTTAAGACCATATAACCATTTGCACTTATTCTAATTGAAATTAGGCCTGATAAAGATACTTTTGCTGTGCATATTCTTACTGCTGCCTGCCAGGTGCACTCCTTTTTGGGGCATCCCATTCTGTGACTACACCAGCCTCTATTTAAGACCATATAACCATTTGCACTTATTCTAATTGAAATTAGGCCTGAATAAGACACCTTTTTGCTGTGCATAGCACTACTGGTCCCTGCCAGGTGCACTCTTTTTGGGGGCATCCCATTCTGGTGACTACAGCAGCCTCTATTTATGACCATATAACCATTTGCACCTATTATAATTGAAATTAGGCCTGATAAAGACACTTTTGCTGTGCATAGCCACTACTGGTCCCTGCCAGGTGCACTCCTTTTTGGGGCATCCCATTCTGTGATTACAGCAGCCTCTATTTAAGACCATATAACCAATTTGCACTTATTCTAATTGAAATTAGGCCTGATAAAGACACTTTTGCTGTGCATTGCACTACTGGTCCCTGCCAGGTGCACTCCTTTTTGGGGCATCCCATTGTGTGACTACAGCAGCCCTCTATTTAAGACCATATAACCAATTTGCACTTATTCTAATTGAAATTAGGCCTGATAAAGGACACTTTTGCTGTGCATATTCTTACTGCTGCCCTGCCAGGTGCACTCCTGTTGGGGCATCCTATTCTGTGACTACACCAGCCTCTATTTAAGACATATAACCATTTGCACTTATTCTAATTGAAAATAGGCCTGATAAAGACACTTTTGCTGTGCATAGCACTACTGGTCCCTGCCAGGTGCACTCCTTTTTGGGGCATCCCATTCTGTGACTACAGCAACCTCTATTTAAGACCATATAACCATTTGCACTTATTCTAATTGAAATTAGCCCTGATAAAGACACTTTTGCTGTGCATATTATTACTGCTGCTGCCAGGGTGCACTCCCTTTTTGGGGCATCCCATTCTGTGACTACAGCAGCCTCTATTTAAGACCATATAACCATTTGCACTTATTCTAATTGAAATTAGGCCTGATAAAGACACTTTTGCTGTGCATAGCACTACTGGTCCCTGCCAGTGCACTCCTTTTTGGGTTCTGTGACTACACCAGCCTCTATTTAAGACCATATAACCATTTGCACTTATTCTAATTGAAATTAGGCCTGATAAAGACACTTTTGCTGTGCATAGCACTACTGGTCCCTGCCAGGTGCACTCCTTTTTGGGGCATCCCATTCTGTGACTACAGCAGCCTCTATTTATGACCATATAACCATTTGCACCTATTATAATTGAAATTAGGCCTGATAAAGACACTTTTGCTGTGCATAGCACTACTGGTCCCTGCCAGGTGCACTCCTTTTTGGGGCATCCCATTCTGTGATTACAGCAGCCTCTATTTAAGACCATATAACCATTTGCACTTATTCTAATTGAAATTAGGCCTGATAAAGACACTTTTGCTGTGCATAGCACTACTGGTCCCTGCCAGGTGCACTCCTTTTTGGGGCATCCCATTGTGTGACTACAGCAGCCTCTATTTAAGACCATATAACCATTTGCACTTATTCTAATTGAAATTAGGCCTGATAAAGACACTTTTGCTGTGCATATTCTTACTGCTGCCTGCCAGGTGCACTCCTGTTGGGGCATCCTATTCTGTGACTACACCAGCCTCTATTTAAGACCATATAACCATTTGCACTTATTCTAATTGAAAATAGGCCTGATAAAGACACTTTTGCTGTGCATAGCACTACTGGTCCCTGCCAGGTGCACTCCTTTTTGGGGCATCCCATTCTGTGACTACAGCAGCCTCTATTTAAGACCATATAACCATTTGCACTTATTCTAATTGAAATTAGGCCTGATAAAGACACTTTTGCTGTGCATATTCTTACTGCTGCCTGCCAGGTGCACTCCTTTTTGGGGCATCCCATTCTGTGACTACAGCAGCCTCTATTTAAGACCATATAACCATTTGCACTTATTCTAATTGAAATTAGGCCTGATAAAGACACTTTTGCTGTGCATAGCACTACTGGTCCCTGCCAGGTGCACTCCTTTATGGGGCATCCCATTCTGTGACTACAGCAGCCTCTATTTAAGACCATATAACCATTTGCACTTATTCTAATTGAAATTAGGCCTGATAAAGACACTTTTGCTGTGCATATTCTTACTGCTGCCTGCCAGGTGCACTCCTTTTTGGGGCATCCCATTCTGTGACTACAGCAGCCTCTATTTAAGACCATATAACCATTTGCACTTATTCTAATTGAAATTAGGCCTGATAAAGACACTTTTGCTGTGCATAGCACTACTGGTCCCTGCCAGGTGCACTCCTTTATGGGGCATCCCATTCTGTGACTACAGCAGCCTCTATTTAAGACCATATAACCATTTGCACTTATTCTAATTGAAATTAGGCCTGATAAAGACACTTTTGCTGTGCATATTCTTACTGCTGCCTGCCAGGTGCACTCCTGTTGGGGCATCCCATTCTGTGACTACACCAGCCTCTATTTAAGACCATATAACCATTTGCACCTATTATAATTGAAATTAGGCCTGATAAAGACACTTTTGCTATGCACAGCACTACTGGTCCCTGCCAGGTGCACTCCTTTTTGGGGCATCCCATTCTGTGACTACAGCAGCCTCTATTTAAGACCATATAACCATTTGCACCTATTATAATTGAAATTAGGCCTGATAAAGACACTTTTGCTGTGCATAGCACTACTGGTCCCTGCCAGGTGCACTCCTTTTTTGGGCATCCCATTCTGTGACTACAGCAGCCTCTATTTAAGACCATATAACCATTTGCACTTATTCTAATTGAAATTAGGCCTGATAAAGACACTTTTGCTGTGCATAGCACTACTGGTCCCTGCCAGGTGCACTCCTTTTTGGGGCATCCCATTCTGTGACTACAGCAGCCTCTATTTAAGACCATATAACCATTTGCACTTATTCTAATTGAAATTAGGCCTGATAAAGACACTTTTTTAGGGCATCCTATTCTGTGACTACACCAGCCTCTATTTAAGACCATATAACCATTTGCACTTATTCTAATTGAAATTAAGCCTGATAAAGACACTTTTGCTGTGCATAGCACTACTGGTCCCTGCCAGGTGCACTCCTTTTTGGGGCATCCCATTCTGTGACTACAGCAGCCTCTATTTAAGACCATATAACCATTTGCACTTATTCTAATTGAAATTAGGCCTGATAAAGACACTTTTGCTGTGCATAGCACTACTGGTCCCTGCCAGGTGCACTCCTTTTTGGGGCATCCCATTCTGTGACTACAGCAGCTTCTATTTAAGACCATATAACCATTTGCACTTATTCTAATTGAAATTAGGCCTAATAAAGACACTTTTGCTGTGCATATTCTTACTGCTGCCTGCCAGGTGCACTCCTGTTGGGGCATCCTATTCTGTGACTACACCAGCCTCTATTTAAGACCATATAACCATTTGCACTTATTCTAATTGAAATTAGGCATGATAAAGACATTTTTGCTGTGCATAGCACTACTGGTCCCTGCCAGGTGCACTCCTTTTTGGGGCATCCCATTCTGTGACTACAGCAGCCTCTATTTAAGACCATATAACCATTTGCACCTATTATAATTAAAATTAGGCCTGATAAAGACACTTTTGCTGTGCATATTCTTACTGCTACCTGCCAGGTGCACTCCTGTTGGGGCATCCCATTCTGTGACTACAGCAGCCTCTATTTAAGACCATATAACCATTTGCACCTATTATAATTGAAATTAGGCCTGATAAAGACACTTTTGCTGTGCATAGCACTACTGGTCCCTGCCAGGTGCACTCCTTTTTGGGGCATCCCATTCTGTGACTACAGCAGCCTCTATTTAAGACCATATAACCATTTGCACCTATTATAATTGAAATTAGGCCTGATAAAGACACTTTTGCTGTGCATAGCACTACTGGTCCCTGCCAGGTGCACTCCTTTTTGGGGCATCCCATTCTGTGACTACAGCAGCCTCTGTTTAAGACCATATAACCATTTGCACCTATTATAATTGAAATTAGGCCTGATAAAGACACTTTTGCTGTGCATAGCACTACTGGTCCCTGCCAGGTGCACTCCTTTTTGGGGCATCCCATTCTGTGACTACAGCAGCCTCTATTTAAGACCATATAACCATTTGCACTTATTCTAATTGAAATTAGGCCTGATAAAGATACTTTTGCTGTGCATATTCTTACTGCTGCCTGCCAGGTGCACTCCTTTTTGGGGCATCCCATTCTGTGACTACACCAGCCTCTATTTAAGACCATATAACCATTTGCACTTATTCTAATTGAAATTAGGCCTGATAAAGACACTTTTGCTGTGCATAGCACTACTGGTCCCTGCCAGGTGCACTCCTTTTTGGGGCATCCCATTCTGTGACTACAGCAGCCTCTATTTATGACCATATAACCATTTGCACCTATTATAATTGAAATTAGGCCTGATAAAGACACTTTTGCTGTGCATAGCACTACTGGTCCCTGCCAGGTGCACTCCTTTTTGGGGCATCCCATTCTGTGATTACAGCAGCCTCTATTTAAGACCATATAACCATTTGCACCTATTATAATTGAAATTAGGCCTGATAAAGACACTTTTGCTGTGCATAGCACTACTGGTCCCTGCCAGGTGCACTCCTTTTTGGGGCATCCCATTGTGTGACTACAGCAGCCTCTATTTAAGACCATATAACCATTTGCACTTATTCTAATTGAAATTAGGCCTGATAAAGACACTTTTGCTGTGCATATTCTTACTGCTGCCTGCCAGGTGCACTCCTGTTGGGGCATCCTATTCTGTGACTACACCAGCCTCTATTTAAGACCATATAACCATTTGCACTTATTCTAATTGAAAATAGGCCTGATAAAGACACTTTTGCTGTGCATAGCACTACTGGTCCCTGCCAGGTGCACTCCTTTTTGGGGCATCCCATTCTGTGACTACAGCAGCCTCTATTTAAGACCATATAACCATTTGCACTTATTCTAATTGAAATTAGGCCTGATAAAGACACTTTTGCTGTGCATATTCTTACTGCTGCCTGCCAGGTGCACTCCTTTTTGGGGCATCCCATTCTGTGACTACAGCAGCCTCTATTTAAGACCATATAACCATTTGCACTTATTCTAATTGAAATTAGGCCTGATAAAGACACTTTTGCTGTGCATAGCACTACTGGTCCCTGCCAGGTGCACTCCTTTATGGGGCATCCCATTCTGTGACTACAGCAGCCTCTATTTAAGACCATATAACCATTTGCACTTATTCTAATTGAAATTAGGCCTGATAAAGACACTTTTGCTGTGCATATTCTTACTGCTGCCTGCCAGGTGCACTCCTTTTTGGGGCATCCCATTCTGTGACTACAGCAGCCTCTATTTAAGACCATATAACCATTTGCACTTATTCTAATTGAAATTAGGCCTGATAAAGACACTTTTGCTGTGCATAGCACTACTGGTCCCTGCCAGGTGCACTCCTTTATGGGGCATCCCATTCTGTGACTACAGCAGCCTCTATTTAAGACCATATAACCATTTGCACTTATTCTAATTGAAATTAGGCCTGATAAAGACACTTTTGCTGTGCATATTCTTACTGCTGCCTGCCAGGTGCACTCCTGTTGGGGCATCCCATTCTGTGACTACACCAGCCTCTATTTAAGACCATATAATCATTTGCACCTATTATAATTGAAATTAGGCCTGATAAAGACACTTTTGCTATGCACAGCACTACTGGTCCCTGCCAGGTGCACTCCTTTTTGGGGCATCCCATTCTGTGACTACAGCAGCCTCTATTTAAGACCATATAACCATTTGCACCTATTATAATTGAAATTAGGCCTGATAAAGACACTTTTGCTGTGCATAGCACTACTGGTCCCTGCCAGGTGCACTCCTTTTTTGGGCATCCCATTCTGTGACTACAGCAGCCTCTATTTAAGACCATATAACCATTTGCACTTATTCTAATTGAAATTAGGCCTGATAAAGACACTTTTGCTGTGCATAGCACTACTGGTCCCTGCCAGGTGCACTCCTTTTTGGGGCATCCCATTCTGTGACTACAGCAGCCTCTATTTAAGACCATATAACCATTTGCACTTATTCTAATTGAAATTAGGCCTGATAAAGACACTTTTGCTGTGCATATTCTTGCTGCTGCCTGCCAGGTGCACTCCTGTTGGGGCATCCTATTCTGTGACTACACCAGCCTCTATTTAAGACCATATAACCATTTGCACTTATTATAATTGAAATTAAGCCTGATAAAGACACTTTTGCTGTGCATAGCACTACTGGTCCCTGCCAGGTGCACTCCTTTTTGGGGCATCCCATTCTGTGACTACAGCAGCCTCTATTTAAGACCATATAACCATTTGCACTTATTCTAATTGAAATTATGCCTGATAAAGACACTTTTGCTGTGCATAGCACTACTGGTCCCTGCCAGGTGCACTCCTTTTTGGGGCATCCCATTCTGTGACTACAGCAGCCTCTATTTAAGACCATATAACCATTTGCACTTATTCTAATTGAAATTAGGCCTAATAAAGACACTTTTGCTGTGCATATTCTTACTGCTGCCTGCCAGGTGCACTCCTGTTGGGGCATCCTATTCTGTGACTACACCAGCCTCTATTTAAGACCATATAACCATTTGCACTTATTCTAATTGAAATTAGGCATGATAAAGACATTTTTGCTGTGCATAGCACTACTGGTCCCTGCCAGGTGCACTCCTTTTTGGGGCATCCCATTCTGTGACTACAGCAGCCTCTATTTAAGACCATATAACCATTTGCACCTATTATAATTAAAATTAGGCCTGATAAAGACACTTTTGCTGTGCATATTCTTACTGCTGCCTGCCAGGTGCACTCCTGTTGGGGCATCCCATTCTGTGACTACAGCAGCCTCTATTTAAGACCATATAACCATTTGCACCTATTATAATTGAAATTAGGCCTGATAAAGACACTTTTGCTGTGCATAGCACTACTGGTCCCTGCCAGGTGCACTCCTTTTTGGGGCATCCCATTCTGTGACTACAGCAGCCTCTATTTAAGACCATATAACCATTTGCACCTATTATAATTAAAATTAGGCCTGATAAAGACACTTTTGCTGTGCATATTCTTACTGCTGCCTGCCAGGTGCACTCCTGTTGGGGCATCCCATTCTGTGACTACAGCAGCCTCTATTTAAGACCATATAACCATTTGCACCTATTATAATTGAAATTAGGCCTGATAAAGACACTTTTGCTGTGCATAGCATAAAGAAACGTTTGCTGTGCATAGCACTACTGGTCCCTGTCAGGTGCACTCCTTTTTGGGGCATCCCATTCTGTGACTACAGCAGCCTCTATTTAAGACCATATAACAATTTGCACTTATTCTAATTGAAATTAGGCCTGATAAAGACACTTTTGCTGTGCATATTCTTACTGCTGCCTGCCAGCTGCCCTCCTGTTGGGGCATCCCATTCTGTGACTACACCAGCCTCTATTTAAGACCATATAACCATTTGCACTTATTCTAATTGAAATTAGGCCTGATAAAGACACCTTTGCTTTGCATATTCTTACTGCTGCCTGCCAGGTGCACTCCTGATGGGGCATCCCATTCTGTGACTACACCAGCCTCTATTTAAGACCATATAACCATTTGCACTTATTCTAATTGAAATTAGGCCTGATAAAGACACTTTTGCTGTGCATAGCACTACTGGTCCCTGCCAGGTGCACTCCTTTTTGGGGCATCCCATTCTGTGACTACAGCAGCCTCTATTTTAGACTATATAACCATTTGCACCTATTATAATTGAAATTAGGCCTGATAAAGACACTTTTGCTGTGCATAGCACTACTGGTCCCTGCCAGGTGCACTCCTTTTTGGGGCATCCCATTCTGTGACTACAGCAGCCTCTATTTAAGACCATATAACCATTTGCACCTATTATAATTGAAATTAGGCCTGAGCAAGACACTTTTGCTGTGCATAGCACTACTGATCCCTGCCAGGTGCACTCCTTTTTTGGGGCATCCCATTCTGTGACTACAGCAGCCTCTATTTAAGACCATATAACCATTTGCACCTATTATAATTGAAATTAGGCCTGATAAAGACACTTTTGCTGTGCATAGCACTACTGGTCCCTGCCAGGTGCACTCCTTTTTGGGGCATCCCATTCTGTGACTACAGCAGCCTCTATTTAAGACCATATAACCATTTGCACTTATTCTAATTGAAATTAGGCCTGATAAAGACACTTTTGCTGTGCATATTCTTACTGCTGCCTGCCAGGTGCACTCCTATTGGGGCATCCTATTCTGTGACTACACCAGCCTCTATTTAAGACCATATAACCATTTGCACCTATTATAATTGAAATTAGGCCTGATAAAGACACTTTTGCTGTGCATAGCACTACTGGTCCCTGCCAGGTGCACTCCTTTTTGGGGCATCCCATTCTGTGACTACAGCAGCCTCTATTTAAGACCATATAACCATTTGCACCTATTATAATTAAAATTAGGCCTGATAAAGACACTTTTGCTGTGCATAGCACTACTGGTCCCTGCCAGGTGCACTCCTTTTTGGGGCATCCCATTCTGTGACTACAGCAGCCTCTATTTAAGACCATATAACCATTTGCACTTATTCTAATTGAAATTAGGCCTGATAAAGACACTTTTGCTGTGCATAGCACTACTGGTCCCTGCCAGGTGCACTCCTTTTTGGGGCATCCCATTCTGTGACTACAGCAGCCTCTATTTAAGACCATATAACCATTTGCACTTATTCTAATTGAAATTAGGCCTGATAAAGACACTTTTGCTGTGCATATTCTTACTGCTGCCTGCCAGGTGCACTCCTTTTTGGGGCATCCCATTCTGTGACTATACCAGCTTCTATTTAAGACCATATAACCATTTGCACTTATTCTAATTGAAATTAGGCCTGATAAAGACACTTTTGCTGTGCATAGCACTACTGGTCCCTGCCAGGTGCACTCCTTTTTGGGGCATCCCATTCTGTGACTACAGCAGCCTCTATTTAAGACCATATAACCATTTGCACTTATTCTAATTGAAATTAGGCCTGATAAAGACACTTTTTCTGTGCATATTCTTACTGCTGCCTGCCAGGTGCACTCCTTTTTGGGGCATCCCATTCTGTGACTACAGCAGCCTCTATTTAAGACCATATAACCATTTGCACCTATTATAATTGAAATTAGGCCTGATAAAGACACTTTTGCTGTGCATAGCACTACTGATCCCTGCCAGGTGCACTCCTTTTTGGGGCATCCCATTCTGTGACTACAGCAGCCTCTATTTAAGACCATATAACCATTTACACTTATTCTAATTGAAATTAGGCCTGATAAAGACACTTTTGCTGTGCATAGCACTACTGGTCTCTGCCAGGTGCACTCCTGTTGGGGCATCCCATTCTGTGACTACACCAGCCTCTATTTAAGACCATATAACCATTTGCACTTATTCTAATTGAAATTAGGCCTGATAAAGACACTTTTGCTGTGCATAGCACTACTGGTCCCTGCAAGGTGCACTCCTTTTTGGGGCATCCCATTCTGTGACTACAGCAGCCTCTATTTAAGACCATATAACCATTTGCACCTATTATAATTGAAATTAGGCCTGATAAAGACACTTTTGCTGTGCATAGCACTACTGGTCCCTGCCAGGTGCACTCCTTTTTGGGGCATCCCATTCTGTGACTACAGCAGCCTCTATTTAAGACCATATAACCATTTGCACCTATTATAATTGAAATTAGGCCTGATAAAGACACTTTTGCTGTGCATAGCATAAAGACACTTTTGCTGTGCATAGCACTACTGGTCCCTGCCAGGTGCACTCCTTTTTGGGGTATCCCATTCTGTGACTACAGCAGCCTCTATTTTAGACCATATAACCATTTGCACCTATTATAATTGAAATTAGGCCTGGTAAAGACACTTTTGCTGTGCATAGCACTACTGGTCCCTGCCAGGTGCACTCCTTTTTGGGGCATCCCATTCTGTGACTACAGCAGCCTCTATTTAAGACCATATAACCATTTGCACCTATTATAATTGAAATTAGGCCTGATAAAGACACTTTTGCTGTGCATAGCACTACTGGTCCCTGCCAGGTGCACTCCTTTTTGGGGCATCCCATTCTGTGACTACAGCAGCCTCTATTTAAGACCATATAACCATTTGCACCTATTATAATTGAAATTAGGCCTGATAAAGACACTTTTGCTGTGCATAGCACTACTGATCCCTGCCAGGTGCACTCCTTTTTGGGGCATCCCATTCTGTGACTACAGCAGCCTCTATGTAAGACCATATAACCATTTGCACCTATTATAATTGAAATTAGGCCTGATAAAGAAACTTTTGCTGTGCATAGCACTACTGGTCCCTGCCAGGTGCACTCCTTTTTGGGGCATCCCATTCTGTGACTACAGCAGCCTCTATTTAAGACCATATAACCATTTGCACTTATTCTAATTGAAATTAGGCCTGATAAAGACACTTTTGCTGTGCATATTCTTACTGCTGCCTGCCAGGTGCACTCCTGTTGGGGCATCCCATTCTGTGACTACACCAGCCTCTATTTAAGACCATATAACCATTTGCACTTATTCTAATTGAAATTAGGCCTGATAAAGACACTTTTGCTGTGCATAGCACTACTGGTCCCTGCCAGGTGCACTCCTTTTTGGGGCATCCCATTCTGTGACTACAGCAGCCTCTATTTAAGACCATATAACCATTTGCACTTATTCTAATTGAAATTAGGCCTGATAAAGACACTTTTGCTGTGCATATTCTTACTGCTGCCTGCCAGGTGCACTCCTTTTTGGGGCATCCCATTCTGTGACTACACCAGCCTCTATTTAAGACCATATAACCATTTGCACTTATTCTAATTGAAATTAGGTCTGATAAAGACACTTTTGCTGTGCATAGCACTACTGGTCCCTGCCAGGTGCACTCCTTTTTGGGGCATCCCATTCTGTGACTACAGCAGCCTCTATTTAAGACCATATAACCATTTGCACTTATTCTAATTGAAATTAGGCCTGATAAAGACACTTTTGCTGTGCATATTCTTACTGCTGCCTGCCAGGTGCACTCCTGTTGGGGCATCCCATTCTGTGACTACACCAGCCTCTATTTAAGACCATATAACCATTTGCACTTATTCTAATTGAAATTAGGCCTGATAAAGACACTTTTGCTGTGCATAGCACTACTGGTCCCTGCCAGGTGCACTCCTTTTTGGGGCATCCCATTCTGTGACTACAGCAGCCTCTATTTAAGACCATATAACCATTTGCACCTATTATAATTGAAATTAGGCCTGATAAAGACACTTTTGCTGAGCATAGCACTACTGGTCCCTGCCAGGTGCACTCCTTTTTGGGGCATCCCATTCTGTGACTACAGCAGCCTCTATTTAAGACCATATAACCATTTGCACCTATTATAATTGAAATTAGGCCTGATAAAGACACTTTTGCTGTGCATAGCACTACTGGTCCCTGCCAGGTGCACTCCTTTTTGGGGCATCCCATTCTGTGACTACACCAGCCTCTATTTAAGACCATATAACCATTTGCACTTATTCTAATTGAAATTAGGCCTGATAAAGACACCTTTGCTGTGCATATTCTTACTGCTGCCTGCCAGGTGCACTCCTGTTGGGGCATCCCATTCTGTGACTACACCAGCCTCTATTTAAGACCATATAACCATTTGCACTTATTCTAATTGAAATTAGGCCTGATAAAGACACTTTTGCTGTGCATAGCACTACTGGTCCCTGCCAGGTGCACTCCTTTTTGGGGCATCCCATTCTGTGACTACAGCAGCCTCTATTTAAGACCATATAACCATTTGCACCTATTATAATTGAAATTAGGCCTGATAAAGACACTTTTGCTGTGCATAGCACTACTGGTCCCTGCCAGGTGCACTCCTGTTGGGGCATCCCATTCTGTGACTACACCAGCCTCTATTTAAGACCATATAACCATTTGCACTTATTCTAATTGAAATTAGGCCTGATAAAGACACCTTTGCTGTGCATAGCACTACTGGTCCCTGCCAGGTGCACTCCTTTTTGGGGCATCCCATTCTGTGACTACAGCAGCCTCTATTTAAGACCATATAACCATTTGCACCTATTATAATTGAAATTAGGCCTGATAAAGACACTTTTGCTGTGCATAGCACTACTGGTCCCTGCCAGGTGCACTCCTTTTTGGGGCATCCCATTCTGTGACTACAGCAGCCTCTATTTAAGACCATATAACCATTTGCACCTATTATAATTGAAATTAGGCCTGATAAAGACACTTTTGCTGTGCATAGCACTACTGGTCCCTGCCAGGTGCACTCCTTTTTGGGGCATCCCATTCTGTGACTACAGCAGCCTCTATGTAAGACCATATAACCATTTGCACCTATTATAATTGAAATTAGGCCTGATAAAGAAACTTTTGCTGTGCATAGCACTACTGGTCCCTGCCAGGTGCACTCCTTTTTGGGGCATCCCATTCTGTGACTACAGCAGCCTCTATTTAAGACCATATAACCATTTGCACTTATTCTAATTGAAATTAGGCCTGATAAAGACACTTTTGCTGTGCATATTCTTACTGCTGCCTGCCAGGTGCACTCCTGTTGGGGCATCCCATTCTGTGACTACACCAGCCTCTATTTAAGACCATATAACCATTTGCACCTATTATAATTGAAATTAGGCCTGATAAAGACACTTTTGCTATGCACAGCACTACTGGTCCCTGCCAGGTGCACTCCTTTTTGGGGCATCCCATTCTGTGACTACAGCAGCCTCTATTTAAGACCATATAACCATTTGCACTTATTCTAATTGAAATTAGGCCTGATAAAGACACTTTTGCTGTGCATATTCTTACTGCTGCCTGCCAGGTGCACTCCTGTTGGGGCATCCCATTCTGTGACTACACCAGCCTCTATTTAAGACCATATAACCATTTGCACTTATTCTAATTGAAATTAGGCCTGATAAAGACACTTTTGCTGTGCATAGCACTACTGGTCCCTGCCAGGTGCACTCCTTTTTGGGGCATCCCATTCTGTGACTACAGCAGCCTCTATTTAAGACCATATAACCATTTGCACTTATTCTAATTGAAATTAGGCCTGATAAAGACACTTTTGCTGTGCATATTCTTACTGCTGCCTGCCAGGTGCACTCCTTTTTGGGGCATCCCATTCTGTGACTACACCAGCCTCTATTTAAGACCATATAACCATTTGCACTTATTCTAATTGAAATTAGGTCTGATAAAGACACTTTTGCTGTGCATAGCACTACTGGTCCCTGCCAGGTGCACTCCTTTTTGGGGCATCCCATTCTGTGACTACAGCAGCCTCTATTTAAGACCATATAACCATTTGCACTTATTCTAATTGAAATTAGGCCTGATAAAGACACTTTTGCTGTGCATATTCTTACTGCTGCCTGCCAGGTGCACTCCTGTTGGGGCATCCCATTCTGTGACTACACCAGCCTCTATTTAAGACCATATAACCATTTGCACTTATTCTAATTGAAATTAGGCCTGATAAAGACACTTTTGCTGTGCATAGCACTACTGGTCCCTGCCAGGTGCACTCCTTTTTGGGGCATCCCATTCTGTGACTACAGCAGCCTCTATTTAAGACCATATAACCATTTGCACCTATTATAATTGAAATTAGGCCTGATAAAGACACTTTTGCTGAGCATAGCACTACTGGTCCCTGCCAGGTGCACTCCTTTTTGGGGCATCCCATTCTGTGACTACATCAGCCTCTATTTAAGACCATATAACCATTTGCACCTATTATAATTGAAATTAGGCCTGATAAAGACACTTTTGCTGTGCATAGCACTACTGGTCCCTGCCAGGTGCACTCCTTTTTGGGGCATCCCATTCTGTGACTACACCAGCCTCTATTTAAGACCATATAACCATTTGCACTTATTCTAATTGAAATTAGGCCTGATAAAGACACCTTTGCTGTGCATATTCTTACTGCTGCCTGCCAGGTGCACTCCTGTTGGGGCATCCCATTCTGTGACTACACCAGCCTCTATTTAAGACCATATAACCATTTGCACTTATTCTAATTGAAATTAGGCCTGATAAAGACACTTTTGCTGTGCATAGCACTACTGGTCCCTGCCAGGTGCACTCCTTTTTGGGGCATCCCATTCTGTGACTACAGCAGCCTCTATTTAAGACCATATAACCATTTGCACCTATTATAATTGAAATTAGGCCTGATAAAGACACTTTTGCTGTGCATAGCACTACTGGTCCCTGCCAGGTGCACTCCTGTTGGGGCATCCCATTCTGTGACTACACCAGCCTCTATTTAAGACCATATAACCATTTGCACTTATTCTAATTGAAATTAGGCCTGATAAAGACACCTTTGCTGTGCATAGCACTACTGGTCCCTGCCAGGTGCACTCCTTTTTGGGGCATCCCATTCTGTGACTACAGCAGCCTCTATTTAAGACCATATAACCATTTGCACCTATTATAATTGAAATTAGGCCTGATAAAGACACTTTTGCTGTGCATAGCACTACTGGTCCCTGCCAGGTGCACTCCTTTTTGGGGCATCCCATTCTGTGACTACAGCAGCCTCTATTTAAGACCATATAACCATTTGCACTTATTCTAATTGAAATTAGGCCTGATAAAGACACTTTTGCTGTGCATATTCTTGCTGCTGCCTGCCAGGTGCACTCCTGTTGGGGCATCCTATTCTGTGACTACACCAGCCTCTATTTAAGACCATATAACCATTTGCACTTATTCTAATTGAAATTAAGCCTGATAAAGACACTTTTGCTGTGCATAGCACTACTGGTCCCTGCCAGGTGCACTCCTTTTTGGGGCATCCCATTCTGTGACTACAGCAGCCTCTATTTAAGACCATATAACCATTTGCACTTATTCTAATTGAAATTAGGCCTGATAAAGACACTTTTGCTGTGCATAGCACTACTGGTCCCTGCCAGGTGCACTCCTTTTTGGGGCATCCCATTCTGTGACTACAGCAGCCTCTATTTAAGACCATATAACCATTTGCACTTATTCTAATTGAAATTAGGCCTAATAAAGACACTTTTGCTGTGCATATTCTTACTGCTGCCTGCCAGGTGCACTCCTGTTGGGGCATCCTATTCTGTGACTACACCAGCCTCTATTTAAGACCATATAACCATTTGCACTTATTCTAATTGAAATTAGGCATGATAAAGACATTTTTGCTGTGCATAGCACTACTGGTCCCTGCCAGGTGCACTCCTTTTTGGGGCATCCCATTCTGTGACTACAGCAGCCTCTATTTAAGACCATATAACCATTTGCACCTATTATAATTAAAATTAGGCCTGATAAAGACACTTTTGCTGTGCATATTCTTACTGCTACCTGCCAGGTGCACTCCTGTTGGGGCATCCCATTCTGTGACTACAGCAGCCTCTATTTAAGACCATATAACCATTTGCACCTATTATAATTGAAATTAGGCCTGATAAAGACACTTTTGCTGTGCATAGCACTACTGGTCCCTGCCAGGTGCACTCCTTTTTGGGGCATCCCATTCTGTGACTACAGCAGCCTCTATTTAAGACCATATAACCATTTGCACCTATTATAATTGAAATTAGGCCTGATAAAGACACTTTTGCTGTGCATAGCACTACTGGTCCCTGCCAGGTGCACTCCTTTTTGGGGCATCCCATTCTGTGACTACAGCAGCCTCTGTTTAAGACCATATAACCATTTGCACCTATTATAATTGAAATTAGGCCTGATAAAGACACTTTTGCTGTGCATAGCACTACTGGTCCCTGCCAGGTGCACTCCTTTTTGGGGCATCCCATTCTGTGACTACAGCAGCCTCTATTTAAGACCATATAACCATTTGCACTTATTCTAATTGAAATTAGGCCTGATAAAGATACTTTTGCTGTGCATATTCTTACTGCTGCCTGCCAGGTGCACTCCTTTTTGGGGCATCCCATTCTGTGACTACACCAGCCTCTATTTAAGACCATATAACCATTTGCACTTATTCTAATTGAAATTAGGCCTGATAAAGACACTTTTGCTGTGCATAGCACTACTGGTCCCTGCCAGGTGCACTCCTTTTTGGGGCATCCCATTCTGTGACTACAGCAGCCTCTATTTATGACCATATAACCATTTGCACCTATTATAATTGAAATTAGGCCTGATAAAGACACTTTTGCTGTGCATAGCACTACTGGTCCCTGCCAGGTGCACTCCTTTTTGGGGCATCCCATTCTGTGATTACAGCAGCCTCTATTTAAGACCATATAACCATTTGCACCTATTATAATTGAAATTAGGCCTGATAAAGACACTTTTGCTGTGCATAGCACTACTGGTCCCTGCCAGGTGCACTCCTTTTTGGGGCATCCCATTGTGTGACTACAGCAGCCTCTATTTAAGACCATATAACCATTTGCACTTATTCTAATTGAAATTAGGCCTGATAAAGACACTTTTGCTGTGCATATTCTTACTGCTGCCTGCCAGGTGCACTCCTGTTGGGGCATCCTATTCTGTGACTACACCAGCCTCTATTTAAGACCATATAACCATTTGCACTTATTCTAATTGAAAATAGGCCTGATAAAGACACTTTTGCTGTGCATAGCACTACTGGTCCCTGCCAGGTGCACTCCTTTTTGGGGCATCCCATTCTGTGACTACAGCAGCCTCTATTTAAGACCATATAACCATTTGCACTTATTCTAATTGAAATTAGGCCTGATAAAGACACTTTTGCTGTGCATATTCTTACTGCTGCCTGCCAGGTGCACTCCTTTTTGGGGCATCCCATTCTGTGACTACAGCAGCCTCTATTTAAGACCATATAACCATTTGCACTTATTCTAATTGAAATTAGGCCTGATAAAGACACTTTTGCTGTGCATAGCACTACTGGTCCCTGCCAGGTGCACTCCTTTATGGGGCATCCCATTCTGTGACTACAGCAGCCTCTATTTAAGACCATATAACCATTTGCACTTATTCTAATTGAAATTAGGCCTGATAAAGACACTTTTGCTGTGCATATTCTTACTGCTGCCTGCCAGGTGCACTCCTTTTTGGGGCATCCCATTCTGTGACTACAGCAGCCTCTATTTAAGACCATATAACCATTTGCACTTATTCTAATTGAAATTAGGCCTGATAAAGACACTTTTGCTGTGCATAGCACTACTGGTCCCTGCCAGGTGCACTCCTTTATGGGGCATCCCATTCTGTGACTACAGCAGCCTCTATTTAAGACCATATAACCATTTGCACTTATTCTAATTGAAATTAGGCCTGATAAAGACACTTTTGCTGTGCATATTCTTACTGCTGCCTGCCAGGTGCACTCCTGTTGGGGCATCCCATTCTGTGACTACACCAGCCTCTATTTAAGACCATATAATCATTTGCACCTATTATAATTGAAATTAGGCCTGATAAAGACACTTTTGCTATGCACAGCACTACTGGTCCCTGCCAGGTGCACTCCTTTTTGGGGCATCCCATTCTGTGACTACAGCAGCCTTTATTTAAGACCATATAACCATTTGCACCTATTATAATTGAAATTAGGCCTGATAAAGACACTTTTGCTGTGCATAGCACTACTGGTCCCTGCCAGGTGCACTCCTTTTTTGGGCATCCCATTCTGTGACTACAGCAGCCTCTATTTAAGACCATATAACCATTTGCACTTATTCTAATTGAAATTAGGCCTGATAAAGACACTTTTGCTGTGCATAGCACTACTGGTCCCTGCCAGGTGCACTCCTTTTTGGGGCATCCCATTCTGTGACTACAGCAGCCTCTATTTAAGACCATATAACCATTTGCACTTATTCTAATTGAAATTAGGCCTGATAAAGACACTTTTGCTGTGCATATTCTTGCTGCTGCCTGCCAGGTGCACTCCTGTTGGGGCATCCTATTCTGTGACTACACCAGCCTCTATTTAAGACCATATAACCATTTGCACTTATTATAATTGAAATTAAGCCTGATAAAGACACTTTTGCTGTGCATAGCACTACTGGTCCCTGCCAGGTGCACTCCTTTTTGGGGCATCCCATTCTGTGACTACAGCAGCCTCTATTTAAGACCATATAACCATTTGCACTTATTCTAATTGAAATTATGCCTGATAAAGACACTTTTGCTGTGCATAGCACTACTGGTCCCTGCCAGGTGCACTCCTTTTTGGGGCATCCCATTCTGTGACTACAGCAGCCTCTATTTAAGACCATATAACCATTTGCACTTATTCTAATTGAAATTAGGCCTAATAAAGACACTTTTGCTGTGCATATTCTTACTGCTGCCTGCCAGGTGCACTCCTGTTGGGGCATCCTATTCTGTGACTACACCAGCCTCTATTTAAGACCATATAACCATTTGCACTTATTCTAATTGAAATTAGGCATGATAAAGACATTTTTGCTGTGCATAGCACTACTGGTCCCTGCCAGGTGCACTCCTTTTTGGGGCATCCCATTCTGTGACTACAGCAGCCTCTATTTAAGACCATATAACCATTTGCACCTATTATAATTAAAATTAGGCCTGATAAAGACACTTTTGCTGTGCATATTCTTACTGCTGCCTGCCAGGTGCACTCCTGTTGGGGCATCCCATTCTGTGACTACAGCAGCCTCTATTTAAGACCATATAACCATTTGCACCTATTATAATTGAAATTAGGCCTGATAAAGACACTTTTGCTGTGCATAGCACTACTGGTCCCTGCCAGGTGCACTCCTTTTTGGGGCATCCCATTCTGTGACTACAGCAGCCTCTATTTAAGACCATATAACCATTTGCACCTATTATAATTAAAATTAGGCCTGATAAAGACACTTTTGCTGTGCATATTCTTACTGCTGCCTGCCAGGTGCACTCCTGTTGGGGCATCCCATTCTGTGACTACAGCAGCCTCTATTTAAGACCATATAACCATTTGCACCTATTATAATTGAAATTAGGCCTGATAAAGACACTTTTGCTGTGCATAGCACTACTGGTCCCTGCCAGGTGCACTCCTTTTTGGGGCATCCCATTCTGTGACTACAGCAGCCTCTATTTAAGACCATATAACCATTTGCACCTATTATAATTGAAATTAGGCCTGATAAAGACACTTTTGCTGTGCATATTCTTACTGCTGCCTGCCAGGTGCACTCCTGTTGGGGCATCCCATTCTGTGACTACACCAGCCTCTATTTAAGACCATATAACCATTTGCACTTATTCTAATTGAAATTAGGCCTGATAAAGACACTTTTGCTGTGCATAGCACTACTGGTCCCTGCCAGGTGCACTCCTTTTTGGGGCATCCCATTCTATGACTACAGCAGCCTCTATTTAAGACCATATAACCATTTGCACCTATTATAATTGAAATTAGGCCTGATAAAGACACTTTTGCTGTGCATAGCACTACTGGTCCCTGCCAGGTGCACTCCTTTTTGGGGCATCCCATTCTGTGACTACAGCAGCCTCTATTTAAGACCATATAACCATTTGCACTTATTCTAATTGAAATTAGGCCTGATAAAGACACTTTTGCTGTGCATATTCTTACTGCTGCCTGCCAGGTGCACTCCTGTTGGGGCATCCCATTCTGTGACTACACCAGCCTCTATTTAAGACCATATAACCATTTGCACTTATTCTAATTGAAATTAGGCCTGATAAAGACACTTTTGCTGTGCATAGCACTACTGGTCCCTGCCAGGTGCACTCCTTTTTGGGGCATCCCATTCTGTGACTACAGCAGCCTCTATTTAAGACCATATAACCATTTGCACCTATTATAATTGAAATTAGGCCTGATAAAGACACTTTTGCTGAGCATAGCACTACTGGTCCCTGCCAGGTGCACTCCTTTTTGGGGCATCCCATTCTGTGACTACATCAGCCTCTATTTAAGACCATATAACCATTTGCACCTATTATAATTGAAATTAGGCCTGATAAAGACACTTTTGCTGTGCATAGCACTACTGGTCCCTGCCAGGTGCACTCCTTTTTGGGGCATCCAATTCTGTGACTACACCAGCCTCTATTTAAGACCATATAACCATTTGCACTTATTCTAATTGAAATTAGGCCTGATAAAGACACCTTTGCTGTGCATATTCTTACTGCTGCCTGCCAGGTGCACTCCTGTTGGGGCATCCCATTCTGTGACTACACCAGCCTCTATTTAAGACCATATAACCATTTGCACTTATTCTAATTGAAATTAGGCCTGATAAAGACACTTTTGCTGTGCATAGCACTACTGGTCCCTGCCAGGTGCACTCCTTTTTGGGGCATCCCATTCTGTGACTACAGCAGCCTCTATTTAAGACCATATAACCATTTGCACCTATTATAATTGAAATTAGGCCTGATAAAGACACTTTTGCTGTGCATAGCACTACTGGTCCCTGCCAGGTGCACTCCTGTTGGGGCATCCCATTCTGTGACTACACCAGCCTCTATTTAAGACCATATAACCATTTGCACTTATTCTAATTGAAATTAGGCCTGATAAAGACACCTTTGCTGTGCATAGCACTACTGGTCCCTGCCAGGTGCACTCCTTTTTGGGGCATCCCATTCTGTGACTACAGCAGCCTCTATTTAAGATCATATAACCATTTGCACCTATTATAATTGAAATTAGGCCTGATAAAGACACTTTTGCTGTGCATAGCACTACTGGTCCCTGCCAGGTGCACTCCTTTTTGGGGCATCCCATTCTGTGACTACAGCAGCCTCTATTTAAGACCATATAACCATTTGCACTTATTCTAATTGAAATTAGGCCTGATAAAGACACTTTTGCTGTGCATATTCTTGCTGCTGCCTGCCAGGTGCACTCCTGTTGGGGCATCCTATTCTGTGACTACACCAGCCTCTATTTAAGACCATATAACCATTTGCACTTATTCTAATTGAAATTAAGCCTGATAAAGACACTTTTGCTGTGCATAGCACTACTGGTCCCTGCCAGGTGCACTCCTTTTTGGGGCATCCCATTCTGTGACTACAGCAGCCTCTATTTAAGACCATATAACCATTTGCACTTATTCTAATTGAAATTAGGCCTGATAAAGACACTTTTGCTGTGCATAGCACTACTGGTCCCTGCCAGGTGCACTCCTTTTTGGGGCATCCCATTCTGTGACTACAGCAGCCTCTATTTAAGACCATATAACCATTTGCACTTATTCTAATTGAAATTAGGCCTAATAAAGACACTTTTGCTGTGCATATTCTTACTGCTGCCTGCCAGGTGCACTCCTGTTGGGGCATCCTATTCTGTGACTACACCAGCCTCTATTTAAGACCATATAACCATTTGCACTTATTCTAATTGAAATTAGGCATGATAAAGACATTTTTGCTGTGCATAGCACTACTGGTCCCTGCCAGGTGCACTCCTTTTTGGGGCATCCCATTCTGTGACTACAGCAGCCTCTATTTAAGACCATATAACCATTTGCACCTATTATAATTAAAATTAGGCCTGATAAAGACACTTTTGCTGTGCATATTCTTACTGCTACCTGCCAGGTGCACTCCTGTTGGGGCATCCCATTCTGTGACTACAGCAGCCTCTATTTAAGACCATATAACCATTTGCACCTATTATAATTGAAATTAGGCCTGATAAAGACACTTTTGCTGTGCATAGCACTACTGGTCCCTGCCAGGTGCACTCCTTTTTGGGGCATCCCATTCTGTGACTACAGCAGCCTCTATTTAAGACCATATAACCATTTGCACCTATTATAATTGAAATTAGGCCTGATAAAGACACTTTTGCTGTGCATAGCACTACTGGTCCCTGCCAGGTGCACTCCTTTTTGGGGCATCCCATTCTGTGACTACAGCAGCCTCTGTTTAAGACCATATAACCATTTGCACCTATTATAATTGAAATTAGGCCTGATAAAGACACTTTTGCTGTGCATAGCACTACTGGTCCCTGCCAGGTGCACTCCTTTTTGGGGCATCCCATTCTGTGACTACAGCAGCCTCTATTTAAGACCATATAACCATTTGCACTTATTCTAATTGAAATTAGGCCTGATAAAGATACTTTTGCTGTGCATATTCTTACTGCTGCCTGCCAGGTGCACTCCTTTTTGGGGCATCCCATTCTGTGACTACACCAGCCTCTATTTAAGACCATATAACCATTTGCACTTATTCTAATTGAAATTAGGCCTGATAAAGACACTTTTGCTGTGCATAGCACTACTGGTCCCTGCCAGGTGCACTCCTTTTTGGGGCATCCCATTCTGTGACTACAGCAGCCTCTATTTATGACCATATAACCATTTGCACCTATTATAATTGAAATTAGGCCTGATAAAGACACTTTTGCTGTGCATAGCACTACTGGTCCCTGCCAGGTGCACTCCTTTTTGGGGCATCCCATTCTGTGATTACAGCAGCCTCTATTTAAGACCATATAACCATTTGCACCTATTATAATTGAAATTAGGCCTGATAAAGACACTTTTGCTGTGCATAGCACTACTGGTCCCTGCCAGGTGCACTCCTTTTTGGGGCATCCCATTGTGTGACTACAGCAGCCTCTATTTAAGACCATATAACCATTTGCACTTATTCTAATTGAAATTAGGCCTGATAAAGACACTTTTGCTGTGCATATTCTTACTGCTGCCTGCCAGGTGCACTCCTGTTGGGGCATCCTATTCTGTGACTACACCAGCCTCTATTTAAGACCATATAACCATTTGCACTTATTCTAATTGAAAATAGGCCTGATAAAGACACTTTTGCTGTGCATAGCACTACTGGTCCCTGCCAGGTGCACTCCTTTTTGGGGCATCCCATTCTGTGACTACAGCAGCCTCTATTTAAGACCATATAACCATTTGCACTTATTCTAATTGAAATTAGGCCTGATAAAGACACTTTTGCTGTGCATATTCTTACTGCTGCCTGCCAGGTGCACTCCTTTTTGGGGCATCCCATTCTGTGACTACAGCAGCCTCTATTTAAGACCATATAACCATTTGCACTTATTCTAATTGAAATTAGGCCTGATAAAGACACTTTTGCTGTGCATAGCACTACTGGTCCCTGCCAGGTGCACTCCTTTATGGGGCATCCCATTCTGTGACTACAGCAGCCTCTATTTAAGACCATATAACCATTTGCACTTATTCTAATTGAAATTAGGCCTGATAAAGACACTTTTGCTGTGCATATTCTTACTGCTGCCTGCCAGGTGCACTCCTTTTTGGGGCATCCCATTCTGTGACTACAGCAGCCTCTATTTAAGACCATATAACCATTTGCACTTATTCTAATTGAAATTAGGCCTGATAAAGACACTTTTGCTGTGCATAGCACTACTGGTCCCTGCCAGGTGCACTCCTTTATGGGGCATCCCATTCTGTGACTACAGCAGCCTCTATTTAAGACCATATAACCATTTGCACTTATTCTAATTGAAATTAGGCCTGATAAAGACACTTTTGCTGTGCATATTCTTACTGCTGCCTGCCAGGTGCACTCCTGTTGGGGCATCCCATTCTGTGACTACACCAGCCTCTATTTAAGACCATATAATCATTTGCACCTATTATAATTGAAATTAGGCCTGATAAAGACACTTTTGCTATGCACAGCACTACTGGTCCCTGCCAGGTGCACTCCTTTTTGGGGCATCCCATTCTGTGACTACAGCAGCCTCTATTTAAGACCATATAACCATTTGCACCTATTATAATTGAAATTAGGCCTGATAAAGACACTTTTGCTGTGCATAGCACTACTGGTCCCTGCCAGGTGCACTCCTTTTTTGGGCATCCCATTCTGTGACTACAGCAGCCTCTATTTAAGACCATATAACCATTTGCACTTATTCTAATTGAAATTAGGCCTGATAAAGACACTTTTGCTGTGCATAGCACTACTGGTCCCTGCCAGGTGCACTCCTTTTTGGGGCATCCCATTCTGTGACTACAGCAGCCTCTATTTAAGACCATATAACCATTTGCACTTATTCTAATTGAAATTAGGCCTGATAAAGACACTTTTGCTGTGCATATTCTTGCTGCTGCCTGCCAGGTGCACTCCTGTTGGGGCATCCTATTCTGTGACTACACCAGCCTCTATTTAAGACCATATAACCATTTGCACTTATTATAATTGAAATTAAGCCTGATAAAGACACTTTTGCTGTGCATAGCACTACTGGTCCCTGCCAGGTGCACTCCTTTTTGGGGCATCCCATTCTGTGACTACAGCAGCCTCTATTTAAGACCATATAACCATTTGCACTTATTCTAATTGAAATTATGCCTGATAAAGACACTTTTGCTGTGCATAGCACTACTGGTCCCTGCCAGGTGCACTCCTTTTTGGGGCATCCCATTCTGTGACTACAGCAGCCTCTATTTAAGACCATATAACCATTTGCACTTATTCTAATTGAAATTAGGCCTAATAAAGACACTTTTGCTGTGCATATTCTTACTGCTGCCTGCCAGGTGCACTCCTGTTGGGGCATCCTATTCTGTGACTACACCAGCCTCTATTTAAGACCATATAACCATTTGCACTTATTCTAATTGAAATTAGGCATGATAAAGACATTTTTGCTGTGCATAGCACTACTGGTCCCTGCCAGGTGCACTCCTTTTTGGGGCATCCCATTCTGTGACTACAGCAGCCTCTATTTAAGACCATATAACCATTTGCACCTATTATAATTAAAATTAGGCCTGATAAAGACACTTTTGCTGTGCATATTCTTACTGCTGCCTGCCAGGTGCACTCCTGTTGGGGCATCCCATTCTGTGACTACAGCAGCCTCTATTTAAGACCATATAACCATTTGCACCTATTATAATTGAAATTAGGCCTGATAAAGACACTTTTGCTGTGCATAGCACTACTGGTCCCTGCCAGGTGCACTCCTTTTTGGGGCATCCCATTCTGTGACTACAGCAGCCTCTATTTAAGACCATATAACCATTTGCACCTATTATAATTAAAATTAGGCCTGATAAAGACACTTTTGCTGTGCATATTCTTACTGCTGCCTGCCAGGTGCACTCCTGTTGGGGCATCCCATTCTGTGACTACAGCAGCCTCTATTTAAGACCATATAACCATTTGCACCTATTATAATTGAAATTAGGCCTGATAAAGACACTTTTGCTGTGCATAGCATAAAAAAACGTTTGCTGTGCATAGCACTACTGGTCCCTGCCAGGTGCACTCCTTTTTGGGGCATCCCATTCTGTGACTACAGCAGCCTCTATTTAAGACCATATAACAATTTGCACTTATTCTAATTGAAATTAGGCCTGATAAAGACACTTTTGCTGTGCATATTCTTACTGCTGCCTGCCAGCTGCCCTCCTGTTGGGGCATCCCATTCTGTGACTACACCAGCCTCTATTTAAGACCATATAACCATTTGCACTTATTCTAATTGAAATTAGGCCTGATAAAGACACCTTTGCTTTGCATATTCTTACTGCTGCCTGCCAGGTGCACTCCTGATGGGGCATCCCATTCTGTGACTACACCAGCCTCTATTTAAGACCATATAACCATTTGCACTTATTCTAATTGAAATTAGGCCTGATAAAGACACTTTTGCTGTGCATAGCACTACTGGTCCCTGCCAGGTGCACTCCTTTTTGGGGCATCCCATTCTGTGACTACAGCAGCCTCTATTTTAGACTATATAACCATTTGCACCTATTATAATTGAAATTAGGCCTGATAAAGACACTTTTGCTGTGCATAGCACTACTGGTCCCTGCCAGGTGCACTCCTTTTTGGGGCATCCCATTCTGTGACTACAGCAGCCTCTATTTAAGACCATATAACCATTTGCACCTATTATAATTGAAATTAGGCCTGAGCAAGACACTTTTGCTGTGCATAGCACTACTGATCCCTGCCAGGTGCACTCCTTTTTTGGGGCATCCCATTCTGTGACTACAGCAGCCTCTATTTAAGACCATATAACCATTTGCACCTATTATAATTGAAATTAGGCCTGATAAAGACACTTTTGCTGTGCATAGCACTACTGGTCCCTGCCAGGTGCACTCCTTTTTGGGGCATCCCATTCTGTGACTACAGCAGCCTCTATTTAAGACCATATAACCATTTGCACTTATTCTAATTGAAATTAGGCCTGATAAAGACACTTTTGCTGTGCATATTCTTACTGCTGCCTGCCAGGTGCACTCCTATTGGGGCATCCTATTCTGTGACTACACCAGCCTCTATTTAAGACCATATAACCATTTGCACCTATTATAATTGAAATTAGGCCTGATAAAGACACTTTTGCTGTGCATAGCACTACTGGTCCCTGCCAGGTGCACTCCTTTTTGGGGCATCCCATTCTGTGACTACAGCAGCCTCTATTTAAGACCATATAACCATTTGCACCTATTATAATTAAAATTAGGCCTGATAAAGACACTTTTGCTGTGCATAGCACTACTGGTCCCTGCCAGGTGCACTCCTTTTTGGGGCATCCCATTCTGTGACTACAGCAGCCTCTATTTAAGACCATATAACCATTTGCACTTATTCTAATTGAAATTAGGCCTGATAAAGACACTTTTGCTGTGCATAGCACTACTGGTCCCTGCCAGGTGCACTCCTTTTTGGGGCATCCCATTCTGTGACTACAGCAGCCTCTATTTAAGACCATATAACCATTTGCACTTATTCTAATTGAAATTAGGCCTGATAAAGACACTTTTGCTGTGCATATTCTTACTGCTGCCTGCCAGGTGCACTCCTTTTTGGGGCATCCCATTCTGTGACTATACCAGCTTCTATTTAAGACCATATAACCATTTGCACTTATTCTAATTGAAATTAGGCCTGATAAAGACACTTTTGCTGTGCATAGCACTACTGGTCCCTGCCAGGTGCACTCCTTTTTGGGGCATCCCATTCTGTGACTACAGCAGCCTCTATTTAAGACCATATAACCATTTGCACTTATTCTAATTGAAATTAGGCCTGATAAAGACACTTTTTCTGTGCATATTCTTACTGCTGCCTGCCAGGTGCACTCCTTTTTGGGGCATCCCATTCTGTGACTACAGCAGCCTCTATTTAAGACCATATAACCATTTGCACCTATTATAATTGAAATTAGGCCTGATAAAGACACTTTTGCTGTGCATAGCACTACTGATCCCTGCCAGGTGCACTCCTTTTTGGGGCATCCCATTCTGTGACTACAGCAGCCTCTATTTAAGACCATATAACCATTTACACTTATTCTAATTGAAATTAGGCCTGATAAAGACACTTTTGCTGTGCATAGCACTACTGGTCTCTGCCAGGTGCACTCCTGTTGGGGCATCCCATTCTGTGACTACACCAGCCTCTATTTAAGACCATATAACCATTTGCACTTATTCTAATTGAAATTAGGCCTGATAAAGACACTTTTGCTGTGCATAGCACTACTGGTCCCTGCAAGGTGCACTCCTTTTTGGGGCATCCCATTCTGTGACTACAGCAGCCTCTATTTAAGACCATATAACCATTTGCACCTATTATAATTGAAATTAGGCCTGATAAAGACACTTTTGCTGTGCATAGCACTACTGGTCCCTGCCAGGTGCACTCCTTTTTGGGGCATCCCATTCTGTGACTACAGCAGCCTCTATTTAAGACCATATAACCATTTGCACCTATTATAATTGAAATTAGGCCTGATAAAGACACTTTTGCTGTGCATAGCATAAAGACACTTTTGCTGTGCATAGCACTACTGGTCCCTGCCAGGTGCACTCCTTTTTGGGGTATCCCATTCTGTGACTACAGCAGCCTCTATTTTAGACCATATAACCATTTGCAGCTATTATAATTGAAATTAGGCCTGGTAAAGACACTTTTGCTGTGCATAGCACTACTGGTCCCTGCCAGGTGCACTCCTTTTTGGGGCATCCCATTCTGTGACTACAGCAGCCTCTATTTAAGACCATATAACCATTTGCACCTATTATAATTGAAATTAGGCCTGATAAAGACACTTTTGCTGTGCATAGCACTACTGGTCCCTGCCAGGTGCACTCCTTTTTGGGGCATCCCATTCTGTGACTACAGCAGCCTCTATTTAAGACCATATAACCATTTGCACCTATTATAATTGAAATTAGGCCTGATAAAGACACTTTTGCTGTGCATAGCACTACTGATCCCTGCCAGGTGCACTCCTTTTTGGGGCATCCCATTCTGTGACTACAGCAGCCTCTATGTAAGACCATATAACCATTTGCACCTATTATAATTGAAATTAGGCCTGATAAAGAAACTTTTGCTGTGCATAGCACTACTGGTCCCTGCCAGGTGCACTCCTTTTTGGGGCATCCCATTCTGTGACTACAGCAGCCTCTATTTAAGACCATATAACCATTTGCACTTATTCTAATTGAAATTAGGCCTGATAAAGACACTTTTGCTGTGCATATTCTTACTGCTGCCTGCCAGGTGCACTCCTGTTGGGGCATCCCATTCTGTGACTACACCAGCCTCTATTTAAGACCATATAACCATTTGCACTTATTCTAATTGAAATTAGGCCTGATAAAGACACTTTTGCTGTGCATAGCACTACTGGTCCCTGCCAGGTGCACTCCTTTTTGGGGCATCCCATTCTGTGACTACAGCAGCCTCTATTTAAGACCATATAACCATTTGCACTTATTCTAATTGAAATTAGGCCTGATAAAGACACTTTTGCTGTGCATATTCTTACTGCTGCCTGCCAGGTGCACTCCTTTTTGGGGCATCCCATTCTGTGACTACACCAGCCTCTATTTAAGACCATATAACCATTTGCACTTATTCTAATTGAAATTAGGTCTGATAAAGACACTTTTGCTGTGCATAGCACTACTGGTCCCTGCCAGGTGCACTCCTTTTTGGGGCATCCCATTCTGTGACTACAGCAGCCTCTATTTAAGACCATATAACCATTTGCACTTATTCTAATTGAAATTAGGCCTGATAAAGACACTTTTGCTGTGCATATTCTTACTGCTGCCTGCCAGGTGCACTCCTGTTGGGGCATCCCATTCTGTGACTACACCAGCCTCTATTTAAGACCATATAACCATTTGCACTTATTCTAATTGAAATTAGGCCTGATAAAGACACTTTTGCTGTGCATAGCACTACTGGTCCCTGCCAGGTGCACTCCTTTTTGGGGCATCCCATTGTGTGACTACAGCAGCCTCTATTTAAGACCATATAACCATTTGCACTTATTCTAATTGAAATTAGGCCTGATAAAGACACTTTTGCTGTGCATATTCTTACTGCTGCCTGCCAGGTGCACTCCTGTTGGGGCATCCTATTCTGTGACTACACCAGCCTCTATTTAAGACCATATAACCATTTGCACTTATTCTAATTGAAAATAGGCCTGATAAAGACACTTTTGCTGTGCATAGCACTACTGGTCCCTGCCAGGTGCACTCCTTTTTGGGGCATCCCATTCTGTGACTACAGCAGCCTCTATTTAAGACCATATAACCATTTGCACTTATTCTAATTGAAATTAGGCCTGATAAAGACACTTTTGCTGTGCATATTCTTACTGCTGCCTGCCAGGTGCACTCCTTTTTGGGGCATCCCATTCTGTGACTACAGCAGCCTCTATTTAAGACCATATAACCATTTGCACTTATTCTAATTGAAATTAGGCCTGATAAAGACACTTTTGCTGTGCATAGCACTACTGGTCCCTGCCAGGTGCACTCCTTTATGGGGCATCCCATTCTGTGACTACAGCAGCCTCTATTTAAGACCATATAACCATTTGCACTTATTCTAATTGAAATTAGGCCTGATAAAGACACTTTTGCTGTGCATATTCTTACTGCTGCCTGCCAGGTGCACTCCTTTTTGGGGCATCCCATTCTGTGACTACAGCAGCCTCTATTTAAGACCATATAACCATTTGCACTTATTCTAATTGAAATTAGGCCTGATAAAGACACTTTTGCTGTGCATAGCACTACTGGTCCCTGCCAGGTGCACTCCTTTATGGGGCATCCCATTCTGTGACTACAGCAGCCTCTATTTAAGACCATATAACCATTTGCACTTATTCTAATTGAAATTAGGCCTGATAAAGACACTTTTGCTGTGCATATTCTTACTGCTGCCTGCCAGGTGCACTCCTGTTGGGGCATCCCATTCTGTGACTACACCAGCCTCTATTTAAGACCATATAATCATTTGCACCTATTATAATTGAAATTAGGCCTGATAAAGACACTTTTGCTATGCACAGCACTACTGGTCCCTGCCAGGTGCACTCCTTTTTGGGGCATCCCATTCTGTGACTACAGCAGCCTCTATTTAAGACCATATAACCATTTGCACCTATTATAATTGAAATTAGGCCTGATAAAGACACTTTTGCTGTGCATAGCACTACTGGTCCCTGCCAGGTGCACTCCTTTTTTGGGCATCCCATTCTGTGACTACAGCAGCCTCTATTTAAGACCATATAACCATTTGCACTTATTCTAATTGAAATTAGGCCTGATAAAGACACTTTTGCTGTGCATAGCACTACTGGTCCCTGCCAGGTGCACTCCTTTTTGGGGCATCCCATTCTGTGACTACAGCAGCCTCTATTTAAGACCATATAACCATTTGCACTTATTCTAATTGAAATTAGGCCTGATAAAGACACTTTTGCTGTGCATATTCTTGCTGCTGCCTGCCAGGTGCACTCCTGTTGGGGCATCCTATTCTGTGACTACACCAGCCTCTATTTAAGACCATATAACCATTTGCACTTATTATAATTGAAATTAAGCCTGATAAAGACACTTTTGCTGTGCATAGCACTACTGGTCCCTGCCAGGTGCACTCCTTTTTGGGGCATCCCATTCTGTGACTACAGCAGCCTCTATTTAAGACCATATAACCATTTGCACTTATTCTAATTGAAATTATGCCTGATAAAGACACTTTTGCTGTGCATAGCACTACTGGTCCCTGCCAGGTGCACTCCTTTTTGGGGCATCCCATTCTGTGACTACAGCAGCCTCTATTTAAGACCATATAACCATTTGCACTTATTCTAATTGAAATTAGGCCTAATAAAGACACTTTTGCTGTGCATATTCTTACTGCTGCCTGCCAGGTGCACTCCTGTTGGGGCATCCTATTCTGTGACTACACCAGCCTCTATTTAAGACCATATAACCATTTGCACTTATTCTAATTGAAATTAGGCATGATAAAGACATTTTTGCTGTGCATAGCACTACTGGTCCCTGCCAGGTGCACTCCTTTTTGGGGCATCCCATTCTGTGACTACAGCAGCCTCTATTTAAGACCATATAACCATTTGCACCTATTATAATTAAAATTAGGCCTGATAAAGACACTTTTGCTGTGCATATTCTTACTGCTGCCTGCCAGGTGCACTCCTGTTGGGGCATCCCATTCTGTGACTACAGCAGCCTCTATTTAAGACCATATAACCATTTGCACCTATTATAATTGAAATTAGGCCTGATAAAGACACTTTTGCTGTGCATAGCACTACTGGTCCCTGCCAGGTGCACTCCTTTTTGGGGCATCCCATTCTGTGACTACAGCAGCCTCTATTTAAGACCATATAACCATTTGCACCTATTATAATTAAAATTAGGCCTGATAAAGACACTTTTGCTGTGCATATTCTTACTGCTGCCTGCCAGGTGCACTCCTGTTGGGGCATCCCATTCTGTGACTACAGCAGCCTCTATTTAAGACCATATAACCATTTGCACCTATTATAATTGAAATTAGGCCTGATAAAGACACTTTTGCTGTGCATAGCATAAAAAAACGTTTGCTGTGCATAGCACTACTGGTCCCTGCCAGGTGCACTCCTTTTTGGGGCATCCCATTCTGTGACTACAGCAGCCTCTATTTAAGACCATATAACAATTTGCACTTATTCTAATTGAAATTAGGCCTGATAAAGACACTTTTGCTGTGCATATTCTTACTGCTGCCTGCCAGCTGCCCTCCTGTTGGGGCATCCCATTCTGTGACTACACCAGCCTCTATTTAAGACCATATAACCATTTGCACTTATTCTAATTGAAATTAGGCCTGATAAAGACACCTTTGCTTTGCATATTCTTACTGCTGCCTGCCAGGTGCACTCCTGATGGGGCATCCCATTCTGTGACTACACCAGCCTCTATTTAAGACCATATAACCATTTGCACTTATTCTAATTGAAATTAGGCCTGATAAAGACACTTTTGCTGTGCATAGCACTACTGGTCCCTGCCAGGTGCACTCCTTTTTGGGGCATCCCATTCTGTGACTACAGCAGCCTCTATTTTAGACTATATAACCATTTGCACCTATTATAATTGAAATTAGGCCTGATAAAGACACTTTTGCTGTGCATAGCACTACTGGTCCCTGCCAGGTGCACTCCTTTTTGGGGCATCCCATTCTGTGACTACAGCAGCCTCTATTTAAGACCATATAACCATTTGCACCTATTATAATTGAAATTAGGCCTGAGCAAGACACTTTTGCTGTGCATAGCACTACTGATCCCTGCCAGGTGCACTCCTTTTTTGGGGCATCCCATTCTGTGACTACAGCAGCCTCTATTTAAGACCATATAACCATTTGCACCTATTATAATTGAAATTAGGCCTGATAAAGACACTTTTGCTGTGCATAGCACTACTGGTCCCTGCCAGGTGCACTCCTTTTTGGGGCATCCCATTCTGTGACTACAGCAGCCTCTATTTAAGACCATATAACCATTTGCACTTATTCTAATTGAAATTAGGCCTGATAAAGACACTTTTGCTGTGCATATTCTTACTGCTGCCTGCCAGGTGCACTCCTATTGGGGCATCCTATTCTGTGACTACACCAGCCTCTATTTAAGACCATATAACCATTTGCACCTATTATAATTGAAATTAGGCCTGATAAAGACACTTTTGCTGTGCATAGCACTACTGGTCCCTGCCAGGTGCACTCCTTTTTGGGGCATCCCATTCTGTGACTACAGCAGCCTCTATTTAAGACCATATAACCATTTGCACCTATTATAATTAAAATTAGGCCTGATAAAGACACTTTTGCTGTGCATAGCACTACTGGTCCCTGCCAGGTGCACTCCTTTTTGGGGCATCCCATTCTGTGACTACAGCAGCCTCTATTTAAGACCATATAACCATTTGCACTTATTCTAATTGAAATTAGGCCTGATAAAGACACTTTTGCTGTGCATAGCACTACTGGTCCCTGCCAGGTGCACTCCTTTTTGGGGCATCCCATTCTGTGACTACAGCAGCCTCTATTTAAGACCATATAACCATTTGCACTTATTCTAATTGAAATTAGGCCTGATAAAGACACTTTTGCTGTGCATATTCTTACTGCTGCCTGCCAGGTGCACTCCTTTTTGGGGCATCCCATTCTGTGACTATACCAGCTTCTATTTAAGACCATATAACCATTTGCACTTATTCTAATTGAAATTAGGCCTGATAAAGACACTTTTGCTGTGCATAGCACTACTGGTCCCTGCCAGGTGCACTCCTTTTTGGGGCATCCCATTCTGTGACTACAGCAGCCTCTATTTAAGACCATATAACCATTTGCACTTATTCTAATTGAAATTAGGCCTGATAAAGACACTTTTTCTGTGCATATTCTTACTGCTGCCTGCCAGGTGCACTCCTTTTTGGGGCATCCCATTCTGTGACTACAGCAGCCTCTATTTAAGACCATATAACCATTTGCACCTATTATAATTGAAATTAGGCCTGATAAAGACACTTTTGCTGTGCATAGCACTACTGATCCCTGCCAGGTGCACTCCTTTTTGGGGCATCCCATTCTGTGACTACAGCAGCCTCTATTTAAGACCATATAACCATTTACACTTATTCTAATTGAAATTAGGCCTGATAAAGACACTTTTGCTGTGCATAGCACTACTGGTCTCTGCCAGGTGCACTCCTGTTGGGGCATCCCATTCTGTGACTACACCAGCCTCTATTTAAGACCATATAACCATTTGCACTTATTCTAATTGAAATTAGGCCTGATAAAGACACTTTTGCTGTGCATAGCACTACTGGTCCCTGCAAGGTGCACTCCTTTTTGGGGCATCCCATTCTGTGACTACAGCAGCCTCTATTTAAGACCATATAACCATTTGCACCTATTATAATTGAAATTAGGCCTGATAAAGACACTTTTGCTGTGCATAGCACTACTGGTCCCTGCCAGGTGCACTCCTTTTTGGGGCATCCCATTCTGTGACTACAGCAGCCTCTATTTAAGACCATATAACCATTTGCACCTATTATAATTGAAATTAGGCCTGATAAAGACACTTTTGCTGTGCATAGCATAAAGACACTTTTGCTGTGCATAGCACTACTGGTCCCTGCCAGGTGCACTCCTTTTTGGGGTATCCCATTCTGTGACTACAGCAGCCTCTATTTTAGACCATATAACCATTTGCAGCTATTATAATTGAAATTAGGCCTGGTAAAGACACTTTTGCTGTGCATAGCACTACTGGTCCCTGCCAGGTGCACTCCTTTTTGGGGCATCCCATTCTGTGACTACAGCAGCCTCTATTTAAGACCATATAACCATTTGCACCTATTATAATTGAAATTAGGCCTGATAAAGACACTTTTGCTGTGCATAGCACTACTGGTCCCTGCCAGGTGCACTCCTTTTTGGGGCATCCCATTCTGTGACTACAGCAGCCTCTATTTAAGACCATATAACCATTTGCACCTATTATAATTGAAATTAGGCCTGATAAAGACACTTTTGCTGTGCATAGCACTACTGATCCCTGCCAGGTGCACTCCTTTTTGGGGCATCCCATTCTGTGACTACAGCAGCCTCTATGTAAGACCATATAACCATTTGCACCTATTATAATTGAAATTAGGCCTGATAAAGAAACTTTTGCTGTGCATAGCACTACTGGTCCCTGCCAGGTGCACTCCTTTTTGGGGCATCCCATTCTGTGACTACAGCAGCCTCTATTTAAGACCATATAACCATTTGCACTTATTCTAATTGAAATTAGGCCTGATAAAGACACTTTTGCTGTGCATATTCTTACTGCTGCCTGCCAGGTGCACTCCTGTTGGGGCATCCCATTCTGTGACTACACCAGCCTCTATTTAAGACCATATAACCATTTGCACTTATTCTAATTGAAATTAGGCCTGATAAAGACACTTTTGCTGTGCATAGCACTACTGGTCCCTGCCAGGTGCACTCCTTTTTGGGGCATCCCATTCTGTGACTACAGCAGCCTCTATTTAAGACCATATAACCATTTGCACTTATTCTAATTGAAATTAGGCCTGATAAAGACACTTTTGCTGTGCATATTCTTACTGCTGCCTGCCAGGTGCACTCCTTTTTGGGGCATCCCATTCTGTGACTACACCAGCCTCTATTTAAGACCATATAACCATTTGCACTTATTCTAATTGAAATTAGGTCTGATAAAGACACTTTTGCTGTGCATAGCACTACTGGTCCCTGCCAGGTGCACTCCTTTTTGGGGCATCCCATTCTGTGACTACAGCAGCCTCTATTTAAGACCATATAACCATTTGCACTTATTCTAATTGAAATTAGGCCTGATAAAGACACTTTTGCTGTGCATATTCTTACTGCTGCCTGCCAGGTGCACTCCTGTTGGGGCATCCCATTCTGTGACTACAGCAGCCTCTATTTAAGACCATATAACCATTTGCACCTATTATAATTGAAATTAGGCCTGATAAAGACACTTTTGCTGAGCATAGCACTACTGGTCCCTGCCAGGTGCACTCCTTTTTGGGGCATCCCATTCTGTGACTACAGCAGCCTCTATTTAAGACCATATAACCATTTGCACCTATTATAATTGAAATTAGGCCTGATAAAGACACTTTTGCTGTGCATAGCACTACTGGTCCCTGCCAGGTGCACTCCTTTTTGGGGCATCCCATTCTGTGACTACACCAGCCTCTATTTAAGACCATATAACCATTTGCACTTATTCTAATTGAAATTAGGCCTGATAAAGACACCTTTGCTGTGCATATTCTTACTGCTGCCTGCCAGGTGCACTCCTGTTGGGGCATCCCATTCTGTGACTACACCAGCCTCTATTTAAGACCATATAACCATTTGCACTTATTCTAATTGAAATTAGGCCTGATAAAGACACTTTTGCTGTGCATAGCACTACTGGTCCCTGCCAGGTGCACTCCTTTTTGGGGCATCCCATTCTGTGACTACAGCAGCCTCTATTTAAGACCATATAACCATTTGCACCTATTATAATTGAAATTAGGCCTGATAAAGACACTTTTGCTGTGCATAGCACTACTGGTCCCTGCCAGGTGCACTCCTGTTGGGGCATCCCATTCTGTGACTACACCAGCCTCTATTTAAGACCATATAACCATTTGCACTTATTCTAATTGAAATTAGGCCTGATAAAGACACCTTTGCTGTGCATAGCACTACTGGTCCCTGCCAGGTGCACTCCTTTTTGGGGCATCCCATTCTGTGACTACAGCAGCCTCTATTTAAGACCATATAACCATTTGCACCTATTATAATTGAAATTAGGCCTGATAAAGACACTTTTGCTGTGCATAGCACTACTGGTCCCTGCCAGGTGCACTCCTTTTTGGGGCATCCCATTCTGTGACTACAGCAGCCTCTATTTAAGACCATATAACCATTTGCACCTATTATAATTGAAATTAGGCCTGATAAAGACACTTTTGCTGTGCATAGCACTACTGGTCCCTGCCAGGTGCACTCCTTTTTGGGGCATCCCATTCTGTGACTACAGCAGCCTCTATGTAAGACCATATAACCATTTGCACCTATTATAATTGAAATTAGGCCTGATAAAGAAACTTTTGCTGTGCATAGCACTACTGGTCCCTGCCAGGTGCACTCCTTTTTGGGGCATCCCATTCTGTGACTACAGCAGCCTCTATTTAAGACCATATAACCATTTGCACTTATTCTAATTGAAATTAGGCCTGATAAAGACACTTTTGCTGTGCATATTCTTACTGCTGCCTGCCAGGTGCACTCCTGTTGGGGCATCCCATTCTGTGACTACACCAGCCTCTATTTAAGACCATATAACCATTTGCACCTATTATAATTGAAATTAGGCCTGATAAAGACACTTTTGCTATGCACAGCACTACTGGTCCCTGCCAGGTGCACTCCTTTTTGGGGCATCCCATTCTGTGACTACAGCAGCCTCTATTTAAGACCATATAACCATTTGCACTTATTCTAATTGAAATTAGGCCTGATAAAGACACTTTTGCTGTGCATATTCTTACTGCTGCCTGCCAGGTGCACTCCTGTTGGGGCATCCCATTCTGTGACTACACCAGCCTCTATTTAAGACCATATAACCATTTGCACTTATTCTAATTGAAATTAGGCCTGATAAAGACACTTTTGCTGTGCATAGCACTACTGGTCCCTGCCAGGTGCACTCCTTTTTGGGGCATCCCATTCTGTGACTACAGCAGCCTCTATTTAAGACCATATAACCATTTGCACTTATTCTAATTGAAATTAGGCCTGATAAAGACACTTTTGCTGTGCATATTCTTACTGCTGCCTGCCAGGTGCACTCCTGTTGGGGCATCCCATTCTGTGACTACACCAGCCTCTATTTAAGACCATATAACCATTTGCACCTATTATAATTGAAATTAGGCCTGATAAAGACACTTTTGCTATGCACAGCACTACTGGTCCCTGCCAGGTGCACTCCTTTTTGGGGCATCCCATTCTGTGACTACAGCAGCCTCTATTTAAGACCATATAACCATTTGCACTTATTCTAATTGAAATTAGGCCTGATAAAGACACTTTTGCTGTGCATATTCTTACTGCTGCCTGCCAGGTGCACTCCTGTTGGGGCATCCCATTCTGTGACTACACCAGCCTCTATTTAAGACCATATAACCATTTGCACTTATTCTAATTGAAATTAGGCCTGATAAAGACACTTTTGCTGTGCATAGCACTACTGGTCCCTGCCAGGTGCACTCCTTTTTGGGGCATCCCATTCTGTGACTACAGCAGCCTCTATTTAAGACCATATAACCATTTGCACTTATTCTAATTGAAATTAGGCCTGATAAAGACACTTTTGCTGTGCATATTCTTACTGCTGCCTGCCAGGTGCACTCCTTTTTGGGGCATCCCATTCTGTGACTACACCAGCCTCTATTTAAGACCATATAACCATTTGCACTTATTCTAATTGAAATTAGGTCTGATAAAGACACTTTTGCTGTGCATAGCACTACTGGTCCCTGCCAGGTGCACTCCTTTTTGGGGCATCCCATTCTGTGACTACAGCAGCCTCTATTTAAGACCATATAACCATTTGCACTTATTCTAATTGAAATTAGGCCTGATAAAGACACTTTTGCTGTGCATATTCTTACTGCTGCCTGCCAGGTGCACTCCTGTTGGGGCATCCCATTCTGTGACTACACCAGCCTCTATTTAAGACCATATAACCATTTGCACTTATTCTAATTGAAATTAGGCCTGATAAAGACACTTTTGCTGTGCATAGCACTACTGGTCCCTGCCAGGTGCACTCCTTTTTGGGGCATCCCATTCTGTGACTACAGCAGCCTCTATTTAAGACCATATAACCATTTGCACCTATTATAATTGAAATTAGGCCTGATAAAGACACTTTTGCTGTGCATAGCCCTACTGGTCCCTGCCAGGTGCACTCCTGTTGGGGCATCCCATTCTGTGACTACACCAGCCTCTATTTAAGACCATATAACCATTTGCACTTATTCTAATTGAAATTAGGCCTGATAAAGACACCTTTGCTGTGCATAGCACTACTGGTCCCTGCCAGGTGCACTCCTTTTTGGGGCATCCCATTCTGTGACTACAGCAGCCTCTATTTAAGACCATATAACCATTTGCACCTATTATAATTGAAATTAGGCCTGATAAAGACACTTTTGCTGTGCATAGCACTACTGGTCCCTGCCAGGTGCACTCCTTTTTGGGGCATCCCATTCTGTGACTACAGCAGCCTCTATTTAAGACCATATAACCATTTGCACCTATTATAATTGAAATTAGGCCTGATAAAGACACTTTTGCTGTGCATAGCACTACTGGTCCCTGCCAGGTGCACTCCTTTTTGGGGCATCCCATTCTGTGACTACACCAGCCTCTATTTAAGACCATATAACCATTTGCACTTATTCTAATTGAAATTAGGCCTGATAAAGACACCTTTGCTGTGCATAGCACTACTGGTCCCTGCCAGGTGCACTCCTTTTTGGGGCATCCCATTCTGTGACTACAGCAGCCTCTATTTAAGACCATATAACCATTTGCACTTATTCTAATTGAAATTAGGCCTGATAAAGACACCTTTGCTGTGCATAGCACTACTGGTCCCTGCCAGGTGCACTCCTTTTTGGGGCATCCCATTCTGTGACTACAGCAGCCTCTATTTAAGACCATATAACCATTTGCACTTATTCTAATTGAAATTAGGCCTGATAAAGACACCTTTGCTGTGCATATTCTTACTGCTGCCTGCCAGGTGCACTCCTGTTGGGGCATCCCATTCTGTGACTACAGCAGCCTCTATTTAAGACCATATAACCATTTGCACCTATTATAATTGAAATTAGGCCTGATAAAGACACTTTTGCTGTGCATAGCACTACTGGTCCCTGCCAGGTGCACTCCTTTTTGGGGCATCCCATTCTGTGACTACAGCAGCCTCTATTTAAGACCATATAACCATTTGCACCTATTATAATTGAAATTAGGCCTGATAAAGACACTTTTGCTGTGCATAGCACTACTGGTCCCTGCCAGGTGCACTCCTTTTTGGGGCATCCCATTCTGTGACTACACCAGCCTCTATTTAAGACCATATAACCATTTGCACTTATTCTAATTGAAATTAGGCCTGATAAAGACACCTTTGCTGTGCATAGCACTACTGGTCCCTGCCAGGTGCACTCCTTTTTGGGGCATCCCATTCTGTGACTACAGCAGCCTCTATTTAAGACCATATAACCATTTGCACCTATTATAATTGAAATTAGGCCTGATAAAGACACTTTTGCTGTGCATAGCACTACTGGTCCCTGCCAGGTGCACTCCTTTTTGGGGCATCCCATTCTGTGACTACACCAGCCTCTATTTAAGACCATATAACCATTTGCACTTATTCTAATTGAAATTAGGCCTGATAAAGACACTTTTGCTGTGCATATTCTTACTGCTGCCTGCCAGGTGCACTCCTGTTGGGGCATCCCATTCTGTGACTACACCAGCCTCTATTTAAGACCATATAACCATTTGCACTTATTCTAATTGAAATTAGGCCTGATAAAGACACCTTTGCTGTGCATAGCACTACTGGTCCCTGCCAGGTGCACTCCTTTTTGGGGCATCCCATTCTGTGACTACAGCAGCCTCTATTTAAGACCATATAACCATTTGCACCTATTATAATTGAAATTAGGCCTGATAAAGACACTTTTGCTGTGCATAGCACTACTGGTCCCTGCCAGGTGCACTCCTTTTTTGGGGCATCCCATTCTGTGACTACAGCAGCCTCTATTTAAGACCATATAACCATTTACACCTATTATAATTGAAATTAGGCCTGATAAAGACACTTTTGCTGTGCATAGCACTACTGGTCCCTGCCAGGTGCACTCCTTTTTGGGGCATCCCATTCTGTGACTACACCAGCCTCTATTTAAGACCATATAACCATTTGCACTTATTCTAATTGAAATTAGGCCTGATAAAGACACTTTTGCTGTGCATATTCTTACTGCTGCCTGCCAGGTGCACTCCTGTTGGGGCATCCCATTCTGTGACTACACCAGCCTCTATTTAAGACCATATAACCATTTGCACTTATTCTAATTGAAATTAGGCCTGATAAAGACACCTTTGCTGTGCATAGCACTACTGGTCCCTGCCAGGTGCACTCCTTTTTGGGGCATCCCATTCTGTGACTACAGCAGCCTCTATTTAAGACCATATAACCATTTGCACCTATTATAATTGAAATTAGGCCTGATAAAGACACTTTTGCTGTGCATAGCACTACTGGTCCCTGCCAGGTGCACTCCTTTTTGGGGCATCCCATTCTGTGACTACAGCAGCCTCTATTTAAGACCATATAACCATTTGCACTTATTCTAATTGAAATTAGGCCTGATAAAGACACTTTTGCTGTGCATATTCTTACTGCTGCCTGCCAGGTGCACTCCTGTTGGGGCATCCCATTCTGTGACTACACCAGCCTCTATTTAAGACCATATAACCATTTGCACTTATTCTAATTGAAATTAGGCCTGATAAAGACACTTTTGCTGTGCATAGCACTACTGGTCCCTGCCAGGTGCACTCCTTTTTGGGGCATCCCATTCTGTGACTACAGCAGCCTCTTTTTAAGACCATATAACCATTTGCACCTATTATAATTGAAATTAGGCCTGATAAAGACACTTTTGCTGTGCATAGCACTACTGGTCCCTGCCAGGTGCACTCCTTTTTGGGGCATCCCATTCTGTGACTACACCAGCCTCTATTTAAGACCATATAACCATTTGCACTTATTCTAATTGAAATTAGGCCTGATAAAGACACTTTTGCTGTGCATATTCTTACTGCTGCCTGCCAGGTGCACTCCTGTTGGGGCATCCCATTCTGTGACTACACCAGCCTCTATTTAAGACCATATAACCATTTGCACTTATTCTAATTGAAATTAGGCCTGATAAAGACACTTTTGCTGTGCATAGCACTACTGGTCCCTGCCAGGTGCACTCCTTTTTGGGGCATCCCATTCTGTGACTACAGCAGCCTCTTTTTAAGACCATATAACCATTTGCACCTATTATAATTGAAATTAGGCCTGATAAAGACACTTTTGCTGTGCATAGCACTACTGGTCCCTGCCAGGTGCACTCCTTTTTGGGGCATCCCATTCTGTGACTACACCAGCCTCTATTTAAGACCATATAACCATTTGCACTTATTCTAATTGAAATTAGGCCTGATAAAGACACTTTTGCTGTGCATATTCTTACTGCTGCCTGCCAGGTGCACTCCTGTTGGGGCATCCCATTCTGTGACTACACCAGCCTCTATTTAAGACCATATAACCATTTGCACTTATTCTAATTGAAATTAGGCCTGATAAAGACACTTTTGCTGTGCATATTCTTACTGCTGCCTGCCAGGTGCACTCCTGTTGGGGTATCCCATTCTGTGACTACACCAGCCTCTTTTTAAGACCATATAACCATTTGCACTTATTCTAATTGAAATTAGGCCTGATAAAGACACCTTTGCTGTGCATAGCACTACTGGTCCCTGCCAGGTGCACTCCTTTTTGGGGCATCCCATTCTGTGACTACAGCAGCCTCTTTTTAAGACCATATAACCATTTGCACCTATTATAATTGAAATTAGGCCTGATAAAGACACTTTTGCTGTGCATAGCACTACTGGTCCCTGCCAGGTGCACTCCTTTTTGGGGCATCCCATTCTGTGACTACAGAAGCCTCTATTTAAGACCATATAACCATTTGCACCTATTATAATTGAAATTAGGCCTGATAAAGACACTTTTGCTGTGCATAGCACTACTGGTCCCTGCCAGGTGCACTCCTTTTTGGGGCATCCCATTCTGTGACTACACCAGCCTCTATTTAAGACCATATAACCATTTGCACTTATTCTAATTGAAATTAGGCCTGATAAAGACACTTTTGCTGTGCATATTCTTACTGCTGCCTGCCAGGTGCACTCCTGTTGGGGCATCCCATTCTGTGACTACACCAGCCTCTATTTAAGACCATATAACCATTTGCACTTATTCTAATTGAAATTAGGCCTGATAAAGACACCTTTGCTGTGCATAGCACTACTGGTCCCTGCCAGGTGCACTCCTTTTTGGGGCATCCCATTCTGTGACTACAGCAGCCTCTATTTAAGACCATATAACCATTTGCACCTATTATAATTGAAATTAGGCCTGATAAAGACACTTTTGCTGTGCATAGCACTACTGGTCCCTGCCAGGTGCACTCCTTTTTTGGGGCATCCCATTCTGTGACTACAGCAGCCTCTATTTAAGACCATATAACCATTTACACCTATTATAATTGAAATTAGGCCTGATAAAGACACTTTTGCTGTGCATAGCACTACTGGTCCCTGCCAGGTGCACTCCTTTTTGGGGCATCCCATTCTGTGACTACACCAGCCTCTATTTAAGACCATATAACCATTTGCACTTATTCTAATTGAAATTAGGCCTGATAAAGACACTTTTGCTGTGCATATTCTTACTGCTGCCTGCCAGGTGCACTCCTGTTGGGGCATCCCATTCTGTGACTACACCAGCCTCTATTTAAGACCATATAACCATTTGCACTTATTCTAATTGAAATTAGGCCTGATAAAGACACCTTTGCTGTGCATAGCACTACTGGTCCCTGCCAGGTGCACTCCTTTTTGGGGCATCCCATTCTGTGACTACAGCAGCCTCTATTTAAGACCATATAACCATTTGCACCTATTCTAATTGAAATTAGGCCTGATAAAGACACTTTTGCTGTGCATATTCTTACTGCTGCCTGCCAGGTGCACTCCTGTTGGGGCATCCCATTCTGTGACTACACCAGCCTCTATTTAAGACCATATAACCATTTGCACTTATTCTAATTGAAATTAGGCCTGATAAAGACACTTTTGCTGTGCATAGCACTACTGGTCCCTGCCAGGTGCACTCCTTTTTGGGGCATCCCATTCTGTGACTACAGCAGCCTCTTTTTAAGACCATATAACCATTTGCACCTATTATAATTGAAATTAGGCCTGATAAAGACACTTTTGCTGTGCATAGCACTACTGGTCCCTGCCAGGTGCACTCCTTTTTGGGGCATCCCATTCTGTGACTACACCAGCCTCTATTTAAGACCATATAACCATTTGCACTTATTCTAATTGAAATTAGGCCTGATAAAGACACTTTTGCTGTGCATATTCTTACTGCTGCCTGCCAGGTGCACTCCTGTTGGGGCATCCCATTCTGTGACTACACCAGCCTCTATTTAAGACCATATAACCATTTGCACTTATTCTAATTGAAATTAGGCCTGATAAAGACACTTTTGCTGTGCATATTCTTACTGCTGCCTGCCAGGTGCACTCCTGTTGGGGCATCCCATTCTGTGACTACACCAGCCTCTTTTTAAGACCATATAACCATTTGCACTTATTCTAATTGAAATTAGGCCTGATAAAGACACCTTTGCTGTGCATAGCACTACTGGTCCCTGCCAGGTGCACTCCTTTTTGGGGCATCCCATTCTGTGACTACAGCAGCCTCTTTTTAAGACCATATAACCATTTGCACCTATTATAATTGAAATTAGGCCTGATAAAGACACTTTTGCTGTGCATAGCACTACTGGTCCCTGCCAGGTGCACTCCTTTTTGGGGCATCCCATTCTGTGACTACAGAAGCCTCTATTTAAGACCATATAACCATTTGCACCTATTATAATTGAAATTAGGCCTGATAAAGACACTTTTGCTGTGCATAGCACTACTGGTCCCTGCCAGGTGCACTCCTTTTTGGGGCATCCCATTCTGTGACTACACCAGCCTCTATTTAAGACCATATAACCATTTGCACTTATTCTAATTGAAATTAGGCCTGATAAAGACACTTTTGCTGTGCATATTCTTACTGCTGCCTGCCAGGTGCACTCCTGTTGGGGTATCCCATTCTGTGACTACACCAGCCTCTATTTAAGACCATATAACCATTTGCACCTATTATAATTGAAATTAGGCCTGATAAAGACACTTTTGCTGTGCATAGCACTACTGGTCCCTGCCAGGTGCACTCCTTTTTGGGGCATCCCATTCTGTGACTACAGCAGCCTCTATTTAAGACCATATAACCATTTGCACCTATTATAATTGAAATTAGGCCTGATAAAGACACTTTTGCTGTGCATAGCACTACTGGTCCCTGCCAGGTGCACTCCTTTTTGGGGCATCCCATTCTGTGACTACAGCAGCCTCTATTTAAGACCATATAACCATTTGCACTTATTCTAATTGAAATTAGGCCTGATAAAGACACCTTTGCTGTGCATAGCACTACTGGTCCCTGCCAGGTGCACTCCTTTTTGGGGCATCCCGTTCTGTGACTACAGCAGCCTCTATTTAAGACCATATAACCATTTGCACCTATTATAATTGAAATTAGGCCTGATAAAGACACTTTTGCTGTGCATAGCACTACTGGTCCCTGCCAGGTGCACTCCTTTTTGGGGCATCCCATTCTGTGACTACAGCAGCCTCTATTTAAGACCATATAACCATTTGCACGTATTCTAATTGAAATTAGGCCTGATAAAGACACTTTTGCTGTGCATATTCTTACTGCTGCCTGCCAGGTGCACTCCTGTTGGGGCATCCCATTCTGTGACTACACCAGCCTCTATTTAAGACCATATAACCATTTGCACTTATTCTAATTGAAATTAGGCCTGATAAAGACACTTTTGCTGTGCATATTCTTACTGCTGCCTGCCAGGTGCACTCCTGTTGGGGCATCCCATTCTGTGACTACAGCAGCCTCTATTTAAGACCATATAACCATTTGCACCTATTATAATTGAAATTAGGCCTGATAAAGACACTTTTGCTGTGCATAGCACTACTGGTCCCTGCCAGCTGCACTCCTTTTTGGGGCATCCCATTCTGTGACTACAGCAGCCTCTATTTAAGACCATATAACCATTTGCACCTATTATAATTGAAATTAGGCCTGATAAAGACACTTTTGCTGTGCATAGCACTACTGGTCCCTGCCAGGTGCACTCCTTTTTGGGGCATCCCATTCTGTGACTACACGAGCCTCTATTTAAGACCATATAACCATTTGCACTTATTCTAATTGAAATTAGGCCTGATAAAGACACCTTTGCTGTGCATAGCACTACTGGTCCCTGCCAGGTGCACTCCTTTTTGGGGCATCCCATTCTGTGACTACAGCAGCCTCTATTTAAGACCATATAACCATTTGCACCTATTATAATTGAAATTAGGCCTGATAAAGACACTTTTGCTGTGCATATTCTTACTGCTGCCTGCCAGGTGCACTCCTGTTGGGGCATCCCATTCTGTGACTACAGCAGCCTCTATTTAAGACCATATAACCATTTGCACTTATTCTAATTGAAATTAGGCCTGATAAAGACACTTTTGCTGTGCATATTCTTACTGCTGCCTGCCAGGTGCACTCCTTTTTGGGGCATCCCATTCTGTGACTACACCAGCCTCTATTTAAGACCATATAAGCATTTGCACTTATTCTAATTGAAATTAGGCCTGATAAAGACACTTTTGCTGTGCATAGCACTACTGGTCCCTGCCAGGTGCACTCCTTTTTGGGGCATCCCATTCTGTGACTACAGCAGCCTCTATTTAAGACCATATAACCATTTGCACCTATTATAATTGAAATTAGGCCTGATAAAGACACTTTTGCTGTGCATAGCACTACTGGTCCCTGCCAGGTGCACTCCTTTTTGGGGCATCCCATTCTGTGACTACAGCAGCCTCTGTTTAAGACCATATAACCATTTGCACCTATTATAATTGAAATTAGGCCTGATAAAGACACTTTTGCTGTGCATAGCACTACTGGTCCCTGCCAGGTGCACTCCTTTTTGGGGCATCCCATTCTGTGACTACAGCAGCCTCTATTTAAGACCATATAACCATTTGCACTTATTCTAATTGAAATTAGGCCTGATAAAGATACTTTTGCTGTGCATATTCTTACTGCTGCCTGCCAGGTGCACTCCTTTTTGGGGCATCCCATTCTGTGACTACACCAGCCTCTATTTAAGACCATATAACCATTTGCACTTATTCTAATTGAAAATAGGCCTGATAAAGACACTTTTGCTGTGCATAGCACTACTGGTCCCTGCCAGGTGCACTCCTTTTTGGGGCATCCCATTCTGTGACTACAGCAGCCTCTATTTAAGACCATATAACCATTTGCACTTATTCTAATTGAAATTAGGCCTGATAAAGACACTTTTGCTGTGCATATTCTTACTGCTGCCTGCCAGGTGCACTCCTTTTTGGGGCATCCCATTCTGTGACTACAGCAGCCTCTATTTAAGACCATATAACCATTTGCACTTATTCTAATTGAAATTAGGCCTGATAAAGACACTTTTGCTGTGCATAGCACTACTGGTCCCTGCCAGGTGCACTCCTTTATGGGGCATCCCATTCTGTGACTACAGCAGCCTCTATTTAAGACCATATAACCATTTGCACTTATTCTAATTGAAATTAGGCCTGATAAAGACACTTTTGCTGTGCATATTCTTACTGCTGCCTGCCAGGTGCACTCCTTTTTGGGGCATCCCATTCTGTGACTACAGCAGCCTCTATTTAAGACCATATAACCATTTGCACTTATTCTAATTGAAATTAGGCCTGATAAAGACACTTTTGCTGTGCATAGCACTACTGGTCCCTGCCAGGTGCACTCCTTTTTGGGGCATCCCATTCTGTGACTACAGCAGCCTCTTTTTAAGACCATATAACCATTTGCACCTATTATAATTGAAATTAGGCCTGATAAAGACACTTTTGCTGTGCATAGCACTACTGGTCCCTGCCAGGTGCACTCCTTTTTGGGGCATCCCATTCTGTGACTACACCAGCCTCTATTTAAGACCATATAACCATTTGCACTTATTCTAATTGAAATTAGGCCTGATAAAGACACTTTTGCTGTGCATATTCTTACTGCTGCCTGCCAGGTGCACTCCTGTTGGGGCATCCCATTCTGTGACTACACCAGCCTCTATTTAAGACCATATAACCATTTGCACTTATTCTAATTGAAATTAGGCCTGATAAAGACACTTTTGCTGTGCATATTCTTACTGCTGCCTGCCAGGTGCACTCCTGTTGGGGTATCCCATTCTGTGACTACACCAGCCTCTTTTTAAGACCATATAACCATTTGCACTTATTCTAATTGAAATTAGGCCTGATAAAGACACCTTTGCTGTGCATAGCACTACTGGTCCCTGCCAGGTGCACTCCTTTTTGGGGCATCCCATTCTGTGACTACAGCAGCCTCTTTTTAAGACCATATAACCATTTGCACCTATTATAATTGAAATTAGGCCTGATAAAGACACTTTTGCTGTGCATAGCACTACTGGTCCCTGCCAGGTGCACTCCTTTTTGGGGCATCCCATTCTGTGACTACAGAAGCCTCTATTTAAGACCATATAACCATTTGCACCTATTATAATTGAAATTAGGCCTGATAAAGACACTTTTGCTGTGCATAGCACTACTGGTCCCTGCCAGGTGCACTCCTTTTTGGGGCATCCCATTCTGTGACTACACCAGCCTCTATTTAAGACCATATAACCATTTGCACTTATTCTAATTGAAATTAGGCCTGATAAAGACACTTTTGCTGTGCATATTCTTACTGCTGCCTGCCAGGTGCACTTCTGTTGGGGCATCCCATTCTGTGACTACACCAGCCTCTATTTAAGACCATATAACCATTTGCACTTATTCTAATTGAAATTAGGCCTGATAAAGACACCTTTGCTGTGCATAGCACTACTGGTCCCTGCCAGGTGCACTCCTTTTTGGGGCATCCCATTCTGTGACTACAGCAGCCTCTATTTAAGACCATATAACCATTTGCACCTATTATAATTGAAATTAGGCCTGATAAAGACACTTTTGCTGTGCATAGCACTACTGGTCCCTGCCAGGTGCACTCCTTTTTTGGGGCATCCCATTCTGTGACTACAGCAGCCTCTATTTAAGACCATATAACCATTTACACCTATTATAATTGAAATTAGGCCTGATAAAGACACTTTTGCTGTGCATAGCACTACTGGTCCCTGCCAGGTGCACTCCTTTTTGGGGCATCCCATTCTGTGACTACACCAGCCTCTATTTAAGACCATATAACCATTTGCACTTATTCTAATTGAAATTAGGCCTGATAAAGACACTTTTGCTGTGCATATTCTTACTGCTGCCTGCCAGGTGCACTCCTGTTGGGGCATCCCATTCTGTGACTACACCAGCCTCTATTTAAGACCATATAACCATTTGCACTTATTCTAATTGAAATTAGGCCTGATAAAGACACCTTTGCTGTGCATAGCACTACTGGTCCCTGCCAGGTGCACTCCTTTTTGGGGCATCCCATTCTGTGACTACAGCAGCCTCTATTTAAGACCATATAACCATTTGCACCTATTCTAATTGAAATTAGGCCTGATAAAGACACTTTTGCTGTGCATATTCTTACTGCTGCCTGCCAGGTGCACTCCTGTTGGGGCATCCCATTCTGTGACTACACCAGCCTCTATTTAAGACCATATAACCATTTGCACTTATTCTAATTGAAATTAGGCCTGATAAAGACACTTTTGCTGTGCATAGCACTACTGGTCCCTGCCAGGTGCACTCCTTTTTGGGGCATCCCATTCTGTGACTACAGCAGCCTCTTTTTAAGACCATATAACCATTTGCACCTATTATAATTGAAATTAGGCCTGATAAAGACACTTTTGCTGTGCATAGCACTACTGGTCCCTGCCAGGTGCACTCCTTTTTGGGGCATCCCATTCTGTGACTACACCAGCCTCTATTTAAGACCATATAACCATTTGCACTTATTCTAATTGAAATTAGGCCTGATAAAGACACTTTTGCTGTGCATATTCTTACTGCTGCCTGCCAGGTGCACTCCTGTTGGGGCATCCCATTCTGTGACTACACCAGCCTCTATTTAAGACCATATAACCATTTGCACTTATTCTAATTGAAATTAGGCCTGATAAAGACACTTTTGCTGTGCATATTCTTACTGCTGCCTGCCAGGTGCACTCCTGTTGGGGCATCCCATTCTGTGACTACACCAGCCTCTTTTTAAGACCATATAACCATTTGCACTTATTCTAATTGAAATTAGGCCTGATAAAGACACCTTTGCTGTGCATAGCACTACTGGTCCCTGCCAGGTGCACTCCTTTTTGGGGCATCCCATTCTGTGACTACAGCAGCCTCTTTTTAAGACCATATAACCATTTGCACCTATTATAATTGAAATTAGGCCTGATAAAGACACTTTTGCTGTGCATAGCACTACTGGTCCCTGCCAGGTGCACTCCTTTTTGGGGCATCCCATTCTGTGACTACAGAAGCCTCTATTTAAGACCATATAACCATTTGCACCTATTATAATTGAAATTAGGCCTGATAAAGACACTTTTGCTGTGCATAGCACTACTGGTCCCTGCCAGGTGCACTCCTTTTTGGGGCATCCCATTCTGTGACTACACCAGCCTCTATTTAAGACCATATAACCATTTGCACTTATTCTAATTGAAATTAGGCCTGATAAAGACACTTTTGCTGTGCATATTCTTACTGCTGCCTGCCAGGTGCACTCCTGTTGGGGTATCCCATTCTGTGACTACACCAGCCTCTATTTAAGACCATATAACCATTTGCACCTATTATAATTGAAATTAGGCCTGATAAAGACACTTTTGCTGTGCATAGCACTACTGGTCCCTGCCAGGTGCACTCCTTTTTGGGGCATCCCATTCTGTGACTACAGCAGCCTCTATTTAAGACCATATAACCATTTGCACCTATTATAATTGAAATTAGGCCTGATAAAGACACTTTTGCTGTGCATAGCACTACTGGTCCCTGCCAGGTGCACTCCTTTTTGGGGCATCCCATTCTGTGACTACAGCAGCCTCTATTTAAGACCATATAACCATTTGCACTTATTCTAATTGAAATTAGGCCTGATAAAGACACCTTTGCTGTGCATAGCACTACTGGTCCCTGCCAGGTGCACTCCTTTTTGGGGCATCCCGTTCTGTGACTACAGCAGCCTCTATTTAAGACCATATAACCATTTGCACCTATTATAATTGAAATTAGGCCTGATAAAGACACTTTTGCTGTGCATAGCACTACTGGTCCCTGCCAGGTGCACTCCTTTTTGGGGCATCCCATTCTGTGACTACAGCAGCCTCTATTTAAGACCATATAACCATTTGCACGTATTCTAATTGAAATTAGGCCTGATAAAGACACTTTTGCTGTGCATATTCTTACTGCTGCCTGCCAGGTGCACTCCTGTTGGGGCATCCCATTCTGTGACTACACCAGCCTCTATTTAAGACCATATAACCATTTGCACTTATTCTAATTGAAATTAGGCCTGATAAAGACACTTTTGCTGTGCATATTCTTACTGCTGCCTGCCAGGTGCACTCCTGTTGGGGCATCCCATTCTGTGACTACAGCAGCCTCTATTTAAGACCATATAACCATTTGCACCTATTATAATTGAAATTAGGCCTGATAAAGACACTTTTGCTGTGCATAGCACTACTGGTCCCTGCCAGCTGCACTCCTTTTTGGGGCATCCCATTCTGTGACTACAGCAGCCTCTATTTAAGACCATATAACCATTTGCACCTATTATAATTGAAATTAGGCCTGATAAAGACACTTTTGCTGTGCATAGCACTACTGGTCCCTGCCAGGTGCACTCCTTTTTGGGGCATCCCATTCTGTGACTACACGAGCCTCTATTTAAGACCATATAACCATTTGCACTTATTCTAATTGAAATTAGGCCTGATAAAGACACCTTTGCTGTGCATAGCACTACTGGTCCCTGCCAGGTGCACTCCTTTTTGGGGCATCCCATTCTGTGACTACAGCAGCCTCTATTTAAGACCATATAACCATTTGCACCTATTATAATTGAAATTAGGCCTGATAAAGACACTTTTGCTGTGCATATTCTTACTGCTGCCTGCCAGGTGCACTCCTGTTGGGGCATCCCATTCTGTGACTACAGCAGCCTCTATTTAAGACCATATAACCATTTGCACTTATTCTAATTGAAATTAGGCCTGATAAAGACACTTTTGCTGTGCATATTCTTACTGCTGCCTGCCAGGTGCACTCCTTTTTGGGGCATCCCATTCTGTGACTACACCAGCCTCTATTTAAGACCATATAAGCATTTGCACTTATTCTAATTGAAATTAGGCCTGATAAAGACACTTTTGCTGTGCATAGCACTACTGGTCCCTGCCAGGTGCACTCCTTTTTGGGGCATCCCATTCTGTGACTACAGCAGCCTCTATTTAAGACCATATAACCATTTGCACCTATTATAATTGAAATTAGGCCTGATAAAGACACTTTTGCTGTGCATAGCACTACTGGTCCCTGCCAGGTGCACTCCTTTTTGGGGCATCCCATTCTGTGACTACAGCAGCCTCTGTTTAAGACCATATAACCATTTGCACCTATTATAATTGAAATTAGGCCTGATAAAGACACTTTTGCTGTGCATAGCACTACTGGTCCCTGCCAGGTGCACTCCTTTTTGGGGCATCCCATTCTGTGACTACAGCAGCCTCTATTTAAGACCATATAACCATTTGCACTTATTCTAATTGAAATTAGGCCTGATAAAGATACTTTTGCTGTGCATATTCTTACTGCTGCCTGCCAGGTGCACTCCTTTTTGGGGCATCCCATTCTGTGACTACACCAGCCTCTATTTAAGACCATATAACCATTTGCACTTATTCTAATTGAAAATAGGCCTGATAAAGACACTTTTGCTGTGCATAGCACTACTGGTCCCTGCCAGGTGCACTCCTTTTTGGGGCATCCCATTCTGTGACTACAGCAGCCTCTATTTAAGACCATATAACCATTTGCACTTATTCTAATTGAAATTAGGCCTGATAAAGACACTTTTGCTGTGCATATTCTTACTGCTGCCTGCCAGGTGCACTCCTTTTTGGGGCATCCCATTCTGTGACTACAGCAGCCTCTATTTAAGACCATATAACCATTTGCACTTATTCTAATTGAAATTAGGCCTGATAAAGACACTTTTGCTGTGCATAGCACTACTGGTCCCTGCCAGGTGCACTCCTTTATGGGGCATCCCATTCTGTGACTACAGCAGCCTCTATTTAAGACCATATAACCATTTGCACTTATTCTAATTGAAATTAGGCCTGATAAAGACACTTTTGCTGTGCATATTCTTACTGCTGCCTGCCAGGTGCACTCCTTTTTGGGGCATCCCATTCTGTGACTACAGCAGCCTCTATTTAAGACCATATAACCATTTGCACTTATTCTAATTGAAATTAGGCCTGATAAAGACACTTTTGCTGTGCATAGCACTACTGGTCCCTGCCAGGTGCACTCCTTTATGGGGCATCCCATTCTGTGACTACAGCAGCCTCTATTTAAGACCATATAACCATTTGCACTTATTCTAATTGAAATTAGGCCTGATAAAGACACTTTTGCTGTGCATATTCTTACTGCTGCCTGCCAGGTGCACTCCTGTTGGGGCATCCCATTCTGTGACTACACCAGCCTCTATTTAAGACCATATAACCATTTGCACCTATTATAATTGAAATTAGGCCTGATAAAGACACTTTTGCTATGCACAGCACTACTGGTCCCTGCCAGGTGCACTCCTTTTTGGGGCATCCCATTCTGTGACTACAGCAGCCTCTATTTAAGACCATATAACCATTTGCACCTATTATAATTGAAATTAGGCCTGATAAAGACACTTTTGCTGTGCATAGCACTACTGGTCCCTGCCAGTTGCACTCCTTTTTTGGGGCATCCCATTCTGTGACTACAGCAGCCTCTATTTAAGACCATATAACCATTTGCACTTATTCTAATTGAAATTAGGCCTGATAAAGACACTTTTGCTGTGCATTGCACTACTGGTCCCTGCCAGGTGCACTCCTGTTGGAGCATCCTATTCTGTGACTACACCAGCCTCTATTTAAGACCATATAACCATTTGCACTTATTCTAATTGAAATTAGGCATGATAAAGACATTTTTGCTGTGCATAGCACTACTGGTCCCTGCCAGGTGCACTCCTTTTTGGGGCATCCCATTCTGTGACTACAGCAGCCTCTATTTAAGACCATATAACCATTTGCACTTATTCTAATTGAAATTAGGCCTGATAAAGACACTTTTGCTGTGCATATTCTTACTGCTGCCTGCCAGGTGCACTCCTGTTGGGGCATCCCATTCTGTGACTACACCAGCCTCTATTTAAGACCATATAACCATTTGCACTTATTCTAATTGAAATTAGGCCTGATAAAGACACCTTTGCTGTGCATAGCACTACTGGTCCCTGCCAGGTGCACTCCTTTTTGGGGCATCCCATTCTGTGACTACAGCAGCCTCTATTTAAGACCATATAACCATTTGCACCTATTATAATTGAAATTAGGCCTGATAAAGACACTTTTGCTGTGCATAGCACTACTGGTCCCTGCCAGGTGCACTCCTTTTTGGGGCATCCCATTCTGTGACTACAGCAGCCTCTATTTAAGACCATATAACCATTTGCACTTATTCTAATTGAAATTAGGCCTGATAAAGACACTTTTGCTGTGCATATTCTTACTGCTGCCTGCCAGGTGCACTCCTGTTGGGGCATCCCATTCTGTGACTACACCAGCCTCTATTTAAGACCATATAACCATTTGCACTTATTCTAATTGAAATTAGGCCTGATAAAGACACTTTTGCTGTGCATAGCACTACTGGTCCCTGCCAGGTGCACTCCTTTTTGGGGCATCCCATTCTGTGACTACAGCAGCCTCTTTTTAAGACCATATAACCATTTGCACCTATTATAATTGAAATTAGGCCTGATAAAGACACTTTTGCTGTGCATAGCACTACTGGTCCCTGCCAGGTGCACTCCTTTTTGGGGCATCCCATTCTGTGACTACACCAGCCTCTATTTAAGACCATATAACCATTTGCACTTATTCTAATTGAAATTAGGCCTGATAAAGACACTTTTGCTGTGCATATTCTTACTGCTGCCTGCCAGGTGCACTCCTGTTGGGGCATCCCATTCTGTGACTACACCAGCCTCTATTTAAGACCATATAACCATTTGCACTTATTCTAATTGAAATTAGGCCTGATAAAGACACTTTTGCTGTGCATAGCACTACTGGTCCCTGCCAGGTGCACTCCTTTTTGGGGCATCCCATTCTGTGACTACAGCAGCCTCTTTTTAAGACCATATAACCATTTGCACCTATTATAATTGAAATTAGGCCTGATAAAGACACTTTTGCTGTGCATAGCACTACTGGTCCCTGCCAGGTGCACTCCTTTTTGGGGCATCCCATTCTGTGACTACACCAGCCTCTATTTAAGACCATATAACCATTTGCACTTATTCTAATTGAAATTAGGCCTGATAAAGACACTTTTGCTGTGCATATTCTTACTGCTGCCTGCCAGGTGCACTCCTGTTGGGGCATCCCATTCTGTGACTACACCAGCCTCTATTTAAGACCATATAACCATTTGCACTTATTCTAATTGAAATTAGGCCTGATAAAGACACTTTTGCTGTGCATATTCTTACTGCTGCCTGCCAGGTGCACTCCTGTTGGGGTATCCCATTCTGTGACTACACCAGCCTCTTTTTAAGACCATATAACCATTTGCACTTATTCTAATTGAAATTAGGCCTGATAAAGACACCTTTGCTGTGCATAGCACTACTGGTCCCTGCCAGGTGCACTCCTTTTTGGGGCATCCCATTCTGTGACTACAGCAGCCTCTTTTTAAGACCATATAACCATTTGCACCTATTATAATTGAAATTAGGCCTGATAAAGACACTTTTGCTGTGCATAGCACTACTGGTCCCTGCCAGGTGCACTCCTTTTTGGGGCATCCCATTCTGTGACTACAGAAGCCTCTATTTAAGACCATATAACCATTTGCACCTATTATAATTGAAATTAGGCCCGATAAAGACACTTTTGCTGTGCATAGCACTACTGGTCCCTGCCAGGTGCACTCCTTTTTGGGGCATCCCATTCTGTGACTACACCAGCCTCTATTTAAGACCATATAACCATTTGCACTTATTCTAATTGAAATTAGGCCTGATAAAGACACTTTTGCTGTGCATATTCTTACTGCTGCCTGCCAGGTGCACTCCTGTTGGGGCATCCCATTCTGTGACTACACCAGCCTCTATTTAAGACCATATAACCATTTGCACTTATTCTAATTGAAATTAGGCCTGATAAAGACACCTTTGCTGTGCATAGCACTACTGGTCCCTGCCAGGTGCACTCCTTTTTGGGGCATCCCATTCTGTGACTACAGCAGCCTCTATTTAAGACCATATAACCATTTGCACCTATTATAATTGAAATTAGGCCTGATAAAGACACTTTTGCTGTGCATAGCACTACTGGTCCCTGCCAGGTGCACTCCTTTTTTGGGGCATCCCATTCTGTGACTACAGCAGCCTCTATTTAAGACCATATAACCATTTACACCTATTATAATTGAAATTAGGCCTGATAAAGACACTTTTGCTGTGCATAGCACTACTGGTCCCTGCCAGGTGCACTCCTTTTTGGGGCATCCCATTCTGTGACTACACCAGCCTCTATTTAAGACCATATAACCATTTGCACTTATTCTAATTGAAATTAGGCCTGATAAAGACACTTTTGCTGTGCATATTCTTACTGCTGCCTGCCAGGTGCACTCCTGTTGGGGCATCCCATTCTGTGACTACACCAGCCTCTATTTAAGACCATATAACCATTTGCACTTATTCTAATTGAAATTAGGCCTGATAAAGACACCTTTGCTGTGCATAGCACTACTGGTCCCTGCCAGGTGCACTCCTTTTTGGGGCATCCCATTCTGTGACTACAGCAGCCTCTATTTAAGACCATATAACCATTTGCACCTATTCTAATTGAAATTAGGCCTGATAAAGACACTTTTGCTGTGCATATTCTTACTGCTGCCTGCCAGGTGCACTCCTGTTGGGGCATCCCATTCTGTGACTACACCAGCCTCTATTTAAGACCATATAACCATTTGCACTTATTCTAATTGAAATTAGGCCTGATAAAGACACTTTTGCTGTGCATAGCACTACTGGTCCCTGCCAGGTGCACTCCTTTTTGGGGCATCCCATTCTGTGACTACAGCAGCCTCTTTTTAAGACCATATAACCATTTGCACCTATTATAATTGAAATTAGGCCTGATAAAGACACTTTTGCTGTGCATAGCACTACTGGTCCCTGCCAGGTGCACTCCTTTTTGGGGCATCCCATTCTGTGACTACACCAGCCTCTATTTAAGACCATATAACCATTTGCACTTATTCTAATTGAAATTAGGCCTGATAAAGACACTTTTGCTGTGCATATTCTTACTGCTGCCTGCCAGGTGCACTCCTGTTGGGGCATCCCATTCTGTGACTACACCAGCCTCTATTTAAGACCATATAACCATTTGCACTTATTCTAATTGAAATTAGGCCTGATAAAGACACTTTTGCTGTGCATATTCTTACTGCTGCCTGCCAGGTGCACTCCTGTTGGGGTATCCCATTCTGTGACTACACCAGCCTCTTTTTAAGACCATATAACCATTTGCACTTATTCTAATTGAAATTAGGCCTGATAAAGACACCTTTGCTGTGCATAGCACTACTGGTCCCTGCCAGGTGCACTCCTTTTTGGGGCATCCCATTCTGTGACTACAGCAGCCTCTTTTTAAGACCATATAACCATTTGCACCTATTATAATTGAAATTAGGCCTGATAAAGACACTTTTGCTGTGCATAGCACTACTGGTCCCTGCCAGGTGCACTCCTTTTTGGGGCATCCCATTCTGTGACTACAGAAGCCTCTATTTAAGACCATATAACCATTTGCACCTATTATAATTGAAATTAGGCCTGATAAAGACACTTTTGCTGTGCATAGCACTACTGGTCCCTGCCAGGTGCACTCCTTTTTGGGGCATCCCATTCTGTGACTACACCAGCCTCTATTTAAGACCATATAACCATTTGCACTTATTCTAATTGAAATTAGGCCTGATAAAGACACTTTTGCTGTGCATATTCTTACTGCTGCCTGCCAGGTGCACTCCTGTTGGGGTATCCCATTCTGTGACTACACCAGCCTCTATTTAAGACCATATAACCATTTGCACCTATTATAATTGAAATTAGGCCTGATAAAGACACTTTTGCTGTGCATAGCACTACTGGTCCCTGCCAGGTGCACTCCTTTTTGGGGCATCCCATTCTGTGACTACAGCAGCCTCTATTTAAGACCATATAACCATTTGCACCTATTATAATTGAAATTAGGCCTGATAAAGACACTTTTGCTGTGCATAGCACTACTGGTCCCTGCCAGGTGCACTCCTTTTTGGGGCATCCCATTCTGTGACTACAGCAGCCTCTATTTAAGACCATATAACCATTTGCACTTATTCTAATTGAAATTAGGCCTGATAAAGACACCTTTGCTGTGCATAGCACTACTGGTCCCTGCCAGGTGCACTCCTTTTTGGGGCATCCCGTTCTGTGACTACAGCAGCCTCTATTTAAGACCATATAACCATTTGCACCTATTATAATTGAAATTAGGCCTGATAAAGACACTTTTGCTGTGCATAGCACTACTGGTCCCTGCCAGGTGCACTCCTTTTTGGGGCATCCCATTCTGTGACTACAGCAGCCTCTATTTAAGACCATATAACCATTTGCACGTATTCTAATTGAAATTAGGCCTGATAAAGACACTTTTGCTGTGCATATTCTTACTGCTGCCTGCCAGGTGCACTCCTGTTGGGGCATCCCATTCTGTGACTACACCAGCCTCTATTTAAGACCATATAACCATTTGCACTTATTCTAATTGAAATTAGGCCTGATAAAGACACTTTTGCTGTGCATATTCTTACTGCTGCCTGCCAGGTGCACTCCTGTTGGGGCATCCCATTCTGTGACTACAGCAGCCTCTATTTAAGACCATATAACCATTTGCACCTATTATAATTGAAATTAGGCCTGATAAAGACACTTTTGCTGTGCATAGCACTACTGGTCCCTGCCAGCTGCACTCCTTTTTGGGGCATCCCATTCTGTGACTACAGCAGCCTCTATTTAAGACCATATAACCATTTGCACCTATTATAATTGAAATTAGGCCTGATAAAGACACTTTTGCTGTGCATAGCACTACTGGTCCCTGCCAGGTGCACTCCTTTTTGGGGCATCCCATTCTGTGACTACACGAGCCTCTATTTAAGACCATATAACCATTTGCACTTATTCTAATTGAAATTAGGCCTGATAAAGACACCTTTGCTGTGCATAGCACTACTGGTCCCTGCCAGGTGCACTCCTTTTTGGGGCATCCCATTCTGTGACTACAGCAGCCTCTATTTAAGACCATATAACCATTTGCACCTATTATAATTGAAATTAGGCCTGATAAAGACACTTTTGCTGTGCATATTCTTACTGCTGCCTGCCAGGTGCACTCCTGTTGGGGCATCCCATTCTGTGACTACAGCAGCCTCTATTTAAGACCATATAACCATTTGCACTTATTCTAATTGAAATTAGGCCTGATAAAGACACTTTTGCTGTGCATATTCTTACTGCTGCCTGCCAGGTGCACTCCTTTTTGGGGCATCCCATTCTGTGACTACACCAGCCTCTATTTAAGACCATATAAGCATTTGCACTTATTCTAATTGAAATTAGGCCTGATAAAGACACTTTTGCTGTGCATAGCACTACTGGTCCCTGCCAGGTGCACTCCTTTTTGGGGCATCCCATTCTGTGACTACAGCAGCCTCTATTTAAGACCATATAACCATTTGCACCTATTATAATTGAAATTAGGCCTGATAAAGACACTTTTGCTGTGCATAGCACTACTGGTCCCTGCCAGGTGCACTCCTTTTTGGGGCATCCCATTCTGTGACTACAGCAGCCTCTGTTTAAGACCATATAACCATTTGCACCTATTATAATTGAAATTAGGCCTGATAAAGACACTTTTGCTGTGCATAGCACTACTGGTCCCTGCCAGGTGCACTCCTTTTTGGGGCATCCCATTCTGTGACTACAGCAGCCTCTATTTAAGACCATATAACCATTTGCACTTATTCTAATTGAAATTAGGCCTGATAAAGATACTTTTGCTGTGCATATTCTTACTGCTGCCTGCCAGGTGCACTCCTTTTTGGGGCATCCCATTCTGTGACTACACCAGCCTCTATTTAAGACCATATAACCATTTGCACTTATTCTAATTGAAAATAGGCCTGATAAAGACACTTTTGCTGTGCATAGCACTACTGGTCCCTGCCAGGTGCACTCCTTTTTGGGGCATCCCATTCTGTGACTACAGCAGCCTCTATTTAAGACCATATAACCATTTGCACTTATTCTAATTGAAATTAGGCCTGATAAAGACACTTTTGCTGTGCATATTCTTACTGCTGCCTGCCAGGTGCACTCCTTTTTGGGGCATCCCATTCTGTGACTACACCAGCCTCTATTTAAGACCATATAACCATTTGCACTTATTCTAATTGAAATTAGGCCTGATAAAGACACTTTTGCTGTGCATAGCACTACTGGTCCCTGCCAGGTGCACTCCTTTATGGGGCATCCCATTCTGTGACTACAGCAGCCTCTATTTAAGACCATATAACCATTTGCACTTATTCTAATTGAAATTAGGCCTGATAAAGACACTTTTGCTGTGCATATTCTTACTGCTGCCTGCCAGGTGCACTCCTTTTTGGGGCATCCCATTCTGTGACTACAGCAGCCTCTATTTAAGACCATATAACCATTTGCACTTATTCTAATTGAAATTAGGCCTGATAAAGACACTTTTGCTGTGCATAGCACTACTGGTCCCTGCCAGGTGCACTCCTTTATGGGGCATCCCATTCTGTGACTACAGCAGCCTCTATTTAAGACCATATAACCATTTGCACTTATTCTAATTGAAATTAGGCCTGATAAAGACACTTTTGCTGTGCATATTCTTACTGCTGCCTGCCAGGTGCACTCCTGTTGGGGCATCCCATTCTGTGACTACACCAGCCTCTATTTAAGACCATATAACCATTTGCACCTATTATAATTGAAATTAGGCCTGATAAAGACACTTTTGCTATGCACAGCACTACTGGTCCCTGCCAGGTGCACTCCTTTTTGGGGCATCCCATTCTGTGACTACAGCAGCCTCTATTTAAGACCATATAACCATTTGCACCTATTATAATTGAAATTAGGCCTGATAAAGACACTTTTGCTGTGCATAGCACTACTGGTCCCTGCCAGGTGCACTCCTTTTTTGGGGCATCCCATTCTGTGACTACAGCAGCCTCTATTTAAGACCATATAACCATTTGCACTTATTCTAATTGAAATTAGGCCTGATAAAGACACTTTTGCTGTGCATTGCACTACTGGTCCCTGCCAGGTGCACTCCTGTTGGGGCATCCTATTCTGTGACTACACCAGCCTCTATTTAAGACCATATAACCATTTGCACTTATTCTAATTGAAATTAGGCATGATAAAGACATTTTTGCTGTGCATAGCACTACTGGTCCCTGCCAGGTGCACTCCTTTTTGGGGCATCCCATTCTGTGACTACAGCAGCCTCTATTTAAGACCATATAACCATTTGCACCTATTATAATTAAAATTAGGCCTGATAAAGACACTTTTGCTGTGCATATTCTTACTGCTGCCTGCCAGGTGCACTCCTGTTGGGGCATCCCATTCTGTGACTACAGCAGCCTCTATTTAAGACCATATAACCATTTGCACCTATTATAATTGAAATTAGGCCTGATAAAGACACTTTTGCTGTGCATAGCACTACTGGTCCCTGCCAGGTGCACTCCTTTTTGGGGCATCCCATTCTGTGACTACACCAGCCTCTATTTAAGACCATATAACCATTTGCACTTATTCTAATTGAAATTAGGCCTGATAAAGACACTTTTGCTGTGCATAGCACTACTGGTCCCTGCCAGGTGCACTCCTTTATGGGGCATCCCATTCTGTGACTACAGCAGCCTCTATTTAAGACCATATAACCATTTGCACTTATTCTAATTGAAATTAGGCCTGATAAAGACACTTTTGCTGTGCATATTCTTACTGCTGCCTGCCAGGTGCACTCCTTTTTGGGGCATCCCATTCTGTGACTACAGCAGCCTCTATTTAAGACCATATAACCATTTGCACTTATTCTAATTGAAATTAGGCCTGATAAAGACACTTTTGCTGTGCATAGCACTACTGGTCCCTGCCAGGTGCACTCCTTTATGGGGCATCCCATTCTGTGACTACAGCAGCCTCTATTTAAGACCATATAACCATTTGCACTTATTCTAATTGAAATTAGGCCTGATAAAGACACTTTTGCTGTGCATATTCTTACTGCTGCCTGCCAGGTGCACTCCTGTTGGGGCATCCCATTCTGTGACTACACCAGCCTCTATTTAAGACCATATAACCATTTGCACCTATTATAATTGAAATTAGGCCTGATAAAGACACTTTTGCTATGCACAGCACTACTGGTCCCTGCCAGGTGCACTCCTTTTTGGGGCATCCCATTCTGTGACTACAGCAGCCTCTATTTAAGACCATATAACCATTTGCACCTATTATAATTGAAATTAGGCCTGATAAAGACACTTTTGCTGTGCATAGCACTACTGGTCCCTGCCAGGTGCACTCCTTTTTTGGGGCATCCCATTCTGTGACTACAGCAGCCTCTATTTAAGACCATATAACCATTTGCACTTATTCTAATTGAAATTAGGCCTGATAAAGACACTTTTGCTGTGCATTGCACTACTGGTCCCTGCCAGGTGCACTCCTGTTGGGGCATCCTATTCTGTGACTACACCAGCCTCTATTTAAGACCATATAACCATTTGCACTTATTCTAATTGAAATTAGGCATGATAAAGACATTTTTGCTGTGCATAGCACTACTGGTCCCTGCCAGGTGCACTCCTTTTTGGGGCATCCCATTCTGTGACTACAGCAGCCTCTATTTAAGACCATATAACCATTTGCACCTATTATAATTAAAATTAGGCCTGATAAAGACACTTTTGCTGTGCATATTCTTACTGCTGCCTGCCAGGTGCACTCCTGTTGGGGCATCCCATTCTGTGACTACAGCAGCCTCTATTTAAGACCATATAACCATTTGCACCTATTATAATTGAAATTAGGCCTGATAAAGACACTTTTGCTGTGCATAGCACTACTGGTCCCTGCCAGGTGCACTCCTTTTTGGGGCATCCCATTCTGTGACTACAGCAGCCTCTATTTAAGACCATATAACAATTTGCACCTATTATAATTGAAATTAGGCCTGATAAAGACACTTTTGCTGTGCATAGCACTACTGGTCCCTGCCAGGTGCACTCCTTTTTGGGGCATCCCATTCTGTGACTACAGCAGCCTCTGTTTAAGACCATATAACCATTTGCACCTATTATAATTGAAATTAGGCCTGATAAAGACACTTTTGCTGTGCATAGCACTACTGGTCCCTGCCAGGTGCACTCCTTTTTGGGGCATCCCATTCTGTGACTACAGCAGCCTCTATTTAAGACCATATAACCATTTGCACTTATTCTAATTGAAATTAGGCCTGATAAAGATACTTTTGCTGTGCATATTCTTACTGCTGCCTGCCAGGTGCACTCCTTTTTGGGGCATCCCATTCTGTGACTACACCAGCCTCTATTTAAGACCATATAACCATTTTCACTTATTCTAATTGAAATTAGGCCTGATAAAGACACTTTTGCTGTGCATAGCACTACTGGTCCCTGCCAGGTGCACTCCTTTTTGGGGCATCCCACTCTGTGACTACAGCAGCCTCTATTTATGACCATATAACCATTTGCACCTATTATAATTGAAATTAGGCCTGATAAAGACACTTTTGCTGTGCATAGCACTACTGGTCCCTGCCAGGTGCACTCCTTTTTGGGGCATCCCATTCTGTGATTACAGCAGCCTCTATTTAAGACCATATAACCATTTGCACCTATTATAATTGAAATTAGGCCTGATAAAGACACTTTTGCTGTGCATAGCACTACTGGTCCCTGCCAGGTGCACTCCTTTTTGGGGCATCCCATTGTGTGACTACAGCAGCCTCTATTTAAGACCATATAACCATTTGCACCTATTATAATTGAAATTAGGCCTGATAAAGACACTTTTGCTGTGCATAGCACTACTGGTCCCTGCCAGGTGCACTCCTTTTTGGGGCATCCCATTCTGTGACTACAGCAGCCTCTATTTAAGACCATATAACCATTTGCACTAATTCTAATTGAAATTAGGCCTGATAAAGATACTTTTGCTGTGCATATTCTTACTGCTGCCTGCCAGGTGCACTCCTTTTTGGGGCATCCCATTCTGTGACTACACCAGCCTCTATTTAAGACCATATAACCATTTGCACTTATTCTAATTGAAAATAGGCCTGATAAAGACACTTTTGCTGTGCATAGCACTACTGGTCCCTGCCAGGTGCACTCCTTTTTGGGGCATCCCATTCTGTGACTACAGCAGCCTCTATTTAAGACCATATAACCATTTGCACTTATTCTAATTGAAATTAGGCCTGATAAAGACACTTTTGCTGTGCATATTCTTACTGCTGCCTGCCAGGTGCACTCCTTTTTGGGGCATCCCATTCTGTGACTACAGCAGCCTCTATTTAAGACCATATAACCATTTGCACTTATTCTAATTGAAATTAGGCCTGATAAAGACACTTTTGCTGTGCATAGCACTACTGGTCCCTGCCAGGTGCACTCCTTTATGGGGCATCCCATTCTGTGACTACAGCAGCCTCTATTTAAGACCATATAACCATTTGCACTTATTCTAATTGAAATTAGGCCTGATAAAGACACTTTTGCTGTGCATATTCTTACTGCTGCCTGCCAGGTGCACTCCTTTTTGGGGCATCCCATTCTGTGACTACAGCAGCCTCTATTTAAGACCATATAACCATTTGCACTTATTCTAATTGAAATTAGGCCTGATAAAGACACTTTTGCTGTGCATAGCACTACTGGTCCCTGCCAGGTGCACTCCTTTATGGGGCATCCCATTCTGTGACTACAGCAGCCTCTATTTAAGACCATATAACCATTTGCACTTATTCTAATTGAAATTAGGCCTGATAAAGACACTTTTGCTGTGCATATTCTTACTGCTGCCTGCCAGGTGCACTCCTGTTGGGGCATCCCATTCTGTGACTACACCAGCCTCTATTTAAGACCATATAACCATTTGCACCTATTATAATTGAAATTAGGCCTGATAAAGACACTTTTGCTATGCACAGCACTACTGGTCCCTGCCAGGTGCACTCCTTTTTGGGGCATCCCATTCTGTGACTACAGCAGCCTCTATTTAAGACCATATAACCATTTGCACCTATTATAATTGAAATTAGGCCTGATAAAGACACTTTTGCTGTGCATAGCACTACTGGTCCCTGCCAGGTGCACTCCTTTTTTGGGGCATCCCATTCTGTGACTACAGCAGCCTCTATTTAAGACCATATAACCATTTGCACTTATTCTAATTGAAATTAGGCCTGATAAAGACACTTTTGCTGTGCATTGCACTACTGGTCCCTGCCAGGTGCACTCCTGTTGGGGCATCCTATTCTGTGACTACACCAGCCTCTATTTAAGACCATATAACCATTTGCACTTATTCTAATTGAAATTAGGCATGATAAAGACATTTTTGCTGTGCATAGCACTACTGGTCCCTGCCAGGTGCACTCCTTTTTGGGGCATCCCATTCTGTGACTACAGCAGCCTCTATTTAAGACCATATAACCATTTGCACCTATTATAATTAAAATTAGGCCTGATAAAGACACTTTTGCTGTGCATATTCTTACTGCTGCCTGCCAGGTGCACTCCTGTTGGGGCATCCCATTCTGTGACTACAGCAGCCTCTATTTAAGACCATATAACCATTTGCACCTATTATAATTGAAATTAGGCCTGATAAAGACACTTTTGCTGTGCATAGCACTACTGGTCCCTGCCAGGTGCACTCCTTTTTGGGGCATCCCATTCTGTGACTACAGCAGCCTCTATTTAAGACCATATAACCATTTGCACCTATTATAATTGAAATTAGGCCTGATAAAGACACTTTTGCTGTGCATAGCACTACTGGTCCCTGCCAGGTGCACTCCTTTTTGGGGCATCCCATTCTGTGACTACAGCAGCCTCTGTTTAAGACCATATAACCATTTGCACCTATTATAATTGAAATTAGGCCTGATAAAGACACTTTTGCTGTGCATAGCACTACTGGTCCCTGCCAGGTGCACTCCTTTTTGGGGCATCCCATTCTGTGACTACAGCAGCCTCTATTTAAGACCATATAACCATTTGCACTTATTCTAATTGAAATTAGGCCTGATAAAGATACTTTTGCTGTGCATATTCTTACTGCTGCCTGCCAGGTGCACTCCTTTTTGGGGCATCCCATTCTGTGACTACACCAGCCTCTATTTAAGACCATATAACCATTTTCACTTATTCTAATTGAAATTAGGCCTGATAAAGACACTTTTGCTGTGCATAGCACTACTGGTCCCTGCCAGGTGCACTCCTTTTTGGGGCATCCCACTCTGTGACTACAGCAGCCTCTATTTATGACCATATAACCATTTGCACCTATTATAATTGAAATTAGGCCTGATAAAGACACTTTTGCTGTGCATAGCACTACTGGTCCCTGCCAGGTGCACTCCTTTTTGGGGCATCCCATTCTGTGATTACAGCAGCCTCTATTTAAGACCATATAACCATTTGCACCTATTATAATTGAAATTAGGCCTGATAAAGACACTTTTGCTGTGCATAGCACTACTGGTCCCTGCCAGGTGCACTCCTTTTTGGGGCATCCCATTGTGTGACTACAGCAGCCTCTATTTAAGACCATATAACCATTTGCACTTATTCTAATTGAAATTAGGCCTGATAAAGACACTTTTGCTGTGCATATTCTTACTGCTGCCTGCCAGGTGCACTCCTGTTGGGGCATCCTATTCTGTGACTACACCAGCCTCTATTTAAGACCATATAACCATTTGCACTTATTCTAATTGAAAATAGGCCTGATAAAGACACTTTTGCTGTGCATAGCACTACTGGTCCCTGCCAGGTGCACTCCTTTTTGGGGCATCCCATTCTGTGACTACAGCAGCCTCTATTTAAGACCATATAACCATTTGCACTTATTCTAATTGAAATTAGGCCTGATAAAGACACTTTTGCTGTGCATATTCTTACTGCTGCCTGCCAGGTGCACTCCTTTTTGGGGCATCCCATTCTGTGACTACAGCAGCCTCTATTTAAGACCATATAACCATTTGCACTTATTCTAATTGAAATTAGGCCTGATAAAGACACTTTTGCTGTGCATAGCACTACTCGTCCCTGCCAGGTGCACTCCTTTATGGGGCATCCCATTCTGTGACTACAGCAGCCTCTATTTAAGACCATATAACCATTTGCACTTATTCTAATTGAAATTAGTAGGGATGAGCGAATCGATCCGGACGAACCCGGATTCGATCCGAATTTCAGGAAAAATTCGATTCGGATCGAATCCGAATTTCCCCGCGATTCGATCACTCGAAGTTTTCCTTTAACATCCATTCATTTACATTTACAGGCATTCTAAGATGGCGGACGGGACATGTCTGGACATGTATCCCGCGCCAGTGCAAGCTGGGGCAGTCACATGCAGCCTATCAGCAGCCAGCAAGCCCGGTGACGTCACACAGCGGTATTTAACGGCGGCCATCTTGCTTTTCCTCATTTCTCTATTGCATTCGTGACAGACAGACAGAACGCTGTGTAGCTGAGGCAGTTAGACAGGCTGGAGACAGGGACAGACAGGGACAGGCAGGAGACAGGCAGGAGACAGACAGGAGACAGACAGAAAGCCAGGGAAAGGTAGGAAAAACGGAGCTGGCTGACAGGGAGATTTTTTTTTTTTCATCCAGCCTTTGTTAGCGTTTTCAGGCTGCTTATAGTAACTAACTGTGCATATATACTGAACTGATCTTAAGTCTGCTGTGAGGCATCCCATTCTGTGACTAAAGCAGCCTCTGTTTAAGACCATATAAGCATTTGCTCTTATCATATTTGAAATTAGGCCTGATAAAGACACTTTTGCTGGCCAAAGCACTACTGGACCCTGCCAGGTCCATTCCTGCCCGGGGCATCCCATTCTGTGACTACAGCAGCCTCTGTTTAAGACCATATAAGCATTTGCTCTTATCATATTTGAAATTAGGCCTGATAAAGACACTTTTGCTGGCCAAAGCACTACTGGACCCTGCCAGGTCGATTCCTGGTGGGGCATCCCATTCTGTGACTACAGCAGCCTCTGTTTAAGACCATATAAGCATTTGCTCTTATCATATTTGAAATTAGCCTGATAAAGACACTTTTGCTGGCCAAAGCACTACTGGACCCTGCCAGGTCCATTCCTGCCCAGGGCATCCCATTCTGTGACTACAGCAGCCTCTGTTTAAGACCATATAAGCATTTGCTCTTATCATATTTGAAATTAGGCCTGATAAAGACACTTTTGCTGGCCAAAGCACTACTGGACCCTGCCAGGTCCATTCCTGCCCAGGGCATCCCATTCTGTGACTACAGCAGCCTCTGTTTAAGACCATATAAGCATTTGCTCTTATCATATTTGAAATTAGGCCTGATAAAGACACTTTTGCTGGCCAAAGCACTACTGGACCCTGCCAGGTCGATTCCTGCCCGGGGCATCCCATTCTGTGACTACAGCAGCCTCTGTTTAAGACCATATAAGCATTTGCTCTTATCATATTTGAAATTAGCCTGATAAAGACACTTTTGCTGGCCAAAGCACTACTGGACCCTGCCAGGTCCATTCCTGCCCAGGGCATCCCATTCTGTGACTAAAGCAGCCTCTGTTTAAGACCATATAAGCATTTGCTCTTATCATATTTGAAATTAGGCCTGATAAAGACACTTTTGCTGGCCAAAGCACTACTGGACCCTGCCAGGTCCATTCCTGCCCAGGGCATCCCATTCTGTGACTACAGCAGCCTCTGTTTAAGACCATATAAGCATTTGCTCTTATCATATTTGAAATTAGGCCTGATAAAGACACTTTTGCTGGCCAAAGCACTACTGGACCCTGCCAGGTCCATTCCTGCCCGGGGCATCCCATTCTGTGACTACAGCAGCCTCTGTTTAAGACCATATAAGCATTTGCTCTTATCATATTTGAAATTAGGCCTGATAAAGACACTTTTGCTGGCCAAAGCACTACTGGACCCTGCCAGGTCCATTCCTGCCCAGGGCATCCCATTCTGTGACTACAGCAGCCTCTGTTTAAGACCATATAAGCATTTGCTCTTATCATATTTGAAATTAGGCCTGATAAAGACACTTTTGCTGGCCAAAGCACTACTGGACCCTGCCAGGTCGATTCCTGTTGGGGCATCCCATTCTGTGACTAAAGCAGCCTCTGTTTAAGACCATATAAGCATTTGCTCTTATCATATTTGAAATTAGGCCTGATAAAGACACTTTTGCTGGCCAAAGCACTACTGGACCCTGCCAGGTCGATTCCTGCCCGGGGCATCCCATTCTGTGACTACAGCAGCCTCTGTTTAAGACCATATAAGCATTTGCTCTTATCATATTTGAAATTAGCCTGATAAAGACACTTTTGCTGGCCAAAGCACTACTGGACCCTGCCAGGTCCATTCCTGCCCAGGGCATCCCATTCTGTGACTAAAGCAGCCTCTGTTTAAGACCATATAAGCATTTGCTCTTATCATATTTGAAATTAGGCCTGATAAAGACACTTTTGCTGGCCAAAGCACTACTGGACCCTGCCAGGTCCATTCCTGCCCAGGGCATCCCATTCTGTGACTACAGCAGCCTCTGTTTAAGACCATATAAGCATTTGCTCTTATCATATTTGAAATTAGGCCTGATAAAGACACTTTTGCTGGCCAAAGCACTACTGGACCCTGCCAGGTCCATTCCTGCCCGGGGCATCCCATTCTGTGACTACAGCAGCCTCTGTTTAAGACCATATAAGCATTTGCTCTTATCATATTTGAAATTAGCCTGATAAAGACACTTTTGCTGGCCAAAGCACTACTGGACCCTGCCAGGTCCATTCCTGCCCAGGGCATCCCATTCTGTGACTAAAGCAGCCTCTGTTTAAGACCATATAAGCATTTGCTCTTATCATATTTGAAATTAGGCCTGATAAAGACACTTTTGCTGGCCAAAGCACTACTGGACCCTGCCAGGTCCATTCCTGCCCAGGGCATCCCATTCTGTGACTACAGCAGCCTCTGTTTAAGACCATATAAGCATTTGCTCTTATCATATTTGAAATTAGGCCTGATAAAGACACTTTTGCTGGCCAAAGCACTACTGGACCCTGCCAGGTCCATTCCTGCCCAGGGCATCCCATTCTGTGACTACAGCAGCCTCTGTTTAAGACCATATAAGCATTTGCTCTTATCATATTTGAAATTAGGCCTGATAAAGACACTTTTGCTGGCCAAAGCACTACTGGACCCTGCCAGGTCGATTCCTGCCCGGGGCATCCCATTCTGTGACTACAGCAGCCTCTGTTTAAGACCATATAAGCATTTGCTCTTATCATATTTGAAATTAGCCTGATAAAGACACTTTTGCTGGCCAAAGCACTACTGGACCCTGCCAGGTCCATTCCTGCCCAGGGCATCCCATTCTGTGACTAAAGCAGCCTCTGTTTAAGACCATATAAGCATTTGCTCTTATCATATTTGAAATTAGGCCTGATAAAGACACTTTTGCTGGCCAAAGCACTACTGGACCCTGCCAGGTCCATTCCTGCCCAGGGCATCCCATTCTGTGACTACAGCAGCCTCTGTTTAAGACCATATAAGCATTTGCTCTTATCATATTTGAAATTAGGCCTGATAAAGACACTTTTGCTGGCCAAAGCACTACTGGACCCTGCCAGGTCCATTCCTGCCCGGGGCATCCCATTCTGTGACTACAGCAGCCTCTGTTTAAGACCATATAAGCATTTGCTCTTATCATATTTGAAATTAGGCCTGATAAAGACACTTTTGCTGGCCAAAGCACTACTGGACCCTGCCAGGTCCATTCCTGCCCAGGGCATCCCATTCTGTGACTACAGCAGCCTCTGTTTAAGACCATATAAGCATTTGCTCTTATCATATTTGAAATTAGGCCTGATAAAGACACTTTTGCTGGCCAAAGCACTACTGGACCCTGCCAGGTCCATTCCTGCCCAGGGCATCCCATTCTGTGACTACAGCAGCCTCTGTTTAAGACCATATAAGCATTTGCTCTTATCATATTTGAAATTAGGCCTGATAAAGACACTTTTGCTGGCCAAAGCACTACTGGACCCTGCCAGGTCGATTCCTGCCCGGGGCATCCCATTCTGTGACTACAGCAGCCTCTGTTTAAGACCATATAAGCATTTGCTCTTATCATATTTGAAATTAGCCTGATAAAGACACTTTTGCTGGCCAAAGCACTACTGGACCCTGCCAGGTCCATTCCTGCCCAGGGCATCCCATTCTGTGACTAAAGCAGCCTCTGTTTAAGACCATATAAGCATTTGCTCTTATCATATTTGAAATTAGGCCTGATAAAGACACTTTTGCTGGCCAAAGCACTACTGGACTCTGCCAGGTCCATTCCTGCCCAGGGCATCCCATTCTGTGACTACAGCAGCCTCTGTTTAAGACCATATAAGCATTTGCTCTTATCATATTTGAAATTAGGCCTGATAAAGACACTTTTGCTGGCCAAAGCACTACTGGACCCTGCCAGGTCCATTCCTGCCCGGGGCATCCCATTCTGTGACTACAGCAGCCTCTGTTTAAGACCATATAAGCATTTGCTCTTATCATATTTGAAATTAGGCCTGATAAAGACACTTTTGCTGGCCAAAGCACTACTGGACCCTGCCAGGTCCATTCCTGCCCAGGGCATCCCATTCTGTGACTACAGCAGCCTCTGTTTAAGACCATATAAGCATTTGCTCTTATCATATTTGAAATTAGGCCTGATAAAGACACTTTTGCTGGCCAAAGCACTACTGGACCCTGCCAGGTCGATTCCTGTTGGGGCATCCCATTCTGTGACTAAAGCAGCCTCTGTTTAAGACCATATAAGCATTTGCTCTTATCATATTTGAAATTAGGCCTGATAAAGACACTTTTGCTGGCCAAAGCACTACTGGACCCTGCCAGGTCGATTCCTGCCCGGGGCATCCCATTCTGTGACTACAGCAGCCTCTGTTTAAGACCATATAAGCATTTGCTCTTATCATATTTGAAATTAGCCTGATAAAGACACTTTTGCTGGCCAAAGCACTACTGGACCCTGCCAGGTCCATTCCTGCCCAGGGCATCCCATTCTGTGACTAAAGCAGCCTCTGTTTAAGACCATATAAGCATTTGCTCTTATCATATTTGAAATTAGGCCTGATAAAGACACTTTTGCTGGCCAAAGCACTACTGGACCCTGCCAGGTCCATTCCTGCCCAGGGCATCCCATTCTGTGACTACAGCAGCCTCTGTTTAAGACCATATAAGCATTTGCTCTTATCATATTTGAAATTAGGCCTGATAAAGACACTTTTGCTGGCCAAAGCACTACTGGACCCTGCCAGGTCCATTCCTGCCCGGGGCATCCCATTCTGTGACTACAGCAGCCTCTGTTTAAGACCATATAAGCATTTGCTCTTATCATATTTGAAATTAGGCCTGATAAAGACACTTTTGCTGGCCAAAGCACTACTGGACCCTGCCAGGTCCATTCCTGCCCAGGGCATCCCATTCTGTGACTACAGCAGCCTCTGTTTAAGACCATATAAGCATTTGCTCTTATCATATTTGAAATTAGGCCTGATAAAGACACTTTTGCTGGCCAAAGCACTACTGGACCCTGCCAGGTCGATTCCTGTTGGGGCATCCCATTCTGTGACTAAAGCAGCCTCTGTTTAAGACCATATAAGCATTTGCTCTTATCATATTTGAAATTAGGCCTGATAAAGACACTTTTGCTGGCCAAAGCACTACTGGACCCTGCCAGGTCGATTCCTGTTGGGGCATCCCATTCTGTGACTACAGCAGCCTCTGTTTAAGACCATATAAGCATTTGCTCTTATCATATTTGAAATTAGCCTGATAAAGACACTTTTGCTGGCCAAAGCACTACTGGACCCTGCCAGGTCCATTCCTGCCCAGGGCATCCCATTCTGTGACTAAAGCAGCCTCTGTTTAAGACCATATAAGCATTTGCTCTTATCATATTTGAAATTAGGCCTGATAAAGACACTTTTGCTGGCCAAAGCACTACTGGACCCTGCCAGGTCCATTCCTGCCCAGGGCATCCCATTCTGTGACTAAAGCAGCCTCTGTTTAAGACCATATAAGCATTTGCTCTTATCATATTTGAAATTAGCCTGATAAAGACACTTTTGCTGGCCAAAGCACTACTGGACCCTGCCAGGTCCATTCCTGCCCAGGGCATCCCATTCTGTGACTAAAGCAGCCTCTGTTTAAGACCATATAAGCATTTGCTCTTATCATATTTGAAATTAGGCCTGATAAAGACACTTTTGCTGGCCAAAGCACTACTGGACCCTGCCAGGTCGATTCCTGCCCGGGGCATCCCATTCTGTGACTACAGCAGCCTCTGTTTAAGACCATATAAGCATTTGCTCTTATCATATTTGAAATTAGCCTGATAAAGACACTTTTGCTGGCCAAAGCACTACTGGACCCTGCCAGGTCCATTCCTGCCCAGGGCATCCCATTCTGTGACTAAAGCAGCCTCTGTTTAAGACCATATAAGCATTTGCTCTTATTATATTTATATTATAAGACACTTTTGCTGGGCATAGGCTTACTGCTGCCTGCCAGGTGCACTTCTGTTGAGGCATCCCATTCTGTAACATAGCATACCCCTCTTTATTTACACTAAGCAGCTCTCTTATTTACACTAAGCAGGCCTGTTGGAGGCTGAGTGTTACTGCTCACTTTTGGTGTGCATTATATTCTGTTTCATATAGACCCACCGCTGCCCGGGGTGTTTTTAAATATCACCTACTACCACGCCAGTTAGACTATGTCGGGCAGACAAGTGCCTGGAAGTGAAAAGAGGAGTGGCAGAGGCCAAGATTCCGCAGGCAGAGCTCGCATCAGACTGGGGGCCAGTAGCAGCAGGAGTCACGCTGAGAGACCTAATCTGCCAGTATCTGCTAGCGGTCGGGTCTCCACCAGTAACGCATCTGCCGTGGTAGATTGGTTGACGCGCTCATCAACAACATCATCACAACTTACGTCTGAGACCCCCAGTCTAGGGTCGGTAGGTTCCTCTGACACAACCCTGAGTTGGCATGCCCCGAGAGCAGTCCCTGTCCTCCCATTGCCTCTGGCCTACGCCGTTCCCTCCCCCAGCGACGTATCCTATGCTTTGGGTTCAGCTCCACTCTTTAGTGAGGAGGACCATCAGATAGAGGACAGTCAGCAGCTACTGCCCAGCCAAGAAATGGAGGTGGCTTCTTTAGCTAGGCAGACAAATAGTGATGTGGACAGTGTCGTGGGTGCTGCGAGCGTTCCAGCTCCTGCGCCAGACACTGTTGACGAATCCACGAACATCAGTGACGTACAGCCACAACTCGGTGATGATGATGATGATGACGATGAAGCCGATCGCACTTGGGAGCCGGGTGATGAAGGGGCTTCATCGTCATCATCAGGAGAAGAGGGGTGCAGGTTGCCCCGGAGTCAGCAGCTGAGGCAGCAAGGTGGTAGCAGTCAGCATCGGGGCACAATTCCAAAGGCTGGAGCCGGCCGGGGCCGGGGCCGGGGTAGAGCACCTGCTGTGCGGCAGTCTACCTTATCGGGAGGTAGTGGAGCAGGGGTTCCTGGAGTTGGCAACAGCAGCAGTGAATCAGTGAGGCCAGGGGGTGGGAAAAGTAGCTACTCGGCAGTGTGGCAGTTTTTCCTGAGGCATCCGCAGGAGGGTAACATGGCCACATGCAAGATATGTAGGCAAAAGGTGAAGCGTGGCCAGGGTCCAAATGTTGGCACCACGGCCCTGCGTCAACATATGATGCGTCACCATAAAACGACCTGGGAGAACCGAGGCTCCCAAGGGGTGGTCCAGTCTGCTTCCTCACCAAGTGAGCTCCCAATTTCTGCCAGCCAAGGCTCCAGCACCTCAGCCGAAGGCAGCTGTGCGTCATACCCATCCTCTGTCGCTCCTGCTCCTCCTCCTCCAAGTCATGCATCCCGCCAGCAATCCATCAGCGAAGCCATGTCCAAGAGACAGCAGTATGCGCCCACTCATCCTACGGCGCAGAAGCTGAATGTGCTCCTGTCCAAGTTGCTGGTGCTGCAGTCGCTCCCTTTTCAGGTGGTGGAATCTGCACCTTTCAGAGAACTGATGGCTTGTGCCGAGCCGAGGTGGAGAGTCCCAAGCCGTCATTTCTTTGCCAAGAAGGCAGTACCAGCGCTGCACACTTTTGTTGAACAGAAGGTGGGCCAGTCCTTGAGCCTGTCGGTGTGTAGCAAAATACATGGCAGCGCCGACATCTGGAGCTGTAACTACGGTCAGGGGCAGTACATGTCGTTTACGGCCCACTGGGTGAATGTGGTCCCTTTGCAGCAGCAACTTGGACAGGTCACGCCGCTTCGGCCTCCGCGCTCTCTGCCCATTGGGCCTGTGACACCGTGCGACTCGGCCTCCTCATCCTCCGCCATCTCCTCACCCTCCACTGTAGGCTCAAGTCTCAGTGCCCCTCCAGTCTACCATGTGTGCAGGGCACGGAGGTGTCACGCAGTGCTTCACATGGTTTGTCTTGGCGAACGGAGTCACACAGGGGAGGAACTGCTTAAATGTATTCATCAGGAAATCCAAACATGGCTTACTCCGAGAAAACTTAAAATGGGAATCATGGTTACCGACAATGGGAAGAACATTTTGTCTGCGCTGCGCCAAGGAAGCCTGACCCATGCCCCCTGCATGGCTCACGTCTTCAATCTGGTTGTCAAGCGGTTTCTGAAGTGTTCCCCCCATCTGCAGGACATCCTAACAACTTCACGGAAACTTTGCATGCACTTCAGCCACTCCTACACCGCCAAACACACCCTTCTTGAGCTACAGCGTCAGAATGGTATCCCCCAACATAGTCTGATTTGCGATGTTTCCACCCGTTGGAATTCCACCCTTCACATGTTGGACCGATTATATGAACAGAGAAAAGCCATCACGGATTTCCTGATGATCCAAGCAGATAGGGGGACTCCCCTGTGTAACTTCAATGTCAACCAATGGCAGCTCATACGTGACACCTGCCGTTTGCTCAGGCCCTTTGAGGAAGCCACTTTATTTGTCAGTCGGCAGGATTACGGGATGAACGACGTGATTCCACTGCTTCATGTACTACAGCACATGTTGGAAACCATGGCTGGTCAGGGCACTGGAGACATGGCGTTTACATCTTACGGCCACATGAACCCCGTTGGAGCTGAACTGGAGGAGGAGGAGGAGGAAGAGGAGGAGGAGGAGTTGCCCAGCGAAACACAGTTTAGGCTTGGCGAAATGGCTGGTTTATCTAGTCAGCGGACAGGAGAGGAGGAGCAGGAGCAGCCAGAGGAGCTAGAGGTTTTTGAGGAAGGAGAGACAGAGGACCCGGGCACACCGTGGCAGTATGCAGTGGAGATGGAGACAGGTAGTCCATCCGAGTCACTTGCGCAAATGGCACGAAGCATGCTCACATGCTTGCGTAGTGACCCCAGAATTGTTTCCATCTGTCGGCGGGATGACTTCTGGCTGTCCACCTTATTGGACCCTCGCTTCCGGCACAAAATGGGGGCATTTTTTAAACCCACCGAGAGGGAGGACAAACTCAACTACTACAAAGACATTCTACGTAGGCAGTTGGCCGATGCCTATCTGCGCCATGGTCCATACTCTCGCAGGTCTGACTCGAGGGGACCTCTGCGCTCACCTTCCACTGCCATGGCCGCTGGGGGGGTTGGCAGCAGCAGCAGCAGAAGCTCCATCAGCAGCAGCAGCCTCAGTCTTCAGTCGCTAATGAGTAGCTTTCTACACCCGCATAGTGAGGCTACTCATGAGCAGCAGGAAGACCTGGAGCAGGACCTGAACCAGCAGGTCATGTCATACTTTGACATGACCATGCCAACACACCTTGAGGATCCGCTGGACTTCTGGGCAGCCAAACTTGATTTGTGGCCGCAACTAGCAGAGTTTGCCCTGGAAAAGCTGTCCTGCCCGGCAAGTAGCGTGCCATCTGAGCGGGTGTTTAGTGCGGCGGGGGCCATAGTTACGGCGAGGAGAACTCGTCTGTCAACTAAAAATGTGGAGAGACTCACCTTTGTCAAAATGAATCAGGGATGGATCAGCCAGGATTTCCACCCACCAATGCCTGATGCATGCGACTAGATTCAGCATGGTGCCACGTTTTACACTTTCCAAATGGTGCAAAACATATTTATGTCTTTAGGCCATTTTTTGGGCTCCTGCTGCTGCTGCTGCCAACTCCTGCCAACTCCAGGGTGTGATTCATCCAATTTTTGGGCTCCTGAGGCCAACTCCAGTGTATATTTGGGCTCCTGCTGCTGCTGCTGCCAACTTCTGCCAACTCCAGGGTGTGATTCATCCAATTTTTGGGCTCCTGAGGCCAACTCCAGTGTATATTTGGGCTCCTGCTGCTGCTACTGTCAACTCCTGCCAACTCCAGGGTGTGATTCATCCAATTTTTGGGCTCCTGAGGCCAACTCCAGTGTATATTTGGGCTCCTGCTGCTGCTGCTGTCAACTCCTGCCAACTCCAGGGTGTGATTCATCCAATTTTTGGGCTCCTGAAGCCAACTCCAGTGTATATTTGGGCTCCTGCTGCTGCTACTGTCAACTCCTGCCAACTCCAGGGTGTGATTCATCCAATTTTTGGGCTCCTGAAGCCAACTCCAGTGTATATTTGGGCTCCTGCTGCTGCTGCTGCCAACTTCTGCCAACTCCAGGGTGTGATTCATCCAATTTTTGGGCTCCTGAGGCCAACTCCAGTGTATATTTGGGCTCCTGCTGCTGCTGCTGCCAACTTCTGCCAACTCCAGGGTGTGATTCATCCAATTTTTGGGCTCCTGAAGCCAACTCCAGTGTATATTTGGGCTCCTGCTGCTGCTGGTGTCAACTCCTGCCAACTCCAGGGTGTGATTCATCCAATTTTTGGGCTCCTGAAGCCAACTCCAGTGTATATTTGGGCTCCTGCTGCTGCTGCTGCCAACTTCTGCCAACTCCAGGGTGTGATTCATCCAATTTTTGGGCTCCTGAGGCCAACTCCAGTGTATATTTGGGCTCCTGATGCTGCTGCTGCAACTTCTGCCAACTCCAGGGTGTGATTCATCCAATTTTTGGGCTCCTGAAGCCAACTCCAGTGTATATTTGGGCTCCTGCTGCTGCTGGTGTCAACTCCTGCCAACTCCAGGGTGTGATTCATCCAATTTTTGGGCTCCTGAAGCCAAATCCAGTGTATATTTGGGCTCCTGCTGCTGCTACTGTCAACTCCTGCCAACTCCAGGGTGTGATTCATCCAATTTTTGGGCTCCTGAGGCCAACTCCAGTGTATATTTGGGCTCCTGCTGCTGCTGCTGCCAACTTCTGCCAACTCCAGGGTGTGATTCATCCAATTTTTGGGCTCCTGAGGCCAACTCCAGTGTATATTTGGGCTCCTGCTGCTGCTACTGTCAACTCCTGCCAACTCCAGGGTGTGATTCATCCAATTTTTGGGCTCCTGAGGCCAACTCCAGTGTATATTTGGGCTCCTGCTGCTGCTGCTGCCAACTTCTGCCAACTCCAGGGTGTGATTCATCCAATTTTTGGGCTCCTGAGGCCAACTCCAGTGTATATTTGGGCTCCTGCTGCTGCTGCTGCCAACTTCTGCCAACTCCAGGGTGTGATTCATCCAATTTTTGGGCTCCTGAGGCCAACTCCAGTGTATATTTGGGCTCCTGCTGCTGCTACTGTCAACTCCTGCCAACTCCAGGGTGTGATTCATCCAATTTTTGGGCTCCTGAGGCCAACTCCAGTGTATATTTGGGCTCCTGCTGCTGCTGCTGCCAACTTCTGCCAACTCCAGGGTGTGATTCATCCAATTTTTGGGCTCCTGAGGCCAACTCCAGTGTATATTTGGGCTCCTGCTGCTGCTACTGTCAACTCCTGCCAACTCCAGGGTGTGATTCATCCAATTTTTGGGCTCCTGAGGCCAACTCCAGTGTATATTTGGGCTCCTGCTGCTGCTGCTGCCAACTTCTGCCAACTCCAGGGTGTGATTCATCCAATTTTTGGGCTCCTGAGGCCAACTCCAGTGTATATTTGGGCTCCTGCTGCTGCTGCTGCCAACTTCTGCCAACTCCAGGGTGTGATTCATCCAATTTTTGGGCTCCTGAGGCCAACTCCAGTGTATATTTGGGCTCCTGCTGCTGCTACTGTCAACTCCTGCCAACTCCAGGGTGTGATTCATCCAATTTTTGGGCTCCTGAGGCCAACTCCAGTGTATATTTGGGCTCCTGCTGCTGCTGCTGCCAACTTCTGCCAACTCCAGGGTGTGATTCATCCAATTTTTGGGCTCCTGAGGCCAACTCCAGTGTATATTTGGGCTCCTGCTGCTGCTACTGTCAACTCCTGCCAACTCCAGGGTGTGATTCATCCAATTTTTGGGCTCCTGAGGCCAACTCCAGTGTATATTTGGGCTCCTGCTGCTGCTGCTGCCAACTTCTGCCAACTCCAGGGTGTGATTCATCCAATTTTTGGGCTCCTGAGGCCAACTCCAGTGTATATTTGGGCTCCTGCTGCTGCTACTGTCAACTCCTGCCAACTCCAGGGTGTGATTCATCCAATTTTTGGGCTCCTGAGGCCAACTCCAGTGTATATTTGGGCTCCTGCTGCTGCTGCTGCCAACTTCTGCCAACTCCAGGGTGTGATTCATCCAATTTTTGGGCTCCTGAGGCCAACTCCAGTGTATATTTGGGCTCCTGCTGCTGCTGCTGCCAACTTCTGCCAACTCCAGGGTGTGATTCATCCAATTTTTGGGCTCCTGAGGCCAACTCCAGTGTATATTTGGGCTCCTGCTGCTGCTACTGTCAACTCCTGCCAACTCCAGGGTGTGATTCATCCAATTTTTGGGCTCCTGAGGCCAACTCCAGTGTATATTTGGGCTCCTGCTGCTGCTGCTGCCAACTTCTGCCAACTCCAGGGTGTGATTCATCCAATTTTTGGGCTCCTGAGGCCAACTCCAGTGTATATTTGGGCTCCTGCTGCTGCTGCTGCCAACTTCTGCCAACTCCAGGGTGTGATTCATCCAATTTTTGGGCTCCTGAAGCCAACTCCAGTGTATATTTGGGCTCCTGCTGCTGCTGGTGTCAACTCCTGCCAACTCCAGGGTGTGATTCATCCAATTTTTGGGCTCCTGAAGCCAACTCCAGTGTATATTTGGGCTCCTGCTGCTGCTGCTGCCAACTTCTGCCAACTCCAGGGTGTGATTCATCCAATTTTTGGGCTCCTGAGGCCAACTCCAGTGTATATTTGGGCTCCTTCTGCCCCTCATAGTGATGCCACTTCAACTCTCTGCAATTGTGCCGCTATGCGATTCTATTAGCGATGCCTCTGATCTGCATGTGATATTTCTTCAAAGTATTATTTAACTAACCCAGCACGCATCCTGTGCGTGTTACAGCAAGGCTGAATGGTTTACAACCCTATTGAGGCTGTAGGAGGCTCAGAAATAGCCGTTTTTAATAGCGATTCGTCGCGAATTTATTCGGGTCGAAACGATTTTTGTCGGAAAATTCGGCGAATCAGTCGAATCGAATTTTTCAAAAGTTCGCTCATCTCTAGAAATTAGGCCTGATAAAGACACTTTTGCTGTGCATATTCTTACTGCTGCCTGCCAGGTGCACTCCTTTTTGGGGCATCCCATTCTGTGACTACAGCAGCCTCTATTTAAGACCATATAACCATTTGCACTTATTCTAATTGAAATTAGGCCTGATAAAGACACTTTTGCTGTGCATAGCACTACTGGTCCCTGCCAGGTGCACTCCTTTATGGGGCATCCCATTCTGTGACTACAGCAGCCTCTATTTAAGACCATATAACCATTTGCACTTATTCTAATTGAAATTAGGCCTGATAAAGACACTTTTGCTGTGCATATTCTTACTGCTGCCTGCCAGGTGCACTCCTGTTGGGGCATCCCATTCTGTGACTACACCAGCCTCTATTTAAGACCATATAATCATTTGCACCTATTATAATTGAAATTAGGCCTGATAAAGACACTTTTGCTATGCACAGCACTACTGGTCCCTGCCAGGTGCACTCCTTTTTGGGGCATCCCATTCTGTGACTACAGCAGCCTCTATTTACGACCATATAACCATTTGCACCTATTATAATTGAAATTAGGCCTGATAAAGACACTTTTGCTGTGCATAGCACTACTGGTCCCTGCCAGGTGCACTCCTTTTTTGGGCATCCCATTCTGTGACTACAGCAGCCTCTATTTAAGACCATATAACCATTTGCACTTATTCTAATTGAAATTAGGCCTGATAAAGACACTTTTGCTGTGCATAGCACTACTGGTCCCTGCCAGGTGCACTCCTTTTTGGGGCATCCCATTCTGTGACTACAGCAGCCTCTATTTAAGACCATATAACCATTTGCACTTATTCTAATTGAAATTAGGCCTGATAAAGACACTTTTGCTGTGCATATTCTTGCTGCTGCCTGCCAGGTGCACTCCTGTTGGGGCATCCTATTCTGTGACTACACCAGCCTCTATTTAAGACCATATAACCATTTGCACTTATTCTAATTGAAAATAGGCCTGATAAAGACACTTTTGCTGTGCATAGCACTACTGGTCCCTGCCAGGTGCACTCCTTTTTGGGGCATCCCAGTCTGTGACTACAGCAGCCTCTATTTAAGACCATATAACCATTTGCACTTATTCTAATTGAAATTAGGCCTGATAAAGACACTTTTGCTGTGCATAGCACTACTGGTCCCTGCCAGGTGCACTCCTTTTTGGGGCATCCCATTCTGTGACTACAGCAGCCTCTATTTAAGACCATATAACCATTTGCACTTATTCTAATTGAAATTAGGCCTAATAAAGACACTTTTGCTGTGCATATTCTTACTGCTGCCTGCCAGGTGCACTCCTGTTGGGGCATCCTATTCTGTGACTACACCAGCCTCTATTTAAGACCATATAACCATTTGCACTTATTCTAATTGAAATTAGGCATGATAAAGACATTTTTGCTGTGCATAGCACTACTGGTCCCTGCCAGGTGCACTCCTTTTTGGGGCATCCCATTCTGTGACTACAGCAGCCTCTATTTAAGACCATATAACCATTTGCACCTATTATAATTAAAATTAGGCCTGATAAAGACACTTTTGCTGTGCATATTCTTACTGCTGCCTGCCAGGTGCACTCCTGTTGGGGCATCCCATTCTGTGACTACAGCAGCCTCTATTTAAGACCATATAACCATTTGCACCTATTATAATTGAAATTAGGCCTGATAAAGACACTTTTGCTGTGCATAGCACTACTGGTCCCTGCCAGGTGCACTCCTTTTTGGGGCATCCCATTCTGTGACTACAGCAGCCTCTATTTAAGACCATATAACCATTTGCACCTATTATAATTAAAATTAGGCCTGATAAAGACACTTTTGCTGTGCATATTCTTACTGCTGCCTGCCAGGTGCACTCCTGTTGGGGCATCCCATTCTGTGACTACAGCAGCCTCTATTTAAGACCATATAACCATTTGCACCTATTATAATTGAAATTAGGCCTGATAAAGACACTTTTGCTGTGCATAGCATAAAGAAACGTTTGCTGTGCATAGCACTACTGGTCCCTGCCAGGTGCACTCCTTTTTGGGGCATCCCATTCTGTGACTACAGCAGCCTCTATTTAAGACCATATAACAATTTGCACTTATTCTAATTGAAATTAGGCCTGATAAAGACACTTTTGCTGTGCATATTCTTACTGCTGCCTGCCAGCTGCCCTCCTGTTGGGGCTCTATTTAAGACCATATAACCATTTGCACCTATTATAATTGAAATTAGGCCTGATAAAGACACTTTTGCTGTGCATAGCACTACTGGTCCCTGCCAGGTGCACTCCTTTTTGGGGCATCCCATTCTGTGACTACAGCAGCCTCTATTTAAGACCATATAACCATTTGCACCTATTATAATTAAAATTAGGCCTGATAAAGACACTTTTGCTGTGCATATTCTTACTGCTGCCTGCCAGGTGCACTCCTGTTGGGGCATCCCATTCTGTGACTACAGCAGCCTCTATTTAAGACCATATAACCATTTGCACCTATTATAATTGAAATTAGGCCTGATAAAGACACTTTTGCTGTGCATAGCATAAAGAAACGTTTGCTGTGCATAGCACTACTGGTCCCTGCCAGGTGCACTCCTTTTTGGGGCATCCCATTCTGTGACTACAGCAGCCTCTATTTAAGACCATATAACAATTTGCACTTATTCTAATTGAAATTAGGCCTGATAAAGACACTTTTGCTGTGCATATTCTTACTGCTGCCTGCCAGCTGCCCTCCTGTTGGGGCATCCCATTCTGTGACTACACCAGCCTCTATTTAAGACCATATAACCATTTGCACTTTTTCTAATTGAAATTAGGCCTGATAAAGACACCTTTGCTGTGCATATTCTTACTGCTGCCTGCCAGGTGCACTCCTGTTGGGGCATCCCATTCTGTGACTACACCAGCCTCTATTTAAGACCATATAACCATTTGCACTTATTCTAATTGAAATTAGGCCTGATAAAGACACTTTTGCTGTGCATAGCACTACTGGTCCCTGCCAGGTGCACTCCTTTTTGGGGCATCCCATTCTGTGACTACAGCAGCCTCTATTTTAGACTATATAACCATTTGCACCTATTATAATTGAAATTAGGCCTGATAAAGACACTTTTGCTGTGCATAGCACTACTGGTCCCTGCCAGGTGCACTCCTTTTTGGGGCATCCCATTCTGTGACTACAGCAGCCTCTATTTAAGACCATATAACCATTTGCACCTATTATAATTGAAATTAGGCCTGAGCAAGACACTTTTGCTGTGCATAGCACTACTGATCCCTGCCAGGTGCACTTCTTTTTTGGGGCATCCCATTCTGTGACTACAGCAGCCTCTATTTAAGACCATATAACCATTTGCACCTATTATAATTGAAATTAGGCCTGATAAAGACACTTTTGCTGTGCATAGCACTACTGGTCCCTGCCAGGTGCACTCCTTTTTGGGGCATCCCATTCTGTGACTTCAGCAGCCTCTATTTAAGACCATATAACCATTTGCACTTATTCTAATTGAAATTAGGCCTGATAAAGACACTTTTACTGTGCATATTCTTACTGCTGCCTGCCAGGTGCACTCCTATTGGGGCATCCTATTCTGTGACTACACCAGCCTCTATTTAAGACCATATAACCATTTGCACCTATTATAATTGAAATTAGGCCTGATAAAGACACTTTTGCTGTGCATAGCACTACTGGTCCCTGCCAGGTGCACTCCTTTTTGGGGCATCCCATTCTGTGACTACAGCAGCCTCTATTTAAGACCATATAACCATTTGCACCTATTATAATTAAAATTAGGCCTGATAAAGACACTTTTGCTGTGCATAGCACTACTGGTCCCTGCCAGGTGCACTCCTTTTTGGGGCATCCCATTCTGTGACTACAGCAGCCTCTATTTAAGACCATATAACCATTTGCACTTATTCTAATTGAAATTAGGCCTGATAAAGACACTTTTGCTGTGCATAGCACTACTGGTCCCTGCCAGGTGCACTCCTTTTTGGGGCATCCCATTCTGTGACTACAGCAGCCTCTATTTAAGACCATATAACCATTTGCACTTATTCTAATTGAAATTAGGCCTGATAAAGACACTTTTGCTGTGCATATTCTTACTGCTGCCTGCCAGGTGCACTCCTTTTTGGGGCATCCCATTCTGTGACTATACCAGCTTCTATTTAAGACCATATAACCATTTGCACTTATTCTAATTGAAATTAGGCCTGATAAAGACACTTTTGCTGTGCATAGCACTACTGGTCCCTGCCAGGTGCACTCCTTTTTGGGGCATCCCATTCTGTGACTACAGCAGCCTCTATTTAAGACCATATAACCATTTGCACTTATTGTAATTGAAATTAGGCCTGATAAAGACACTTTTTCTGTGCATATTCTTACTGCTGCCTGCCAGGTGCACTCCTTTTTGGGGCATCCCATTCTGTGACTACAGCAGCCTCTATTTAAGACCATATAACCATTTGCACCTATTATAATTGAAATTAGGCCTGATAAAGACACTTTTGCTGTGCATAGCACTACTGATCCCTGCCAGGTGCACTCCTTTTTGGGGCATCCCATTCTGTGACTACAGCAGCCTCTATTTAAGACCATATAACCATTTACACTTATTCTAATTGAAATTAGGCCTGATAAAGACACTTTTGCTGTGCATAGCACTACTGGTCTCTGCCAGGTGCACTCCTGTTGGGGCATCCCATTCTGTGACTACACCAGCCTCTATTTAAGACCATATAACCATTTGCACTTATTCTAATTGAAATTAGGCCTGATAAAGACACTTTTGCTGTGCATAGCACTACTGGTCCCTGCAAGGTGCACTCCTTTTTGGGGCATCCCATTCTGTGACTACAGCAGCCTCTATTTAAGACCATATAACCATTTGCACCTATTATAATTGAAATTAGGCCTGATAAAGACACTTTTGCTGTGCATAGCACTACTGGTCCCTGCCAGGTGCACTCCTTTTTGGGGCATCCCATTCTGTGACTACAGCAGCCTCTATTTAAGACCATATAACCATTTGCACTTATTCTAATTGAAATTAGGCCTGATAAAGACACTTTTGCTGTGCATATTCTTACTGCTGCCTGCCAGGTGCACTCCTATTGGGGCATCCTATTCTGTGACTACACCAGCCTCTATTTAAGACCATATAACCATTTGCACCTATTATAATTGAAATTAGGCCTGATAAAGACACTTTTGCTGTGCATAGCACTACTGGTCCCTGCCAGGTGCACTCCTTTTTGGGGCATCCCATTCTGTGACTACAGCAGCCTCTATTTAAGACCATATAACCATTTGCACCTATTATAATTAAAATTAGGCCTGATAAAGACACTTTTGCTGTGCATAGCACTACTGGTCCCTGCCAGGTGCACTCCTTTTTGGGGCATCCCATTCTGTGACTACAGCAGCCTCTATTTAAGACCATATAACCATTTGCACTTATTCTAATTGAAATTAGGCCTGATAAAGACACTTTTGCTGTGCATAGCACTACTGGTCCCTGCCAGGTGCACTCCTTTATGGGGCATCCCATTCTGTGACTACAGCAGCCTCTATTTAAGACCATATAACCATTTGCACTTATTCTAATTGAAATTAGGCCTGATAAAGACACTTTTGCTGTGCATATTCTTACTGCTGCCTGCCAGGTGCACTCCTTTTTGGGGCATCCCATTCTGTGACTATACCAGCTTCTATTTAAGACCATATAACCATTTGCACTTATTCTAATTGAAATTAGGCCTGATAAAGACACTTTTGCTGTGCATAGCACTACTGGTCCCTGCCAGGTGCACTCCTTTTTGGGGCATCCCATTCTGTGACTACAGCAGCCTCTATTTAAGACCATATAACCATTTGCACTTATTCTAATTGAAATTAGGCCTGATAAAGACACTTTTTCTGTGCATATTCTTACTGCTGCCTGCCAGGTGCACTCCTTTTTGGGGCATCCCATTCTGTGACTACAGCAGCCTCTATTTAAGACCATATAACCATTTGCACCTATTATAATTGAAATTAGGCCTGATAAAGACACTTTTGCTGTGCATAGCACTACTGATCCCTGCCAGGTGCACTCCTTTTTGGGGCATCCCATTCTGTGACTACAGCAGCCTCTATTTAAGACCATATAACCATTTACACTTATTCTAATTGAAATTAGGCCTGATAAAGACACTTTTGCTGTGCATAGCACTACTGGTCTCTGCCAGGTGCACTCCTGTTGGGGCATCCCATTCTGTGACTACACCAGCCTCTATTTAAGACCATATAACCATTTGCACTTATTCTAATTGAAATTAGGCCTGATAAAGACACTTTTGCTGTGCATAGCACTACTGGTCCCTGCAAGGTGCACTCCTTTTTGGGGCATCCCATTCTGTGACTACAGCAGCCTCTATTTAAGACCATATAACCATTTGCACCTATTATAATTGAAATTAGGCCTGATAAAGACACTTTTGCTGTGCATAGCACTACTGGTCCCTGCCAGGTGCACTCCTTTTTGGGGCATCCCATTCTGTGACTACAGCAGCCTCTATTTAAGACCATATAACCATTTGCACCTATTATAATTGAAATTAGGCCTGATAAAGACACTTTTGCTGTGCATAGCATAAAGACACTTTTGCTGTGCATAGCACTACTGGTCCCTGCCAGGTGCACTCCTTTTTGGGGTATCCCATTCTGTGACTACAGCAGCCTCTATTTTAGACCATATAACCATTTGCACCTATTATAATTGAAATTAGGCCTGATAAAGACACTTTTTCTGTGCATAGCACTACTGGTCCCTGCCAGGTGCACTCCTTTTTGGGGCATCCCATTCTGTGACTACAGCAGCCTCTATTTAAGACCATATAACCATTTGCACCTATTATAATTGAAATTAGGCCTGATAAAGACACTTTTGCTGTGCATAGCACTACTGGTCCCTGCCAGGTGCACTCCTTTTTGGGGCATCCCATTCTGTGACTACAGCAGCCTCTATTTAAGACCATATAACCATTTGCACCTATTATAACTGAAATTAGGCCTGATAAAGACACTTTTGCTGTGCATAGCACTACTGATCCCTGCCAGGTGCACTCCTTTTTGGGGCATCCCATTCTGTGACTACAGCAGCCTCTATGTAAGACCATATAACCATTTGCACCTATTATAATTGAAATTAGGCCTGATAAAGAAACTTTTGCTGTGCATAGCACTACTGGTCCCTGCCAGGTGCACTCCTTTTTGGGGCATCCCATTCTGTGACTACAGCAGCCTCTATTTAAGACCATATAACCATTTGCACTTATTCTAATTGAAATTAGGCCTGATAAAGACACTTTTGCTGTGCATATTCTTACTGCTGCCTGCCAGGTGCACTCCTGTTGGGGCATCCCATTCTGTGACTACACCAGCCTCTATTTAAGACCATATAACCATTTGCACCTATTATAATTGAAATTAGGCCTGATAAAGACACTTTTGCTATGCACAGCACTACTGGTCCCTGCCAGGTGCACTCCTTTTTGGGGCATCCCATTCTGTGACGACAGCAGCCTCTATTTAAGACCATATAACCATTTGCACTTATTCTAATTGAAATTAGGCCTGATAAAGACACTTTTGCTGTGCATATTCTTACTGCTGCCTGCCAGGTGCACTCCTGTTGGGGCATCCCATTCTGTGACTACAGCAGCCTCTATTTAAGACCATATAACCATTTGCACTTATTCTAATTGAAATTAGGCCTGATAAAGACACTTTTGCTGTGCATAGCACTACTGGTCCCTGCCAGGTGCACTCCTTTTTGGGGCATCCCATTCTGTGACTACAGCAGCCTCTATTTAAGACCATATAACCATTTGCACTTATTCTAATTGAAATTAGGCCTGATAAAGACACTTTTGCTGTGCATATTCTTACTGCTGCCTGCCAGGTGCACTCCTTTTTGGGGCATCCCATTCTGTGACTACACCAGCCTCTATTTAAGACCATATAACCATTTGCACTTATTCTAATTGAAATTAGGTCTGATAAAGACACTTTTGCTGTGCATAGCACTACTGGTCCCTGCCAGGTGCACTCCTTTTTGGGGCATCCCATTCTGTGACTACAGCAGCCTCTATTTAAGACCATATAACCATTTGCACTTATTCTAATTGAAATTAGGCCTGATAAAGACACTTTTGCTGTGCATATTCTTACTGCTGCCTGCCAGGTGCACTCCTGTTGGGGCATCCCATTCTGTGACTACACCAGCCTCTATTTAAGACCATATAACCATTTGCACTTATTCTAATTGAAATAAGGGCTGATAAAGACACTTTTGCTGTGCATAGCACTACTGGTCCCTGCCAGGTGCACTCCTTTTTGGGGCATCCCATTCTGTGACTACAGCAGCCTCTATTTAAGACCATATAACCATTTGCACTTATTCTAATTGAAATTAGGCCTGATAAAGACACTTTTGCTGTGCATATTCTTACTGCTGCCTGCCAGGTGCACTCCTGTTGGGGCATCCCATTCTGTGACTACACCAGCCTCTATTTAAGACCATATAACCATTTGCACTTATTCTAATTGAAATTAGGCCTGATAAAGACACTTTTGCTGTGCATAGCACTACTGGTCCCTGCCAGGTGCACTCCTTTTGGGGCATCCCATTCTATGCTGTCCCAGCTGTAAAATTCCCATCTTGTTTAGTCGTATATTGTCTATTCAGCTTATTCCAGTTCACTTACATATATTTACAAGTCTGTATTCATAACGATACGTTTCTTTCATGCATTCTAGCTTTGTTTTCATGCTGTATCTCTGACTACATTTCCCATGATTCTCGTCTGCCTGTCTTTCCCCTTGTCTGACATCACTTCCGGCTTCTTGTGGCTGTCCTCCATCGCGACTGTGTACTGACACCCTTCTCTTCAGTCTGCATGAAGCATTGTGTTTTGACCGCATGGCAGCTCATTCTTCAAGGTAAAGCCATTAAAAGTACCTGGAATCACGACCATTGTATCCTCTCTACATTTAACTGGCAGAGCTGTGAATGAGTCAGTCAGTGAGTTCAGCTATCTGCTTCCAGCTTATATAGAGATTGCACTCACAACCTCTCAGAGACTTCTCTAACATATATCTGTGGCAGAATAGTCAAAACACAGCTGAATCCGCAGTCCCTGCAAGATCTACACACAGTCTGCAAGCAAGCATAGAGCTGTCCTCCATATTAGGAGCACATCGCATCCACAGCATTGTGATTACACCGCAGCCCCATCTTAAAGAGACAGTACCACATAAACGGGGAGTAACATGTCCACAAAAGGCCATATAGATTCCTCAGTCATTGAACAAAGGGAAGTGAATCCTGCCACCAGAGACTCAGATAAACAGGGAACAGATTCCATGTTCCAGGAAGAGCAAATTGTAAGATCCAAGCGTGTTAGCAAACCCACACTAAAGATTATAGAGAACTATGAAGTGAATAAAGAAGAATTCTGTGATAATCTTGATGTTTTATGGCAAAGAACTGAACACTATATAGCAGCCATCTCACGCAATGACAGTGACGCAGCAAAAATAACCACAACATTAAATCGCTTATCTGCCGCCTACGAAGGCTACCAGCGCCTGTCTGCAAAGTACATCACATTCCTTAGTAACGCTGATTTTGATGACGCTACAGCAGAGCTAGCTGAGACAGAGACTTTACTCCAAACTAAAGATACCATAGTGAAAGACGCCAAAGATAAGGCAGAACTCCGCATCGCACACCTGCAAGAAGTAAGGTCTCACCAGTCTACCTCAACAAAACGTACACAATCATCTTCTAGAACGTCCCGCTCCAGAAGGTCAGCATTACATGACAGGCTCATAGAAATCCGTGCTGATGCAGAAGAAGCTAGCGTCAGGAGCGCCTTTGCCAAGAAGGAAGCAGAGATAGCACAAAGGCGAACAAGGGCAGAAATGGCGAAGAGGGAAGCAGAGATGGCACAAAGGCAAGCAGAAGCAAAGGCAGAAATGGTGAATCGAGAAGCGGAAGCCCAGCTAAAAATTCTCCAGATGGAAAAGGAGGAAGCAGCCGCCTTAGCCAAGCTAAAGGTTCTTGAACAAGCATTAGGCCAAGATACCGACCTAGACGGCTCCATTCCTGCCGGAATGGAAGTGGAAGACCCAGCTGACCGCACTGCCAACTACGTGCTGAAGCAATCATCTCCTACACCGCCCGCTATGTTGCCTACACCAGCAGCACTTCAAACCTACCACACAGCCGTACCTGTGAAGCATCAGATGATGCCACCTACCCAGATAAAGGTAATTTCCAGCATCATACCAGCAGATCCTCCAGAGGCTAAACCTCAGCTTAACCCTTATGCTACATCATTTAACCCTGATTCATCTCAGCCCCATATGCCAGAGTATTTACACGCCCCAGGGATATCACAAGGTAATCTGGTGTCACGAGGTGGGAGATCAGACATGTCGGACTTTGCCAGATACATGATACGCAGGGAGCTGATAAACATTAGTCTCTCAAAGTTTGATGACCACGCTGAGAATTATAGAGCCTGGAAATCCACCTTTGAAGCAGTAATCAATGATCTTAACCTCACTGCCAAAGAGGAACTTGACTTACTTGTTAACTGGTTGGGCCCAGATTCTGCGGAACGCGTAAAGACATTGAGAGCAGTTCATGCGGGTCACTCAGGGGAAGGTCTTGCTGCGGCATGGGAGAGACTTGAACAGACTTATGGCAGTTCTGAAGCTATAGAAAGTGCCTTATTTAAGAGACTTCACACCTTCCCAAAAATCACCAACAAGGACAACCGCAAGCTTCAAGACCTGAGCGACCTTCTAAGGGAACTAGAGCTGGCTAAGATGGATCCACGCCTATCTGGGCTAAGTTACCTTGATACAGCTCACGGTGTTAACCCAGTTGTGTCCAAACTACCATATGGCATGCAAGAAAAATGGGCAGACATGGGCTCCAGATACAAAAGACAACACAACGTGTCCTTTCCACCTTTCTCCTATTTCTCCAGATTCATCAGTGACCAAGCTAGGAAGAAGAATGATCCCAGCTTTGACTTCACAGAATCTGCTCTACCAGCTTCATCATCATGCTCAAGGTATGAAAGCACAACAAGCAAACGTAGAGACTTAAGGGGGACAGTATCTGTTAGGAAGACAGACGTCCCACTCACTGCATCCTGCACCACTAGAAAGGACACTCCTGTCCCTAAAGACAAAGACCCTAACCGTATGTGCCCTATCCACAAAAGACCTCACCCGCTGAAGGAATGCCGTGGGCTTAGGGCAAAGACTTTGCAAGAACGCAGAGACATGCTCAAGGAGCTAGGAGTATGTTATAAGTGTTGTGCCTCTTCAGACCATTTTGCTAAAAACTGTAAGGCTGCCATCAAGTGTTCTGAATGCAATAGTGACAAACATGTTGCAGCCATGCATCCTACCTCTTCTTCTGACAACCCACAACCTCAAGCAGCATCCAAGGCCGTCACAGCGCATGGCGGGGAGCCATCAGCTCAAGTCTCAGCTACTACCACTGTCTCCTCCTCCTGCATGGAAGTATGTGGCAAAGAGAATGGTCCCAAGTGCTGTGCCAAGGTGTGTCTAGTGAGTGTCTATCCAGAGGGGCGACCTGAAAAGGCCATCATTATGTATGCCATAATAGACGAACAAAGCAACAGGTCTCTAGCAAAGCCCAAGTTCTTTGAGATCTTCGGTATAAAGGGAGAAGCAATACCATACACCCTTAACACTTGCTCTGGTCGCATAGAGACCTTTGGCAGAAGAGCCACTGGATACCTCATCTCACCAATTAACAAGAATATCCAGATATCCCTACCAACGTTAATTGAATGTGACCAGATACCCGATGATAGAGAAGAAATTCCTACTCCGGAAGCTGCTTGTCATCATCCCCACTTGAGACACCTGGCTAAGGAGATTCCTCCTATGGACATGAATGCAGACATCCTATTGCTGCTCGGGAGAGACATTCTGAGAGTCCATAAGGTACGCCAACAATGCAATGGACCAGATGATGCCCCATATGCACAAAGACTTGATCTAGGCTGGGTAATCATTGGCAATGTGTGTCTGGACAGGAATCTTGCACCATCTCAAGTGAACTCCTTTAAAACCTTTGTGCTCAATAATGGTCGCACAACCCACTTCAAGCCGTGCCCTCATCACTACGAGGTAAAGGAGCATCTTTCTACCATCAGTAAGGCAACAGACATCATTCCTACGCCTTACGATGACTTGGGAGGATCAGTGTTTCACACAACACAAGACGATAATCGAGTAGCTTTGTCCATAGAAGATAAAGACTTTATCAAAATAATGGACAGTGAATGCTTCAAGGATCAATCTAACCATTGGGTTGCACCCTTACCTTTTCGGGCTGAAAGAGCCAGGCTTCCCAACAACCGGGAACAAGCATTATCCAGATTCACCTCCTTGCAACGTACGCTAGGAAACAAGCCTGATATGAAAGATCACTTTGTGGCCTTCATGGAAAAGATATTTCTCAAAGACCACGCAGAGCCAGCTCCACCTTTGCAAGAGCATGAAGAACGCTGGTATCTTCCTTCCTTTGGAGTATATCACCCTAGGAAACCCAACCAGATCAGGGTCGTATTTGACTCCAGTGCCAAGCATCATGGGGTATCCCTGAATGACGTTCTCCTCACAGGCCCAAACCTGACCAACAACTTGGTGGGAGTGCTTATGCGATTCAGAAAGGAGCCAGTCGCCATTACTGCTGACATTGAGCAAATGTTCCATTGTTTCATCGTAAGAAAAGACCACAGGGATTACCTCAGGTTTCTGTGGCACAGAGACAATGACACTGACAAAGAAATGGTTGAATACCGCATGAAGGTGCACGTGTTCGGTAACAGTCCTTCACCTGCTGTTGCAACGTATGGCCTACGAAGGACTGCTTCTGATGGTGAGTCAGAGTTCGGGAAGGATGCTCGTCACTTTGTCGAAAGAGACTTCTACGTAGACGACGCACTCAAATCCTTGCCCACGGCAGAAGAAGCCATAGACCTGCTCAAAAGGACACAAGGTATGCTGTCTAAAGCTTGTCTGAGGTTACACAAAATTGCCTCCAACAGTACTGCTGTCATGAAAGCTTTTCAGCCCACTGATCATGCCACAGAATTCAGAGACTTGAACCTAGGCATAGACAATCCTCCAGTACAGAGAAGTCTGGGTTTGAGATGGGTCTTGCTAAATGATTTACTTGGCTTTCAGGTCAATTGTACAGACAAGCCATTCACTAAGCGTGGAGTCCTCTCAGTGGTGAACAGCCTATATGATCCACTCAGATTTGTGGCACCATTGACTGTACAAGGCAAATTCCTACTAAGACAGCTCTCAGGGGCTATTGAGGACTGGGATACTCCACTGCCCCATGACAAGCAGCGAAAATGGGAGTCCTGGAAAGAATCCCTGCATGCCTTGGACGGGATTCACATACCACGTTGCTACACTTCAGCATCTCTCACCACAAGCCAGAGAAGGGAAGTCCACATATTCTCAGATGCATCTACTGAGGCCATCGCAGTTGTTGCCTATCTCAAGGTAATTGACAATTGCAATAACGTTCATGTGGGGTTTCTGTTTGGAAAGGCGAAACTGGCTCCTAAACCAGAGCACACCATCCCTAGACTTGAACTTTGTGGCGCTGTACTGGCTGTAGAGATTGCGGACTTTATACAACGTGAGCTTGATATTCATGTGGACGACATTCAGTTCTACACTGACAGCAAGGTCGTCCTGGGTTACATAACCAATCAGACTAAACGTTTCTATGTCTATGTCAGTAACCGCATAGAAAGGATTAGGAAATCCTCTAACCCTAAGCAGTGGCACTATGTTCCATCTCACCTCAACCCCGCAGACTGTGCCACCAGACCGTCATCTGTCAGTGCCTTTGCAAAATCTACTTGGTTGACAGGTCCAGAGTTCTTGCTGAGTGAGAGTACAGAAACATCTGATGAAGACAACTTCAATCTCCAAGATCCTGACAACGATCCCGAGATTCGTCCTGAAGTCAGTGCTCTCATCACCAAGTCTGAAACGAGGTACGGCTTGAGCTGTCACCGCTTTGAACGCTTTTCCAGATGGCTAAAGCTTGTACGCACCATCGCAAGGTTAGTTCACATTGCACATTGCTTTCACACCCAGGACAATAACTCTAGATGTCGTGGTTGGCACGTGTGTCACAAGCCCCTTTCCGCAGAAGACATTGCACTAGGTGAGATGTTAGTGATGCGTAGTGTACAGCAGAGTGCCTTTCACTTGGAACTGAAATGTCTTCGTTACAAACAAAACATTCCTAAAAGCAGCCCTATAGCCAACCTCAAACCTGTAGTTGATGACCATGGTATGCTGAGGGTGGGCGGTCGCCTGAACAGGGCCAAGTTGGAGATGTATGAGAAGAATCCCCTCATTATTCCTGGCCACTGCCATGTTACTACATTGCTTATGCGGCATTATCATGAAAGGGTCAAACATCAGGGCAGACATTTCACTGAGGGTGCTTTAAGAGCCGCAGGTCTGTGGATAGTAGGAGCAAAAAGACAGATCGCTCACCTAATTCACAACTGTGTAACGTGTCGCAAGTCAAGGGGTAAATTGCAGCAACAGCAAATGTCTGATTTACCAGCTGACAGGACAAGCACTGAGCCACCGTTTACCTATGTTGGCCTGGATGTCTTTGGGCCATGGACAGTCTCAGCACGCAGAACCAGAGGTGGTCATGCTGAGAGCAAACGATGGGCAGTCTTGTTTACATGCATGAGTGTACGTGCTATACACATTGAGGTCATAGAATCCATGGACACTTCCAGTTTTATCAATGCTTTAAGGCGTTTTCTTGCCATCAGAGGGCCAGTAAAGCAATTGAGGTCCGACTGTGGAACCAACTTCACAGGTGCCTGCCGAGAACTGCAAATAGACTCTAAGCCAGTTCAACACTACTTGGCCGACAACGGTTGTACATGGATCTTTAACCCTCCTCATGCCTCTCATATGGGTGGATCATGGGAAAGAATGATAGGCATCACCCGTAGGATATTGGACTCTATGTTCAGAGACTCAAGCACCTCAAGACTCACCCACGAGACTTTAGCCACATTCCTAGCTGAGGTGTCTGCTATTGTGAACTCCAGACCTCTTGCTCCTGTATCTGCGGACCCAGAGTCTCCTGCTGTTCTCACTCCAGCAACTCTTCTCACTCAGAAGCTCGGATCGGTTCCCAGTCCGCCTGAAGGTCCTTCATCTGGTAACATCTATCAGAAACGGTGGAAACACGTTCAGCATCTGGCCAATTGCTTCTGGGGCAGATGGAAGAAGGAGTATCTGGCTCTTCTTCAAGGACGACGAAAGTGGCAGCAGGTCCAACCAAACTTAAAGGTTGGAGATCTTGTTCTGATGAAGGACCAGAAAGTAGAAAGAAATGCGTGGCCCTTGGGGCTCATCTCACACGTTTTTCCCAGCGAGGATGGCAAAGTTCGTAAGGTGGAAGTGACCATCACTCGTCAAGGAGACTCCAAGGCATTCATCAGACCTGTATCTGAGACTGTCCTCCTGTTACCCGTTGAGGAATGAGTCAAGCATAACGAACTTTGCTAGTACATTGACTCAGTTGTTCATTTACTGGACTTTGCCAGGAACAGCCTGCAAACTGGGATTATGTACCATTGAACTGTTCCTGATCACCCATTTACCAGTTTGGTTGTTGCCTTATTGCATCTTTCTCCCTTAGGTTTTAGAATCTTCATTCTACCCCCATGGACATTCATTGTATGTCGTTTTATATAGTGAAATCCAAGGATTTCAGACGGGGAGTATGCTGTCCCAGCTGTAAAATTCCCATCTTGTTTAGTCGTATATTGTCTATTCAGCTTATTCCAGTTCACTTACATATATTTACAAGTCTGTATTCATAACGATACGTTTCTTTCATGCATTCTAGCTTTGTTTTCATGCTGTATCTCTGACTACATTTCCCATGATTCTCGTCTGCCTGTCTTTCCCCTTGTCTGACATCACTTCCGGCTTCTTGTGGCTGTCCTCCATCGCGACTGTGTACTGACACCCTTCTCTTCAGTCTGCATGAAGCATTGTGTTTTGACCGCATGGCAGCTCATTCTTCAAGGTAAAGCCATTAAAAGTACCTGGAATCACGACCATTGTATCCTCTCTACATTTAACTGGCAGAGCTGTGAATGAGTCAGTCAGTGAGTTCAGCTATCTGCTTCCAGCTTATATAGAGATTGCACTCACAACCTCTCAGAGACTTCTCTAACATATATCTGTGGCAGAATACATTCTGTGACTACAGCAGCCTCTATTTAAGACCATATAACCATTTGCACTTATTCTAATTGAAATTAGGCCTGATAAAGACACTTTTGCTGTGCATATTCTTACTGCTGCCAACCCCAGTGTCTCTTTAAAGTAATATTTGGGCTGCTCCTGCTGCTGCTGCCAACTCCAGGGTGTGATTCATCCAATTTTTGGGCTCCTGAAGCCAACTCCATTGTCTCTTTAAAGTAATATTTGGGCTGCTCCTGCTGCTGCTGCCAACTCCAGGGTGTGATTCATCCAATTTTTGGGCTCCTGAAGCCAACCCCAGTGTCTCTTTAAAGTAATATTTGGGCTCCTGCTGCTGCTGCTGCCAACTCCATGGTGTGATTCATCCAATTTTTGGGCTCCTGAAGCCAACCCCAGTGTCTCTTTCAGCCAATGTTTGGGCTCCTGCTGCTGCTGCTGCCAACTCCAGGGTGTGATTCATCCAATTTTTGGGCTCCTGAAGCCAACTCCAGTGTCTCTTTAAAGTAATATTTGGGCTCCTGCTGCTGCTTGCAACTCCAGGGTGTGATTCATCCAATTTTTGGGCTCCTGAAGCCAACCCCAGTGTCTCTTTAAAGTAATGTTTGGGCTGCTCCTGCTGCTGCTGCCAACTCCAGGGTGTGATTCATCCAATTTTTGGGCTCCTGAAGCCAACCCCAGTGTCTCTTTAATGTAATATTTGGGCTCCTGCTGCTGCTGCCAACTCCATGGTGTGATTCATCCAATTTTTGGGCTCCTGAAGCCAACCCCAGTGTCTCTTTCAGCCAATGTTTGGGCTCCTGCTGCTGCCAACTTCAGGGTGTGATTCATCCAATTTTTGGGCTCCTGAAGCCAACTCCAGTGTCTCTTTAAAGTAATATTTGGGCTCCTGCTGCTGCTTGCAACTCCAGGGTGTGATTCATCCAATTTTTGGGCTCCTGAAGCCAACCCCAGTGTCTCTTTAAAGTAATGTTTGGGCTGCTCCTGCTGCTGCTGCCAACTCCAGGGTGTGATTCATCCAATTTTTGGGCTCCTGAAGCCAACTCCAGTGTCTGTTTAAAGTAATATTTGGGCTCCTGCTGCTGCTGCTGCCAACTCCAGGGTGTGATTCATCCAATTTTTGGCCTCCTGAAGCCAACCCCAGTGTCTCTTTAAAGTAATATTTGGGCTGCTCCTGCTGCTGCCAACTCCAGGGTGTGATTCATCCAATTTTTGGGCTCCTGAAGCCAACCCCAGTGTCTCTTTAAAGTAATGTTTGGGCTGCTCCTGCTGCTGCTGCCAACTCCAGGGTGTGATTCATCCAATTTTTGGGCTCCTGAAGCCAACTCCAGTGTCTCTTTAAAGTAATATTTGGGCTCCTGCTGCTGCTGCTGCCAACTCCAGGGTGTGAATCATCCAATTTTTGGGCTCCTGAAGCCAACCCCAGTGTCTCTTTAAAGTAATGTTTGGGCTCCTGCTGCTGCTGCCAACTCCAGGGTGTGATTCATCCAATTTTTGGGCTCCTGAAGCCAACCCCAGTGTCTCTTTAAAGTAATATTTGGGCTGCTCCTGCTGCTGCTGCCAACTCCAGGGTGTGATTCATCCAATTTTTGGGCTCCTGAAGCCAACTCCAGTGTCTCTTTAAAGAAATGTTTGGGCTCCTGCTGCTGCTGCCAACTTCAGGGTGTGATTCATCCAATTTTTGGGCTCCTGAAGCCAACTCCAGTGTCTCTTTAAAGTAATATTTGGGCTCCTGCTGCTGCTTGCAACTCCAGGGTGTGATTCATCCAATTTTTGGGCTCCTGAAGCCAACCCCAGTGTCTCTTTCAGCCAATGTTTGGGCTCCTGCTGCTGCCAACTCCAGGGTGTGATTCATCCAATTTTTGGGCTCCTGCTGCTGCCAACTCCAGTGTCTCTTTAAAGCAATGTTTGGGCTCCTGCCCCTCATAGTGATGCCACTTCAACTCTCTGCAATTGTGCCGCTCTGCGATTCTATTAGCGATGCCTCTGATCTGCATGTGATATTTATTCAAAGTATTATTTAACTAACCCAGCACGCATCCTGTGCGTGTTACAGCAAGGCAGAATGGTTTACAACCCTATTGAGGCTCTAGGAGGCTCAGAAATAGCCGTTTTTAATAGCGATTCGCCGTGAATTTATTTGGGTCGAAACGATTTTTGTCGGAAAATTCGTCGAATCAGTCGAATCGAATTTTTCAAAAGTTCGCTCATCTCTACTCAAGATGTTGATGAAGTAGCTCCCTACAATAACCAAGCACAACCCTCCTCTAGAAGCTGCGTACACAACAGAGAAACAATTATTACCATGGAAACCATTGATCATACGCAGGACGGTTTTTATGCTTTAAAAGTGCATTGATCTATATTTCCCCGATGAATATCACAGCTGTTTCCTCTATGGGGCGAGGTGCTGCACATATCATATATGGTGTGGCATCTTATTTTATAGCATTTCCTGCAATTTCAAGGAGGAAGTGTGCATGCTTTCCTTGTCCTGTATATGTTCATGCTGACCTAATGAAAGGCTCTCAGCCTAAAAGCTTGGTAGCTTGAACAGGAGATTTCGGGTACATATATTATTTTTACTATTTACCTGGATTCTGTTCCAATGATGCCCCTCTAATCAATTTAAACCCCATGGCTTTGTTTTGGATTAACTCCCCATTTTACATAGTTACATAGTTAATATGGCTGAAAAAAAAACATATGTCCATCAAGTTCAACTGAAAGATGGGGCTGATTAGGTTATTTTATTATTTATTTATAATTAATTTTTATTATTTTTATTATTTAGAGATACCAGCTAATTGTAACTGTTAATAATATTTTCTTATATATAAAAAAAATCTAATACTTTTTTGGAAACTGTCAGTAGTTGATGCTGTAACAAGCTTCTGTGGTAAGCTATTCCACAGATTTATAGTTCTTATGGTAAAAATGATTGAAGAGTGAATCTTTGTCTTTAACAAAGAGTTCCCCCTTGTCTTTAAAGAGGATTTTACGAGAAAAATGTTTTCGTCATATTTTTGCATTGCCCATGTGTACATTCATACAGGTTAATCATTTACCTCTTAGACATCTCTTAGGACTAAGTACATAAAATCCCTGTAATCTTCCTTCATAACTAAGATCCTTCATTCCCCTTATTAGTTTGGTGGCTCTCCTCTGCACCCTTTCCACAGTCAGAGCGTCCTTTCTATGAATGGGTGCCCAGAACTGGATGGCATATTCCAGGTGAGGATGCACCAGTGCCTTGTAAAGAGGCAAAATTACACCCCTATCCTGTGATTCCATGCCTCTTATAATGCATGATAGCCTCTTAATTTTTTATATTGTAATTTTTTTATTTATAATGTATTTTTAATTTTTTATCCATAATATGTTTTTTTATTATTAATGTTTTTTTAATAAGAAATTATAAAAAAAAACAAAACAAAAAAAATACGTAAAACTTAAACATAAAAATATATTTACAAATGTGTTTCCCATTTTATATCCCTCTCTCCCACGCTTAATCTGGGCTCTGTATCATGTGGAAGCCCTCACTTATCATGGCTTTTACACATGAATGCTAAAAATTAGAAGCAATTACACATTAGAGACGCTAACGAAACGACTTAGACGCAACTACAAAAACGCTAATACGAAGAAAGAAAATGCATGAGAAACTCAAAAATGGACGGAAACATGACACATACACACACTTTTTTCATGTGTAAGTACAGGTAAAAGAGGCTGTGTATCGACCATTATATCCACAGCCGCCCCTCTGTCTAGGCTTCTACTCACCTTCTCATAGAAGCCAATCAGGTTAGTCTGGCAGCGTCTGTCCTTAGAAAATCCATGCTGGTCAACCAAGACCATAAAGTCAACAAAAGAATTGAAATCTTTACTTAATGCAGACCTAACGTACAGCTTAAAGTGGCACAATAGTCAGCCAACTTCTTCATTCATTGTATGGCTGCCAATCAATTGACTTCTCAGGTTTGCAGAGTGGGCTTACACATCAAACCTGAATGCTTGATGGCAGTCAAATGACGTGAATGAGAAAGTGATGACCTTTGTGTCCTTAAAACTTTTCTGCTTACTACCTCAGTCTCACTTATTTTATTGCACATTATAAAATGTCATAATTTTTTTTTTACAACTTTATAACAGTGTATACATTTATCATATGACTTTACTTAAACGGTAAGTCCACTTTCAATGGAATTTTTGAATGGTTATATTTTTTGTGCCAAAATGAGATCCTCAAGGTGCTGAGAAGATACAGTATTTTTTTTTTTTACTTTTTTCCTATGTTGGCTATTGGCAATGCACACTAAGAAGAGAGAAGTGAGACCTGCACACACAGAACACTGCTGCTATGGCTGCTGCTGAAGTGAGAGAGCTCACTCAACCTTACACATGCCCAGCAGCAGTGCCCTGTGTGTACAGGACTCACTTCTCTCTTCTTGGTGTACAGACTTGGTGTACGTTGCCAATAGCAACACATTGCAGGTAGTGAAAACTGCTTCCATAAAACACACATTTTCTAACAAAAGAAAAATGTTTGAGGTCATCATTTTGGCACACAAAAATATACACTCACATCCAATTGAAAGTGGACTTACTCTTTAATTAGCGATGCATTACTTATATTGATCTGTTCTGGGATTCAGTCAATGTTCAAAAACACATAAAGGCAGGAAAATTGTGAAAAAAAACAAAAGTGGGATTTTACCCTTCCCCCTCCCAGCAATATTCTAATGAAGTAAAAGACCATTGAAGATGTTGTCAATTGAAGCTTCTTTTTTCTGTACTATATAGTTATTAAGTTAATATAAATACAGTGTTTTTCGCCATATAAGATGCACCTGCCCATAAGATGCACCTAGGATTTGGAGGAGGAAAATAAGAAAAAATACAACTCTGTGAAGTACTCACCTGTAGAGTTGGTATTATATGCAGACAGCACGTCCTGCTCCAGACATAAGGCTCGATTCAGAGAGACACCCAAAAACTTTCGGTTTGGTGCCGACGTCGTAAGATTTTCAAAATTTCCCGCTCTCGCATGAACGTTCGAGCGATTCTATGCATGCTTCGTAAACCTTCCGTAGCGCGTCCGTGTGCTCGTATGCCAGAGTACGCAGACGAGGATGTCATTTTCCATCGAAAATGTTCAGATTCATTTTTCACAACTACCAACGTAGCCTTTCGTTTTTGCCCTTTTCCCATCGTATCCTCACACGAATCCTATAATTTTCCCGCTACATCCTGCTTCATTTTTTCCTAAAGTATCTGTCCAGACGAAATTCTTACGATATTGCGCCTGCGCACTACAAACTTCTCTCATTAAAGTGCTCGCCTACATAATTTCACTTCCATCACTAAACTCACCCTAACCACTTAGCGCTATCCTGCCTTTTCCCTTGAGGTCCCTTAAAGCTCACCCTAACCACTTAGCGCTATCCTGCCTTTTCCCTTGAGCTCCCTTAAAGCTCACCCTAACCACTTAGCGCTATCCTGCCTTTTCCCTTGAGCTCCCTTAAAGCTCACCCTAACTACTTAGCGCTTTGGTTCTTCTTCCATTTTCACACCCTAAAACTTACCCAAATCACTTAGCGCCTTGTTTCTTCTTCCATTTTCACACCCTAAAACTTACCCAAATCACTTAGCGCCTTGTTTCTTCTTCCATTTTCACACCCTAAAACTTACCCAAATCACTTAGCGCCTTGTTTCTTCTTCCATTTTAGGTCCCTAAAACTTACCCAAATCACTTAGCGCCTTGTTTCTTCTTCCATTTTCACACCCTAAAACTTACCCAAATCACTTAGCGCCTTGTTTCTTCTTCCATTTTAGGTCCCTAAAACTTACCCAAATCACTTAGCGCCTTGTTTCTTCTTCCATTTTAGGTCCCTAAAACTTACCCAAATCACTTAGCGCCTTGTTTCTTCTTCCATTTTAGGTCCCTAAAACTTACCCAAATCACTTAGCGCCTTGTTTCTTCTTCCATTTTATGTCCCTAAAACTTACCCAAATCACTTAGCGCCTTGTTTCTTCTTCCATTTTAGGTCCCTAAAACTTACCCAAATCACTTAGCGCCTTGTTTCTTCTTCCATTTTCACACCCTAAAACTTACCCAAATCACTTAGCGCCTTGTTTCTTCTTCCATTTTCACACCCTAAAACTTACCCAAATCACTTAGCGCCTTGTTTCTTCTTCCATTTTAGGTCCCTAAAACTTACCCAAATCACTTAGCGCCTTGTTTCTTCTTCCATTTTATGTCCCTAAAACTTACCCAAATCACTTAGCGCCTTGTTTCTTCTTCCATTTTAGGTCCCTAAAACTTACCCAAATCACTTAGCGCCTTGTTTCTTCTTCCATTTTATGTCCCTAAAACTTACCCAAATCACTTAGCGCCTTGTTTCTTCTTCCATTTTAGGTCCCTAAAACTTACCCAAATCACTTAGCGCCTTGTTTCTTCTTCCATTTTCACACCCTAAAACTTACCCAAATCACTTAGCGCCTTGTTTCTTCTTCCATTTTCACACCCTAAAACTTACCCAAATCACTTAGCGCCTTGTTTCTTCTTCCATTGTATGTCCCTAAAACTTACCCAAATCACTTAGCGCCTTGTTTCTTCTTCCATTTTAGGTCCCTAAAACTTACCCAAATCACTTAGCGCCTTGTTTCTTCTTCCATTTTCACACCCTAAAACTTACCCAAATCACTTAGCGCCTTGTTTCTTCTTCCATTGTATGTCCCTAAAACTTACCCAAATCACTTAGCGCCTTGTTTCTTCTTCCATTTTCACACCCTAAAACTTACCCAAATCACTTAGCGCTTTGTTTCTTCTTCCATTTTAGGTCCCTAAAACTTACCCAAATCACTTAGCGCCTTGTTTCTTCTTCCATTTTAGGTCCCTAAAACTTACCCAAATCACTTAGCGCCTTGTTTCTTCTTCCATTTTCACACCCTAAAACTTACCCAAATCACTTAGCGCCTTGTTTCTTATTCCATTTTAGGTCCCTAAAACTTACCCAAATCACTTAGCGCCTTGTTTCTTCTTCCATTTTAGGTCCCTAAAACTTACCCAAATCACTTAGCGCCTTGTTTCTTCTTCCATTTTATGTCCCTAAAACTTACCCAAATCACTTAGCGCCTTGTTTCTTCTTCCATTTTAGGTCCCTAAAACTTACCCAAATCACTTAGCGCCTTGTTTCTTCTTCCATTTTCACACCCTAAAACTTACCCAAATCACTTAGCGCCTTGTTTCTTCTTCCATTTTCACACCCTAAAACTTACCCAAATCACTTAGCGCCTTGTTTCTTCTTCCATTTTCACACCCTAAAACTTACCCAAATCACTTCACGGACATCACAATCTTGATTTTCAAATATGTCATTGTCCCCTTGTTTTTTTTAAATGTATGTGTGCAAATAAATGGGACAACATGTTTTTTTTTTTTTGTTTTTTATTGCTCAATTGCCATTTGTTCTAAAAATATTTTTGGCAACTTTGGCCCTAAAAAATTAAAAACTATATACAAATTGTTTGGTGGTTACTAAAAATATATACACTAAGTTTTTTTTAAAAACTTTAAAAACTATATACAATAAAATTTTTTTTAAAAACAATAAAACTATATACAAAAAACTTTGGTGTTTAACCAATAAAACTATGTACAAATAAAACTATTTACAAATCTACAGGGCCAGGAACCAGGACACTAGTCTTCCTCTTCTGTTGTCCCCAACGTGTCCCACATCGCCTGCAGATCGGCCACCAACTCAAGGACCCTCCAATTCATATCAGCAAGTCGCTGTCTTGTGGTCCCTGCCAAAAAATCAGAAAAACAAATTATTCGGAGAACAATACATGTTTATCACCTGTGGATTTAATGTATTTTAATAAACAAATGAACTATAATGCACATATGTCATTAATGACAGGAATTAAGGTTAGGAAGTGGCCACAGGTCATTAAGCTAATTCAGTGGCCACAGGACAGTTGTGGTAGGAATTAAGCTAATTCAGTGGGCACAGGACAGTTGTGGTAGGAATTAAGCTAATTCAGTGGCCACAGGACAGTTGGGCAACTAATTAAGCTAATTCAGTGGCCACAGGACAGTTGGGCAACTAATTAAGCTAATTCAGTGGCCACAGGACAGTTGGGCAACTAATTAAGCTAATTCAGTGGCCACAGGACAGTTGGGCAACTAATTAAGCTAATTCAGTGGCCACAGGACAGTTGGGCAACTAATTAAGCTAATTCAGTGGCCACAGGACAGTTGGGCAACTAATTAAGCTAATTCAGTGGCCACAGGACAGTCGGGCAACTAATTAAGCTAATTCAGTGGCCACAGGACAGTTGGGCAACTAATTAAGCTAATTCAGTGGACACAGGTCCCTCTTATATTGGCATTGACTAGGGCATTATGTGTTTTGGTGTTCATGGGAATTTAGACAGAAATCTCTATAATGCCATGACTACTTACTTGGTTGGTGGCCGAGAGATGGCTCGTTGGGCACAACACCCTGAGGTCCTGGTTCCTGGCTCTGCTGTGAAGAAGTGCCTGTAGAAACATGGGCCAAATGGTTAGTTTGGATGTCTGATTCCGCAGTCCTCAAATGTTTTTAGCTAAGTCTGGGTCACATCACTCACCTTCTCCAGGGTCTTGTGGGCTCCTATCTGCTGCCTCCTCACCCACTACTTCACCCGCAACCGAAACATCTACAAATACAGAATAAAGGATTCAGTTTGGTGATATCAGGAGCTAGCAATTATATGTTTTGGTGTAGACATGAAGAGTGACATACCAGAGGATCCCGCATGCGAGGCAGGGTACGACTCCCTGCCCACGCTGTGCCGCCCCTCCTCTGTGGTAAGGTCCAGGGGCTGGTCTGAGGAGGCCACAGAGGAGGGGTCGGACCGTCGCCCTGGAGATCCACCACCTTCACTCCCAGCTGCAGAATCATGCAGCACTGGTCGGCCTCTGCGCCTCCGGGTGCGGCGAATTCGGTAATCCATTTCCAACACTAGAAAAGAAAAGGCATTCTAAGTAAAGGCCTACCTTCTGTCTTAGTTACATATTGCATGCAATCGCAATGTACTTACTTGGAAAATGGATTCCGAAGAACCTCTGCACCCGGGGCATGTGCAGCCGTTTGAGGTCCGACCAATGCTGCATGATCTGCGTGTGGGTGAAGGTGGTGTTGGTCTGCTGATGTATGGTCGAGATTATCTCCAGGGCGACGTTGCGTTTTTCAAATGTGTTGGGCAGGTAGTCGTACCTGCGCTCCAGCATGGTCTACAAAACAGAAAGAAAACATCGAATTTACTTCTAAATACCTATCAATATGTGTCAGCAATACATTTTTTGGTGTAATTACATTAACACACACACACATTTCTAGGGTTCAGTAATTTCACAATCTGGCCTAAATGTTGTTTGGCACGTGTGTGGCGTGCCTTTGGTTGTGCATGTAGTTTATCACATTTTTACCAAAAGCCATTTATTCCTGCGCTTCCTTCACATGTAGAGCAGCATTTCCAAATCTAAGAAAAGTCCATCAAATACACTTACGAGCATGATGATCTCTTCTTGTTGGCGGGTGAAGATAGTGGGTGCCATCTTGCTTCTTGTTCTCGGCAGCAGATAAGTAATGCCCCAGCGCGTTCCGCACGGCCGTGCGAACGTACGCAATGCCTCAGCGGGTTCCGCACGGCCGTGCGAACGTACGTCACACGCTGGCTAGCTTACTTAAAGGTCCCTGCACACACAGCTGATTATTTTCAAAAATCAAAATGGCACCCAAAAAAACTCCTGGCAAAACTGGAAAGGAGCAAACGGGGAAGAAGGCAGCCAAGCGGCAGGAGCCTTCCGAAGGGCCCAAAACCAGGTCGCATCAGCCCAAAGCAAAATTACGGCCTAGTACCAAAACGCCGGCCCAGCCAACTACCAGCTATGGGCAAAAAAAGGAGCAGCCAGGCAAAGCAAAGACACAGGCCACAAAGGCTAGTATGGCTACTGGGCCGAAAATGGGTAAGAGGGTCCGAAGACCCACCCCACCCTGCCCCACTACAACACCCACAATAGTCCGCAGTAGGTCCCGCAGCCCCCCAAGAGGCAGAACCAGATCCCGCAGCCCCCCTAGAGGCAGAACCAGGTCCCGCAGCCCCCATAGACGCCACAGCAGGCCACGCAGCCCCCCTAGAGGCAGAACCAGGTCCCGCAGCCCCCCTAGACGCCGCAGCAGGCCACGCAGCCCCCCTAGAGGCAGAACCAGGTCCCGCAGCCCCCCTAGACGCCGCAGCAGGCCACGCAGCCCACAAAGAGGCAGAACCAGGTCCCGCAGCCCCCCTAGACGCCGCAGCAGGCCACGCAGCCCACAAAGAGGCAGAACCAGGTCCCCAGGCAGCCCCCCTAGACGCCGCAGCAGGCCACGCAGCCCACAAAGAGGCAGAACCAGGTCCCCAGGCAGCCCCCCTAGACGCCGAAGCAGGGCACGCAGCCCCCCTAGAGGCAGAACCAGGTCCCCAGGCAGCCCCCCTAGACGCCGCAGCAGGCCACGTAGCCCCCCAAGAGCCAGAACCAGGTCCCGCAGCCCCCCAAGAGTGGGCCAAAAAAAAAAACAGAAGAGGGCCGGCCCTGCAAGATCGCCCTCACCCTTGGTCCGCCCTACTACCTCCAAGGGCAGCACTACTTCAGCCTCAGAACGAAACTCTCCTGCTCGCCCACATTTGGCACCGGCACAGGTGGAAAGGCAAGGTTACTATGCCACATCAACACCTGGGACTTCTGTGGCCAGCCAGGCCAGAACACCCAGTCCCTTGCCCAGTCCTGGCCAATCCCCAGGCAGCCACCATTCCCTGCATTATCCCCCACAAACCCAGGCAAGGATGTCACCCCATTTGGATGACACCATGGAGGACCTACAACCCAAAACAACAGGGCGCACATTGCGAAGAGGGCAGTTGAGTGGGCGTTTTGGTGAGGGCCAAATTATGGCCTTGGCTAGTGGCCTGACCTTAGTTTATGATGAGCTATATGGGCGCAGATCAAAAAACACCACCAAACAGCGCAGAGCAAACATCTTGGCCGACCTAACCAGACAAGTGAATGCAGCGGGGGAAGAGTTAAAGGATGTTGTACAGATTCAGCGCAAGATATCGGACCTCAAATATGCTGCGCGGAAGAAAGAAAATCAAAGGCGGATTTACAGGTAAAAATGTTAGCTTTAGGATTAGACTGGATGTTGTATTGGCCACCTGGTTCTAAATTCGCCTAACTATGTTTTGCAGCATGAAAACTGGAGGAGGTTTTCCCTCCAAACTCAAGTTGACCCCGGCTGAGGAGATGATTTTGGGATTGATGCATCCAGTCGCCGTCGAGGGCCACGCGGCCCTAAGGGACACAGATTCACCGACCCGTCCTGCAGGTGAGTAAGCTTTATGTGACCTTTACAATTAGTGAGCATGCACAATTAGACAGTAACACATCTGGGAAGCCAGGCACCTAGGCTGTGGCTTGTAGGGGATTTCTGTGTTGGGCCAGGGTGTGGCATGTGTGTGGCCACTTAACTTCTGATTTTTGGGCCACATACAAGACGTGAATGTACATTGAACCCGAGTGTAAAAGTTTGTTGGTTCCCATTAACCTGGCAGTTATGTCTTTACACTCCATGACATCACACACTTCAATCTTGATCTGTTGTCTACTTGTGTGTGAGCTGGGGTTGGTAAAAAATCAACAAACAGGCTTGGTTTGAATTAGGAAAACATACATTGCTAGGCCTCCCAAAAACCAGGTCCCTGCTATGTCCAGGCTGAGTGTGTACACTTAAACCGGACCTTCAGTGTGATTTAATGAAAAGGCCAAAGTCTGAAAAAAACAGTTCCCCAGCATGTCAAATTACTATTTTTTTCAGTTTTAGTCACTAACTTATTATTCTTTCCCACACTGGCCTGCAACTCTGTCCAGGAATTTAGGATACGTACGCCGCCATCTTGACTCAGAAGCATCACACTTACTGAGGAGAGAAGAGTGGGATAAGGTACAGGGGGGCGGGTTATAGCTGTTCTTTGCTCAAACAGAGCAGAGCTGGGGTCAGATAACGGTCACCAGTCCAAGAATGCAGAGCAGCACAGTCAGGAGGCACTTCCTGTTTGCAGGCTGCCTGATAAGATGGCGGCTTCCATAAGCCGCCATCTTGGATGTTTAAAGGCTCATAACATGCAGTAGATGCAGGTAGGAAGATTTGTAATGTGGTCAATCTGTATGTACAGGGTGTGGGAAACATATAAGCTAGACTCTTAATCAGAGTGAAGGTCCGCTTTAATGGCCTATAAGGGATGTGGTCAGCCACAGAACAAGCTGAACTTGAATGTTTGGCTTAGTTGAGGTGAACAATGTGGAAGTAGTTATAGCCAAAAAAATATTAAAGATAATGGCATGGAAATTGAAGCTTATTTGTCACCGTTGTTGTAGTGCCCATCACAGCTTTGACCCGTTAACTAATTCGGCATATGTCTTTTGACCCGTCAACAATGCATAGGTGTGTGTTTACATAGTGTCTTTGCTTCTCATGCAGGCCACCATCATCGCTCAGCTACTGTGGAATCCACTGCCAGTTTGGACATGCCGTCAACTTCCTAGCAGCAGCCTAGGAGGGAGGAACCGATATATTCGGCAAATGTCGGTTAGCCATGTTACTTTGCATGTTACTACTAACAGATTGACATATGTAGTGGGCAAGCTAACATATAATTTGTCTCTGTCCATACAGACCCACACACTCATGGATGAAATCCAGGAGCTGGAGGAGGATGGATCCTTTATGTGCCCTTCAGAAGATCTACCCCTGGGCCAGAATCTGCAACTGGTCCAAAATGTTTCACCACCAACTCCGCAGCAGCAGAGGGAAGCTGGCTGCATGGTGGCTGCACATGATGGCCAGCATGCACAGACTGACAGTCAAGTCCCCAGTGTTCTCTCTGCTGTTGAGGATAGTGAAAGCATGCCTGTGTCTGTTGAGGGGCCCAGACCAACATCATCGGCACGACCCCGAACCAGGGGATTGGGGAGGCGGAATCCGCTACGGCGCAACCAGGGGAGGGGCATGGCAATTTTGGACGCATGGCACCACGAGAGGGTTACCTTCCAGCACCAAAACCAAAGGAACCGAGAGGCACTGCATGGCCGGATCGAGACCCTAAATACTACATTACAGGCTGTGCAGACAGAATTGCGGACCCTCAACAGCCACATGGAGACTGCCAACAATGACAACTGTGCCTACAGGGGTGAAATGGTAAATATCATGCGCAACATTTTGGACCAGTTGCAGATTCAGAATGCCACACAGGCCCACGTTAGGTCCAATCAGCAAAGGCCACCACCTGGGTACTATGGCCATCACCCATATTAATGTCTCCACACCATGAATCTGTACAACATCTTTGCTCTTAATCCCCCCTGTATTGACTTGTCTGGTGAGGCAAACCAAGATACCCTTGGTGTATGCCTTGGGTTGTGTGTTTTTGATTTGCGCCCATATAGCTCCTTAGAGTGGTGAGGTAGGCCACTAGCCAAGGCCATATCTGAATCCTCACTGAACGTGCCACTCAAGCTTCTACACCTGTACCAGGTTTACACCTGTGGCAGTGGCAAATGTGGGCAAGCAGGATTTTTTTTTTTATTTAATTATTGGCATGGTTGATCTAACCATTTCTACTTTGTTGTTACATATATTTTGTTTGCAAATTGGAGTGAGCAGCAACTCCAAGTTTGTGCTATTATTTTTAAGAAATAAACAGTTAAAGACACCTGTGGCTCGTAAATTTTATTGTCTCTTTTTTTGGTGTCACAGAGAAATATATACTTGGACATTCACACAGTTCACACATCCAAAAAAGAGAGTTGGAAAGCATTAGGCCTGTGGTGAGTAATTACTTCATTACTTAGTTGAACACAACAAACATAACGAAACATACACAAAGGGAAAGAAAACTAAATCAACAACACAATGTTAAACAAAGGCCAATACAGGTTAAATTAAGCAAAATGGGTCGCGATCAAATTAGTCCGCACACTTTGGCCGGACACACTACTGTGTGTGTCCAGAAATGAGTCCTCCTGGTCTTCGCTGGGTGGAGAGGGAGCCAAATCTACATACCGGGGGACCCGTTGTGAAATTGCAAAATTGTGCAGAACAGCACAGGCCATTATTATGTCTATGACCTTTTTCGGATCATATTGCAGGGCGCCCCCAGTATGATCCAAACAACGAAACCTAGTCTTCAAAAGACCAAAGGCCCTCTCTACCACAGCCCTGGTCTTGCGGTGCGCACAGTTGTAGGCATCCTGGGAGGCATCCTGGGGCCGGAGTACTGGCGTCAAGAGCCACGGCAGCAGCGGGTATCCTGAATCACCTTATACATAAGATTAGCAAAAAAAACACGTAAGACCATCAAGGCACCAGCAACATCAATAGGAGGCTATTTGTCAATTGTGTGATCAACATGAGGCAACATTTGCCACTGTCCCAGTCCCAAACTAAACATATGTCCTAGAGGTTTACAAAAGGACAACATACAAAGAGTGAGGATGATGGACAATCATACATAAGGATCCCAGCTCTGGGTTTCCAAGTGTGCTTAGGATGTAGGTTTGGCTGACCCCTTATATGCTTTGTGTGAGACCAAAACAGCAGAAACACGCCACATGCACTTTATCCCGCTCTACTCTCGTGTGGAAGTGCAAACCAGCTAAGCAAAGATGGGTCCTAAACTATGCTAAAGTTAAGTGCACGATTCCACACGAGGGTGGTGTAAGAGGGATTATTAAATTAGACAAACAGATAATTTATAATGTGGCTAATGCAGGCCAAACTTGGCCAAACGCTTGGTTGGTTAATAACTAACATTCAAGTGTGGTTTAACATGGCCAGAAGGTTGTTTAAGGTGTAAGTTTTGCAGACATTACTGCAAAATGCTAATTAAAAACAAACATCCACAACTACATTATGTGGTTTATGTTAACTTACCAAGGAGCCATGCACCGGAAAATTCCCCAGACTCAAACCGTCGGTACAATCCTGATCGTCTAAGGATGTACGCATCATGGGCTGAGCCTGGGTAGCCGGCGAGGACGCTAAGGAACCGCATGTCCGGGGCCACCACTGCCTGCACATTCAAGGAGTGGCCCATTTTGCGGTTCCTGGTAAAAAAGGAACACAATAAAACATTAGGAAGGCATTTTGTAAAAATAACACACACATTTCGATCAGGAGGGAGCATTACAAGGAGGGACCATTACAAGGAGGGACCATTACAAGGAGGGACCATTACAAGGTGGGACCATTACAAGGAGGGACCCTTACAAGGAGGGACCATTACAAGGAGGGACCATTACAAGGTGGGACCATTACAAGGAGGGACCCTTACAAGGAGGGACCATTACAAGGAGGGACCATTACAAGGCGGGACCATTACAAGGAGGGACCCTTACAAGGAGGGACCATTACAAGGAGGGAGCATTACAAGGAGGGAGCATTACAAGGTGGGACCATTTCAAGGAGGGACCATTACAAGGAGGGACCATTACAAGGAGGGAGCATTACAAGGAGGGACCATTACAAGGAGGGACCATTACAAGGAGGGACCATTACAAGGAGGGACCATTACAAGGAGGGTTAACCAAAAATTGAAAAAAACTTCAAAATTTAAAGACTTACCTGTATATGTACTCGTCGGCAGCCGGAGGCACCAGGGCGACGTGGGTACAGTCAATGGCACCAATGACGTTGGGCATGTCGGCGATATTTTAAAAACCAAGCTTAATGGCGTTTCTGGCTACCATATCATCTGGGAAAAAAATATATTTGGGTGTTAGGGTAGCCATGCCTTCCAAAAAATGTGATAGTGCGCGGCTCAGCGTAGGCTGTGAGATCCCCACGGAGAGGGCACCCAGCCTCTGGAACGAGCCATTCGCCAAAAATTGCAGGCAGCCAAGCATCTTGGTCATACCTGAAATTGCTTGCCCCTTCCTTGTGGTGCGGGCTAACCATGGCCGCAGCTCACTATACAATTTATGGAGGGAAGCGCGATTAAGCCTGGTCAGCTCGAACAGCTCAACGTCATGCATGCCATTTATGTTCATGCGTCGCCGCCGGTGCAATCTGGCCTCTGACCTCAGGATCACATCAATGCCAAACAGAAGAAGAGCTTGATGCTCTTCAAAGTCACTCTCCATCACGCTTGGCTGCCTAGTCCCGAGGTCAAAAAGGTGCCGTAAGACGCTCGACAAGGAAATGACTATATGGGCGTCGGAATACTTGGCAATCAGCTCTCTGAATTAATCGCCAGCCCATTGCAATGACGTAAATGATTTGAACGATCAAAACATTTACGATTTCAAAGGAAAAAAGTCCCGAAGTAGCGTAAAACCACAAATTTAAGTTCGATGGACGAACGAACATATACGTCTATGTTCGAACATTCGTGCGAGTCGAAAATGCCCCAAAAAAAAGGAAAAAATGACAAACACCCAACAAAACTTTCGATTGCAAATACGAACATAATGACATTTGGGATTTTGAATCGAGCCTATAGTCCTTACATGTGGGTATACCTCCGCCTTCAGCACCGTGCACTACAGAACATGAAGAAAACAAGCTCCTCCCGGCCCTACATATACCGGAGGACCTCCCACAAATCCCCAGCATTGAAAAGCAGAGAGAAGGAGAGGCCAGGAGAAACAACCACCCCAAACTGGCAAAACAGAATATCAAGTATAACAATCGCCAAACAGGGGATCCAGAACAAAGTGAAACCAGGGTGGGGTGGAGCAGGACGTGCTGTCTGCATATAATACCAACTCTACAGGTGAGTACTTCACAGAGTTGTATTATTCTAAGCAGACAGCACGTCCTGCTCCAGACATAGTCCTTACATGTGGGACATCCAATAGCAGTGTCCGTAAAGAAGGGTGGGATCCCCAACAGAAGGCAACAGCAAGCCGTTTAAACAACTACGGCCTGCAGAACCTTGCGGCCAAACGCAGCGTCAGCTGAGGCCTTAACATCAACCTTGTAAAACTTTGTAAAGGTATGAACAGAAGACCAAGTAGCGGCCTTGCAAACTTGTTCAACAGAGGCCTGATGCTGAAAAGCCCACGAAGCCCCAACAGCTCTAGTAGAATGAGCAGTAAGACGAAAGGGGGGAGTCTTCCCCTTAGTAGTATAGGCTTGAACCACAGCCTGACGAATCCATTTACTGATGGTAGACTTGGCGGGAGCCAAACCTTTCCTAGGCCCGTGAGGCACAACGAAGAGAGCATCCGTCTTTCTAAATGCCTGAGTGGTAACCAGGTAAGACTTGACACACCTAACCACATCCAGGGAATGTAAAACCCTCTCTTTAGGGTTATTAGGATTAGGGCACAAGGAAGGAAGAACAATATCTTGATTCAAATGAAACGCAGACACAACCTTAGGCAGGAAGTCTGGCTTGAAGCGAAACACCACCTTATCCCAGTGTCTCTCAAAGTAGGGAGGCTGAATAGACAAGGCAGCCAACTCAGACACACATCTCACTGAGGTAATGGCTACCAGAAAGACCACCTTGAGCGTGAGAACGGCGAGAGCTGCTTCATGAATAGGCTCAAAAGGGGGACCCTGCAGGGCCGACAAAACCAAATTCAGATCCCAAACAGGAACCACAGGTTTCCGAGGGGGGCGCACATGAGTGACCGCCTGAAAGAAAGTCTTGATAAGAGAGTGCTGGGCAAAGGTCTTCAGAAAGAAGATAGACAGGGCCGAAACCTGGCCCTTCAAGGTACTAAGCTTCAGACCTAAGTCTAGACCATGTTGTAAAAACTCCAGCACCCTGGAGACTAAGAATTCCCGGCAGGGAAGAGACCTGGATTTGCACCAGTCAATGTAGGCATGCCACACCCTATAATATATGGCAGAAGAGGTCTTCTTCCTGGCTTGGACCATGGTAGCCACTACAGAAGTGGACAAACCTTTTTCCTTTAAAAGCCAAGCCGTCAAAGCCAGAGTTAGTAAATTGGGATGGCGTAGAGACCCCTGAGTTAGGAGGTCTGGAATCCTTGGTAGATCGTACTGATCTACTGCCATTTGAACCACGTCTGCGAACCACACTCTTCTGGGCCACCTTGGGGCCACCATATTACTGGGTACCCCTTCCAGAGTGAACTTGCGTAGCACTCTGCCCAGAAGGGGAAGTGGTGGAAACACATACAGGAGCCGAAACTCCTTCCAAGACATTGCCAGAGCATCCGTGGCCAGAGCCAGAGGATCCTGAGACAGAGATACAGAGCTCGGTAGCTTGTGACTGTGACGGGACGCAAACAGATCCACGTCTGGGACACCCCAACGGTGACACAGGGATTGAAATACCGAGTTGGAGAGGGACCACTCCCCCTGACGGGACGACCCCCTGCTCAGGGCATCTGCTAGCAGATTTTCCTTCCCCGGAATGTAAACAGCCGAGATGCATTGAACATTGGTCTCTGCCCATGTTAGAATCAGAGAGACCTCCTGGAGAGCACCCTTGCTCCGGGTTCCTCCCTGATGATTGATGTAGGCCACCGCCGTCCTGTTGTCTGAGCGTACCTGAATGGCCAGACCCTTCAGGTGCTGTGTCAATTGTTCCAGCACCAGCCTGACCGCCCTGAGTTCCAGGACATTGATGGGTAGATGGGCCTCCTGAGGACCCCACCTCCCCTCGAAACGCAGGGACTTCCAGAATCCCCCCCAGCCCGAGAGACTGGCATCCGTCGTGACCGTCTCCCAGGAGGGAGCCAGGAAGGATCTGCCCCTTGTCAAGCGAATCTAATAGCAACGCCTCTGATCTGCATGTCATACTTCTTTACAATAGTATTTCACTAACCCAGCATGCATCCTATGCATGTTACAGCCAAGCAAAACATTCTGCAACCCTATGGAGGCTCTCGGACACCCAGAAATAGCCATTTTTAATAGCTGATTTGTCCCGGAAAATTCTGCGAATCAGCCGAATTGAATTTTTCAAAAGTTCGCTCATCTCTAAATAACATATAATAACATATAAAATAATAACAATAACATATAAAATAAAACAATAACATAAAATGTATCAAATTTTTTTTTTGGTTAATTTTGTATTTTTTTCAATTTTTTCAATTTTTTTTCATTGTCTTTTTTTAATATTTTGTTTTTCCTAAAAATATATATTTTTTTTATTTAACTTTTTTAAAAATATTTTTACAATTTTTTTTTTAATTTTTAATTTGTTTTGTATTTTGTTTTGTTTTTTAATATTTATTTTTTGGGTATTTTTATTTATTTATTTATTTTTTCAGTGCCCTTCCAGCCTACCATGTGTGCAGGACATGGCCGTTTCACGCTGTTCTTCACATGGTTTGCCTTGGCGCACGGAGTCACACATGGGAGGAACTGCTAAAAATCAATAAATAATAAATGAAATTATGGCTTACTCCACGAAAACTGCAAATGGGAACCATGGTGACCGACAATGGGAAGATGTAAGAGGTTGGTTCCTTGTGTTAATTTTAATAAGTACTATTGGGCCATCCATTCCACATACAATCTCAGCTATGAGAAATCCAGGACCAAGCATTGGGCCGAAACCAACAATCGATGAGTGGATTTAATTTAAAGAGAGCTGGTTAAATTACAGAAAAAGTAATCATATGAACGGTGTAAATATGATGTAAAGTCAAGCGTTTTCTGAAGTCTTTCCCCCAACTGCAAGACATCCTAACAACGGGAAGGAAACTTTGCATGCACTTCAGCCACTCCTACACCTCCAAGCACACCCTTCTTGAGCTACAGCGTCAGAACGGTATTCCCCAACATAGTCTGATTTGCGATGTTTCCACCCGTTGGAATTCCACCCTACATATGTTGGATCGACTATACGAACAGAGAAAAGCCATCACTGTTTTCTTGATGATCCAAGCAGATAGGGGGACTTCCCTGTGTAACTTCAATGTAAACCAGTGGCAGCTCATACGTGACACCTGCCGTTTGCTCAGGCCATTTGAGTAAGCCACTTTATTAGTCAGTCGCCAGGACTACAAGAAGAACGATGTGATTCCACTGCTTCATGTACTACAACATATGTTGGAAACCATGGCCGGTCAGGGCACTGGAGACATGGCGCCTACATTTCATGGCCACATGAAGCCTGTGGGGGTTGAAGTGGAGGAGGAGGAGGGGTGTGGCACAGCGAAGCACAGTTTAGGTTTGACAAAATGGCCATTTTATCTAGTCATCTGACAGGAGAGGAGGAGCAGGAGCAGCCAGAGTAGCTAGAGGGTCCCCCCGAGTCACTTGCACAAATGGCACGATGCATGCTCACGTGCTTACGTAGTGACCGCAGAATTGTCTCCATTTGTCAGTGGGATGACTTCTGGCTCTCCGCGTTATTGGATCCCCGCTACCGGCACAAAATGGGGGCATTTTTTACACCCACTGAGAGGGAGGACATACTGACCTACTACAGAGACATTCTGCATAGTCAGTTGGCCAATGCCTATCTGCGCCATGGTCCATACTCTCGCAGATCTGACTCGGGGGGACCTCTGCGCTCACCTTCCACTGCCATGGCTCCCGGGGGGCTGGCAGGAGCAGCAGCAGCAGCTCCATCAGCAGCAGCAGCTCCATCAGCAGCAGCCTGAGTCTTCAGTCGCCAATGAGTAGCTTTCTTCACCCGCATAGTGAGGCTAATCATGAGCAGCAGGAAGACCTGGAGCAGGCCCTGAACCAGCAGGTCGTGTCATACCTTGACATGACCATGCCAACGCACCTTGAGGATCCGCTGGACTTCTAGGCAGCCAAACTTGACTTGTGGCCACAACTGGCAGAGTTTACCCTGGGAAAGCTGTCCTGCCTGGCCAGTAGTGTGCCATCTGAGCGGGTGTTTAGTGCTGCAGGGGCCATAGTCATGCCAAGGAGAACTCGTCTGTCCACGAAAAATGTGGAGAGACTCACCTTTGTGAAGATGAATCAGGCATGGATCAGCCAGGATTTCCACCCACCAATGGCTGATCCATGGTAGTAGCTGATGCATGGTAGCTCCTTATGCTGCTGCCAACTCCAGGGTGTGTCTTTCAGGCAATATATGGGCTCCTTATGCTGCTGCTGCCAACTCCAGGGTGTGTCTTTCAGGCAATATATGGGCTTCTTATGCTGCTGCTGCCAACTCCAATGTGTGTACTCTTAAAAGACACATGCTAGCATTTAGGGTGCCCCCCGGTGAAAGGCAATGGCTGCTGGCAATTTGACAACGTGACTTTCTTTACAAAATGCAAAAGGTTAGTAGAAAGGTACTCTTAAAATATTTTTGCTAGTTTATGGGATGCCCCCTGGTGAAAGGCAAAAGCTGGCTGCTTTAACCCTTTTGTTGCCAAGCACGTAACACCTACGTGCTGGCTTGGCTGGGCCTTAAGTGCCAAGCCCGTAGGTGTTACGTGCTTGAATTTCCCCACTTGTGGTTTAAAAAATAAAAATAAAAAATACTCACCTGACCCCTTGTTGGATCCGGCCGGGTCTCCTCTTTAATTTGGTGCCATCCGATCCCTCGTGGGGGGTCGGATGGCTCCAGGAGAGCCCCCGGAATAGGCCGCCCCCTCCCCCCCGCTTTGGCAGCAGAAGCTGCTAACTGTAAAAAAAAAAAAAAAATTACATTCACTTACCTCCATGTGCGCTGGCTCCCGCTGTCCCTCCTCTTCACCTGGGGGGCCTCTGATCCCCCCCCAGGACTTACCGATCTTCAGGAGAGAGCCCGAGAGGCTCTCTCCCCTTTCATCCTCGATGGTGGCCGCCATCTTGCCGCTAAGACATCATCCCGGCCCCGATCGATCACCGGCTTCAGCCTTCTCAGCTTCTCAGATGCCGGTGATCGGTGCCCTGGAAGGAGGTGACAGGAGATCCTCTGATCTCCTGCCTCCTCCATCTCTGGATGCCGTGGTGGTGTGGTGGTTTTTTTCAACATTTAACCCCTTGTGAACTGGTAAGGGCTCCATGAGACCCCTTATACCAGTTCACAAGGCTGGGGGGGTGGCAAGTCACCTGCCCTAGCGGGTGACTTGCCATTAACCCCCGGCACTCCCATTACCTGCCTCCCCAAAGCCCAGGGGGGGGCAGAAGAGCCCGGGCCCACATAGGCTATGTGGGCTCGTAGGCTGCAGGGTGGGGGGGCACAAAAGCTGGCCCCCCCACTCTGTGCCTACAAGCCCCCATAGCTGGTCCCGGGCTGGTTACTTTGGGTAAGGGGGACCCCACGTCATTTTTTGGGGGGATTTTTAAGGGTTTTTAACCCTTAAAAATCCAAAAAAGAATGGGGTCCGCCTCCCTGGGAGGGGGGACCCTATGTCATTTTTTTTTAATTAACCCTTTGTGTTCTGTCATCCAGCAGCTATAAAAGGCTTCCAGCAGGTGAGCAGAAGCCAGTGATCGCCGAGGGACAGAGTGCTCCAGGATGGATGGGAGGTAAGTATTAAAAAAAAAAAAAATAATAAAATAATTTTTTCTTTTTGTGTGTGTGTGTTTTTTTTTACATTTAACCCATTGTGAACTGGTAAGGGGTCCATGACCCCTATACCAGTTCACAAGGGGAGGTGGCAAGTCACCTGTGACTAGCGGGTGACTTGCTATTAACCCCTGGCACCCCATTACCTGCCTCCCCAAAGCCCAGGGGGGGGCAGAAGAGCCCGGGCCCACGGGCTATGCGGGCTTGTAGCCTGCAGGGCAAGGGGCCACAAAAGCTGGCCCCTGTGCCCTGTTTCCACAAGCCCTGCATAGCTGGTCCCGGGCTGGTTACTTTGGGTAAGGGGGACCCCATGTCAATTTTTTGGGGGGATTTTTAAGGGTTTTTAACCCTTAAAAATCCCCCCCCAAAAAATGGGTTCCCCCCCCAGGCAGGGGGGACCCTATGTCATTTTTTTTTCTCGATTTAACCCTTTGTAGTGTGGATGGTAGTTGTATTTTATTTGTAAATGTTATAGATTACTTGTTTCAGTTAGGGGGGTCTCCTGGGCAGGAACGGGGGGCTACCGATAAATATGTGGTACCATTCTAATCGGTAGAAATGGGGCTTTCATATGCAATATGCTTTTCCTTAATAAAATACATTTTTTATTTAAAATAAAGGAGGCAATTTTCTAAAAATGTTTACATTTTTAACAAGCTGGGTACGCTTAGAAAGCTTATCATGTGTACTTTCAGGGAATATATGGTTTATGGGGGATATTCCAAATGTAAAGGGTTGTTTTGGTTGACAAATCGCAAGGTGCGCACTTTGTCTGCAGAACTGAAATTTTCAAGTAAAATTACCGTTACGCACATGCTTTACTTTGGGGTGTTTGGCAAATCTTCCCTTGACAGAACCTATGCATGTTGGGTGTTGTTCTGTTCGGGGAATGTTGCTTTTTCAGATTAAACTTGTTTTTTCTTGTTTGTATATAGTTTTTTAGGAAAATGTGGCTTTGATTCTGCTTTTTTATCCTTTTTTTTGGGAAACTCTTTGCAACCAAAGAATACATTGAGGAATTACTTCCAGAAAACTATGGGCACATCAACAAGCCTGGTACACCTAGAAAGCTTGAGGTGTGTAATTCCAGAGAATATATAGTTTGTTGGGGGTATTTCAAATGTAAAGGGTTGTTTTTCTGGTAAAACTGCAAGGTGCGCATAGCGCATATCACAGTTGTATTTTTTCTGAAAATCCCCTAAAGCGCTATTTCAGTTTGGGGGAGTCTCCTGGGCAGGAAAGGGTGTCTACCTATACATATGTGGTATCGCTGTAACCGGGAGAAATTGGGATTTCACACGCAATAAAATTTTATTGACAAACTTACATTTTTTATTACAAAAAAACACTACAAATTGTAAAAAAAATAATTTTTTAAAATTCTTTTTCACATATTTCACCCAAAAATATTGAGAATACACCTAAAAAATACAAACAAGACATTTCATGTTAAAGCCCAGACTCTGCTGAAAAAAACAATATATAATTTTCCTGGAAAATCCCTGGAAATCCTTTCAAAAATGACAATTGAACATGTGTAGCGCAAAATAGTGAAACATGGTCTGGCAACAGGGAGTGGGAAATGCTGCAGGTAGGCTGGCACTTAAAGGGTTAAAAGTGAAAAAGTGACTTTCTTTACAAAATGCAAAAGTTTAGCAGACAGGTACTCTTTAAATATTTATGCTAGCATTTGGGATGCCCCCTGGTGAAAGGCAAAGGCTGGCTGCTTTAAAAGTGAAGGTAAGTAGACAGGTACTCTTAAAAGACACATGCTAGTATATTTGGGATGCCCCCTGGTGAAAGACAATGAATGCTGGCAATTTTACAACGTGACTTTCTTTACAAAATGCAAAAGGTAAGTAGACAGTTCTTAACCTCTCTTAACCCTTCTAGTGCCAGCTACGTGAGTCTCGTAGCTGATTTTAGAGCCCCATAAAAAAAAAAGTAAAAAGTTAAACTTTTGTTTGAAAGTGCCAGCGATTCTCTTCAAGAATCACCTGTTCGATTTCCACCCCCGGGCCTCTGATCTTCAGGAGTGGGCCCGGAATAGCCCCCCCGCTTCTGCCGCGTCGACAACTGAAAGAAAAAAATAATAAAAATTGATACAAACTCACCTGACAGCGCGATCGCTCCTTCGATGTCTTCTCTTCACCAGGGCGGGCTCTGATCCCCCCCCCCCCCCCCCGGACTTGCCACTCTTCGGGTTAGGGCCCAGCAACGGGCCTTCACCATCTGCTTCGGGCGGCGCTGGCCCTGCCCCTAGCCCCACCCACTTGTCGGAGGAGCGGGATGATGTCATCCCGCTCCTCGTATACCCGCACCCGGCTCTGATCTGTCACTTGTCGGTAGCGATCGGAGCAGGGAGGGTGGGAGTCAGGGAGGTTCTGATCCCCTGCCTCCCAACCGTCCTGCTCCGATCACTACCGACAACTGTCATCTGCAGCGGCGCGGGACACGGGATGGAAGGTAAGTATAAGTGAAAAAAAGAATAATAAAATATTTTTTGTCTGGTGTCTTTTTTACTTTTAACTATTTGTGAACTGGTAAGGGGTCCATTAGACCCCTTTACCAGTTCACAAGGCTCTGGGGCTGACAATCACCTGTGGCTAGCGGGTGACTTGCCATAACCCCCAGCCCCCCCATTACCTGCCTCCCCAACGGTCAGGGGGGGGGGGCAGAAGGGCCCGGGCCACTTAGTGGCTATGTGGGCTAGTAGACTGCAGGGCCAGGGGCCACCAACGCTGGCCCCTGCGCCCTCTTCTACAAGCCCCCATAGCTGGTCCGGGTCGGTAATGCTGGGTAAGGGGGACCCTACGTAATTTTTGGGGGGGATTTTAAGGGTATTTATGCTAGCACGCTTTTTAAAGAATGATACCAGGAAAAGGAAAAGCTAAATAGGCAGGTGGGTTATTAACACTAAATAGGCTTGAAAGCTAATGCAAACACTGTAAACTGTGTCTGTCTTTCTCTGTCACTGTCACAGCCTCTCTCCTTCTCTCTCTGGCTCTATCTGTCCCTCGCTCCTTCTGTTAACTGTTCTATCTATCTCTCCCTCGCTGAATCTATCTATCCCTCGCTCTGTCTCTGTGTGACCTGCTCTGGCCGGAATACAGTGATGGAATGAGCTTCCGAAAAATGGCCGCCGCTTATATAGGTCTGTGACATCATCGGTAAGCCTGGCTGCTGATAGGTAGCATGCGACGCCTAGCCAGGATTCCTTGCCCAATGGGACATGTCCTGACATGTGGATCCACCATTTCAGATGGGCTGGATAGTAGTAAATGGAGTTTTAAGGAAGCGATTCAAGCAATCGAATCTCGGCGATATTCTGAATCGTTACTGATCAAATTTTTCCTGTAATTCTAATTCGGGTTCGTCAGATTCGATTCGCTCATCTCTATTGGTGACCAATCAAGTGAGCTTACACATCAAACCTGAATGCTTGATGGCCGTCATGTGATTGGCCGCCATTTGCTGCCAAACCTGAAAGAGGTGATGACTTGAATATATTGTCCCTTTAAATTTGTCCTGCTTACTACATCAGTTCATGAGTTCATTATACATCATAAAATGTCATAAAAACATATACAAACATATAACGGTTTATACATTCGTCATATAACTTTACTTGAAGGAAAACTCTATTTTTGTCAGGTTCTTGATGTTCTGCTTCATTGCTCACCTCTTCTGGAATGTAAAATAAACATGTGTTAGGATTGTGATTTACATATCCGCATGCTGCTTCCAAGTTTCCTATATTCCTGTGGCTGTATGTTAGTAAAGTGGGAGCAGCTTTCCGGGCCGTTAACGTTAGCAGTAAAAACTGCTGACTGCAAGTCCCAGAATACTTCCACTGTAACAGGTGCGCTTATCAGCAAGTAGCTCCACTTCCACATTTGGGTCATCTACTGCTGCTGTTCTCCCTCTAGTCCTTATTGCCTTCCCTATAGTAACCAATCATCCTCCAGTCCTTATTGCCTTCCCTATAGCCACCAATCATCCTCTGGTACTTATTGCCTTCCCTATAGCCACCAATCATCCTCCAGTCCTTATTGCCTTCCCTATAGTAACCAATCATCCTCCAGTCCTTATTGCCTTCCCTATAGCAACCAATCATCCTTCAGCCCTTATTGCCTTCCTATAGCCACCAATCATCCTCCAGTCCTTATTACCCTCCCTATAGCCACCAATCACCCTCCAGTCCTTATTGCTTTCCCTATAGCCACCAATCACCCTCCAGTCCTTATTGCCTTCCCTATAGCCACCAATCACCTTCCAGTCCATATTGCCTTCCTTATAGCCACCAATCACCCTCCAGTCCTTATTGCCTTCCCTATAGCCACCGATCATCCTCCAGTCCTTATTGCCTTCCCTATAGCCACCAATCATCCTCCAGTCCTTATTGCCTTCCCTATAGCCACCAATCATCCTCCAGTCCTTATTGCCTTCCCTATAGCCACCAATCATCCTCCAGTCCTTATTGCCTTCTCTATAGCCACCAATCAACCACCAGTCCTTATTGCCTTCCCTATAGCCACCAATCATCCTCCAGTCCTTATTGCCTTCCTATAGCCACTAATCATCCTCCAGTCCTTATTGCCTTCCTATAGCCACTAATCATCCTCCAGTCCTTATTGCCTTCCTATAGCCACTAATCATCCTCCAGTCCTTATTGCCTTCCTATAGCCACTAATCATCCTCCAGTCCTTATTGCCTTCCCTATAGTAACCAATCATCCTCCAGTCCTTATTGCCTTCCCTATAACCATCAATCACCCTCCAGTCCTTATTGCCATCCCTATAGCCACCAATCATCCTCCAGCCCTTATTGCCTTCCCTATAGCCACCCATCACCCTCCAGTCCTTTCTGCCTTCCTATAGCCACCAATCATCATCCAGTCCTTAATGCCTTCACTATAGTAACCAATCATCCTCCAGTCCTTATTGCCTTCCCTATAGCCACGAATCATCCTCCAGTCCTTATTGTCTTCCCTATAGCCACCAATCTTCCTCCAGCCCTTATTGCCTTCCCTATAGCCACCAATCATCCTCCAGCCCTTATTGCCTTCTCTATAGCCACCAATCGCCCTCCAGTCCTTATTGCCTTTCCCTATAGCCACCAATCCTCCTCCAGTCTTTTTGCTTTCCCTATAGCCACCAATCATCCTTCGGTCCTTATTGCCTTTCCTATAGCCACCAATCGCCCTCCAGTCCTTATTGCCTTCCCTATAGCCACCAATTACCTTCCAGTCCATATTGCCTTCCCTATAGCCACCAATCACCCTCCAGTCCTTATTGCCTTCCCTATAGCCACCAATCATCCTCCAGTCCTTATTGCCTTCCCTATAGCCACCAATCATCCTCCAGTCCTTATTGCCTTCCCTATAGCCACCAATCATCCTCCAGTCCTTATTGCCTTCCCTATAGCCACCAATCATCCTCCAGTCCTTATTGCCTTCTCTATAGCCACCAATCAACCACCAGTCCTTATTGCCTTCCCTATAGCCACCAATCATCCTCCAGTCCTTATTGCCTTCCTATAGCCACTAATCATCCTCCAGTCCTTATTACCTTGCTATAGCCACTAATCATCCTCCAGTCCTTATTGCCTTCCTATAGCCACTAATCATCCTCCAGTCCTTATTGCCTTCCCTATAGTAACCAATCATCCTCCAGTCCTTATTGTCTTCCCTATAACCACCAATCACCCTCCAGTCCTTATTGCCATCCCTATAGCCACCAATCATCCTCCAGCCCTTATTGCCTTCCCTATAGCCACCCATCACCCTCCAGTCCTTTCTGCCTTCCTATAGCCACCAATCATCATCCAGTCCTTAATGCCTTCACTATAGTAACCAATCATCCTCCAGTCCTTATTGCCTTCCCTATAGCCACGAATCATCCTCCAGTCCTTATTGTCTTCCCTATAGCCACCAATCTTCCTCCAGACCTTATTGCCTTCCCTATAGCCACCAATCATCCTCCAGCCCTTATTGCCTTCCCTATAGCCACCAATCGCCCTCTAGTCCTTATTGCCTTTCCCTATAGCCACCAATCGTCCTCCAGTCTTTTTGCTTTCCCTATAGCCACCAATCATCCTTCGGTCCTTATTGCCTTTCCTATAGCCACCAATCGCCCTCCAGTCCTTATTGTTTTCCCTATAGCCACGAATCATCCTCCGGTCTTTATTGCTTTCCCTATAGCCCCCAATCATCCTCCGGTCCTTATTGCCTTCCCTATAGCCACCAATCGCCCTCCAGTCCATATTGCTTTCCCTATAGCCACCAATCATCCTCCAGTCCTTATTGCTTTCCCTATAGCCACCAATCGCCCTCCAGTCCTTGTGGCCTTCCTTATAGCCTCCAATCTTCCTCCCATCCTTATTGCCTTTCATATAGCCACCAATCATCCTTTAGTCCTTATTGCATTCCCTATAGCCACAAATCATCCTCCGGTCTTTATTGCCTTCCCTATAGCCACCAATCGCCTCCAGTCCTAATTGCCTACTCTATAGCCACCAATCGCTTCCAGTTCTTGTTGCCTTCCCCATAGCCACCAATCGCACTCCTGTCCTTATTGGCTTCCCTATAGCCACAAATCATCCTCCAGTCCTTATTACCTTCCCTATAGCCACCAATCATCCTCCAGTCCTTATTGCCTTCTCTATAGCCACCAATCATCCTCCAGTCCTTATTGCCTTCCCTATAGCCACCAATCTTCCTCCAGTTCTTATTGCCTTCCCTATAGCCACCAATCATCCTCCAGTCCTTATTGCCTTCCCTATAGCCACCAATCATCCTCCAGTCCTTATTGCCTTCCATATAGCCTCCAATCGCCCTCCAGTCCTTATTGCCTTTCCTATAGCCACCAATCACCCTCCATTCCTTATTGCCTTCCCTATAGCCACCAATCATCCTCCAGTCCTTATTGTCTTCCCTATAGCCACCAATCTTCCTCCAGCCATTATTGCCTTCCCTATATCCACCAATCATCATCTGGTCCTTATCGCCTTTCCTATAGCAACCAATCGCCTCCAGTCCTTATTGCCTACTCTATAGCCACCAGTCACCCTCCAGTCCTTGTTGCCTTCCCTATAGCCACCAATCATCCTCCAGTCCTTATTGCCTTCTCTATAGCCACCAATCATCCTCCAGTCCTTATGGCCTTCCCTATAGCCACCAATCATCCTCCAGTCCTTATTGCCTTCCCTATAGCCACCAATCATCCTCCAGTCCTTATTGCCTTCCCTATAGCCACCAATCGCCCTCCATTCCTTATTGCCTTCCCTATACCCAACAATCATCCTCCAGCCCTTATTGCCTTCCCTATAGCCACCAATCATCCTCCAGTCTTTATTGCCTTCCCTATAGCCACCAATCATCCTCCAGTCCGTATTGCCTTCCCTATAGCCACAAATTATCCTCCAATCCTTATTGCCTTCCCTATAGCCACCAATCATCCTCCAGTCCTTATTGCCTTCCCTATAGCCACCAATCATCCTCCAGTCCTTATTGCCTTCCCTATAGCCACCAATCATTCTCCAGTCCTTATTGCCTTCCCTATAGCCACCAATCATCCTCCAGTCCTTATTGCCTTCCCTATAGCCACCAATCGCCCTCCATTCCATATTGCCTTCCCTATAGCCACCAATCATCCTCCAGTCCTTATTGCCTTCCCTATAGCCACCAATCACCCTCCAGTCCTTATTGCCTTCCCTATAGCCACGAATCATCCTCCAGTCCTTATTGTCTTCCCTATAGCCACCAATCTTCCTCCAGCCCTTATTGCCTTCCCTATAGCCACGAATCATCCTCCAGCCCTTATTGCCTTCCCTATAGCCACCAATCGCCCTCCAGTCCTTATTGCCTTTCCCTATAGCCACCAATCGTCCTCCAGTCATTATTGCTTTCCCTTTAGCCACCAATCATCCTTCGGTCCTTATTGCCTTTCCTATAGCCACCAATCGCCCTCCAGTCCTTATTGTTTTCCCTATAGCCACCAATTATCCTCCGGTCCTTATTGCTTTCCCTATAGCCCCCAATCATCCTCCGGTCCTTATTGCCTTCCCTATAGCCACCAATCGCTTCCAGTCCTAATTGCATTCCCTATAGCCACCAATCATCCTCCGGTCCTTATTGCCTTCCCTATAGCCACCAATCGCTTCCAGTCCTAATTGCCTACTCTATAGCCACCAATCGCCCTCCAGTTCTTGTTGCCTTCCCCATAGCCACCAATCGCACTCCTGTCCTTATTGCCTTCCCTATAGCCACCAATCATCCTCCAGCCATTATTGCCTTCCCTATAGCCACCAATCATCCTCTGGTCCTTATTGCCTTACCTATAGCCACCAATCATCCTCCAGTCCGTATTGCCTTCTCTATAGCCACCAATCATCCTCCAGTCCTTATTGCCTTTCCTATAGCCACCAATCATCCTCCAGTCCTTATTGCCTTCCCTATAGCCACCAATCATCCTCCAGTCCTTATTGCCTTCCCTATAGCCACCAATCGCCCTCCATTCCTTATTGCCTTCACTATAGCCAACAATCATCCTCCAGCCCTTATTGCCTTCCCTATAGCCACCAATCATCCTCCAGTCTTTATTGCCTTCCCTATAGCCACAAATCATCCTCCATCCATTATTGCCTTCCCTATAGCCACCAATCATCCTCCATCCCTTATTGACTTCCCTATAGCCACCAATCATCCTCCAGTCTTTATTGCCTTCCCTATAGCCACCAATCATCCTCCATCCCTTATTGCCTTCCCTATAGCCACCAATAGAGATGAGCGAACTTTTGAAAAATTCGATTCGACTGATTCGCTGAATTTTCCAACAAAAATCGTTAATAATAATTAAATTCGAGATGAATCGCTATTAAAAACGGCTATTTCTGAGCCTCCTAGAGCCTCAATAGGGTTGTAAACCATTCTGCCTTGCTGTAACACGCACAGGCTGCGTGCTGGGTTAGTTAAATAATACTTTGAAGAAATATCACATGCAGATAAGAGGCATCGCTAATAGAATCGCAGAGCGGCACAATTGCAGAGAGTTGAAGTGGCATCACTATGAGGGGCAGGAGCCCAAACATTGCTTTAAAGAGACACTGGAGTTGGCAGTAGCAGGAGCCCAAAAATTGGATGAATCACACCCTGGAGTTGCAAGCAGCAGCAGGAGCCCAAACATTGGCTGAAAGAGACACTGGAGTTGGCAGCAGCAGGAGCCCAAAAATTGGATGAATCACACCCTGGAGTTGCAAGCAGCAGCAGGAGCCCAAATATTACTTTAAAGAGACACTGGAGTTGGCTTCAGGAGCCCAAAAATTGGATGAATCACACCCTGGAGTTGGCAGCAGCAGCAGCAGCAGCAGGAGCCCAAACATTACTTTATAGAGACACTGGAGTTGGCTTCAGGAGCCCAAAAATTGGATGAATCACACCCTGGAGTTGCAAGCAGCAGCAGCAGGAGCCCAAATATTACTTTAAAGAGACACTGGGGTTGGCTTCAGGAGCCCAAAAATTGGATGATTCACACCCTGGAGTTGGCAGCAGCAGCAGCAGGAGCCCAAATATACACTGGAGTTGGCTTCAGGAGCCCAAAAATTGGATGAATCACACCCTGGAGTTGGCAGAAGTTGGCAGCAGCAGGAGCCCAAACATTACTTCAAAGAGACCCTGGGGTTGGCTTCAGGAGCCCAAAAATTGGATGAATCACACCCTGGAGTTGGCAGAAGTTGGCAGCAGCAGCAGCAGGAGCCCAAACATTACTTTAAAGAGACCCTGGGGTTGGCTTCAGGAGCCCAACAATTGGATGAATCACACCCTGGAGTTGGCAGGAGTTGACAGCAGCAGCAGCAGGAGCCCAAATATTACTTTAAAGAGACCCTGGGGTTGGCTTCAGGAGCCCAAAAATTGGATGAATCACACCCTGGAGTTGGCAGAAGTTGGCAGCAGCAGGAGCCCAAACATAGCTTGAAAGAGACACTGGAGTTGGCTTCAGGATCCCAAAAATTGGATGATTCACACCCTGGAGTTGGCAGCAGCAGGAGCCCAAACATTACTTTAAAGAGACCCTGGGGTTGGCTTCAGGAGCCCAAAAATTGGATGAATCACACCCTGGAGTTGGCAGCAGCAGCAGCAGGAGCCCAAATATACACTGGAGTTGGCTTCAGGAGCCCAAAAATTGGATGAATCACACCCTGGAGTTGGCAGCAGCAGCAGCAGGAGCCCAAATATACACTGGAGTTGGCTTCAGGAGCCCAATAATTGGATGAATCACACCCTGGAGTTGGCAGAAGTTGGCAGCAGCAGCAGCAGGAGCCCAAACATTACTTCAAAGAGACCCTGGGGTTGGCTTCAGGAGCCCAAAAATTGGATGAATCACACCCTGGAGTTGGCAGAAGTTGGCAGCAGCAGCAGCAGGAGCCCAAAAATTGGCCTAAAGACATAAATATGTTTTGCACCATTTGGAAAGTGTAAAACGTGGCACCATGCTGAATCTAGTCGCATGCATCAGGCATTGGTGGGTGGAAATCCTGGCTGATCCATCCCTGATTCATTTTGACAAAGGTGAGTCTCTCCACATTTTTAGTTGACAGACGAGTTCTCCTCGCCGTAACTATGGCCCCCGCCGCACTAAACACCCGCTCAGATGGCACGCTACTTGCCGGGCAGGACAGCTTTTCCAGGGCAAACTCTGCTAGTTGCGGCCACAAATCAAGTTTGGCTGCCCAGAAGTCCAGCGGATCCTCAAGGTGTGTTGGCATGGTCATGTCAAAGTATGACATGACCTGCTGGTTGAGGTCCTGCTCCAGGTCTTCCTGCTGCTCATGAGTAGCCTCACTATGCGGGTGTAGAAAGCTACTCATTAGCGACTGAAGACTGAGGCTGCTGCTGCTGATGGAGCTGCTGCTGCTGCTCCTGCCAACCCCCCCAGCGGCCATGGCAGTGGAAGGTGAGCGCAGAGGTCCCCTCGAGTCAGACCTGCGAGAGTATGGACCATGGCGCAGATAGGCATCGGCCAACTGCCTACGTAGAATGTCTTTGTAGTAGTTGAGTTTGTCCTCCCTCTCGGTGGGTTTAAAAAATGCCCCCATTTTGTGCCGGAAGCGAGGGTCCAATAAGGTGGACAGCCAGAAGTCATCCCGCCGACAGATGGAAACAATTCTGGGGTCACTACGCAAGCACGTGAGCATGCTTCGTGCCATTTGCGCAAGTGACTCGGATGGACTACCTGTCTCCATCTCCACTGCATACTGCCACGGTGTGCCCGGGTCCTCTGTCTCGCCTTCCTCAAAAACCTCTAGCTCCTCTGGCTGCTCTGCTCCTCCTCTCCTGTCCGCTGACTAGATAAACCAGCCATTTCACCAAGCCTAAACTGTGTTTCGCTGGGCAACTCCTCCTCTTCCTCTTCCTCCTCCTCCTCCAGTTCAGCTCCAACGGGGTTCATGTGGCCGTAAGATGTAAACGCCATGTCTCCAGTGCCCTGACCAGCCATGGTTTCCAACATGTGCTGTAGTACATGAAGCAGTGGAATCACGTCGTTCATCCCGTAATCCTGCCGACTGACAAATAAAGTGGCTTCCTCAAAGGGCCTGAGCAAACGGCAGGTGTCACGTATGAGCTGCCACTGGTTGACATTGAAGTTACACAGGGGAGTCCCCCTATCTGCTTGGATCATCAGGAAATCCGTGATGGCTTTTCTCTGTTCATATAATCGGTCCAACATGTGAAGGGTGGAATTCCAACGGGTGGAAACATCGCAAATCAGACTATGTTGGGGGATACCATTCTGACGCTGTAGCTCAAGAAGGGTGTGTTTGGCGGTGTAGGAGTGGCTGAAGTGCATGTAAAGTTTCCTTGAAGTTGTTAGGATGTCTTGCAGATGGGGGGAACACTTCAGAAACCGCTTGACAACCAGATTGAAGACGTGAGCCATGCAGGGGGCATGGGTCAGGCTTCCTTGGCGCAGCGCAGACAAAATGTTCTTCCCATTGTCGGTAACCATGATTCCCATTTTAAGTTTTCTTGGAGTAAGCCATGTTTGGATTTCCTGATGAATACATTTAAGCAGTTCCTCCCCTGTGTGACTCCGTTCGCCAAGACAAACCATGTGAAGCACTGCGTGACACCTCCGTGCCCTGCACACATGGTAGACTGGAGGGGCACTGAGACTTGAGCCTACAGTGGAGGGTGAGGAGATGGCGGAGGATGAGGAGGCCGAGTCGCACGGTGTCACAGGCCCAATGGGCAGGGAGCGCGGAGGCCGAAGCGGCGTGACCTGTCCAAGTTGCTGCTGCTGCTGCAAAGGGACCACATTCACCCAGTGGGCCGTAAACGACATGTACTGTCCCTGACCGTAGTTACAGCTCCAGATGTCGGCGCTGCCATGCACTTTGCTACACACCGACAGGCTCAAGGACTGGCCCACCTTCTGTTCAACAAAAGTGTGCAGCGCTGGTACTGCCTTCTTGGCAAAGAAATGACGGCTTGGGACTCTCCACCTCGGCTTGGCACAAGCCATCAGTTCTCTGAAAGTTGCAGATTCCACCACCTGAAAAGGGAGCGACTGCAGCACCAGCAACTTGGACAGGAGCACATTAAGCTTCTGCGCCGTAGGATGAGTGGGCGCATACTGCTGTCTCTTGGACATGGCTTCGCTGATGGATTGCTGGCGGGATGCATGACTTGGAGGAGGAGGAGGAGGAGGAGCAGGAGCGACAGAGGATGGGTATGACGCACAGCTGCCTTCGGCTGAGGTGCTGGAGCCTTGGCTGGCAGAAATTGGGAGCTCACTTGGTGAGGAAGCAGACTGGACCACCCCTTGGGAGCCTCGGTTCTCCCAGGTCGCTTTATGGTGACGCATCATATGTTGACGCAGGGCCGTGGTGCCAACATTTGGACCCTGGCCATGCTTCACCTTCTGCCTACATATCTTGCATGTGGCCATGTTACCCTCCTGCGGATGCTTCAGGAAAAACTGCCACACTGCCGAGTAGCTACTTTTCCCACCCCCTGGCCTCACTGATTCAATGCTGCTGTTGCCAACTCCAGGAACCCCTGCTCCACTACCTCCCGATAAGGTAGACTGCCGCGCAGCAGGTGCTCTACCCCGGCCCCGGCCCCGGACGGCTCCAGCCTTTGGAATTGTGCCCCCATGCTGACTGCTACCACCTTGCTGCCTCAGCTGCTGACTCCGGGGCAACCTGCGCCCCTCTTCTCCTGATGATGACGATGAAGCCCCTTCATCACCCGGCTCCCAAGTGCGATCGGCTTCATCGTCATCATCATCATCACCGAGTTGTGGCTGTACGTCACTGATGTTCGTGGATTCGTCAACAGTGTCTGGCGCAGGAGCTGGAACGCTCGCAGCACCCACGACACTGTCCACATCACTATTTGTCTGCCTAGCTAGAGAAGCCACCTCCATTTCTTGGCTGGGCAGTAGCTGCTGACTGTCCTCTATCTGATGGTCCTCCTCACTAAAGAGTGGAGCTGAACCCAAAGCATAGGATACGTCGCTGGGGGAGGGAACGGCGTAGGCCAGAGGCAATGGGAGGACAGGGACTGCTCTCGGGGCATGCCAACTCAGGGTTGTGTCAGAGGAACCTACCGACCCTAGACTGGGGGTCTCAGACGTAAGTTGTGATGATGTTGTTGATGAGCGCGTCAACCAATCTACCACGGCAGATGCGTTACTGGTGGAGACCCGACCGCTAGCAGATACTGGCAGATTAGGTCTCTCAGCGTGACTCCTGCTGCTACTGGCCCCCAGTCTGATGCGAGCTCTGCCTGCGGAATCTTGGCCTCTGCCACTCCTCTTTTCACTTCCAGGCACTTGTCTGCCCGACATAGTCTAACTGGCGTGGTAGTAGGTGATATTTTAAGAACCCCCGGGCAGCGGTGGGTCTATATGAAACAGAATATAATGCACACCAAAAGTGAGCAGTAACACTCAGCCTCCAACAGGCCTGCTTAGTGAAAATAAGAGAGCTGCTTAATGTAAATAAAGAGGGGTATGGTATGTTACAGAATGGGATGCCCCAACAGAAGTGCACCTGGCAGGCAGCAGTAAGTCTATGCACAGCAAAAGTGTCTTTATCAGGCCTAATTTCAATTAGAATAAGTGCAAATGGTTATATGGTCTTAAACAGAGGCTGGTGTAGTCACAGAATGGGATGCCCTAAAAACCAGCAGTAAGTACACCTGGCAGGGTCCAGTAGTGCTATGCACAGCAAAAGTGTCTTTATCAGGCCTAATTTCAATTAGAATAAGTGCAAATGGTTATATGGTCTTAAACAGAGGCTGGTGTAGTCACAGAATGGGATGCCCCAAAAACCAGCAGTAAGTACACCTGGCAGGGACAAGTAGTGCTATGCACAGCAAAAGTGTCTTTATCAGGCCTAATTTCAATTAGAATAAGTGCAAATGGTTATATGGTCTTAAACAGAGGCTGCTGTAGTCACAGAATGGGATGCCCTAAAAACCAGCAGTAAGTACACCTGGCAGGGTCCAGTAGTGCTATGCACAGCAAAAGTGTCTTTATCAGGCCTAATTTCAATTAGAATAAGTGCAAATGGTTATATGGTCTTAAACAGAGGCTGCTGTAGTCACAGAATGGGATGCCCTAAAAACCAGCAGTAAGTACACCTGGCAGGGTCCAGTAGTGCTATGCACAGCAAAAGTGTCTTTATCAGGCCTAATTTCAATTAGAATAAGTGCAAATGGTTATATGGTCTTAAACAGAGGCTGCTGTAGTCACAGAATGGGATGCCCTAAAAACCAGCAGTAAGTACACCTGGCAGGGACAAGTAGTGCTATGCACAGCAAAAGTGTCTTTATCAGGCCTAATTTCAATTAGAATAAGTGCAAATGGTTATATGGTCTTAAACAGAGGCTGCTGTAGTCACAGAATGGGATGCCCTAAAAACCAGCAGTAAGTACACCTGGCAGGGTCCAGTAGTGCTATGCACAGCAAAAGTGTCTTTATCAGGCCTAATTTCAATTAGAATAAGTGCAAATGGTTATATGGTCTTAAACAGAGGCTGCTGTAGTCACAGAATGGGATGCCCTAAAAACCAGCAGTAAGTACACCTGGCAGGGTCCAGTAGTGCTATGCACAGCAAAAGTATCTTTATCAGGCCTAATTTCAATTAGAATAAGTGCAAATGGTTATATGGTCTTAAACAGAGGCTGCTGTAGTCACAGAATGGGATGCCCTAAAAACCAGCAGTAAGTACACCTGGCAGGGACAAGTAGTGCTATGCACAGCAAAAGTGTCTTTATCAGGCCTAATTTCAATTAGAATAAGTGAAAATGGTTATATGGTCTTAAACAGAGGCTGCTGTAGTCACAGAATGGGATGCCCTAAAAACCAGCAGTAAGTACACCTGGCAGGGTCCAGTAGTGCTATGCACAGCAAAAGTGTCTTTATCAGGCCTAATTTCAATTAGAATAAGTGCAAATGGTTATATGGTCTTAAACAGAGGCTGCTGTAGTCACAGAATGGGATGCCCTAAAAACCAGCAGTAAGTACACCTGGCAGGGTCCAGTAGTGCTATGCACAGCAAAAGTGTCTTTATCAGGCCTAATTTCAATTAGAATAAGTGCAAATGGTTATATGGTCTTAAACAGAGGCTGCTGTAGTCACAGAATGGGATGCCCTAAAAACCAGCAGTAAGTACACCTGGCAGGGTCCAGTAGTGCTATGCACAGCAAAAGTGTCTTTATCAGGCCTAATTTCAATTAGAATAAGTGCAAATGGTTATATGGTCTTAAACAGAGGCTGCTGTAGTCACAGAATGGGATGCCCTAAAAACCAGCAGTAAGTACACCTGGCAGGGTCCAGTAGTGCTATGCACAGCAAATGTGTCTTTCTCAGGCCTAATTTCAATTAGAATAAGTGCAAATGGTTATATGGTCTTAAACAGAGGCTGCTGTAGTCACAGAATGGGATGCCCTAAAAACCAGCAGTAAGTACACCTGGCAGGGTCCAGTAGTGCTATGCACAGCAAAAGTGTCTTTATCAGGCCTAATTTCAATTAGAATAAGTGAAAATGGTTATATGGTCTTAAACAGAGGCTGCTGTAGTCACAGAATGGGATGCCCTAAAAACCAGCAGTAAGTACACCTGGCAGGGTCCAGTAGTGCTATGCACAGCAAAAGTGTCTTTATCAGGCCTAATTTCAATTAGAATAAGTGCAAATGGTTATATGGTCTTAAACAGAGGCTGCTGTAGTCACAGAATGGGATGCCCTAAAAACCAGCAGTAAGTACACCTGGCAGGGTCCAGTAGTGCTATGCACAGCAAAAGTGTCTTTATCAGGCCTAATTTCAATTAGAATAAGTGAAAATGGTTATATGGTCTTAAACAGAGGCTGCTGTAGTCACAGAATGGGATGCCCTAAAAACCAGCAGTAAGTACACCTGGCAGGGTCCAGTAGTGCTATGCACAGCAAAAGTGTCTTTATCAGGCCTAATTTCAATTAGAATAAGTGCAAATGGTTATATGGTCTTAAACAGAGGCTGCTGTAGTCACAGAATGGGATGCCCTAAAAACCAGCAGTAAGTACACCTGGCAGGGTCCAGTAGTGCTATGCACAGCAAATGTGTCTTTCTCAGGCCTAATTTCAATTAGAATAAGTGCAAATGGTTATATGGTCTTAAACAGAGGCTGCTGTAGTCACAGAATGGGATGCCCTAAAAACCAGCAGTAAGTACACCTGGCAGGGTCCAGTAGTGCTATGCACAGCAAAAGTGTCTTTATCAGGCCTAATTTCAATTAGAATAAGTGCAAATGGTTATATGGTCTTAAACAGAGGCTGCTGTAGTCACAGAATGGGATGCCCTAAAAACCAGCAGTAAGTACACCTGGCAGGGACAAGTAGTGCTATGCACAGCAAAAGTGTCTTTATCAGGCCTAATTTCAATTAGAATAAGTGCAAATGGTTATATGGTCTTAAACAGAGGCTGCTGTAGTCACAGAATGGGATGCCCTAAAAACCAGCAGTAAGTACACCTGGCAGGGTCCAGTAGTGCTATGCACAGCAAAAGTGTCTTTATCAGGCCTAATTTCAATTAGAATAAGTGCAAATGGTTATATGGTCTTAAACAGAGGCTGCTGTAGTCACAGAATGGGATGCCCTAAAAACCAGCAGTAAGTACACCTGGCAGGGTCCAGTAGTGCTATGCACAGCAAAAGTGTCTTTATCAGGCCTAATTTCAATTAGAATAAGTGCAAATGGTTATATGGTCTTAAACAGAGGCTGCTGTAGTCACAGAATGGGATGCCCTAAAAACCAGCAGTAAGTACACCTGGCAGGGTCCAGTAGTGCTATGCACAGCAAATGTGTCTTTCTCAGGCCTAATTTCAATTAGAATAAGTGCAAATGGTTATATGGTCTTAAACTGAGGCTGCTGTAGTCACAGAATGGGATGCCCTAAAAACCAGCAGTAAGTACACCTGGCAGGGTCCAGTAGTGCTATGCACAGCAAAAGTGTCTTTATCAGGCCTAATTTCAATTAGAATAAGTGCAAATGGTTATATGGTCTTAAACAGAGGCTGCTGTAGTCACAGAATGGGATGCCCCAAAAACCAGCAGTAAGTACACCTGGCAGGGACAAGTAGTGCTATGCACAGCAAAAGTGTCTTTATCAGGCCTAATTTCAATTAGAATAAGTGCAAATGGTTATATGGTCTTAAACAGAGGCTGCTGTAGTCACAGAATGGGATGCCCTAAGAACCAGCAGTAAGAACACCTGGCAGGGTCCAGTAGTGCTATGCACAGCAAAAGTGTCTTTATCAGGCCTAATTTCAATTTGAATAAGTGCAAATGGTTATATGGTCTTAAACAGAGGCTGCTGTAGTCACAGAATGGGATGCCCTAAAAACCAGCAGTAAGTACACCTGGCAGGGTCCAGTAGTGCTATGCACAGCAAAAGTGTCTTTATCAGGCCTAATTTCAATTAGAATAAGTGCAAATGGTTATATGGTCTTAAATAGAGGCTGCTGTAGTCACAGAATGGGATGCCCCAAAAAAGAAGTGCACCTGGCAGGGTCCAGTAGTGCTATGCACAGCAAAAGTGTCTTTATCAGGCCTAATTTCAATTAGAATAAGTGCAAATGGTTATATGGTCTTAAATAGAGGCTGGTGTAGTCACAGAATGGGATGCCTCACAGCAGACTTAAGATCAGTTCAGTATATATGCACAGTTAGTTAGTATAAGCAGCCTGAAAACGCTAACAAAGCCTGTCAGCCAGCCAGTAACAAACACTCAGGCTGGATGAAAACAAAATAAATCTCCCTGTGACTGCCTCCGATTTTTCCTAACTTTCCCTGTTTTTCGCTGACTTTCTGTCTGTCTCCTGTCTGTCTCCTGCCTGTCTCCAGCCTGTCCCTGTCTGTCCCTGCCTGTCTAACTGCCTCTCTCCCTCAGCTACACAGCGTTCTGTCTCTCACGAATGCAATAGAGAAATGAGGAAGGAAAAGCAAGATGGCCGACTTAAATAGCGCTATGACGTCACCGGGCTTGCTGGCTGCTGATAGGCTGCATGTGACTGCCCCAGCTTGCACTGGCGCGGGATAGATGTCCAGACATGTCCCGTCCGCCATCTTAGAATGCCTGTATGTAAATGAATGGATGTTAAAGGAAAACTTCGAGCGATCGAATCGCGGGGAAATTCGGATTCGATCCGAATCGAATAGCCACCAATCATCCTCCAGTCCTTATTGCTTTCCCTAGAGCCACCAATCATCTTCCGTTCCTTATTGCCTTCCCTATAGCCACTAATCGCCTCCAATCCTTATTACTTTCCCTATATCCACCAATCGCCCCCAGTCCTTATTGCCTTCCCTATAGCCACCAATCAGTCTCCAGTCCTTATTGCTTTCCCTATAGCCACCAATCATCCTCTAGTCCTTATTGCTTTCCCTATAGCCACCAATCATCCTCCGGTCCTTATTGCCTTTCCTATTGCCACCAATCACCTCCAGTCCCTAATGCCTTCCCTATAGCCAACAATCGCCCTCCAGTCCTTGTTGCCTTCCCTATAGCCACCAATCGTCCTCCCGTCCTTATTGCGTTCCCTATAGCCACCAATCGCCCTCCAGTCCTTGTTACCTTCCCTATAGCCGCCAATTATCCTCCAGTCCTTATTGCCTTCCCTATAGCCACCAATCATCCTCCAGTCCTTGTTGCCTTCCCTATAGCCACTAATCATCCTCCAGTCCTTATTGCCTTCCCTATAGCCACCAGTCATCCTCCAGTCCTTTTTGCCTTCCCTATAGCCACCAATCACCCTCCAGTCCTTGTTACCTTCCCTATAGCCACCAATTATTCTTCAGTCCTTATTGCCTTCCCTATAGCCACCAATCATCCTCCAGTCCTTGTTGCCTTCCCTATAGCCACTAATCATCCTCCAGTCCTTATTGCCTTCCCTATAGCCATCAATCACCCTCAAGTACTGATTGCCTTCACTTTAGCCACCAATCATCCTCCAGTCCTTATTGCCTTCTCTATAGCCACCAATCATCCTCCAGTCCTTATTGCCTTCTCTTAGCCAGCAATCATCCTCCAGTCCTTATTGCCTTCCCTATATACACCAATCACCCTTCAGCCCCTACTACTTGCTCCAGTACCACTAAAGACTCCATCATTGTCAGCTGTCACCTGGTTCTCACCACCTTCTGAGCTTCCGTCAACTGCCCTCTATTCCATGCCACCGTCTCCATTGTTGCTGATCATCCCCTGTTGCTGAGATCATGAGCAGGTCTGCACACAATACCCAGCATTCAGTGGTTCGGGTCTACTGTAAAATAATACCATGGCCAAGGGTGAGCCTGAGTGGGGCCCTGATGATGCCAGTGGTCCTGGCATTTGCCCAAGTTTACACATTTTGAAACTTAAAAATGCCATCGGAAGTGGAATCACCCTTTAAGACAAGTTTACTAAATTAACACCTACATTTTAGAATGAAGTGATCAAGCCTGAGATGTTACATTTTTCCACATACAGTAGCTGGCACAGTAGTCAGTTATTTATGGCAGCTCAGTAAACAGAATGTGCGGGTCATCCTCTGATTGTAAAGTCCTTGTGTAAGATGCCAATGACAGACAACGACAGATAAGCTGGGACAAGACACTGTTCTATATTTGAAACATTACAAGGCCAAGAGTATAAAATGTATAGAGAGACATTGTGAACCGAAAAAGATCAGAGAAATCTCGTTAAGTGAGAGAGCATATGGGCCCAGCATAGCTATAGCCGATTTAAAGTGGACAAAACCTAAGAATTTGACTTTCCCAGGTTTTGTTCTTTGCCCAAGGGGCCCCGAATCAGGATGCCCCTCTGTGTGAAACCCCCTCTTGTTTGCCAGTTTAAACCCCCTCTTGTTTGACACTCCAATGGCTCTGACTACATCATTTGGCAGGCAGCTCTCATTAAAACCAATGGGGAGGCTGCTCTGCTGTATCCCAGCCGCGTGCATGCTTTCAGATAGGCTGGGATGGAAGCGCGTGCACAACGTCGGGGATGCAGGGAATGCGGCAGCGTGTGCTCCCTATTATAAACAATGAGAGACATCTGCTGAATAATGTAGTCACAGCAGACAGCTCTCATTGGACGAGAGCCCGTACATGTGCCATTGGAGTTTGGAAAGGTAAGTTTCTACTGGCGAACTGGGGGGTTTCCCACAGGTAAAGCCAGTGGCTGGCCCTGGAATCTTTTAGATTCCAGGCTAACTGCTTCTGGGTTTTGTTCAGCTTTAAAGAAGGATATGGTAACTGATAGAAGCTTGTCCAGAAAAGTGAAGCCTAAAGAGCATTAAATGACACCAGAAGGACCAGATAAATTGCATAGGAGGAACCTGGGCAGGTGGTCTAGTGTAGGCTCCTCTGTAGACCAGTTGCTGCACTTGTTAACATGTGGTGGTAGTCTCCAATTGGCAGAGGCCTTGGTACAAAACCCTGGTTGAGGTTGACCCACCCCTTAAAGTGGACCAACACCCAAGATTTTCACTATCCTGGGTTTTGGTCCACTTCCCCGATCGGGGGGCGCTGCTTGAAACCCCCCAGAAAGCCTGATAAAACTCACCTCACCCCGCTCCTACGGCGCATGCGTAGCCGCTTGTCCTATCAGCGTGCTCGGAGCTGCTGTGGTATGCACGTACAAGCGGCGTCCAACCACATAGGCTCTGAGCACGCTGGTGGCTGCGTCTCGCCCTTCCCTCTAACAGGGAGTGCGCCCGCGCCAGCCATTCACAAATGGCCGGTGCGTGCACGAGCCCTGCTAGAGAGAAGCGCGAGATGCGGCCGTGGCCCGCACTTGCCTCGTTGGATCGGGATCCAGGTAAGGTTTCTGGGCGTCTGGGGGGTTTCACACAGCGGGGCATCCCGATTTTGGATGTCAGCACAGATATAGGGCTTGATCTATTAAAGTGGACCAAAACCCACTTTAGATTCTATGAGACCCCAGGTCAGTCTTATTCCCTCCGCTCTGTGAAGTCGCCTGCAAAACAAAACTTTTCAATGAGCCCACAGTGCATGTGTGACCTGCACCAGGTTTACTTGTCTGCCGAAGGCAGCCAAGTGATCCTGCTTGCAAGTGCAGCTAGGATTCCTTCCTGCTGCTCTAGCTGCATAGTGGGCTCAAGAAGAGGTGAGTTAGCGTGGCAAACAGCGAAGTTTCACACAGTGGGGCACCCCAAACCAGCATGCACCAGGAGGAAGGATCAAAACACGGGATAGTGAAAATCCCAGGTTTTGGTCCAGTTTATAGGTTTTCGTGTATCTTTTTTTTTTTTTTTTTTCACTTTCATTTATTTATTTTGCAATAAAAGCATATATAAATAAAACTGCATTCACATTCTTACATCAGACTGTGGATAAATGACAGAAACATTACCGGGCCACCGGTAATATTACATGAAAATATCTCATCGTCACAATAAGATAAAGTATAGTAGTAGACTTAGAGATAGGCATATATGATAACATACCATCATAGATACAAAATCAGCATGAAATCCAGTGCCTCCGGATGAAAAATAGAGCGATAACCTATATCCAGGCTACTGGACCAAAAAGAAAATAACACATAGGTAGGATGGGGAGAAACAAATCAAACCAAAACTGAACGCAAAAAAAAAAAAAAAAAAAAAGGAAAGGGGGACAGAGATGCCTCAGAGACTCCAAACAGTACATCCTCAAACACTGAGCAGCACAGTATCAAAGGTAGCAGGTAACACCTCTTTAATCCAGGGCATCCACACCTCCTGAAACTCCTCCAGATTATCTGAATGAATGGCTGAGAGTTTTTCCATTGTCATAGTAGAATTCACTCTATTCGTGAACTCCTGAAAGTTTAAGTTTGCCGTCTTCCAAGCTTTTGCGATAACTATTTTGGCGCTTGTGCAGAGATGATAAACAAGTTGTCTTTGTACGGCTGAACAACCTACAGGTGAGTCATTTAAAAGTGCAACCCATGGGTCTAAATCTAAAGCTACCCCTAAAATCCTACCAAGAAGCTCAAAGACCCTTGTCCAAAAACTCTTTACTATATCACAAGACCACCAGATATGGCAATATGAGCCAACTTCATCACATCCTCTAAAGCAGTACCCCAACGATCCTTTTGTCATATAAATATCCTGCTCAGGAACCGTATACCATCGCAGCATGACTTTCAGATTCGCCTCTATAGCTTGAGCCGATGCCGCCTTCCCAAAGGAAGCTCGCCACATTCTCTGCCACTCGTCCTGTTTTTTCATCATCCCCAAATCCAATTCCCATTTTTTCCTATACAAGAGGGCACCCTGATCTATGGTTAGACAGAGTGATTGATAGATGATGGATATCGCACCTCTGCCCCTAGGGTCCTGAAGACAGCGTGATTCGAAAGGAGAAAGATCGTCCAGTTTCTGGTGACCCCTGACCACTGATTTTATAAAATGGTTGACCTGTAAGAACCCAAAAAAGTCCTGCGACTGAAGGTTGTATCTATCACAGAGCTGCTGGAAGGAGGCGACCCCGGTCCCCAGAAAACAATCTCTCAAACGAAAGATCCCTGCCTCTCTCCATCTAATAAACCTGTGCGAATCAAAAACCCCCGGGGTAAACAAAGAGTTCCCCCAAAGGGGCATCAAGGGCAGGTGGGGAGAGGCAAGTCCACCTGAAAATTTAACACTGTCCCATACTTTCAAAGAATGCATCATTATGGGATTACAAATCTGTTTCCTGGAGCCTGGAGTAAGCCACAGGAGGTTTTCTACTTTCAATGGGGATGCCAAACTCGCCTCAATCTGCACCCAATTAGGAGTATCAACCTCCGCATGGTATGAGAGGAGTTGGGCAATTTGAGCCGCATAATAATATTTCTGGAAATTCGGGACTCCCAGCCCTCCAGCCAATTTAGACCGATACATAACCTTTTTTGCTATCCTGTGTCTTTTATCCTCCCAAATAAACGCAAGGACCTGCCCCTGTAATTCCCTCAAAAAGCGTACCGGGAGCTGCACTGGCAATGTCCTCATTAAATAGAGAAATTTAGGCAATAGGGTCATCTTAATCGCCGACATCCTCCCCAACCATGACAATTTGTATGTTTTCCACTGAGCCAACAGCGAGTTACATTTTTTGCGGAGAGGTAGATAATAAGCCGCAAATAATGTTTCATAACTGTTGGTCAATGTAACCCCTAAGTATCTAATAGTCCTCTCCTCCCAGCTAAAATCAAAAGAGGACCGCAATTGAGTCCAAGTATCTACCGGGACATTAATGTTCAATGCTTTTGATTTAGCCGTGTTGACATGAAGGCCCGAAATCTCAGCAAAACGCTTCAATATTTGCAACAAATTAGGTAACGAGATAATGGGGTTTGAAATAGTCAGTAAAACGTCATCTGCAAACAACCCGATCTTATGCTGTCTATCTCCCACTTCAATTCCTGATACATCTGGAGCCTCCCTAATTTTCTGTGCCAGCGGCTCCATAACCAGGGCGAACAGGAGCGGAGACAAGGGACATCCCTGTCTCGTGCCTCTAGCCAAGGGAAAATTATTCGACTTGTAGCCACTATATTTGACAAAAGCCACGGGGCCTTATATATTGCTCTAAGCAACCCCAAAATTGTGGACCAAAGCCCCATTTTTCCAATAAACAGAAAAGGAACTCCCAAGAGACAGAGTCAAATGCTTTCCGTATATCGAGGGATAATAACATCATGGGTATCTTCCTTTCCTTGGCTACATGCGAGACCTGAAGCACCCTTCTTATATTGTCTCCCGCCTGTCGCCCTGGGATGAAGCCTGTCTGGTCTTTATGAACCAAATGAGGTAAATATGTTGATAACCTAGCCGCTAACACTTTAGTCATAATTTTAATATCCAAATTGATGAGTGAAATCGGTCTAAAATTTGACCAGACAGAGTGGTCCGTATCCGGTTTAGGGATCATGCAAATAGATGCCATCAGCGACTCATGAGAAAAAGAGTCACCGTTTCTAACAGCGTTAAAAGCAGCGGTCAGCCTTGGAGCTAAGATAGAACTGAGCGTTTTATAGTAAGCGGATGGAAAACCATCCGGTCCTGGCCTCTTATTAGGTTTCAAGCCCGCTATGACCAGCTGAACCTCAGTCAAATCAAAGTCCTTCTCTAAAATCTCTCGCAGCTGCTCCGGAAAAACTGGTAGGGAAAGCTCATCCAGATAGGCCCCAATCTTCTCCAACGCAAGAGGATTAGGATTAGAGTATAATTTTGCAAGCTGCGAGCCAAGAAGTTCAACTATCTTATTAGGGTTACTAGAAACCTTACCCCTATCACATTTCAATCTAATTGGGCGAAAACTATGGTCAGGTGTTTTTAATCGTTTTGCTAATAAGGAGTCCGGCTTATTAGCCTTGCAATAAAATCTATGCTTGAGCCACCTCATAGAATTTTCGGCTTTTCCTGCTAAGGCTAAATTAAGTTCATGCGACACTCTATTAAGTTCAGAACGTATCTTTGGGGACATATACTTTTTTGCTTTCTCAGCTATTACTAAGTATTCCTTCTCCAGTCTATCAATATAAGAGTTCCTCTCTTTCTTTTTTTTTGAGGCCAATTGTATTATTTTACCCCTAATAGTAGGCTTGTGGGCCTCCCAACAGATCGTATGAGAAACCTCAGGTGTAGCATTAATCTCAAAGAACTCGTTTAAGGCTTCCGTGAGAGATTGAACTATTTCCGGATCTGATAATAGAGATACATTAAGCGACCACAATGAACTCAATGGTCTACTGAGAAAAGAGGTCAACGTAATAAACAGAGCATCATGGTCAGACCAGGATATTGGTACAATATCAACTCCCCTCACCTGCATCAAGGTGCCTAACGGGAAAAAAACATGGTCTATCCTAGTATGTACACCATGTGGGTGGGAAAAGTGTGTAAAATTCTGGGTGCCCGGGTGCGCCTCCCTCCAGCCGTCAGATAACCCATATGAATCCAACAGTTTCCTAAAAGCCTTAGAGGTAGCCATCATATGCGCGTTAGCCATAGTTTTGGTAATTGATAGCCTGTCGAGAAGAGGATTTAAAACTAAATTAGAATCTCCACATAAAATAGTAGTCCCTCTAGCTTCGGCCATCACTTCTTTCAGAAAATCTGTCAAGAAACTAAGCTGGTTCATATTAGGGGCATAATAAGTAGCTATTGTAACCTCTAGATCTTGTAGCTCACCCACCAAAATTAAATACCGTCCTTCTGGGTCATTAATCTCTTTCTTACACGTAAATTGGGAACCCCGTCGAAAGCCCACCAGGACCCCTTTCTGTTTGGTATCTGCACAAGACATATAAATTTGGGGATACTTGGCATCAAAAAATTTAGGTTTGGAGGAGCCCGAGAAGTGTGTCTCCTGAAGGCATACAATATCTGGATGTAAAGCATTAATCTTACGAAATGCCGTGCTCCTTTTGTTGGGTGAATTAAAGCCTTGAACATTTAAGGAAAATATTGTTGTCATTCTGTAGCAAGTTAGTTACAATATTTGAAAGTAATGTATGGAGTCAGGCAGTAAGAGGAAAAAATGTAATAAAATAACAAAAAAGAAACGATAAAAAAAAAAAAAAAAAAAAAATATGGGGGGGGAGTGGTAGAATGAAACAGTACTAAATGCACCAAAATAAGTCCAAAATACAGAACTGTGAAAGTTTGAATAAACTCCCGACTATGGTGGGAGCCTGTTAAGCAGCCCCACTATAAGTTAGACAGTTCCACCAAATATGGTAGAATACCGTCTCCTTATAGACTATACTTCAAACTTCAGCAATGTGGTCTCGATCCTGATAAACTCTCAGGAGCGAGATCACACCGCGATCAACTCTTAAGGGGCAATACAAATCAACCAAATGCGGAATGCTCTTAAGAGCAAGAGAACAAATATAAGAGTAAACCAAAGGGTCCAACTCCTCTGGTCTATTAGGAGAGCGACATGTACATGCCACCGGACCAGGGGGGTTACACAAGATAGTATTACTAGGTGCAGCAGAGGCCATAGTTAAAAAACTTATATCACTAAATAGGAGATTTAAGATGGGAGAGCGGTGTACTAAAATCACAGTATTTTACATTCCTATAAAATGCAACCATAATGAAACTTGGAAACAAAGCCCCTTGTAATGAAAATAAAGTGGAACTTCACTAATCAGAAGGGAAACTACTGAGGGACTGGTAATATCAACATCATAACTCAGTATTAAATCAGAATACTAATACACCGAGGCACACCACCTCATCCGGCGAGAATTCTCAAGGCCTCTTCAAGTAGCCTCAAAATCGAGACGAGATCCTCGGGTGCTTGTCAGTGTCCCCCGTTTCTGTCTCTTTCCAGCACGTTGATGCTTGGGCGATTCTTCCACACTTCTGGAGGACTTAAAGCCTGTTGTTTTAGACAAGTGCAGAGCCGCCACATGTTGTTGAAGTTCCTCTAAAGACGTTGCAGAGTAATTGTTATTTTTATAATCAAAAGAGACACGAAAAGGGAAACCCCATCTATATTTGATGTTGTGATTCCTTAAGATAATCAAAAGTGGCCTCAGTTCCCTCCTCCTTGCCATAGTAGCTGCTGAGAGGTCAGAATAAACCTGATATTTAAAGCCCTGGAACTGAAGATTTGTTGCCTCCCGAGCTGCCTTCTGTATTAACTCTTTACTGGTGAAATAATGGAACTTAGCGATTATGTCCCGAGGCATGTCTTCAGGTGCGAGTCTCGGGCCCAGGGCCCTATGGGCTCGGTCTAACTCGAGCCGTTCCACTGACAACTCCGGTAACAGCTCCTGACATAACGCTATTATTACAGCTTTGGTATCTTCCATACTTTCCGGGAGACCTCTAAAACGCAGGTTTGAGCGCCTATCCCTATTCTCAAAGTCCTCAAGTCTGGTGTTTAAAATAAGATTATCCCTTTTCAGCATCAAAATCTCAGAGTCCTGCGTTTCTTGCGTAGAAATTATTTCCCCTATCTTCTTATCCATATTGAGCATACTACAAGTCACTTTTTCAAGTTCCTTGGTAAGGTGCTCCATAATGAGCCTTGTATTAGAGGATAAGGCAGTTTGAAGCAGAGAGTCTATTTTTGGCAGCAAGCCAGCGCCTACCTCCTCCTGCGACCGCATTTCCTCCAGCGCGACATCGTCCTGCTCGCTGGCGAGGAAGGAGACCTCACTGCTCTTCACCTCCTGACGCTCCGCTGCTGAGAGGCCGTCCGCCATCTTGCCCGCAGTCAGGAAGCCTGGACCTGTGTCACCGCTCAGAGGACAGCCGTCGGCCCCGCTTTCTCCTGCTGCCGCTCACTACAGAGACCCCGCTCTCGTCCTACACCTCCCGGTGATTAAATCTTGCGTCGGCCGCCGCTAAAAAGCCCGCTGTGAAGCCGGTGGGCACGGAGGAAGCTACAGCACCGCCATCAGCTTTTCCGCGCGCATGCGCACCCCAGGTTTTCGTGTATCTTTTTGCTTTAAAGACGTGTTTTAGCGAGCGAAAAGCTGCTTATATGGCATACATTGACTCTCCACACATTTTCCATTGTGTCAGGACCCAGAACCTGAAAAGTGTAACTACCTATCCTTAGAGCCTCAGAGCCCCTCCTCCTCACGCAGACCACCAGTAGCCAATATTGGTTGATCCCAAAGAGACAGCACCAAGAGCCCAGTCCTGCCATCAGGAACACTTTAAATCCAGATGCCCTGCCCACACTATAGGCACACATGAGAGAGACAACTCAAAGTTTGCCTGCCCCTCTGGCACCCTTGCCCACCATTTATTCCCAAACACCCTCCTCTGTGTTTTGCCAACAAACAGACTGCTCGCCTCATCTACCCCTCCTCTCGCTTCTCCAATGCTGCCCCCCTCTGTCAATCCCTCCACTGGTTACCTGTCTCTCAAAGAGTTCAAAATTCTAACACTTACCTATAAAGCTCTCTCTAACCAGGCCCCTTCCTACATTTCATCTCTGATCCAGTGTAACCAACCCAAGTGCAACCTCCTCTCTGCCTCTCCTGTCCTCCTCCTTGGTTACCTCTTCGCACTCCCGTCTTCAAGACTTCTCCCGCACCTCCCCACTTCTCTGGAATGCACTTCCCCGTTCAATCCATCACTCTCCATCACTCCTTTAAAAGTGCCCTCAAAACTCACTTCTTCAGATAAGCATATAACCTGGCTTAAGCAATTCCTATAACCTTTAAATGGCACATGCAGTCCAGCTTCAAACTCCACCACTTGTGATCCCGCCCCTTTGTCTCCACCTCCATCCTTTAGGCTGTAAGCTCGCAGGGGCGCGGCTCTCTTTCCTATTGTCTCCTGTGCTCACAACACCTGGTTTGAACCTTGTGGCATCTAGTTTGTATTGTTCCCTGTACTATTTGTTTTATCTTGTCTGTAATCATATCGTGTAAAGCGCTACAGAAGATGATGGCGCTATATAAATAAACAATAATAATAATAATAAAACAGTAGGCAGATCCCAGGCTAGAAAGGAGCACACACCTATCTAGCTTGCAGAACCAGCAACCAGGAGCATAGCTAGCGCGCACAGCCCTCCGGCAGAGGCATTTCTTTAAAACTCAGTCAGCTGATTTGTTCACTCAGTTGAAACCCACAATGAATCTCAGTTATGCTGGGTTTACACGGAGTCATTATTGAGGGAGAAATCGCTTTATGGTTGGAGTGTGTAAACAAAAGTCGCCCTCAAAACATTGTATGAGCGTCACGATCAATCGATCTAGAGACCGAATGATCAACAAATCTACGGCGTCCAAACATAGTCGCTCAATCGCAGAAGATTTGTATGGTCACTCGCTCGCTGAGCAAACAGCCAATTGATCTGCTTGTGTAAACCCAGCATTAGATTGAGATACAAAGAAAGTGTTTTTGGGTAGCGCTAGGATCAAGTGAATATGCTGCGCCTTCTATGAGGGGCTAAATCAATACAATGGATAGTGAATGATGGTGGGGAATAAAAAAATAGCCAGTTGGATTAATAGCTGTTTTTATCCAAAAGTCGGGCTTTCTTTTTATCTGTATGAGAGCACCTAAGCGTCAGACAAATTAACTGTGCTAAGGTTCTTTTTTGTGTCCTCTAGATGGTACAGTATGGGCTGTTCAGGGAGAAACAAAAACCGAAGTAAATATTGTCTTACTTTCAAATATATATCAATTTATTGAATTCATTTTTAATTAATAGCATAAAAAGGCACTTACCGCTGCAGCCCGGGGGGTTTTCCAACCAGTTAAACGCTCCTGTGGTCTGATAAAGCACTTGTCTTCACCTTTTCGCGAATTAGCGACGAATACAAATATAATTTAATCTATTTAATAGAAATAAATAAATGCGCTACATACAAAAAAGTAGTCCATTAAAGTCCGAAGTAAGATCCTAAATCTCCGGCTGGGGACGGAGAAAGAGTTTATACACAGCCTCAGGAGCCACTATTATTCTTATTATTATGATATTACCGTATTTTCTCCCTATAAGACGCGCCTGCCAATTAGATGCACCTAGAATTTGGAGGAGGAAAATAAGAAAAAAATATTTTAAACCAAATGTTGTGCTAAAACTTCCCATTACAGGCAGTGTGACATTCCCCATTCCTCATGGGCAGTGTGGCATTCCCCCCTCCCATTCCCACAAGCAGTGTGGCATGCCCCTATCCCATTCCCCATATAGACAGTGTGGCATTCTCCCTCCTACTCCCATTCAGCAGCTGGAGGGCAGGAACAAGGATCGGCGGGCGCTGTCTCTGTCTCTGCCGGAAAAGACAGTGATAGCAGGGACAGAGCCGCTCCTCTATCTTCTTTTGGCTTCCTGCAGTGTGGCAGGCAGCCCCAACAGCAACGCGGGAGCACCGGTAACGAGTTTAATGTTTTTTTTACATTCGCCTGATAAGACGCACGGACACACCCCCCCTTTTTGGGGAAAAATAAGTGCATCTTATAGGGCGAAAAAATACGGCAATTAGGCATTTTATTAATGTGCATATTCAGATATATTTGAAAGTTAGACAACATTTACTTCGGCTGTAAAGGGAGTTTTTGTTCTCTCCGAACAGCCTATATTGTACACAAAAAAGAACCTCAGCACAGTTAATTTGTCTGAGGCTTGTCTCTCATACAGATAAAAAGATAAAAAGAAAGTGCCACTTTAGGATAAAAAACAGCTATCAATCCAACTGGCTATTTTTTAATTTACCACCATCATTCACTATTAGTTTGAGATGATTTAACACAAAATGAGTTTCAGAAGATTCACTTATCTCTAGGAATTTTACCAATTCATTTTTGCACTCTTGGGGGGTTCGGCTTGTACTCTGCAATATGTTATACTACTGCTTATAACCCACATCTCACAAGACATCAAAGCAACCTATTTATAGATCACCTTTTTTCCAGAAATAAACATTTATAGTTACGAGACTATTACGCACATAATGTACATTGCCCATCCTGCGTGTTGAGCGTCAGACGTGTTGCTTGTAGGTAAAAAGCACCACAATTGACCTTTGTTCTTACGTTGAGTAATTAACTCACAGAGTGTGTTTTCCCAGTTCTACGTCACATCCTTACGTATGAATTAGGCCTGGTATAAATTGATGGTGCTGCATGGTAACTTTAATACACAACTGACAACCAAACCGCAGACAAGGGCGGTCAATTTACAGAAATGAGGACCTTTTGTTTTTTGATCTTCGTACTTGTCTCCTCCCCAGCACTTGGTAAGAAGAACTGTTGGTGATTTTTGATTTAATGAAATGATTAGGCATAATATAAATATGTAGCAATCATTAAACACATGAGCAGCTAATTGGGTTAACGCATCAAGAATAGACACTGAAAAGCATTGAAGATTTCAAGATAGCTCACTGTGCCATTGTATAAAGTTGTGTTAAAGAATGCTTTATCCGTATATTGGTGAAGCAGAGAATAACGGAAAAAAGACAGGGTTACCTTAGAAGAAAAGATAAGTGGCTTCAAAGGTAGCCCTTATCATCTGTGATTACAGATAGGCTTGTTAAATAGCTACTCATTTGAGAACATTGATTGTCCCAAATCAACCAATTATGATAAGGAGTTGACTGTGCAAGTAAAATTTTACAATTTACAAAAATATAAAATCACTTGCTGCCTGGCTTCTTGGCGGACAGGTGGTCGAGCAGGTGAGCGGTCATGTCCTGGCAGGCCCTGACCAGCTTCAAAGTAGACTTCTTGGGGAACAGGTAGGCAGGATCTGACCGACATCTCAATGGGCATTTGGGTTCCAGCCAGCTTCTTAGCAGACAGGTGGTATGCAACATGCGCTCTGAAGTACAATACTTTTTACTTTTCTGTTCCGGAAGTGATGTCATCCAGTGAAATACACACATTTCATCTGGCATTCCTTTTGCCCTGTTGGCTGATGACCATGGATGCATCATTACTACCGGAACTTAAAACATATAGATGTAGACAGAGACAAATGGGACCCTTGTATTTACTATTAAAGCTAAGACCATAAACAGCTGGATAGCAAGGCAGCAGGTGAGTTTGTTTTTTTACCTATTTTAGAGAACAATTTAGTCAGCATAAATCCTAAGAAAGTAAGGATTTGTGCTGAATTGATTTTACCCTGAAAGTAATAGCAGAGACGAGTGAATTTCTTTCAATTTTGATTCAAGCGTTTCAGGAAATTTCCCCAAGAAATTTGTGTTCATCCAAATCAAATTTTACGATTCACTAATATCTACAGGGTGGTATCTGTAGTAAAAAAATAAACTTATTTGCTGTCTTTAGTGGCTTCTTGATGGGCGCGTGGTCAAGCAGGTAGATGGGCAGTTACGCAAGTGGGCCCTGGCCGGCTTCTAAGTAGGATAGAGCACAACTGACAACTTTAAAGGATTCAGGCAGACAGGATCCAACTGGAATCCTTACAGGGCAGAGGGGCTCCATATGTTTCTCGGCAGCATGCCCGCTTTAGAACAATGCTCTTGACTTTTCTGCTCCAACAGGGATTGATGCTTGGCCAGAAATGGCTCACCAGAATTGATGTCACCCAGTAAAACCCATGGTTTGATCGCAAGCCTTGACAAAAGAGCCGTGGGCTCTGAAACGTAGGCAGGCAGGTTTATTTGCAATCTTTGATCTTTGGCTACTTCATACTTGGTAATACTATATATTGTTTACTATCGATTCCACTATATGTGCATGCAATGATCTGTTTTGGCATCATGATTTCACATTCAGATGCATATATGCTTTATGAATTTTGTACTCTGGTATGATGCAGGGCTGAACCTATACGGTCTGACCAGAATGTTTCTCAATGTGTAACTGTATCCTTGATTACTATGTACATATTTTCCTTGACCGATTTAACAGCCCTAAGCCTTATTCCACTCATCAGGAACGTGCTCTGAACCACCTCATAGATGTTGATGGTAATTATTTGTTACCTAGCCTATCCGTTTCTTTATCATAGCTACTATAGATGTTAGCATGTATTCTCCTTCCCTTTCATGTTGTCACCATTGAGGTGGATGAATGCTCCTGATGACTTCTTCATGCACAGACCTATTGCAATTTCGTTTCTGTATCCTTTTTTGCATTGTACATATCACCATAGATGTTTATCTGACGAATGTATAATATGATACCGTAAATACAATTTTATTTGCATAATTAACTTTATTGGTGTGGTGTGCTTTTGATCCAAATAATTCTTGGTTCCACATGTTTATAGGGGTAGTCAGTGTGGCGAGATACCCCGGATCAGATTAGCACCCCCTCTTGATTACTGTTATTTGTTCTGGTGTGCCCAGTACCAACTAACTCTCTTTACCCAGTAAAACCCACGCATTTTTATATGTTATTCCTTTTGCTCTACTGGCGGATGACCTGTTTCAGGGAAAATCACATCGGCATGAATCTCAAGAAATTGAGAAATTGTGCTGATTTGATTTTTCTCTGACAAATCAGTTTGCTTATGTCTTGTAAGGAGAATAGTCTTGTCTTCATGACTGTGGAGTTGTGAATTTACTTTGGGAATAAACCTTTAGACTCTCTCTAAATCTTAAGATATTAAGAGGAGGTTACCAACATGGCAATAGCTATTTAAGTGCGTCTATCTCCAGGGATCTCCGATGAGACAAAGATATGACTGTAGTATAAAAAAGGTTCAGCATTTCCTCCTCTGTGAGCTAGGAAAGTTTGGTCTTCTATGTAACATTTATACTTATGTTGATAATGTGCGCCTCTATCATTGTTTAGTATGCCAGCACTTACTGTACATCTATTAGAGAGTTAGAAAGTAAGCGGAAAACATCATCAAGGATCAGTCTCAACTTTCTGTATTGGGTCTTTCCATCTTGATCAGGTCATATATGACAAGAAAATACCATGTATGAAATGTACTCTGTGATTAATAAACTGAGTCTGATAATGGAAACCTTCTGATTTGGTGGCCAGTAATTTATATATCCCTCATGGAGCCACAGAAAGCAAAAAGCACAATAACATTTCAACTCAAATGCAAAACATCCAGCAAAGATCTGAGAGTAACAAAGGCAAGGACACAACAATTTGGCTTTCAATATTCAAATGAAATATTCTTTAAAATGCCAAGATAAAGTAATTACAAGTAAAACTATTCAATGCATCAATGCATTTTTTGTAGGGCTTATCTGTTATAATGGTGGCAAATTTGATGGAGTCCAGTGCATATGTCCAGAGGGCTTCGTGGACAACCAGTGTGGCATGATTGTGGTCAGACCAGGTACGTAAAAACTTGCAATTTGTAAATGCCTGTCTGCAATATAATTGTATATTAAGATATTCATATACCATTCAGACAAACGTGTATGCGCAAAGCACCTGTAAACAAATCTAACCTCTCCTGCTCTACTCACCAGTGATGGCCCATCAGAGCATCATATAGACAATGGGCAGTAATGGGCTTTCATACTGTAGTTAAAGTCTTTCAGCCAAGGGCTTATAGAGGGCCATAAGAAGGCTGGCTGTTTTGGTAAGCACCGGTGTGAAAAGAGCTTAGTTCAAAAAACAAACTCAACTACCATAAGGTTTTAAAGTTGTCTGAGAAACAAATAAAAACATAACTTTGGCTTTAATCTGAGATTTAAAGTCCCACTGGCCTTACATGGTCATTCTCCTCTACACCTTGGGTATAGCTTTAAATATTTATACAGTAGAAACTAAAGAAATCGGGTGAACCCTTGCAATGGTAATAATGTGTGCCTAAGGTGAGCTTTTGAGAAAACTTAGTTCCCTTGGTCAGACATGATGTTAACACTATAATGGCAAACATCGTAAAATTGTGTGATGTGGAATGATGATCAGGGGAATTATTAACAATAAATGGTTTGCTGATAAGGAGTTTCATCATACTTGAGGGAGGTCTTTGGAATGTTTATGGCATTCTGACTTAGTCACTTTGGCTAAGAGAGTCTTTTTTTTTCATTTGTGTTAAAGTCAGTCCTTGATTCCTTTCATTGTATGTCATATTGGCACATGATGTTATTGTCCCTATTTACATCACATATTTTTTATTTGCATACATTTACTTTTCCATTCGATTTTTGTTACCAAAAGCTCACTCTGAGCACAGTGAACTTGTGGTTACTAGGACCATGGCCATTGCTTAACACATTGAAACAGCCTGGCTATGGCTGATTGTTACTATTGTAACAAGAGCTACACTTGCTTTGATACAATGGGTTAGATTCAGAGCACTTTTTTATTAGGAGAGAAACTTTCATTTTTATTGTCTACCAGGTTAACTTTTTGATCTATGACTAAGGATGGAAACACCCGAAACATGTAAGATCTGCATCTTTTGCCAACCGTCCATGAGTTTACATTCCTTTTGTTGCTGGAGTGTTATTACTATTTGCACATGCTTTACTAGATTTGATTAAGGACTTGACGTTTTAGGGAAGGCATTTGTAGCGATAACCCTTATCGCCGGAGGGCTTCACCGCCCGAGACATCCTTTTCCCAATCGTAAGAGGTGCTGCTGGAATTCCAGAGTCGTCCGTGAGGAAACAGGAACAGCCCTTACAAGGGCTAGTGAATTGTAATATAGCGTTTCCCCCAATAAGAGACAGAACTCAGTATTGAGGGTGAAGATGAACTCTTTTTATTAGTGCCACTCTAGGCCTTATATACACAAGTCTCCATGCAATGACAACCACACTGACCAATAGCAGCAGGGCACACAATCCCTCAACTCTGCCGGTAACACAATCAGTAGAACAATAGCAGGCTGTAATACAATCAATCAGGACAATGCCATTGTCTGTGACGTAATCAATTAACACAATGGCAGTCTATAATACAATCCAAACTACAATGACATTGCCTGTAACAGTATCAAAATACAATGACATTGTCTGGAACCTAATTAAGAAAAGGCCAGTGAATGACCCGGTGGGCAACTGAATAGTGATGACATCCAAAAGACAGAGCGTCTGTCACAATGCCCCCTTTTTGTGGAACACCCGGCAGACCCGGATTGACCCTGTTCGGGTTAACGTGGGGCTGTCCGGACTCTTGTTAGGGGCAGAGTTCTGTTTGCCGGGATAATCCATCTGCATTACCGTTTTGTCTACCGGGCCTGTATACACACACACACATACAGTTGTACTCACAGGGTGCTGGTCTTGTCTTTTCCCCCCAATAAGAGACAGAACTCAGTATTGAGGGTGAAGATGATACCCCCACACACACACATGCAGTTGTACTCACAGGGTGCTGGTCTTGTACACACACATGTACTCACAGGGTGCTGGTCTTGTACACACATACAGTTGTACTCACAGGGTGCTGGTCTTGTACACACACATGTACTCACAGGGTGCTGGTCTTGTACACACAAACAGTTGTACTCACAGGGTGCTGGTCTTGTACACACACATGTACTCACAGGGTGCTGGTCTTGTCTTTTCCCCCCAATAAGAGACAGAACTCAGTATTGAGGGTGAAGATGATACACACACACACACACACACACACACACACACACACACACAGTTGTACTCACAGGGTGCTGGATGTACACACACATGTACTCACAGGGTGCTGGTCTTGTACACACAAACAGTTGTACTCACAGGGTGCTGGTCTTGTACACACACATGTACTCACAGGGTGCTGGTCTTGTCTTTTCCCCCCAATAAGAGACAGAACTCAGTATTGAGGGTGAAGATGATACACACACCCACACACATACAGTTGTACTCACAGGGTGCTGGTCTTGTATACACACATGTACTCACAGGGTGCTGGTCTTGTACACACACATGTACTCACAGGGTGCTGGTCTTGTACACACACTCTTAGCTCTGGTTGCAAGGCATTGAGAAAATGTTCTAGTAAAAACAACTGTAGGCTTCTGGGGTGACAGCGTGCCGGGCTAACAAAGCCTCCTTTACCAGATGGTAGTGTGGTAAGTCCGCATCAGGGGTGGCCCGGAAAGCATCGGAAGCTTTCCCAGATTTTCCCTGATAATATGGTGACCCATTCCTCCGTGGGTACCCGGTGTAAAGCGCACTGCCGTTCAAAATCGGCCAAAAATCCATCAATCTCATCGTCACTTTCCTGGAAGGAGTTAAATGGTGCAAATGGAATCTTTTTCCCCCCAGTGTAACTGAGGCTGAGAGGCTGCTGGGTTGCGAGACGCCGATCTTCCCTTCGCTTACTGGCCTCTGCCTCCGCTGCGGCGAAGACTCGGTCGATCAGTTCTTGTGATGGATTCGGCCATAGACCGTCAATCTGTTCCGAACCGCTTGAACGAGAGCAGCGTCTTCATCGATCTCTATATTGGTTTCGGTCCTCACTGCTGCACGATCCATTTCGATCAGCTCGGCTATCAGTTCCTGACGTGGACGGTTGCTAGCCGACCTTCCCCGGCTCTCGAGTAGATCCTTCAGGGTCAGCCTTTTCAACTTGTCATACTGACTCTCCATCAGGGTAGCACTCTCTCTGGGTACAAAGGACCATCCGACCGCTTGCCACCAATTGTAGCGATAACCCTTATCGCCGGAGGGCTTCACCGCCCGAGACGTCCTTTTCCCAATCGTAAGAGGTGCTGCTGGAATTCCAGAGTCGTCCGTGAGAAAACAGGAACAGCCCTTACAAGGGCTAGTGAATTGTAATATAGCGTTTCCCCCAATAAGAGACAGAACTCAGTATTGAGGGTGAAGATGAACTCTTTTTATTAGTGCCACTCTAGGCCTTATATACACAAGTCTCCATGCAATGACAACCACACTGACCAATAGCAGCAGGGCACACAATCCCTCAACCCTGCCGGTAACACAATCAGTAGAACAATAGCAGGCTGTAATACAATCAATCAGGACAATGCCATTGTCTGTGACGTAATCAATTAACACAATGGCAGTCTATAATACAATCCAAACTACAATGACATTGCCTGTAACAGTATCAAAAGACAATGACATTGTCTGGAACCTAATTAAGAAAAGGCCAGTGAATGACCCGGTGGGCAACTGAATAGTGATGACATCCAAAAGACAGAGCGTCTGTCACAGCATTTACTTTGGGGTGTAAGTTTTCACATGGCTCTGAATCAGCCCCAAGATAGACAATGTAAGTAAATTTTTTCTCTTAAAAAATAAGTGAGTTTTCCCACCAGGCTCTGAATCAACCACATTTATTTGCTTTTATTGGTGAACCTGTGCAGATTTATTTGCTGTCTTATCACCTACCTCTTCTGCCTGATGTAGATTGCTCAGGGTCACTGTATACACATGGTCAGAATCTGCATTAGACCATACCATGTACTTTGTAATCCTTCTCCATACTCATTACCTATAATGTGTGAATAGTATAGATGTGAGTGTACTTCCTCTGCATGCAGGCACAGGTCCTGTCTTGTGTCGGGTCATTCAGGTAGCCCCTCACATTTAGCTGTCTCTTGTCTCAGAAGGGTACGGGGCTCCTTTACAATCTTCCTTAGATCCTCCAGGTTTGCCAATATATGAAGACCTTGGGATACTGTTTCCTTTGTATACACTTTAATGGTAATCCTTCACCATTTATATTATTGGATTGCTTTGTTGCTGTCTTTGTTTTCTATTGGGGATAGTTGTTTAAGGTTTGTTATTTATTGGAGGGGTTTTACATTAAATAACAATTTACTTTTTGGGATACATTCAATGATGGGGGGGGGTGCCATGTAATTAATGCTGGGATGGTGGTGGCATGTATTTAATGTTGGGATGGAGGTGCCATGTATTCAATGCTGGGGTGGGGGTGCCATGTATATAATGCTGGGAGGGGATGCCATGTAATTAATGCTGGGGTGGGAGTGCCATGTATTTAATGCTGGGGTGGGGGTACCATGTATATAATGCTGGGGTGGCAGTGCCATGTATATAATGCTGGGGTGGGAGTGCCATGTATATAATGCTGGGGTGGGAGTACCATGTATTTAATGCTGGGGTGGGAGTGCCATGTATTTAATGCTGGGGTGGGAGTACCATGTAATTAATGCTGGGATGGGAATGTCATACATTTAATTGCTGGGGGGACCATGTATATAATGCTGGGATGGGAACACCATAAATTTAATGCTGGGGGGGAGCCATGTATAAAATGCTGGGATGGGAATGTCATAAATTTAATGCTGGGGGGACCATGTATATAATGCTGGGATGGGAATGTCATAAATTTATTGCTGGGGGGACCATGTATATAATGCTGGGATGGGAAAGTCATAAATTTAATGCTGGGGGGACCATGTATATAATGCTGGGATGGGAACGTCATAAATTTAATGCTGGGGGGACCATGTATAAAATGCTGGGATGGGAAAGTCATAAATTTAATGCTGGGGGGGCCATGTATATAATGCTGGGATGGGAACGTCATAAATTTAATGCTGGGGGGACCATGTATATAATGCTGGGATGGGAATGTCATAAATTTAATGCTGGGGGGACCATGTATATAATGCTGGGATGGGAATGTCATAAATTTAATGCTGGGGGCGAGCCATGTATATAATGCTGGAATGGAAATGTTATAAATGTAATGCTGGGATGGGGAGGCATGTATATAATGCCGGGATGGGAATGTCATAAATTTAAACCTGGGGGGGGGGGGGGCATGTATATAATGCTGAGGGGGGGTGCCATGAATATAATGCTGGGGTGGGGGTGCCATGTATTTAATTCTGGGAGGGGAAGCAATGTAATAAATGCTGGGATGGGAATGTCTTACATTTAATGCTGGGGGGGAGCCATGTATATAATGCTGGGATGGGAATGTCATAAATGTAATGCTGGGATGGGGGGACATGTATATAATGCTGGGGTGGGGGTGCCATGTATTTAATGCTGGGGTGGGGGAGCTAAGTATTTAAAGCGGAACTTCAGCCACAATATAACGCTTTGCCCTGCCACCCTACCCTCCGAGGCAGGATGGGGGGGTTGAAAAGAAAAAAAATCCTTACCTTAGAAGCCCACGCCGCTCCTCCCATGCTTGTATGGGAAAGATACAAAGCGGGTCTCTCCGCGCTCCTGCTGCCCATTCACTTGAAAGCACATGGAGACGGGGGGTGCACCTCTGTGTTTTAATCCCAAGATGGCGGCTCCCAGGATCCGGAGCGCCCATGAAGCGGCACAAGCCCTTGGAAAAGGTACAGGCTTTTTTTCTTTCTAACCACGCCATCCTGCAGCAGTGTCAGGGTAGGGTGGCAGGGCGGGAGGGTTCAATTGTGAATGAAGTTCCCCTTTAATGCTGGAATGGGGTGCTGAGTATTTAATGCTGGGGGGAGGTGCCATGTATTTAATCCTGGGGGGGTGCCATGTATTTAATGCTGGGGTGGGGGTGCCATCCATTTAATGCCAGGGTGGGGAGTGCCATATATTTATTGCTGGGGTGGTTGGTGCTATGTATGTAATGCTTCAGTTGGGTGGCCTTGAATTTAAAGCTCGATATGCCAAAATATTGCTTCTTGGAGACTTACATATAGGGAATCTGTTGTTAACAATTTTAATCCCACCCCTGCCCCGAGCCAATCAGGAAGGAGTGTAGGCTGGGCTGTCCAATGAATGGGGGGCAGCCACAAGCTGGGACACAGCGGCCAACTCCTCTAGTAAGCAGGTGAGTGCTCTGTCTGCTATAGGATGATGGGGGATTCTGTCACAGTCTGCTATGGGGGATGATGGGTGTTGTTCTACCACACAGACTGCTATAGGGATGATGGAGGATTCTGTTACACAGTCTGCTATAGGGATGATGGGTGTTGTTCTACCCGGTCAAGTCCGGGTACCTGAACCGAATCCGAACTATTACGGGGTCACTGATCACTATTCATAAGTATGTTCCTTGTTTCTAGGGGAATGCTCTATTGGAGGCACACTGGTGGAAGGAAAATGCATATGCCAGGATGGGTACGAAGGAAAACAATGTGAATTCATCGAGATCATTATACCAGGTAATACTGCAAAATATTACAAATACTGCAAAATAGAGCACCGTTATTGTTGATTGGTGTTGAGGGGAAATCTACCCCAGCTGGAACCTTCTATTGAAGAGCTCAATGAAAACATGTGCGGCAGACAAGACATTTTTAAGCCTCACCAACCCCTTTCCCCATACCTGGACCCATTGTACAACCCAAATAAGACCCTGTTTATCATGGCTGTGGGGACCATGCCCACCACTGCCACAGTATCAAGTTCAACAACACTAAAGCTTCATTGTTTTAAAATTGGCTGTATCCAACCCTGTTGTCACGGACCGGGTGTGGCGGCACAGGTGTGGATCCGCTGTGACCGTGTTACTAATAGCGAGTGCCGCATCAGGGGAGTGGAGTCTAAGAGGCCACCGGTATTCACCAGAGCCGCCGCAAAGCAGGTTGGTCTTGCAGCGGCGAGTGACCCCCAGGTCGCTACCCCCCAATGGCGGCTCAGCCACACAGTCAGCCGAGGTAATGCGTGGTACAAAGGAGGAAGGCAAAAGGCGACGTAAAGTTCAAGCAGAGGTCAGGGCTGGCAGCATAGGTTCAGAGTCGGGGACAGGCAAAGGTCGGTACATGGGTGAGCAATACTGAAAACAACAGACTTTCTGCATACAAAGGAAGACCAAGATCCGGCACTGATGGTAAAGAAAGTGCCCCTAAAATAGGGGAAGTGGATGCAGGATTGGATGACCAGACACCCATCAGTGGTGTACAGACCCTTTAAATTTCAGGAATCCATGCGAGGAAGCAGCATGAGGAGGAGGAAGACGGCTGGGAGCAGCCGGCGCACGGCCAGCCACCGTGCCGGAAGCCGTGGACCCGCCGGCAGGAGCGGGTAAGGAGAGGGACTGGGGAGCGCTGCGAGATGGGTGCGCAGCGCTCACCCGGGCAGCGGGAGCAGCAACGGAGGTGATGGGAGTGCTGCGAGATGGGCCCACAGCGCTCGCCCTAACACCTGTCCATGATCTGTACCTGCCATTCTACAGCCTCAGCTGATGAATGCTCTAAATGACTTTCCGGAAAGCAGGGTCAGCAGTCTGTGGGCCAGTCATAGGCTGGCTGGGACACGTAAATTCCCGGGTGGATCACAATCTGCCCCTGTTTCGGGGTGTGGGTTTGGTTTAAAACAGAACATTGGAGGACCTGGAGTCTAAAAACTCCAGGGCCATCTGAGTTCCACTCCTTGAGGCGTCCTGAATTGGGATGCCCCGCCCGGTAAAGCCTCCCAGAAGCCCTGTTTTATTCACCTTGTCCCTCTGCACCGCGGCCACATCCCCACTCGAACCCAGCCTTTCTGAATGGGCGGCATGGGCATGTGATAAGTAAGAGTTGAGTGGGGGGATGAAGCCGGTGGCGCACTTGGCTCCCCTTGGCATCGCTCTGCTGCTTAGCTGTCCAGGCGGCTTAGCCATCAGTGGCGCAGAAAGGAGCCGAATAAAAGCGAGCGCGCTGATTGGTTGAGCGTGCCGCTCAGCCAATCAGCGTGTTTGTTCTCGCCCCGAGTCTGAGTTGTGGGAGCGACAGGGAGGTGAGTGAATGACCTTGGGGGATACACACAGTGGATCATCACAAATTGGGATGCCCCCACTAAGAGGAAGGACACCCCAAAAAAGTAGAAATCGGGTTTGTTTTTCCTCCTTAATATGCTCTCAGCTGTCAAATTTCCTGGGGACATATTTTATATTTATATTTATATATTTATATTTTTCGAATTTTATCAATTATTTCAACAAAAAATATTTAAACAAATTGACATTTCCTTGAAATTTTTGGAATGAATATATTTTGATTTAAAAAAACAGTTCCTTTTCTGAGAAACTGGCACCAGACGTACGCGTAATTGAGAATAGCAATATCCGCATTGTTATGGTGTAAGATAAATTGGTACTAATACTATTTCAGTAACTAGTCCTAGAAAAGTCAGGACAGATAACTGACCGGAACAGACTGCACCACTCTGCTGTAAAACAATACACTTTAATGTTATTGGAAAGATACAACACATAAAGACAAACAGTTAAAAATACAGAAAAGGAAAGAGGTGGCCCTCTACTGGTGGATAATAATTAAAGCAATATAGCAGTGTGATCCACAAGCACAGCTAAAAGTGCTAGTGCCATGAAAATCTGACTCACAAATTACAAACTGTAAATAAATAAAGTGCATAATGCCAAAAGACTACCATGTTAATATCCCCGATACTATCCTTTATTTATTTACAGTTTTTTATTTGTCAAATTTTCATGGTACTAGTACTTTTAGCTGTTTTGCACAATAATTTATTGTGATGAACTTTTTTTTATTTATTTCATTGTCACATTGTGGATCACACTGCTATATTGCATTAAATATCATCCACCAGTAGAGGGTCACCTCTTTCCCTTTCTGTACTTTTAACTATTTGTCTATATGTGTTGTATTTTTCCAGGCAGTGGGAAAAGCAAGCAGGATACTCGGCTGCATAGCTCAAGGCATCACCAGTAAGAAGAGGGAGGTTGTGATGCCGCTGTATAGAGCCCTGGTGAGGCCACAGCTAGAATACTGTGTGCAGTTCTGGAGACCTTACCTGCAAAAAGACATTATTCAAATAGAACGTGTCCAAAGGCCGGCAACAAAAATGGTGGAAGGACTTAAACGTAAAACTTATCAGGAGAGACTTAAAGAACTTAATTTGTACAGTCTGGAGGAATGAAGGGAGAGATGGAGACCTTTATATGTGTGAAAGGATTGAATAAGGTTCAGGAGGAAAGTGTTTTTAAGAAACTTAATGATAGAACAAGGGGCCCAACCTGAAGCTGGTCTGAGGGAAGATCAGGAGCAATATTAGAAAATATTATTTTACATAAAGAGTAGCAGATGCTTAGAACAAACTTCCAGCAGAGGTAGTTTAATTTCAATTAAGTTCAATTTAAACATGCCTGGGATAAGCACACATCTATCCTAAGATAAAGAGAACATAGAGTATACACATAAGGGCAGATTAGATGGACCGTATAGTCTCCTTCTGCCGTCAACCTTCTATGTTTCTTTCCAATAAAGTTAAAGTGTATTATTTTACAGCAGAGTGGTAGAGTGGTGCAATCTGTTTAGGTCAGTTATCTGTCCTGCCTCTTTTGAGATTGTTCTGCTGTGACTGTAGATGTTGTTGTAGTCCTGCAGCTTTATGCTTTTTGGTCGTAACTAGTTCTCTTATCATTTTTGCTTTAGAAACCACTTTGGCAACGTCTACTGAACCTGACATCACCTCTATCACTTCGATAACACCTGGTGAGTATATTTATGGCAAATAAAAGATGCCAGAATCCCCACTGGCCTGATATTGTCCTAAACAACAGCAACAGGCTTGAAGACCACCGTAGAGTTTGACAACTGTTCAAGTTATCTTTCTGGATATAAAAACAAAATTGAACATTATATTTTTTAGTGTAATCCCCATCTACACCAACAAGCTTATTCCTCTACACCGCTAGTGATCAGATGCCTTAAAGCAGATCTTTTGTCCCACCCAGCCCCATACCCCATCAAGTAGCCAGGGATGTGTTGGTGGGTATTGTTGTAGCACTGAAGTTTGAGGCCCCAAACATACACTAATGATTGATCAGGTGAATTTGTAACCTATACTTGAAGCCACTTGTGTTTATGGTTGTGACTGGATGAAAGTAACAGTCACTTGGATTTGTCTAGAAAGTTTAGGGGAACATACAAATAACCTTACTGGAACCTCTATCGACCCAATTATCTCTGGTTCTACAACAGGGACCACTATTGCTCCTTCTACATTTGAGCCCACTACAGAATATACTACTGAATCCAGCACAGTGGAAACTTCTAAAAGCCATGTCACATCTGAAACCCCTGGTGAGTATGGTTTTAGTACAAAGGTGTGAGGTCTTGGCTAAACATAAATGCTTGTTCAGGTGAGTTTACAACCTATACTTGAAGCCACTTGTGTTTATGGTTGTGATTTGGATGAAAGTACTAGTCAGTGTGATTTTTCTAGAAAGATTAGGGGATTATACAAATAACCTTACCAGAACCTCTATCCACCCTATTACCTCTGTTTTTACAAGAGTAACCACTACTACTCCTACATTTGAGCCCATTGCAGAATATACTACTAATTCCAGCACAGTGGATACTTCTGCGAGCCTTTTCACATGTGAATTCCTTGGTGAGTATGGTTGTAGTACAGAAGTTTGAGGCCCTGGCTATACATTAGTGATTGTTGAGATAAGTGTGCAATCTTTCCTCAAAGCTACTTGTGTTTATGGTTGGGATTGGTGATTGGAAGAAAGTACTAGTCATTGGGATTTTTCTAGAAAGTTTAGGGGATTATACAAATAACCTTACTAAAACCTCTATCAACCCAATTATCTCTGGTTTTACAACAGGAACCACTACTACTTCTACATTTGAGTCCACTACAGAATATACTACTGATTCCAGCACTGTGGATACTTCTGCTAGTCTTTTCACATGTATATTCCCTGGTGAGTATGGTTTTAGTACCAACATGTGAAGCCTTGGCTAAACATAAATGCTTGTTCATGCATCAGTCATATGTCTGCAGGAGGCAAACTCTGCCATCTCAGTAAAAAGTTGGCTTTTAGGGCTTAGGGGGCGAAAGGATGATGTTTGAAGAAACTAGGAGTAATTAGTGACAAGGAACCATTAAAGTAGGAAGGGCTGGGTACAGAGAGAAACAGTTGAGTCAAATCAAATTAGGTTATGTACCAGATCCTCTGCCTTACATGAAAAAGTCAAGCAAATCCAGAAAACAATGGCAAAGGTCTTACAAGGATATCAGTCATGTGGGTATTCCAGGGTGTCAGGAGAGCTCAAGATTGAAAATTGGCAGAAGTACAAGTGGCAGATGATCAACTCAATACAGACTCCTAACACTTCTTTCTATACTGTTCCTGGTCACTGCTTTGGTAATGGTGAGAGATTTGAAAGTATGCGAAAAGAAAATATATAATAAGTGTGCTGAGCAGAATGAGGAACCACTCACACATCCTCCTTACTCCTATACTTGTGAGTATGGTTGTGATTTGGATGAAAGTACTAGTCATTGTAATTTGTCCAGAAAGTTTATGGGAACCTAAAAATAACTTTACTAAAACCTCTATTAACCCAGATTTCCCTGGCTCTACAACAGGTACCAGTACTGCACCTTCTACATTTGAGCCCACTACAGAATATACTACTGATTCCAGCACAGTGGAAACTTCTACTAGCCATATTACATCTGAAACCCCTGGTGAGTATAGTTGTAGTACAGAAGTTTGAGTACCTGACCATACACTAGTGCTTGCTCAGCTGAGTTTGCAATCTAAACTATTGTGTTTATGGTTGTGATTGGATGAAAGTATTAGTCATTGGTATTTGTCTAGAAAGTTTATGGGAACATACAAATAACTTTACTTCAACCTATATTGACCCAATTATCTCTTGTTCTACAACAGGGACCACCACTGCTCCTTCTACATTTGAGCCTACTACAGAATATATTACAAATTCCAGCCCAGTGGACATTTCTACTAGCCATGTCACATCTCAAACCCCTGGTGAGTATGGTTGTAGTACTAAAGTTTGAGTCTCTGACCATACATTAGTGTTGTTCAGGCGAGTTTACAATCTATACTTGAAGCCTCTTGTGTTTATGGTTGTGATTAGGAATGAGCGAATCGGTTCTAACGAACCTGAATTCGCACTGAATTTCAGGAAAAAATCGATTCAGCACGAACCCGAATTTTTGGTGGTTCATGCTGACCGAATTTTAACCGAAATTTAAAAAACAAATGCCGGCATGGTGGGAGCGGGGAGGCTGGCTGCGCTATCAGCGGGCGGCGGAAGCCGGCTTCTGCCGCCCGCTGACAGCGCAGCCGGCCTCCCCGCTCCCACCATGCTGGTAAGTGTTTGCTGTATAGTGGGAGCGGGGAGGCCGGCTGCACTGCCAGCGGGCGGTGGAAGCCGGCTTCTGACGCCCACTGACAGCGCAGCCGACCTCCCCACTCCCACCATGCCGGTAAGTGTTTGCTGTATAGTGGGAGCGGCGAGGCTGGCTGCACTGCCAGCGGGCGGCGGAAGCCGGCTTCTGCCGCCCGCTGACAGCTCAGCTGGCCTCCCCACTCCCACCATGCCGGTAAGTGTTTGCTATGGGAGCGGCTGTGCTGTCAGCGGGTGGCGGAAGCCTCTCCGCTCCCACCATGCCGGCATTTTTTTTTACATTTCAGGGCTTGGTGGGAGCGAGGAGGCCCGTGACAGCTCAGCCGGCCTCCCTGCTCCCACCATGCCGGCATGTAGCAAACACTTACCTACATGCCGGCACAGATGAGCGATTCTTTAAAGTTCGATTTGGACGAACCCGAATTTCTTGGAGAAATTCAGCGAATCCCCGAATGGAATTTTTAAGAAGTTCGCTCATCTCTAGTTGTGATGAAAGTACTAGTCATTGGGATTTTTCTAGAACGTTTTGGGGAACATACAGATAACCTAAATGGAACCTCTAACGACCCAATTATCTCTTGTTCTACAACAGGGACCACTACTCCTCCTTCTACATTTGAGCCCACTACAGAATATACTACCGATTCTAGCACAGTGGAAACTTCTACTAGCCATATTACATCTGAAACCCCTGGTGAGTATAGTTGTAGTACAGAATTTTGAGGCCCTGTGAATACATTAGTGCTTGTTCTGGTGAGTTTGCAATCTAAACTTGAAGCCACTTGTGTTTATAGCTGTGATTGGATGAGAGTACTAGTCATTAGGATTTGTCTAGAAAGTTTACGGGAACATACAAATAACTTTACTGCAACCTATATCAACCCAATTATCTCTTGTTCTACAACAGGGACCACTACTGCTTCTTCTACATTTGAACCCACTACAGAATATACTACTGATTCCAGCCCAGTGGACATTTCTACTAGCCATGTCACATCTAAAACCCCTGGTGAGTATGGTGGTAGTACTAAAGTCCATGATCATACATTGGTGCTTGTTCAGGTGAGTTGGCAATATGGATATAAAAAAATAACCCTTCTAAAACCTAATGTTGACCCAATTATCTCTGGTTCTACAACAGGAACCACTACTGCTTCTTACACATTTGAGCCCACTACAGAATATACTACTGATTCCAGCACAGTGGATACTTCTACTAGCCATGTCACATCTGAAACCCCTGGTGAGTATGGTTGTAGTACTAAAGTTTGAGTCCCTGACCATACATTGGTGCTTGTTCAGGTGAGTTTACCACCTATATTCAAAGACTCTTGTGTACATGGCTGTAATTTTTATGAAAGTACTAGTCATTTGATTTGTCTAGAAAGTTTATGGGAACATACAAATAACCATACTGAAACCTCGATTAACACAATTTTCCTGGTTCTACAACAGGAACCACTACTGATCGTTCTACAGTTGAGCCCACTACAGAATATACTACTGATTCCAGCACAGTGGACATTTCTATTAGCCATGTCACATCTGAAACCCCTGGTGAGTATGGTTGTAGTACTAAAGTTTGAGGCCCTGACCATACATTGGTGGTTGAAACCCCTATTGACCCAATTTTTCTGGTTTTACAAAAGATACCGATACAGCACCTTCTACATTTGAGCCCACTACAGAATATACTACTGATTCCAGCACAGTGGATACTTCTACTAGCCTTATCACATCTGAATCCCCTGGTGAGTTTGGTTTTAGTACAGATGTGTGAGGCCCTGGCCAAAGATCAGTGCTTGTTGTGGTGTCAGTCATATGTCTGCAAATCTTTATGAATATCAGCAAGAATAAAACTAATCAGACATCAACATTTGTTTTTTTCCCACTGTAGATAATGTACTAATGATGACACGTATCTTACAAACTACTTTTATTTTGAACAGGTGTCACTACTACTGAAACATCTTCATCAACTGTCTCCACTACATCTGGAACCCCTGGTAAGTATACATGTCAGCAAGAATAATCATGATCAGACATCAGAAACACCCCCCCCCCGACAAAATCTTAGTATATAATATACTAATGATCACACATATCTTCCTAACTACATTTATTTGGAACAGATGTCACTACTACTGATTCCTCCTCATCAACCCTCTCCACCACATTTGAAACCCCTGGTAAGTATGGATGTCATACATGAAGATCATCGATGCCTGATTTTAGTATATAGAGGGTGATTTACTACGTGTTCGCTGGCTATTTGCCCTGCTTTCGCTAGTTTGTTGAATTTACTATGCTAGAAATGGCCTATTCGCCAGGCTAAGGCGGCTGTGTTTGCAGTATTTAAGACCCTTTAAATTCGCCAGGCGAATGCTAGCGGACAGCTTTTCATTGTGCCAGCTTTATGTGGCGAACTCCATAGAAATCAGTGTTATTTGTAGCGAGAATGGCAGTCAAAGTCATTTTTACATCTGTCACTGATACTTTGAGCATAAAGCTCAGATAGATAACTAGTATTGGCGGTACAGCTAATATAGTTTTCTTTTTTAGAGACTTTGCAAAAACCCCAGACTCTAGAGACTTCACACATATATTCAAAGATGTATTCCATGCTGCCATAAGCTGTTAAGTGGGTTTCCAGCAGGATTTCTGGTTTTATAACAGCAAACTGCGCTGCTGCAGTTGTTATGGGTGGTCCCGCGTTGCTGGCTGAGCTGCTACACTGCAGGAGGCCAGAAGAAGAAGGAGGAGCTGTGGGCACTGGTTCAGTCCCCACCTCCACCGCTGCTTCTTACCGGCCAGGACATGCAAACACCCGGCTTCATACAGCGGTGGGTGTGGCCTGCGTCAACGTGGTGCAGGCCACATCCACTGAACGTAGCTGGGTGTTTGCGAGGCAGCGGTGGGGATGGGGACAGCGTCCACAGCTCTTCCATCTTCTTCTGGCCTCCCACAGTGTGAGTTGACTTTCTTTTTAATTAAAGGAGCAGTATCGCAAATTTTTCTTGGTGACATATTTAAATGGTACTTTGAATGTAGGTAAGTGTTGGAGTAAGAATTACAAATTTAGAAAAAAATGATGTCTGTGTTGAACAGCTGGAGACTAATAGCTCATGTTTATGTCTGCTGAGTGTCGGAGCCCGACACTCTGGCCTGTTCCACGCTGAGGAGAGGGGGAAACAATGTATCAAAGTATCAGCTGTTCAGTGCTGGCAGCCGTCCAGCATAAGATAACAACATTGCAACATTGCCTGGCCAGAACTTATATATCTAAAACAGAGAGAAAAGCTCTAGAAGTCATTTAGCTGATTTTGACAGTTTTCCCTTCATGTTGGCTCTGCTGCAGAATCTTTCAGTTTACCATTTTCTCTCTCTTTTCTCAACACATTTTTCCAGATGATCTTTCTTTCGGCTTTGTGTGTTTTGAGCAAAGCCCAACCCAGGATTTTCTGGAGTTTTGTGCCCCAGGGGCATCCTGACATGGGATGCCCCGATATGTAAAATCCCCAAGTTCGCCTGTGAAAACGTACCTTTCCCTGTCCCACAGCGCATGCGCAGGCTCTCATCCAATCAGCGCTGTTTGCACGCAGATGGGGAGCCTGAGCAGTAACCTTCCTGGCCGCCCGGCTTGTCTAAATGACTATCTGCGTGAGCGCGCCAGAAAAATGGGGGGATCTGTGGTTATCCAGGGGTCGTTTCACACAGTGGGGCATCCCGATTTAGAATGCCCAAGGGGGAAGGTCAATGGCCGGGTCTTATAGACTTCAGGGTCGGCCACTCAGGGTTTTGTTCCAGATTTTCCTGCACAGTTATCCAAAGAAGAATTTCAGTCGTTTTCAGTCAGTTTAGTTTATTTTGTATATATTTTACACATTTGAGTCACTTGGTCTCATAACAAAAGCAGCATCTCACACACACACAGCCGTTACCAGCGATTACAGTGTCAGCCTCTGAGGTAAAGTGTTTCTAGGAGACCAGTGGGCTAAATGAAGCAGCTCACTAAATACAACCCAGCAGATCCCCCTATTCAGCAAATGGACCGAGCCATTGTCATTATACAATTTAAAAGAAAGGCAGATATTTTTTCCTTTTTCTATCGTCAGATTATTTATACACATGTTAGAAGCTATTGTCTGGCTATTTAATTATTTATCTTTTTTAATGCAAATTTCGCGATACTGCTCCTTTAAGGCAAATGTGGGTGTGAGTGCAGTGAAGGTCCTCCATTACGTTCTAAGGCCTAGGGATAGCATTTTGCAGTGATACTTTTATTGTTTTTTGTATGTGTATTGGATAACTTTATATTTCATAGGCAATTCATTAATTTTGTAATTTTTATACTACCGTGATTGAAATAGCTATAGTAACCCCAATTTTGAGACTGATTCATTACTAACGGCAGGTATTGGCAGATGAGCGTCTGTATAGTGGCGCTTAAAGCGACTGATAGTAGACGCTGTAAACATGTATCGGGCGCTGTAACATAGCGCCTCAGTCGCTGTAGTAATCTGGCCCGCATTGATGAATGTGATGTATGTTGAGCGCTGTAACACCAGTACAGCGCTGCAGGGAGTGAGCGGTAGCACCAGCTCAGTGCGACCGACTCTCGGCACTCCACACCATACTTCTCAACTAAAGGACACACACAGTCTGTTTTTGAACACATATCCACCAGTAACAAAGCGAAAACACATGGAATGACATTTTAACACTGTGACAATAACACTTTATTGACACACTTTAATGACAATTCTGCATAAAAATATAAAAACTTGAAAAAGTTTCTAAAAGTGTTTCTTTGCAGCCAGGAGACGTCACACAATGATTGGAGCAAAAAATAAATAAATAAAAAATGTCAAACACTCTGTTTAAACACAAAATAAATGATTGGCCATTGAAATGTATGGGAGAGCGCTACAGAGCGAAAGGTAATACCTGGCGCTCTGGAAGCTAGAGCACCGGCGCTATACACTGAGCTGCCTGTAATAATACATCGGACGCTACATGGAGCTGTTAGAGTCGCTCACCAGATTCGCTTTCATAAATGTGGTTTTGCGCACAGCGCCCAGCGTTCACCAGATGCTGCCTGCCGCTACGAGGTGCTACCTGCCGCTATCCCTTCTTAAATAACCCCCTTTGTTTCTTTGTGGGTATTTGAACTATATGCCCAAGGGTTCTGTTATATCTCCACCTGAAATTGAGGGATACAGGACGTTATAGTATAATTATATGCTATTGCAAGGTTTTAAATTATTTGGTTTAATTCAATGCTAGTCTAGAAAAATTAAGGGTGGCAGATGCTCTCCAATATTCACAGATTTCTTAGTATTCTGCTCCCCAATATTCCTTTGGGGCTGTGTACAGAATTTCCTGGTTTCCTGCAGCACCAGCTGGACATTTTTTAAAAGGGACTAGGTGACCAAACTTAAAATCATAACACATCTATGTAACAGGTGCCAGTACTATGGGTTTCACATCAACTATATTCACTTTGTTTGAAACTTCGGGTAAGTGTGGATGTGAGAAACTAGAGTAGATATCTAGAAATTATTTGTTCGTTTTTTTTCGACTGGCCATAAAATAGAGGACAGACACTTCAATACATTTTCTTTCGAACTACCACAGGTGTCACTACCACTGTTTTGTCCACGCCAAAGTTTGCCACCACCTCTAAAAACACTGGTGAGTGTCACGCAGTAATCACGATAGAATATCTTCCAGCTATAATGTCCATAGTACTATATTATGCCTTGTGTGTATATTGTAGATGTGTCCTGTGAGAATGGTGGCTATCACAATGGCAGAGCCTGTATATGCACAGAGCTTTTCCACGGCAAGACCTGTGAATTCATTATCAATGTGATAAGGCCGGGTAAGTGTAAAATGAAATGTCTAAAACACTCATAATTTTAAAATTAAAAAAAAAGAAAGCAGAAGTAGAAACCATTGCAACAATGTCTAGAATGTGTTGTCCACTGGCCACTGTTCAAAACAAAGTATTACTGAGAATTAAAAGCAAAGGCCACTTTTGTAAACTTTCTCCACAGACCTCATATGAGGGGTCTCATAGGGGCATAAACTGTTTACCTTCACCCACGGAACCCATCTCACTCCCAGAGACCTCGTATCTGAAGCTGGGTGTCACAGTTTGGGTCTCTGGTTGGCTGGAGGTGTATTTCAGCTGAGGCACCTATAAAGCATAAAGGGTGCCTTGTACACAGCACCCAACCACCTACCAGCTGTAAGCCAGAAGAGCAGCACCTGGCTTTAGATGCCAGGGCTCCAGGAGTGTGATGAGTAGAAGAAAGTAACAGGGAAACTTCATGTCCTATGACACCCATAATCTGTGTTGTGTGAAGAAATTCTAAATCTCACACGCCAGACACACTCTTTTCAAGTACATTTTTTAATGACTTGCTACAGAGTCCTGAACCCCAGGACTACCAGATTTAAGAACAATTTTCTCCTATAGCCAATTGACTATGTGGAAGCCTTGGCAACATGGACAGGAAACTAACCTAACCCATCCCCTCACTCCATCAGTAAACTTTACCTTTTAGAGATAATTTTTCTTGAGGAGCTTTATCCAAATGGGTACAGGACACATGTGACACTGCAGTGTGTAACTTCTTTCTGATCCCACACTCCTCAACAAATGGGTGACTATTTCCCAAATTCAGGCAGGGGAAGCAGATGGGTTTTGTTTGAGTCTGTTATAATGATTAATGCACTGCGTTTTCCAACTGAACAAACTGAAATCTGATTATATGTTGTGTAGATCAGGGGTATCCAACTCTCCTGCTCAAGTTCCACCAACAGGCCATGTTTTTTGATCTCCAAACAGATGCACAAGTGCAGTAAATAGTGCAGCACACAAGCTACAGAGCCAGCTATGTGGAGAACCCCAAAACATTACCTGTTGCTGGGCCTTAAGGAGGACCCCTGGTGTAGATAAAATAGCCTGTTCCTATATTTAAATTGTCCAGTGATCTGATACTGTCTAAATATTCTGTGTTGAGGTATTCATGTTGGAATGGGAGGGGCTCATCAAGATAGTTGACCTAAGGCTGTAGAAAGTAAACATTTTACTTGTAGCATGCTGCTTGTTATGTTGTGTTGTATAAACTATTTACAATTAATTTTCATTTAATTTCAGTTACAGTAATCATTAAAGTTAAAGTTACAGTCTACATTGTGAATGTGGAGTTCTCAGAAGATCTGCTCAACCCGGTCTCAAGCACATATATGTCCTTCAGAACACGATTTATAGACCAGGTACATATATGACTGCCTGAGTGCAGGACTTTAAGCCCATAGGCACACCTGCCATTATACAAGTGCCCACAGACAAGTAGAGATGGGCGAACCCAAACCGCAACGTTTGGGTTCATATCGAACTTTGCAAGTTCGGGTTTCCAAATGTTCGAGTTCGACATCCGACCAGAACATGGAAAAGCTGGTTGATGTGCTACTAAGGATGCACCCACCTCGGCCCACAATCCTCAGCGGTGGACGGAGAGAGAGAGAGGATAGCGGGCTGAGGTGGCATACAGCAGCACGCTTACTGCTGCACAATCTGCACCCCCCCCCCGGCCACAGCCACCCCCCAAAGTTCGAGTCCCCATTGATTTCAGTGGAGACTGGGTTCTGGTCCCCGAACATTTATTTGAAGTTTGGCCGAACTTGCTGAACCTTGGGGGATTCGTCCATCCCTACAGGCTAGTCATCCAGCTTGGCCATAAGAGGCTCTTATCTCTCAAAAACACTAACTACTGAATACAAAACAAAATATGGAGGAGCTATTGAAGGTGTCTCAGGGAACTTTCCATTTCACATGGAAATGTTCTCCCTCTCAACTGCAGAATGTCATGTCTAATCCGATTCAAAACTATTTTTTCTTAAATTCCCCGAACCCAATATTGACTTATAAACTTTTGTTGGAGGAGTTTAGGGGGTTTAGTTTCGAGAAATTCTCTGCCTCAGTAGCAGAATTACATGTACAGTGGATCAACCACAACCAAAAGAAATTCTGTTGTAAGGCTCACCAGTTAGAAAGTCCAGTTAAGTCCAGAGTATATCTCCTCTGCTGGCTTCACTTATAAAAAAGCACCTCTTTGCCAGGATGCAAGGTAGGCCCTGCCAGACATGCTTATCCCTAGGACTTAATAGAACAAACAATACTTTTTGAGCCCTGGACTTGCTGGTTGGTTAGATGAGTAAGCACACATGGGTGTTACACTAGCATCAGACGCAGCTAAGATCGTTCACAGATAATCAGTCCAAACTGGCACCAAGGCAGAAAGATGGAGAAGAGACATAATCTGTAAGCTAGCTGAAGCTCGTGGTTTCAGGGGGGCAGGCAGAGGCGAGGTCGAGGAGTCCAAGGTCTGGAGTTCAGAAGTCACAACAGAGGGGTTCAGGCAAGGGGAAGCTGAAGATTAATCTGGGCCATACATGAAGGGCAACAGAAGTAACAATTCAAAGCACAACCTAAGCTATCATGGGGAGTGTGTGAAAACACTATAATAGGGCTAGGGTGCAGGGGATTGGCCGGGACAACCTAGGGCTCATTGGCCAAGTAACAACACCAAGGCTGATTAGCACATGTTGATTAAGGGCTGCTGGTCCATAAGCGCTGTTGGGGTTCATTGGCTTATTCAAAAAATTAATTAAAAGACTGGAGCAGCACCTGAGACTGACACATTGGCCGGGCAACAAACATCTCAGCGCGTCGCTGGAACACAGGATAGTTAAAAAGATCTGTTTTTTTCAAGTTCCTTTTAACCTTTTTGACACATAGAAGTTTAAATTTAGTAATCACTTTGCATATAAGAGAACTTCAACTACTGAATTGAACAACTGAAACTTCAAATACTGTAAAATTTGAGCAGATGCAAAACAAATGTGTTTTTTTCAAATCCATTAAACTTGATTGGGTGCTGATACAGATGCTCTCCAATAAAACCAGAAAAGTTAGTTGAAGTGGCAGATATACTTTCAAAAATGATGCTACTTATATACTTATATGCTACAGAACATATGCAGCTTAAATAACAGAATACTGTGCCCTTACAGATAAATCGTTTCTACAATAGGAATGTCCCCTATTTTGTGGAAGTCCAAATATTAAACATTAGGTAAGTCTCAAGTAGAGCTTTCACTCATTTGTTTCATCCCTCCTGGAGGGGGGTTACTGACTTACTTACTAAATTGTGGAAAACACACATTAAGCTAATAGTTCTGGGCGTCTGTGTGTAAGAAGGACATATCAGAACTGGAGAGCTTTCAAAGGAGGGTAACTAAGGTAATAAATGGAATGCGGGGACTAGAGTACCCTGAAAGATTGTCAAAGTTAGGCTTATTTAGTTTAGAAAAAAGACGCCTGGTGGGTGATCTAACTATGTATAAATATATTTGGGGTCAATACAAAGATCTGTCCTACAATTTATTTATACCCCTGAGTGTAACCATAACCCCAGGCATCCACTATGGTTAGAGGAAAGGTGCTTTCTCCACTGACATAGGAGGGGATTCTTCTCTGTAAGAGCAGTGAGACTATGGAACTCGCTGCCAGAGGAGGTAGTAATGATGGATACAGTAAAAACGTTCAAAAGTGGCCTGGATGCCTTCCTGGCATGTAATAACATTTCCAGATATGGCTACTAGACCACTGGAAGGAGATCTATAGTGGTCTGGATGCCCTCCTGGCATGTAATAACATTACCAGCTATGGCTACTAGACCACTGGAAGGAGATCTACAGTGGCCAGGATGGCTTCCTGGCATGTAATAACATTTCCAGCTATGGCTACTAGGCCACTGGATGGAGATAAACAGGCTAAAGTCTTTATTCAGCCTTACATACTATGTTACTAGGAAACCCCTCTGCCCCTCCCTGGGGTATATGTTTGCATCAAAGCACAAAAATGGATAATGTGTTGAGGAGGACCAATTCTCCACAATGTAGTAAGTTGGCAACCATTGGCAATAAAGCAGTTTGACACTTATCTTTTATTGTGTTTCTTTACTCAGTAAAGAGCCAGGCATAACTCTTGCTATATTCAGCTTTTGATAGTAAATGGGTAGAGAAAATAAGAGAGAAAACCTGGTCCAATGTCGACATGTTCTCCAAAAAATGTTGAGGTTTTTCAAAGAAATAGAAAGGTTCTACGTGACCTAATAAATATCTTTATGCAGCCCCTTGATGCCTCTTGTTGCTAGCATGAAACCCATTCCCCAGTCTTCTGCGATTGCCATTCTGCACCTAGTTTAGAGTGTAGATCTGGTAAACTGACCAAAAAAAGCAGCAGATCCTTGCAAGACTGCTAATGGATGCTAGGAAACGTAGCTCAAAGTTCATTATTATCAGAATATCGATGCTTCTTGACAGTTTTTTATTCATATTTTGCTATATTGCACTGTGTTGTATATTGTTCGTCTGTTGTATTTTATAGCAAGGGAAGCATTCGTGTTGACCATGATGTCTACTTGAGGCTTGATTCCAAAAATTTTCAGGAGAACCATGCAAAGGCTGTAACAGCATTGTATCGGTCTTTACAGCAATCAAATTGCACATCAGCAACACAAAGTGACGGTTAGTTAATTCCTGGACAAAAATATTAAACAGGTAGCGGGACTATTACAAATCAGTGTTTTTTGTTACTAAAGGCTTTCAACTTGTTCACCCCAACATTACAATTAAAGAGCAAGAACCTGGAGGTCTCCTCCATTTGACAGTGCTGCAGGGCTGGGCAGCTATAAAACTAACTTCTATGTTCCTTTCTTCCATGTTTTGATTTGACCACCAGCTGCCTAAGACATGTCACATTACTTATGCACTAATGTAAGCAGTTCAAGTCCCTGGTGCCTGTTAATGATCCATCTTTAAAAGGGGTGGGGGAGGCTAATCTCCTGCAACTAAATTAATTGAAGGGCAGAAGTACATACCTTGTGAATTTGTTTGAATTATTTTATTGATGTCCTAAGGTGGCCTGTTCCTCTGTTCTGGTGCCTTCAAGATGTCCAATGTGATTCTAACTTTTGATTATAAGAATAAACTTAAAACTTAATCAGAATCTTTTCTGTTTCAGGCATCTTATGCTTCAACAGGGACAGATCAAGTGTTAGTGGACAAGACAACAATGTTTCAGGTAATTTGGACTATAGGCTCGATTCAGAGAGACAAAAAAAGACTTTTTGTGCCGATTTCGTATTATTTTCAAAATTTCCCATATTTTCTCGTATGAGTGTACGAGCGATTCTGTGCATGCATTGAAAACCTTCTGCAAAGTTTCCGTCCTTTCGTACGGAAGATTACGAATACGAGGATGTAATTTTCCATCGTGACTTTTCAGTTTCATTTTCACATGTCACAACGTAGGCTTTAGTTTTTGCCCTTTTCCCATCATATCCTCCTACGAATCCTTTACGTTTCCCGTTAGATTCTGTTTCCCTTTTTCAATAAATAATTGTCCAGACGGAAATCCTTACGATCTTGCGCCTGCGCACTACAAACTTAACTCATTAAAGTGCTCGCCTACATATTTGCCACCCTCACTTCTACTACAATGTTTAGCTAAACCACTTGGCACTATCCTCCATCTTCCCTTTTGGACCCTTAAAGCTCACCCAAACCACTTCGCGGTTAGGTTCTTCTTCCATTTTAGCCCCCTAAAACTTACCCAAATCACTTCTCGGTCATGTGAATATTCATCTTTAAATATTTTTGGGCCCATTAGTTTTGTGTTAATGTATTTTGTAAATGAAATGACACTGAAACATTTATTTATTTTTTTTTGATTCCATCATAAAATATAAAATCTTAAATTATTTAGAAAATTTCAAATTTTTACAACTATAAAAAACAAAATACATAGCAATGGCAGCCCACAGAACATTATTCTTCATCTGTGGTCCCCAACGAGTCGCGCAGCTCCTGCATCTCCCACCAACTGAAGGACCCTGACATTCAGTTGTGCCACTCTGGCACGTGTGGTCCCTGTTAAAAAATGTAAATTAAAATATTGGTATAACCTTGTTGGGGTCATACTGCAGTGCCCCCCCCCGTATGGTCCAAACACCTAAATCTGGACTTCAAAAGCCAGAGGGCCCTCGCCACCATGGGCCGGGTTTTGCATAGTGCCCGATTAGAGAACCCCTGGCCTGCATTCTGCAGGAAAAGAACGGGCATCAGGAGCAAGGGCAGGAGTGGATATCCAGAATCCCCTGAAAGAATTTAAAAATACTAACATAAAATACACATTCTAAGCTACAATATTGTTTAACATGTCATAAAGGGCTAAAATCAGCCATAGGTTAAGACATAAGTCATCAACTATATTCATTGCCATACAGTGAAAATGGGTTGATGGAATGTGAGCAAACTTACCCAGGAGCCATCCACCAGATAATTTTCCTGTTTCAAACTGACAGAATAAGCCGGAGCTCTGCAATATATAAGCATCATGGGATGACCCTGGATGCCCTGCAAGAACACTGAGGAATAGCTGGACCAAACACTGCTTGTATGTTGTGAGAGTGGCACATCTTGCGGTTCCTGCAACCAAATATAAAATAATTACACCAGGCAAAGGTAACCAACTAAAACAATAACTCCTACAACAAATTAAGATTCAAGTTCAACAATCCTAATATAATTCACAAAGGACACAAGTCTAAAAAAATATAGCAATTATATGGCGTGGGAAAATAAATGTTTACATGCTAAGGACTAATTAAGGTCAGCATTAAAATGCTTTTATAAGGCATACATGAAATGTATTGATTCAGGTATGCATTGCTATACAATTTATGGCCTCGGCCATGCTGATACATGCAATGCCTTGGTGCTAAAAACGCGCAGACTCCTCCACATAGCCGCAAAACATGTTCAACAATAGCAATCCGAGCCCTCAAAGGTCCGGTAAGTGGATCGGAAATGAAACGGATTTATAGGGTGGTGATCCGTCGGAAATCAGCTCTCTGAATCGGAAACCCATCCCAACAACGTAAGTTATCTGAACGAAAAAAAAATTTCAGATTTGGATTGGAAAATGTTCAGAACTTCCGCAAAACTTCCGATTTCCTTTGGATCATCGAAAGAGCATATACATATTAGTTCGAACGTTTGTGCGAGTAGAAAATGGACGAAAAAAAGCAAAAAAAAGACTAACACCCACCCAAACTTTCACAGACAGCTACGGAAATCTGGACGAATGTGTCTTGTGTGAATCGAAGCTTATATGTCAGAAAAGGGCAACCTCCACATCTACAGCCCATCTTAGACTCTTCATTAGACACAGTGAACTGAATACAAAATATTTTAGTCTTTTTAGGATAGTGTGTGTGCTTAGGAGCTCATTGTGGAGGTTCAGCATTCTTTCCTGTTTACTGTGCCTAACTATGTTCAATATGGGTGGTCATTGATGCCAGGTAAGTGTGACTGATTCAAAAACTTCTTTGTGATTAAATGTAGAATAAATGGCCGCACCAACACAAATAATCAAAGAAGTGTGCAGACTTGGGTACCAGAATCCAACATGTACACAACAAGGAGGCTTCCACACGGCCTCCAGCCCCAAGACACAATCTGCACCACTCCATTTAAATGATAACAATAATCACTTTTATTAATTCATATAAACATTCATATAAACACAAGGATTAAAACACATTAAAAGCTAATTATATGAACATTCCACTAGAGGGTGCTGGTGGTTATGCACAATTACCTAGGTCAGATATAAAGCATATGTCCCTATGAAAACTGACTGGATCCTAGTGCTCCAAGCAAAAGTGCTATGTGCTATATATAGAATTAATGAACAACTCTAATCATGCTATATGTGCTAAAGTGACTAAGTGCAAAGGAATTTATACAGTGTAGACCAACTATGAATGGATCTTACATGTGCCGACCGCTACCGCGCCCCTCCCCCGGCCAATTATTTGTGATTGATACTACACATCAAAGGGCTGCGTGTTTTAGGAAGGATGGAACACTCAACTAAATAGCCCTTCCACAATAGCTGTATGAGGATGATGAGGCTATGGCATTGTAGGAGGCATTACATGGGCTGGGGTGCCTTGGCTGGAAGGAGGGGTGTTTGTGGGGTACATGGGAGTGGAAGGTGTGTTCCAAGAGGAGTGAGTACATTCTGGCACAGCTAAGCCACCACCAAAGTAGTGCAGCCCACCAGCAATTTTCCCTGTGATCTCCATGGATCCTCTTGCCAGAGGTCATATTTTAGGAGGCCAACACCTTTCTTCATCAGAATCATTGTATCATTTGCCAAGTATATACATTTCATACAGACAGCCTTTCTGGCTTTTAAATGTATTTCAAGGTTTCCAGAAGTTTTTTTCTTCAAATTTTTTAGAGTTGCAATTTTAAATTACTGTATATTTTTTTTTCTTCTGAAGGTCTGTGTTCATCAGTGGACAATATTCCAGAAAATTACCATGCATATTTTTATGGAATTCTAACCCCAGACAAGGAATTCTTGTGTGTGAGCAACTGCAGCCAAAGCAATCTGTATTTTAAAGAGTGTAACAAAGGGCAATGTTTGGTCAACAGCAAAGGACCCAACTGCTAGTAAGTACCAAAAATGTCCATTGAACCCAGAATTTTGGTGTGTCTTACATAAACAGATATTCAAGTATTTGCGTCAAAGTCTGGATAGGGTTTGGAACAAACCAATGATAAAAGTGGTGTTTATGGTTCCATATTGTTTGGGTTCCTCACTCATTTCAGTGCTCATACCACTAACAGGAAGCCAGCGATTTTGCCCTCAAAAATAAACAATAATCTTGTTTTGATAATAGTGATTAGTGTTGGCGTTTGCACCGGAATCAACATAAATTCAACAAGCAAAACAAAGGGGATCTTTTTTTTTTTTAATAATCGCAATGTCACTCAGGCATTAGGTGGACTTACAGTGTAATATGGTGGCATTTGGTTGCAGAGAAAAACACAACCCAAATATGTTTGCATAGTGTTCTGATTTGGGGTCCTTCCAACTCCTGAATTTTTAAACAAATTGGCTGTACTACATCTAAAGCAAACAGGAGCATATTCAAGACGCATTCCTGTTCATCGTAAAAACTGAAATTGATGGCCACTCTCTGCTTTAAAGCAAATACAAAGAGTGAGAAGAGGTCCCAAGCCAAGCCAAGGTCAATAACTGAGTTTAAGCCAGGGGAGCATATAAACAAGGAACTGCTAATGGGCCCAGAAACAGGAATGAGTAGCAAGGGTTTTGAAACTGACTGAAAAGAAGGTAGACAGACCAGGAGTGAAAAGGAGCAGAAAGACCATAAACAAGACACAGTGAGTCAGACTGAGAAGTAGTGACTGGGGCAAAAACTACTGTAGGGACAGGTAACTGATATACTGATTGGTAATGGGTAATTGGAATAAAGAATGGGAGGCAAAGACTTGCTAAAGAAAGAGGAAGCACAGGCTTCCTTCACTGAGGAGGCAAGTGGCACCCTACAGGGGTGTAGCTAGGGGAGGGCAGGGGTGCAGCAGGTCAGGGGGTGCCAAAGGGTGGCCTGAGAACAGGTGGGGGCACCATTTCAATTCTTTGCCCCTAAGCCTAGCTACACCTCTGTCTTCAACCTAGTCCAGTATAACAGGGATGTACAGTCCACCATCCCCAATATCAGGTTTGGGGGTCAGTCTACATACTTGTAGTAGCACCTGATAGGATCTCAAGTACATCATTACTACCACTGGCTGGGAACCAGGTCTAGATTGCCCCCTGGATCATGTTACTCACCATGGTGCCATACCTGAAAACAACACCTTTGAGGCCCTTATATCTCTATATATATAATATATAATATACAAAAGAGTTATATCAACATTTCTGAGTATAGGTCATCTTGCATATAGCAATGCACTTACTCCAGTCACGTTACTTACATGTAGTCTAGAACTTCATTCATTCACCTTGTGTTATACATGTAGTAAGTCACATAGCTACTGTGAGGCTATATATATTGTTTGGTTCATTGTGTTATGTGCAGTCTGCCTACTAATGGTTTGGTCTATGGCTTTGTTTTAGCTGTGAAACCTCTAGTGAATTCTGGCATACTGGAAACCAATGCCAGACAGCTATCAGTAAAGCCGGGGTCTATGGTGGAGTGGCTGGTGGTCTTGCCGTACTCCTCATCATTATTGTGGTGCTCTCTGTCCTTTTTCATCGTGCTGGAAATCGACTAAGGTGAGTAATATGCTGATTTAAGAATTATCTGAGATATTATATGAACATCATGTTTAATAAGAGCTAGTTGTCAACATATAGGGAGTGCAGTTTAAGTAATACCTACACTTTAACCCGAAATACAGTACCACCAACATACTAATAAAACCGTAAAGCAATATTAAGTAATGTGTTAAACAGTATATATATATATCTGTATTACAGGCCAAATATTTAAATTCATGGTACAAGGTAATATCCCCCCCCCCAAAAAAAAAAAGCAATAGTGGCTTTCAAAGCAGATACACAAGTCTTAAAGGGACCACAGCACTCAACCCTCTTAGCTTGCAACCAAACCTATAATCCGTCTTTAAATCTGGTTAAAAACAGGGGTCTTGGTCCACACACATCTGCAGAACCCTCCTGTTTCTATTAAATTTGCTTTAGGTCACTTTTAACACCCCCTCCTCCTTCCAGGGCACCCTGAATCCTAAAAGGGGCAGAATTAATTACCTGGTCTGTGCTACTGTGTTTCTTGTATTTCCTGACTATAGACACACTTTAATTTTAAAGAATACAGTGATTAGCTTCAGATATGAGATAAAGCTAGATTCTGAAAAATACAGTGCAAATCACAGGGCATCAGTAGGCTACCCCCCCCCTCCAGAATACTGAACTTACTTCCCCCCACAGCTGATTGTCCCAGGCATATCCATTTAGGAAATCCAGACACTGACGTATGTTTAACCATAGACTATGGCCATGGCCGCATAATGCCCACAGTGTATATTAGTGCAGGATGACATGTCTGGCGCTGCCTTAGAACGCTTCCTCTGTCACATTGCTATTATGGTACTTACCTGTATCATTGCTGTCAAGCGTTCATAAGAGAGTCTAACATTGATGTTCCCTACAAAAAGTGTTAACAACAAATTCAATCTGCTAGCCCTTAAAGAATAATAGGAGCGAAACTCATTAGGGGGATGTAATGCCCCGCAAAACACCCGCTTTTGGGTGAGCTGGCAGCCCCCAATCTCCGCCGCTGCTTCTGCATCCATTTGCCGGGACATTAGATATGCCTCACCGTGGGCAAAGTTGACCCCAGGACTGAGGTAGCGCAAAGGATTCCAGCTTACGGGTGAAGGCAGGTGAACCTAGGGCACACAAGTCTTAGAGGAGCCACAGCACTCAACACTGTTAGCTTGCAGCCAAACCTATAATTTGTCTCTAAATCTGGTTAAAAACAGAGGACTCGGTCACACTCATCTGCAGAAGTAGCTGAAGCTGCACCACCAGCGCCAAGGTGCCCCTGTGGGGTGCAGTCCTAACTCTAATCTCTGAGAGCCCCATTTGGGACATATAATGCAATAAATAAATTGGGAGCAGGCTTACCTGAAGTTTCCCTATAACCTCGAGTGCAGCCCATGGGCTGGAGGGTCGAAGACCTCGCAGTACAGCCTAGACCCCACACCCCATGTGCTTGCACAAAATCAAAGCAAACAGTAAGTAAGGGTGGCAGCCGCTCAGATCTATTTATAACTAACCTGGGAGGTGCACGTTAGCAGGGCAATTAGGATACAAACGTCCTAAAGGAGCCACAGCACTCAACCCTGTTAGCTTGCTGACCAACCTTAAATCTGTCTCTAAATCTGGTTAAAAAGGCTCGGTCACACACATCTGCAGAAGTATGCTTCAGCTGCACCACCAAGCGCCAAGGTGCCTCTGTGAGGTGCAGTCCTAACTCTAATCTCTGAGAGCCCCCTTTAGCACATATAATGCAATGGGAGCAGCTTACCTGAGGTTGCCCTATAACCTTTCAGGTTATCCTAGGGCACACAGGATGATCAGGAAGCTGGGATTGTACACGGGATATCAGTCCAATCAACGTAACAGCGCAGGGATGGAGCGGATGGATGGTCAGGGGAGTCATAGATCACAAGGTGTCCAAGGGGTTAAGCAGAATCGTAGTTAGGCCGCAGAGGAGCAGAGGTCGGTTCAGGCAGCAGACAGGGATGGTCAACGCAGCAGAGTCAGCAACAAGTAGCAGTTCACGAAAGACACAGCACACACAAGGTATGACGGGCATTGTGGCTCAGGCCTGATTCCTAGTTAAGGGGAAACTGGCCAATAGGGAGCTGTGGGTGGTCAGACTGCTGCTGGGAAGTGATTGGCTGGCCCAGGATCCCTGGCCGAACTGGCAAAACTATTGGTCAGCTCTGGCCAGCCCCTGATAATTTTCAGCTGCCTCGGAGGCTGCGGCGCCTACCATTGATGGTGCAGAGACTCTTTAAAGTGGACCAACACCCAGGATTTTGACTATCCTGAGTTTTGGTCCACTTCGGTGGGGCACCCCGATCGGGGGTGCCCCGCTGTCTGTAACCCCCCGGAAAGCCCAGAAATACTCACCTCACCACGCTCCCACGTGACCGCGCCAGCCAATCACAGCGCTCAGAGCCGCTGTGGTATGCGCGTCCAAGGCCGCTTGGACGCGCATACCAGCTCAGCTGGCTCTGAGCGCTGGAGGCCGCGTCTCGCGCTTCCCTCTAACAGGGAGCGCGCCTGCGCCGGCCATTCACAAACGGCCGGCGCGGGTGCGCGCCCTGCTAGAGGGAAGCGCGAGACGCAGCCGCGGCTCGCGCATGCGCCGATGGAACGGGGCTGAGGTAAGGTTTGTGGGCCTCCTGGGGGGTTCCTCCCCGCGGGACATCCCGATTTCGGATGCCCCGCGGGGAGGGATCTGATCAGTCCGGGAATCTTATAGATCCCCCCCTGGGCGTTGGTCCACTTTAAACCGGACCTTCACCATGATTTATTAAAAAAACGCCCAAACTCTTAAAAAATGATTCCTCAGCATCTAAAGTTAATATATTTTAAGTTTTTGTCACTTATTATTATTATTATTATTCTTTCCCCCAATGAGCTGTAACTCTGTTCAGGATTTTAGGATACGGGTGCCGCCATCTTGATTCAGAAGCATCACACTTACTGAGGAGAGGAGAGCGAGATAAAGTACAGGGGGTGGGGTTATAGCTGTGCTTTGCTCAGACAGAGCAGAGGTGGGGTTAGAAAAAGGTCGGCAATCCCAGAATGCAGAGCAGCACAGTCAGAAGACACTTCCTGTTTGCAGGCTGCCTGAGGTTCCATGAGCCGCCATCTTGGATGTTTAAAGGCTTGTAACATCCAGTAGATGCAGGTAGGATGATTTTTAATGTGAGCAATCTGTATGTACAGGTTGTGGGAAACATACAAGATAGGCTCTTATTCAGGGTGAAGGTCCGGATTAATGTGGGCAATCTGTATGTACAGTGTGTGGGAAACATATAAGATATGCTCTTATTCAGGGTGAAGGTCCGCTTCAAGTCAGCTGACAGCGACATGTGTGCACGAGCCCTCTCCTGCACAGTAGGAGCAAAGGAGGTGGCCAGTGTAGCGCCCCCCCCCCCCGCTCTCCGACCATGAGCTGCGTGGGGAAGCTGAGCGCCCTGTGTCAGCCTGTCGGGGAGTGCCACGTCCAGAGGAACCAGAGGATGCACGCTGTGGGCCGCCTGGACTGGGTAAGATTCGTACAGGAGATTTTTCTATGCGCATATTATTCACCAAGTCACCCTGAACAGTAACTGCTTTCTGTTTTCTTCTTAACCTACCTTTCCCTTTTCAACCCTTCTTAGTACTAACCCTTCTGGTCTTATTTCTGTACAGTTGCCTACTCATGCTGTATCCCTTGTTTGTATTCTCGTGCATTACCAGCCACTAGATGTCAGTAAAATTACCTTTGGCCCTTATTTAAGAAAGGATAGCGTCAGGTAGCGCCTGGTTAATGAGAAGTAGCGACAGATAGCGACTGGAGAACGCCGGACACGGCACGCAATTACACATTTATCAAGCAGAATCTGTTTAGCGACTGGGATAGCGCCATGTAGCGTCTGATTCATCATTTTCACAACCTCAGCGAACAGCGCCAGCGTTCATCCTTGCACAGCGCCAGGTATGACCTCTCGCTACCTGTCGCTCTCCCATACATTTCAATGGACGATCCTTTATTTCTCTTTAAAGAGGGGTTTTTTTTTTTGTCAAAAAATCTCAAATAATTCTGAGACCTCTTCTGGCACTGAAAAAGCTGTTTTATCACAATTTTTTCATTTTTTATATATTTCCTCAGAAATGACATTACAGGTCTGCCATGAAAGTGTTCATGTTACAATGTTGTTACAATGTAATTCCATATGTTTTCGCTTTGTTACTAGTGGATAGATGCTGAAAAACACACTTTAAACACACCGCCTCCTGCGCTCTGGGCTTCAAACAAGCATTTTTCAGCGCCAGAGATTTGTGAGGCTGTTTTTTTGCTGAATATGGTGTGAGTCGGTCGCTATGAGCAGTCGCTAACATGCGCTCCCATACAGCGCTGTACTGGTCAAATAGCGACTCCTCACAATGTATTCAACATTACTGAACAGCGACTGAGTCGCTATAAACAAGCGACCCACGGCTGAGCACAGTGACTACTAGCGGGTGCTCTGAAAATGCCGCTACAGACGCTCATCTGTCGCTACCTGGCGTTAGTGATGAATCAGCCTGCCCGTCTTGGTTGGAGCTCTTCACACAGTTAAAGTGGACCAAAACCCAGGGTTTTGACTATTCTGGGTTATGTTCCCTGGAGCACCCTGATCGGAGATGCCCCGCTGTGTGAAACCCCCCAGATTGCCGAGCACAGCTCAACTCTTCCCAGTCCTAAGGTGCATGCGCTGCCGCTCGTCCAATCAGCGTGCTCTGAGACACTGACGTCATGTCGTCTAAGGCTTTGTCTAAGGCCAGCGGCTCTGAGCGCACTGGCGTCCGCATCCCCGCTACCTTCTAACAGGGTGCCTGTACCGACCATTCATAATTGCCTGGCGCAGGCACGCACCCTGCTAGAGGGATAACGGGGATGCGTCGGCTGCCCGCACATGCGCTGTTGGACCAGGAAGCAAGGTAAGTGTATGGGGTGACCTGGGGGGTTTCACACAACAAGGCATCCCGATTATAGATGTCCCGGGGGGAGGGAATAAATCGGCCTGGGAATCTTATACAATCCTGAGCCAATCGGCGTGGGTTTTGGTCCACTTTAAAGAACCTCTTCCTTTATTGCTTATATTTCATATATTATTAGGGAGCATTAAAATATACTTTGTATTTGTTTCTTCTTTCTTAAAGATGGCCAAGGCCACACAGAAATAATCAGTATACAACATGAGAATTACCACTGTCTCAGATGGACTTCGTTTGAATGGTGAACTAAACTATTAATGAAATATAGAAATAAAGTTTATTTTATTTTTACTAGAATTATTTAATACTACTACAGTTGTTATTATTTCTTTTAATAAAAGCATTATGTTTTTGTATGAAACTAAATTGTTTTCCGTGTCTTGCTATTTGACGTATCTGCCTAATAGAAATTATTGTGCTAATTAGAAAGAAAATAATTCTTTTACTGGGGGGGGGGGGGTACACACAGTGGGGCATCCAAATTCGGGATGCTGCCGCAGAGAGGAACAACACTCAGGAAAGTGAAATTCAAGCTGGGTTTGAATTCCAGCTCACAGCTGGGTGCAGGCTAGTGTATATAGCTAAGCACTATCCCAACCATTTATTGATAAATGATTCTAGACAGTGGTAGCGAATTAACAGTCATGTTAACTGATGGTAATGAATGTCATGTGTGATTATTAGAGAGAAGCACATTTCTTAACATTTTTTTGGGAGGATTCTAATAATTTTCCTAGGGAATTCAGTTTATTCTGAATCGCAGTTTAAATGAATCACAAAGAAAAATGATAACTGACATACCAAGGCCCTTATTTATGAAGGAATAGCGACAGGTAGCGACTGGTGAGCGACCGGTAATGACGGGCCCCGCCACGAGAACGCCGGCTCCCCACCACAATCACACATTTATCAAGCCAATCCTGCTTAGCGACTGAGATAGCGCCATATAGCGACTCATTCATCATTATGCCAGCCTCAGCCCACAGCGCCAGCGTCCGACCTTGAACAGCGACAGGTATGACCTCTCGCTACCTGGCGCTCTCCAATGCATTTCAATGGAACAATCTTTAAATATTAATAATTAATTGTTGTTAATAGGGATGAGCGAATCGATCCGGACGAACCCGGATTCGATCCGAATTTCAGGAAAAATTCGATTCGGATCGAATCCGAATTTCCCCGCGATTCGATCGCTCGAAGTTTTCCTTTAACATCCATTCATTTACATTTACAGGCATTCTAAGATGGCGGACGGGACATGTCCAGACATGTAAGCTGGGGCAGTGTATGCTGGGACAGTCACATGCAGCCTATCAGCAGCCAGCAAGCCCGGTGACGTCACAGCGCTATTTAAGGCCGGCCATCTTGCTTTTCCTTCCTCATTTCTCTATTGCATTCGTGAGAGACAGAACGCTGTGTAGCTGAGGGAGAGAGGCAGTTAGACAGGCAGGGACAGACAGGGACAGGCTGGAGACAGGCAGGAGACAGACAGGAGACAGACAGGAGACAGACAGAAAGTCAGCGAAAAACAGGGAAAGGTAGAAAAATCGGAGGCTGTCACAGGGATTTTTTTTTTTTTTTTTCATCCAGCCTGAGTGTTACTAGCTGGCTGACAGGCTTTGTTAGCGTTTTCAGGCTGCTTATACTAACTAACTGTGCATATATACTGAACTGATCTTAAGTCTGCTGTGAGGCATCCCATTCTGTGACTACAGCAGCCTCTGTTTAAGACCATAATATAATAATAACCATTTGCACTTATTATAATTGAAATTAGCCTGATAAAGACACTTTTGCTGGGCATAGCAATTCTGGACCCTGCCAGGTCCACTTCTTTTTTGGGGCATCCCATTCTGTGACTACAGCAGCCTCTGTTTAACACCATATAACCATTTGCACTTATTATAATTGAAATTAGCCTGATAAAGACACTTTTGCTGGGCATAGCACTTCTCGAACCTGCCAGGTCCACTTCTTTTTTGGGGCATCCCATTCTGTGACTACAGCAGCCTCTGTTTAACACCATATAACCATTTGCACTTATTATAATTGAAATTAGCCTGATAAAGACACTTTTGCTGGGCATAGCACTTCTCGACCCTGCCAGGTCCACTTCTTTTTTGGGGCATCCCATTCTGTGACTACAGCAGCCTCTATTTAAGACCATATAACCATTTGCACTTATTATAATTGAAATTAGCCTGATAAAGACACTTTTGCTGGGCATAGCAATTCTGGACCCTGCCAGGCCCACTTCTTTTTTGGGGCATCTCATTCTGTGACTACAGCAGCCTCTGTTTAAGACCATATAACCATTTGCACTTATTATAATTGAAATTAGCCTGATAAAGACACTTTTGCTGGGCATAGCAATTCTGGACCCTGCCAGGTCCACTTCTTTTTTGGGGCATCCCATTCTGTGAGTACAGCAGCCTCTGTTTAAGACCATATAACCATTTGCACTCATTATAATTGAAATTAGCCTGATAAAGACACTTTTGCTGGGCATAGCAATTCTGGACCCTGCCAGGTCCACTTCTTTTTTGGGGCATCCCATTCTGTGACTACAGCAGCCTCTGTTTAAGACCATATAACCATTTGCACTTATTATAATTGAAATTAGCCTGATAAAGACACTTTTGCTGGGCATAGCACTTCTGGACCCTGCCAGGTCCACTTCTTTTTTGGGGCATCCCATTCTGTGACTACAGCAGCCTCTGTTTAACACCATATAACCATTTGCACTTATTATAATTGAAATTAGCCTGATAAAGACACTTTTGCTAGGCATAGCACTTCTGGACCCTGCCAGGCCCACTTCTTTTTTAGGGCATCCCATTCTGTGACTACAGCAGCCTCTGTTTAAGACCATATAACCATTTGCACTTATTATAATTGAAATTAGCCTGATAAAGACACTTTTGCTGGGCATAGCAATTCTGGACCCTGCCAGGTCCACTTCTTTTTTGGGGCATCCCATTCTGTGACTACAGCAGCCTCTGTTTAAGACCATATAACCATTTGCACTTATTATAATTGAAATTAGCCTGATAAAGACACTTTTGCTGGGCATAGCACTTCTCGACCCTGCCAGGTCCACTTCTTTTTTGGGGCATCCCATTCTGTGACTACAGCAGCCTCTGTTTAACACCATATAACCATTTGCACTTATTATAATTGAAATTAGCCTGATAAAGACATTTTTGCTGGGCATAGCACTTCTGGACCCTGCCAGGTCCACTTCTTTTTTGGGGCATCCCATTCTGTGACTACAGCAGCCTCTGTTTAACACCATATAACCATTTGCACTTATTATAATTGAAATTAGCCTGATAAAGACACTTTTGCTGGGCATAGCACTTCTCGACCCTGCCAGGTCCACTTCTTTTTTGGGGCATCCCATTCTGTGACTACAGCAGCCTCTGTTTAACACCATATAACCATTTGCACTTATTATAATTGAAATTAGCCTGATAAAGACACTTTTGCTGGGCATAGCACTTCTCGACCCTGCCAGGTCCACTTCTTTTTTGGGGCATCCCATTCTGTGACTACAGCAGCCTCTGTTTAACACCATATAACCATTTGCACTTATTATAATTGAAATTAGCCTGATAAAGACACTTTTGCTGGGCATAGCACTTCTGGACCCTGCCAGGTCCACTTCTTTTTTGGGGCATCCCATTCTGTGACTACAGCAGCCTCTGTTTAACACCATATAACCATTTGCACTTATTATAATTGAAATTAGCCTGATAAAGACACTTTTGCTGGGTATAGCACTTCTCGACCCTGCCAGGTCCACTTCTTTTTTGGGGCATCCCATTCTGTGACTACAGCAGCCTCTGTTTAAGACCATATAACCATTTGCACTTATTATAATTGAAATTAGCCTGATAAAGACACTTTTGCTGGGCATAGCAATTCTGGACCCTGCCAGGTCCACTTCTTTTTTGGGGCATCCCATTCTGTGACTACAGCAGCCTCTGTTTAAGACCATATAACCATTTGCACTCATTATAATTGAAATTAGCCTGATAAAGACACTTTTGCTGGGCATAGCACTTCTCGACCCTGCCAGGCCCACTTCTTTTTTAGGGCATCCCATTCTGTGACTACAGCAGCCTCTGTTTAAGACCATATAACCATTTGCACTTATTATAATTGAAATTAGCCTGATAAAGACACTTTTGCTGGGCATAGCACTTCTCGACCCTGCCAGGTCCACTTCTTTTTTGGGGCATCCCATTCTGTGACTACAGCAGCCTCTGTTTAACACCATATAACCATTTGCACTTATTATATTTGAAATTAGCCTGATAAAGACACTTTTGCTGGGCATAGCAATTCTGGACCCTGCCAGGTCCACTTCTTTTTTGGGGCATCCCATTCTGTGACTACAGCAGCCTCTGTTTAACACCATATAACCATTTGCACTTATTATAATTGAAATTAGCCTGATAAAGACACTTTTGCTGGGCATAGCACTTCTGGACCCTGCCAGGTCCACTTCTTTTTTGGGGCATCCCATTCTGTGACTACAGCAGCCTCTGTTTAACACCATATAACCATTTGCACTTATTATAATTGAAATTAGCCTGATAAAGACACTTTTGCTGGGCATAGCACTTCTCGACCCTGCCAGGTCCACTTCTTTTTTGGGGCATCCCATTCTGTGACTACAGCAGCCTCTGTTTAAGACCATATAACCATTTGCACTTATTATAATTGAAATTAGCCTGATAAAGACACTTTTGCTGGGCATAGCAATTCTGGACCCTGCCAGGTCCACTTCTTTTTTGGGGCATCCCATTCTGTGAGTACAGCAGCCTCTGTTTAAGACCATATAACCATTTGCACTCATTATAATTGAAATTAGCCTGATAAAGACACTTTTGCTGGGCATAGCACTTCTCGACCCTGCCAGGCCCACTTCTTTTTTAGGGCATCCCATTCTGTGACTACAGCAGCCTCTGTTTAAGACCATATAACCATTTGCACTTATTATAATTGAAATTAGCCTGATAAAGACACTTTTGCTGGGCATAGCAATTCTGGACCCTGCCAGGTCCACTTCTTTTTTGGGGCATCCCATTCTGTGACTACAGCAGCCTCTGTTTAACACCATATAACCATTTGCACTTATTATAATTGAAATTAGCCTGATAAAGACACTTTTGCTGGGCATAGCACTTCTCGACCCTGCCAGGTCCACTTCTTTTTTGGGGCATCCCATTCTGTGACTACAGCAGCCTCTGTTTAACACCATATAACCATTTGCACTTATTTTAATTGAAATTAGCCTGATAAAGACACTTTTGCTGGGCATAGCAATTCTGGACCCTGCCAGGTCCACTTCTTTTTTGGGGCATCCCATTCTGTGACTACAGCAGCCTCTGTTTAACACCATATAACCATTTGCACTTATTATAATTGAAATTAGGCCTGATAAAGACACTTTTGCTGTGCATAGACTTACTGCTGCCTGCCAGGTGCACTTCTGTTGGGGCATCCCATTCTGTAACATAGCATACCCCTCTTTATTTACACTAAGCAGCTCTCTTATTTACACTAAGCAGGCCTGTTGGAGGCTGAGTGTTACTGCTCACTTTTGGTGTGCATTATATTCTGTTTCATATAGACCCACCGCTGCCCGGGGGTTCTTTAAATATCACCTACTACCACGCCAGTTAGACTATGTCGGGCAGACAAGTGCCTGGAAGTGAAAAGAGGAGTGGCAGAGGCCAAGATTCCGCAGGCAGAGGTCGCAGCAGACTGGGGGCCAGTAGCAGCAGGAGTCACGCTGAGAGACCTAATCTGCCAGTATCTGCTAGCGGTCGGGTCTCCACCAGTAACGCATCTGCCGTGGTAGATTGGTTGACGCGCTCATCAACAACATCATCACAACTTACGTCTGAGACCCCCAGTCTAGGGTCGGTAGGTTCCTCTGACACAACCCTGAGTTGGCATGCCCCGAGAGCAGTCCCTGTCCTCCCATTGCCTCTGTCCTACGCCGTTCCCTCCCCCAGCGACGTATCCTATGCTTTGGGTTCAGCTCCACTCTTTAGTGAGGAGGACCATCAGATAGAGGACAGTCAGCAGCTACTGCCCAGCCAAGAAATGGAGGTGGCTTCTCTAGCTAGGCAGACAAATAGTGATGTGGACAGTGTCGTGGGTGCTGCGAGCGTTCCAGCTCCTGCGCCAGACACTGTTGACGAATCCACGAACATCAGTGACGTACAGCCACAACTCGGTGATGATGATGATGACGATGAAGCCGATCGCACTTGGGAGCCGGGTGATGAAGGGGCTTCATCGTCATCATCAGGAGAAGAGGGGCGCAGGTTGCCCCGGAGTCAGCAGCTGAGGCAGCAAGGTGGTAGCAGTCAGCATGAGGGCACAATTCCAAAGGCTGGAGCCGGCCGGGGCCGGGGCCGGGGTAGAGCACCTGCTGTGCGGCAGTCTACCTTATCGGGAGGTAGTGGAGCAGGGGTTCCTGGAGTTGGCAACAGCAGCAGTGAATCAGTGAGGCCAGGGGGTGGGAAAAGTAGCTACTCGGCAGTGTGGCAGTTTTTCCTGAGGCATCCGCAGGAGGGTAACATGGCCACATGCAAGATATGTAGGCAAAAGGTGAAGCGTGGCCAGGGTCCAAATGTTGGCACCACGGCCCTGCGTCAACATATGATGCGTCACCATAAAACGACCTGGGAGAACCGAGGCTCCCAAGGGGTGGTCCAGTCTGCTTCCTCACCAAGTGAGCTCCCAATTTCTGCCAGCCAAGGCTCCAGCACCTCAGCCGAAGGCAGCTGTGCGTCATACCCATTCTCTGTCGCTCCTGCTCCTCCTCCTCCTCCTCCAAGTCATGCATCCCGCCAGCAATCCATCAGCGAAGCCATGTCCAAGAGACAGCAGTATGCGCCCACTCATCCTACGGCGCAGAAGCTGAATGTGCTCCTGTCCAAGTTGCTGGTGCTGCAGTCGCTCCCTTTTCAGGTGGTGGAATCTGCACCTTTCAGAGAACTGATGGCTTGTGCCGAGCCGAGGTGGAGAGTCCCAAGCTGTCATTTCTTTGCCAAGAAGGCAGTACCAGCGCTGCACACTTTTGTTGAACAGAAGGTGGGCCAGTCCTTGAGCCTGTCGGTGTGTAGCAAAGTGCATGGCAGCGCCGACATCTGGAGCTGTAACTACGGTCAGGGACAGTACATGTCGTTTACGGCCCACTGGGTGAATGTGGTCCCTTTGCAGCAGCAGCAGCAACTTGGACAGGTCACGCCGCTTCGGCCTCCGCGCTCCCTGCCCGTTGGGCCTGTGACACCGTGCGACTCGGCCTCCTCATCCTCCGCCATCTCCTCACCCTCCACTGTAGGCTCAAGTCTCAGTGCCCCTCTAGTCTACCATGTGTGCAGGGCATGGAGGTGTCACGCAGTGCTTCACATGGTTTGTCTTGGCGAACGGAGTCACACAGGGGAGGAACTGCTTAAATGTATTCATCAGGAAATCCAAACATGGCTTACTCCGAGAAAACTTAAAATGGGAATCATGGTTACCGACAATGGGAAGAACATTTTGTCTGCGCTGCGCCAAGGAAGCCTGACCCATGCCCCCTGCATGGCTCACGTCTTCAATCTGGTTGTCAAGCGGTTTCTGAAGTGTTCCCCCCATCTGCAAGACATCCTAACAACTTCAAGGACTTTGCATGCACTTCAGCCACTCCTACACCTCCAAACACACCCTTCTTGAGCTACAGCGTCAGAATGGTATCCCCCAACATAGTCTGATTTGCGATGTTTCCACCCGTTGGAATTCCACCCTTCACATGTTGGACCGATTATATGAACAGAGAAAAGCCATCACGGATTTCCTGATGATCCAAGCAGATAGGGGGACTCCCCTGTGTAACTTCAATGTCAACCAGTGGCAGCTCATACGTGACACCTGCTGTTTGCTCAGGCCCTTTGAGGATGCCACTTTATTTGTCAGTCGGCAGGATTACGGGATGAACGACGTGATTCCACTGCTTCATGTACTACAGCACATGTTGGAAACCATGGCTGGTCAGGGCACTGGAGACATGGCGTTTACATCTTACGGCCACATGAACCCCGTTGGAGCTGAACTGGAGGAGGAGGAAGAGGAGGAGGAGGAGTTGCCCAGCGAAACACAGTTTAGGCTTGGCGAAATGGCTGGTTTATCTAGTCAGCGGACAGGAGAGGAGGAGCAGGAGCAGCCAGAGGAGCTAGAGGTTTTTGAGGAAGGCGAGACAGAGGACCCGGGCACACCGTGGCAGTATGCAGTGGAGATGGAGACAGGTAGTCCATCCGAGTCACTTGCGCAAATGGCACGAAGCATGCTCACGTGCTTGCGTAGTGACCCCAGAATTGTTTCCATCTGTCGGCGGGATGACTTCTGGCTGTCCACCTTATTGGACCCTCGCTTCCGGCACAAAATGGGGGCATTTTTTAAACCCACCGAGAGGGAGGACAAACTCAATTACTACAAAGACATTCTACGTAGGCAGTTGGCCGATGCCTATCTGCGCCATGGTCCATACTCTCGCAGGTCTGACTCGAGGGGACCTCTGCGCTCACCTTCCACTGCCATGGCCGCTGGGGGGGTTGGCAGGAGCAGCAGCAGCAGCTCCATCAGCAGCAGCAGCCTCAGTCTTCAGTCGCTAATGAGTAGCTTTCTACACCCGCATAGTGAGGCTACTCATGAGCAGCAGGAAGACCTGGAGCAGGACCTCAACCAGCAGGTCATGTCATACTTTGACATGACCATGCCAACACACCTTGAGGATCCGCTGGACTTCTGGGCAGCCAAACTTGATTTGTGGCCGCAACTAACAGAGTTTGCCCTGGAAAAGCTGTCCTGCCCGGCAAGTAGCGTGCCATCTGAGCGGGTGTTTAGTGCGGCAGGGGCCATAGTTACGGCGAGGAGAACTCGTCTGTCAACTAAAAATGTGGAGAGACTCACCTTTGTCAAAATGAATCAGGGATGGATCAGCCAGGATTTCCACCCACCAATGCCTGATGCATGCGACTAGATTCAGCATGGTGCCACGTTTTACACTTTCCAAATGGTGCAAAACATATTTATGTCTTTAGGCCATTTTTTGGGCTCCTGCTGCTGCTGCTGCCAACTTCTGCCAACTCCAGGGTGTGATTCATCCAATTTTTGGGCTCCTGAAGCCAACTCCAGTGTATATTTGGGCTCCTGCTGCTGCTGCTGCCAACTCCAGGGTGTGATTCATCCAATTGTTGGGCTCCTGAAGCCAACCCCAGGGTCTCTTTAAAGTAATGTTTGGGCTCCTGCTGCTGCTGCTGCCAACTTCTGCCAACTCCAGGGTGTATTTCATCCAATTTTTGGGCTCCTGAAGCCAACTCCAGTGAATATATGGGCTCCTGCTGCTGCTGCTGCTGCCAACTCCAGGGTGTGATTCATCCAATTTTTGGGCTCCTGAAGCCAACTCCAGTGTATATTTGGGCTCCTGCTGCTGCTGCTGCCAACTCCAGGGTATGAATCATCCAATTTTTGGGCTCCTGAAGCCAACCCCAGGGTCTCTTTAAAGTAATATTTGGGCTCCTGCTGCTGACAACTCCAGGTTGTGATTCATCCAATTTTTGGGCTCCTGAAGCCAACTCCAGTGTATATTTGGGCTCCTGCTGCTGCTGCTGCCAACTCCAGGGTGTGATTCATCCAATTTTTGGGCTCCTGAAGCCAACTCCAGTGTATATTTCTGCTGCTGCTGCTGCCAACTTCTGCCAACTCCAGGGTGTGATTCATCCAATTGTTGGGCTCCTGAAGCCAACCCCAGGGTCTCTTTAAAGTAATGTTTGGGCTCCTGCTGCTGCCAACTCCAGGGTGTGATTCATCCAATTTTTGGGCTCCTGAAGCCAACTCCAGTGTATATTTGGGCTCCTGCTGCTGCTGCTGCCAACTCCAGGGTGTGATTCATCCAATTTTTGGGCTCCTGAAGCCAACCCCAGTGCCTCTTTAAAGTAATGTTTGGGCTCCTGCTGCTGCCAACTCCAGGGTGTGATTCATCCAATTTTTGGGCTCCTGAAGCCAACTCCAGTGTATATTTGGGCTCCTGCTGCTGCTGCTGCCAACTCCAGGGTGTGATTCATCCAATTTTTGGGCTCCTGAAGCCAACCCCAGTGCCTCTTTAAAGTAATGTTTGGGCTCCTGCTGCTGCTGCTGCCAACTCCAGGGTGTGATTCATCCAATTTTTGGGCTCCTGAAGCCAACTCCAGTGTATATTTGGGCTCCTGCTGCTGCTGCTGCCAGCTCCAGGGTGTGATTCATCCAATTTTTGGGCTCCTGAAGCCAACCCCAGGGTCTCTTTAAAGTAATATTTGGGCTCCTGCTGCTGCTGCTGCCAACTTCTGCCAACTCCAGGGTGTGATTCATCCAATTTTTGGGCTCCTGAAGCCAACTCCAGTGTATATTTGGGCTCCTGCTGCTGCTGCTGCCAACTCCAGGGTGTGATTCATCCAATTGTTGGGCTCCTGAAGCCAACCCCAGGGTCTCTTTAAAGTAATGTTTGGGCTCCTGCTGCTGCTGCCAACTTCTGCCAACTCCAGGGTGTGATTCATCCAATTTTTGGGCTCCTGAAGCCAACTCCAGTGTATATTTGGGCTCCTGCTGCTGCTGCTGCCAACTCCAGGGTGTGATTCATCCAATTTTTGGGCTCCTGAAGCCAACCCCAGGGTCTCTTTAAAGTAATATTTGGGCTCCTGCTGCTGCTGCTGCCAACTTCTGCCAACTCCAGGGTGTGAGTCATCCAATTTTTGGGCTCCTGAAGCCAACTCCAGTGTATATTTGGGCTCCTGCTGCTGCTGCTGCCAACTCCAGGGTGTGATTCATCCAATTTTTGGGCTCCTGAAGCCAACCCCAGGGTCTCTTTAAAGTAATATTTGGGCTCCTGCTGCTGCTGCTGCCAACTTCTGCCAACTCCAGGGTGTGATTCATCCAATTTTTGGGCTCCTGAAGCCAACTCCAGTGTATATTTGGGCTCCTGCTGCTGCTGCTGCCAACTCCAGGGTGTGATTCATCCAATTGTTGGGCTCCTGAAGCCAACCCCAGGGTCTCTTTAAAGTAATGTTTGGGCTCCTGCTGCTGCTGCTGCCAACTTCTGCCAACTCCAGGGTGTGATTCATCCAATTTTTGGGCTCCTGAAGCCAACTCCAGTGTATATTTGGGCTCCTGCTGCTGCTGCTGCCAACTCCAGGGTGTGATTCATCCAATTGTTGGGCTCCTGAAGCCAACCCCAGTGTCTCTTTAAAGTAATGTTTGGGCTCCTGCTGCTGCCAACTCCAGGGTGTGATTCATCCAATTTTTGGGCTCCTGAAGCCAACTCCAGTGTATATTTGGGCTCCTGCTGCTGCTGCTGCCAACTCCTGGGTGTGATTCATCCAATTTTTGGGCTCCTGAAGCCAACCCCAGTGCCTCTTTAAAGTAATGTTTGGGCTCCTGCTGCTGCTGCTGCCAACTCCAGGGTGTGATTTATCCAATTTTTGGGCTCCTGAAGCCAACTCCAGTGTATATTTGGGCTCCTGCTGCTGCTGCTGCCAGCTCCAGGGTGTGATTCATCCAATTTTTGGGCTCCTGAAGCCAACCCCAGGGTCTCTTTAAAGTAATATTTGGGCTCCTGCTGCTGCTGCTGCCAACTTCTGCCAACTCCAGGGTGTGATTCATCCAATTTTTGGGCTCCTGAAGCCAACCCCAGTGTCTCTTTAAAGTAATATTTGGGCTCCTGCTGCCAACTTCTGCCAACTCCAGGGTGTGATTCATCCAATTTTTGGGCTCCTGAAGCCAACCCCAGGGTCTCTTTAAAGTAATATTTGGGCTCCTGCTGCTGCTGCTGCCAACTTCTGCCAACTCCAGGGTGTGATTCATCCAATTTTTGGGCTCCTGAAGCCAACTCCAGTGTATATTTGGGCTCCTGCTGCTGCTGCTGCCAACTCCAGGGTGTGATTCATCCAATTGTTGGGCTCCTGAAGCCAACCCCAGGGTCTCTTTAAAGTAATGTTTGGGCTCCTGCTGCTCCTGCTGCTGCTGCCAACTCCAGGGTGTGATTCATCCATTTTTTGGGCTCCTGAAGCCAACTCCAGTGTATATTTGGGCTCCTGCTGCTGCTGCTGCCAACTCCAGGGTGTGATTCATCCAATTTTTGGGCTCCTGAAGCCAACCCCAGTGTCTCTTTAAAGTAATATTTGGGCACCTGCTGCTGCTGCTGCCAACTCCAGGGTGTGATTCATCCAATTTTTGGGCTCCTGAAGCCAACTCCAGTGTATATTTGGGCTCCTGCTGCTGCTGCTGCCAACTCCAGGGTGTGATTCATCCAATTTTTGGGCTCCTGAAGCCAACCCCAGGGTCTCTTTAAAGTAATATTTGGGCTCCTGCTGCTGCTGCTGCCAACTTCTGCCAACTCCAGGGTGTGATTCATCCAATTTTTGGGCTCCTGAAGCCAACTCCAGTGTATATTTGGGCTCTTGCTGCTGCTGCTGCCAACTCCAGGGTGTGATTCATCCAATTGTTGGGCTCCTGAAGCCAACCCCAGGGTCTCTTTAAAGTAATGTTTGGGCTCCTGCTGCTGCTGCTGCCAACTTCTGCCAACTCCAGGGTGTGATTCATCCAATTTTTGGGCTCCTGAAGCCAACTCCAGTGTATATTTGGGCTCCTGCTGCTGCTGCTGTCAACTCCAGGGTGTGATTCATCCAATTTTTGGGCTCCTGAAGCCAACCCCAGTGTCTCTTTAAAGTAATGTTTGGGCTCCTGCTGCTGCTGCCAACTCCAGGGTGTGATTCATCCAATTTTTGGGCTCCTGCTGCTGCCAACTCCAGTGTCTCTTTAAAGCAATGTTTGGGCTCCTGCCCCTCATAGTGATGCCACTTCAACTCTCTTGAATTCAATTGTGCCACTCTGCGATTCTATTAGCGATGCCTCTGATCTGCATGTGATATTTCTTCAAAGTATTATTTAACTAACCCAGCACGCATCCTGTGCGTGTTACAGCAAGGCAGAATGGTTTACAACCCTATTGAGGCTCTAGGAGGCTCAGAAATAGCCGTTTTTAATAGCGATTCGTCGCGAATTTATTCGGGTCGAAACGATTTTTGTCGGAAAATTCGGCGAATCAGTCGAATCGAATTTTTCAAAAGTTCGCTCATCTTTAGCTTGTTAATGTTTTTTTTTTTTTTTTTTTATTTGAAAAATTCTGTGACCACTTCTGCCATGTTAGATAATTTTTTTAAGTTACAAAAAAAAAATTGTGCAGAATTGATATCACAGGTCTGATATTATTGTATTCATATTACTAAATTCTTTAAATTTTTATTTTTTTTTGGTTCTCAAAAATATGGTTGTTTGGGGGTTAAAAAACTACTTTTAACACATCACCGCCAGCGCTCTGGGGTTTAAACATGCATTTCACAGCGCTTGAATTTTTTGAGCGTGATTTTTTGATGAATATGGTGGGAGCCGGTCGCTCTGACCAGTCGATATCATATCATCGCGGAACCTGTCAAATAGCGACTCCTCACCCAATATTCAACATTACTGCACACCGACTGAGTCGCTATCAACAACCGAACAACGGCCAAGCACAGCGACTACTAGCGGGCGCTGTGAAAAAAACGCTACAGTCGCTCAACTGTCGCTACCTGCCGCTATTAATGAATCGGCCTCCCCATGGTCCCCCCCTGGATACAGTGGTGGCAGCCCCTGTGTCCTCCTCTTCATCCAGCGAGGCTGACGTCTCGTCTCTCTTGACCTAACAAACAAAAAGAGAGGCACGCCAATCTAAATAAAAAAGCCAGCATCAAATATTAAATAATGATCCACATGACATATTAGACAAAAGATATTGAAAACACAAAAAAACATATAACGGATAACACACCAGACAGACAGACATAATGGATGCGTATAGATGGTGGGGAGAAAATTCAATATTTCATCTATAATCAATAAATCCAATATTTGCATACTCCAAATGCATATAAACATAATAAAAAATATATAAAAAAATATATTTTTTGTGCAAAAGTGCATTGTGCAAAGGTTCACTATAGAATTATATACTGTGAAAATAAGCTGTGCTGTTCAATCAAAGCACCATTATATTAAACCACATATCACAACAGGTGTAAAGTATGCTGCTCCCTAAAGGGAACTCGCCCCCCCTACACAGGCCCCCTTCAGTCATTAAACAACCATCAACAAGATATATATAAAACCCAATAACCTAAACAATCAAGTAATTCAATAACACTTCAAAATAACAGATTAGTCACCAGGTCTCCCCACCACCTGCCAGCATCCAAAGCAGCCACGCATTTCGTGGGCAACTCCCACTTCCTAGAGGCTGATGTATTAATAGCGACATGTAGCGACAGTCGAGCGACTGTAGCGGTATTTTCACAGCGCCCGCTAGTAGTCGCTGTGCTTGGCCGTTGTTCGGTTGTTGATAGCGACTGAGTCGGTGTGGCGTAATGTTGAATACAAGGTGACGAGTCGCTATTTGACAGGTTCCGCGATGTATGGGTGCGCATGATAGCGACTGGTCAGAGCGACCGGCTCCCACCATATTCATCAAAAAATCAGGCTCAAAAAATTCTCGCGCTGTGAAATGCATGTTTAAACCCCAGAGCGCTGGCGGCGATGGGTTAAAAGTAGTTTTTTAACCCCCAAACCACCATATTTTTGGAAATCAAAAAAAAAAAAAGTTATAAAAATAATTTAGTAATATGAATACATTAATATCAGACCTGTAATATCAATTCTGCACATTTTTTTTTTTTCCCTTAAAAAAAATATCTAAAATGGCAGAAGTGGTCACAGAATTTTTCACATTTAAAAAAACAAAACATTAATAACAAATAATTAATATTTAAAGATTGTTCCATTGAAATGCATTGGAGAGCGCCAGGTAGCGAGAGGTCACACCTGTCGCTGTTCAAGGTCGGACGCTGGCGCTGTGGGCTGAGGCTGGAATAATGATGAATGAGTGGCTATCTGGCGCTATCTCAGTCGCTAAGCAGGATTGGCTTGATAAATGTGTGATTGTGGTGGGGAGCCGGCGTTCTCGTGGCGGGGCCCATCATTACCGGCCGCTCACCAGTCGCTACCTGTCGCTATTCCTTCATAAATAAGGCCCCTAGTCTCTCTTGACCTGCCACGGTCTGCTCTTTGTCTACTTCCGGGTCCTCGATAGTTTTTGGCTGGCGGCCGGCAGCTGATGGAGTCCGCCGCAAGACAGAGGTCTCCCTTATCAACCAGTGGCCTGCGGACACGGGGGCTGGATGATGCTGTGAAGACACTGGAGCCAGACAGAGACCTGCCTGATGATGAGGAGAGGCCTGATGCTAGAAAAAGGCAATAAGTGATTTTGTTTTGTTTACTTTTGGTATATTTCAGGAAAAAATCTATTCTTTGCAATGAATCGGTAAGAAATTTTGATTCAAACTCATTTTTTTCCTTAAAGTGGACCAAAACCCAGGATTTTGACTATCCTGGGTTTTGGTCCTTGCCCTTGCTCTGTGAAACCCCCCAAGTCGCCCGGTCGCACTGACCCATCCTCAGTCCTATGGCACATGCGCAGTCTCTCGTCCAATCAGCGTCAGTGGGGCATTCCGATTCTGGATGCCCCGATGGAGGGAATCAGTCTTTTAGATTCCTGGGCCAATCTCCGTTGGTTTTGGTCCACTTTAAAATGCAGAGTAAATTCTGATAAATTTGTCCGAATCAGTTTGCTCATCCCTAATGATTATACATTGAACCAAGGTACAATCAGAAACTCACAAAGTACATATCTTGCATGAAGACAAGAGACTGGACTCTGCCACTCTCCCTGCATTAGCCTGTTCCCAACGAGGCACTTCTGGGGTTGCTGGTGGCAGCCACCACTAAAGCCATTACTGGTAACTTCATTCCCTCTAGTTCTGCAGGAACTTCTGCAGAAAAATGTGATAGAAACAGTATCTCCACTCTCCCTGGGAGGGGGGTTTTACTCTCACATTTTTCTGGTTCAGAAGCCATCAGGAAAGTATCGAATGATTTAGAATCTAAAGAGATTGAGCAGGTTCATTCGTTACAAAAAGTTCAGAATGGAGTCAATATACTCAGAGGCCGATTCATTAATAGCGCCAGGTAGCGACAGATGAGCGACAGTAGCGTTATTTTCACAGCGCCCGCTAGTAGTCGCTGTGCTTGGCCGTTGTTCGGCTGTTGACAGCGACTCAGTCGGTGTGCGGTAATGATGAATACGGGGTTAGGAGTCGCTGTTTGACAGGTTCCGCGCTGTATGGGAGCGCATGACAGCGAATGGCCATAGCGAACGGATCCCAGCATATTCATTAACAAATCACGCTCAAAAAATTCTCGCGCTGTGAAATGCATGTTTAAACCCCAGAGCGCTGGCGGCGATGGGTTAAAAGTGGTTTTTTAACCCCCAACCATATTTTTTGAAAAAAAAAAACATGTTTTTTAAAACATTTTGTAATATGAATACATTAATATCAGACCTGTAATATCAATTCTGCCCAATTTTTTTTTTTTTTTTTTTTTAACCTTAAAAAAAATATCTAACATGGCAGAAGTGGTCACAGAATTTTTGACATTTAAAAAAAAAAAAAAAAAAAAAAAAACATTAATAGCAATTAATTATGAATATTTAAAGATTGTTCCATTGAAAGGCATTGGAGAGCGCCAGGTAGCGAAAGGTCACACCTGTCGGCTGTGGGCTGAGACAGGAATAATGATGAATGAGTGGCTATCTGGCGCTATCTCAGTCGCTAAGCAGGATCGGCTTGATAAATGTGTGATTGCGGAGGGGAGCCGGCGTACTCGTGGCGGTGACCGTCATTACCGTTCGCTCACCATTCGCTACCTGGCGCTATCCCTTGTTAAATAAGGACCTCAGTCAGGAACATTCTTATAGAGGATGCCCTGAGTGTTTTAGGTGGTTCGTGGGGGTTTCACACAGTGAAGTATCCCAATTCGGGATGCCCCAAGGACTGGAACTCGGGAGGCCCTGAAGTCTTTTAGACCCCAGAGCCTCCGCTGTTCCTCTTTAAGTGACATCCACCGCATGCACTCAATTGGATTACCCCGCCCATAGGGCAATATTGCTAAGACTAAGGCCCTTATTTATGAAGGAATAGCGACAGGTAGCGACTGGTGAGCGACCGTTAATGACGGGCACCGCCACGAGAACGCCGGCTCCCCACCACAATCACACATTTATCAAGGCAATCCTGCTTAGCGACTGAGATAGCGCCATATAGCGACTCATTCAATATTTTTCCAGCCTCAGCCCACAGCGCCGGCGTTCGACCTTGAACAGTGACAGGTGTGACCTCTCGCTACCTGGCGATCTCCAATGCATTTCAATGGAACAAGCGCGGAACCTGTCAAATAGCGACTCCTCACCCAATATTCAACATTACTGCACACCGACTGAGTCGCTATCAACAACCGAACAACGGCCAAGCACAGCAACTACTAGCGGGCGCTGTGAAAATACTGCTACAGTCGCTCAACTGTCGCTACCTGCCGCTATTAATGAATCGGCCTCTAATTCTCCAATTATTAACGCATTTTGCACTGACAATTTTAAAACATGAATATTACAAGAAAATAAGGAACACACTTCATCAGATGCGTCCCTCCATTATAATGTTATTTCCAGATACGCTTGCCCGCTCAACAGCAAAACCGCATGTATCTAGGAGGGCTAATTCCAAAGTTCAAGGTTCCTTTGGGCGCTAGCTGCTTGCCTGCCTGTGAAAATGTCAGTGCGTATTACTGGGCGAATGTAAAAAAACTAAGAGGCCGATTCATTAATAGCGCCAGGTAGCGACAGATGAGCGCCAGTAGCGTGATTTTCACAGCGCCAGCTAGTATTCGCTGTGCTTGGCCGGGGTTTGCTTGTTGACAGCGACTCAGTCGGTGTGCGGTAATGTTGAATACGGGTTTAGGGGTCGCTGTTTCACAGGTTCCGCGTTGTATGGGTGCGCCTGACAGCGAATGGCCAGAGCGAACGGCTTGCTGCAGATTCATTAACAAATGACGCTCAAAAATTTCTCGCGCTGTGAATTCCTTGTTTAAACCCCAGAGCGCTGGCGGCGATGTGTGTAAAGTAGTTTTTAACCCCCAAACAACCTTTTTTTTTATATGTAAAAATTATACAAGTTTTTTCTAAACATTTTGTAATATGAATACCAGAATATCAGACCTGTAATATCAATTCTGCACATTTTTTTTTTTTTTTTTTTTTTACTTAAAAAAAAAATCCTAACATTGCAGAAGTGGTCACAGAAAAAAAAAAAAAAAAAAAACATTAATAGCAATTAATTATGATTATTTAAAGATTGCTCTATTGAAATGCATTGGACAACGCCAGGGAGCGCCAGGTCATACCTGTCGCTGTGATGGGATTAGCAGCGGCGCTGTTCGTTGCAGTCGGCTACATGATGAATCCCGCGCTAGCTGACGCTCTCGCCGGCGCTAGCCTCATTTAGCGTGATAAATGCGTCATTGTGACCGCCGCCGGGCGTACTTGATTCGGTAGCCGCCGATAGCTGGCGGTACCTGGCGCTCGTCAGACACTACCTGGTGCTAGCCCTTGATAAATAAGGGCCTAAGAAAAAAACCTTCCATTTCCTGGATCCCATGCAGCATCTCCTCCTGACTTAAAAAGAGAGACAGACACGCACACAAATACATTACCGGCATCCTCAGTCTTAGTCATCGCTACTGCCCACTGCAGGCTCAGAGTGAGCCACGCCCCACCTGGTGGCCAAAACTGGCTCGTTCTGAACCTGAGGCGACGGGCAGCAGCAGGAGCGGTGGCTACAGAGGCGGCAGGCTGTAGCAATGACTAAGATGGAGGACGCCGGTAATATATGTGTGTGCATCTGTCTGTCTGTGTCTCTGTTTAGTCAGCAGGGGACGCTGCATGGGAGCTGAGAAATGTTCGTTTTTTTTTTTTTTTGCTTTCGGGGCATGCTGCACATGGGGAGCCCACACACTGCCGGTATTTGACATGCCCACACACTGCCGGTATTTGGGATGCCTCACTGCCTTTAAATGGAATGCCATGCGCACTGCCTGTAATTGGGATGCCTCACACTGTGTGTATTTAGGATGCCTGCACACTGCCTGTAATTGGGATGCCTCACACTGTGTGTATTTAGGATGCCCACACACTGCCTGTAATTGGGATGCCTCACACTGTGTGTATTTAGGATGCCCACACACTGCCTGTAATTGGGATGCCCACACATTGCCTTTAATTGGGAAGCTCCTCACTGCCTGTAATGTGGGGTCTGTTATGGGGTGATGGGGGGGATTCTGCACACTGACTGTAATAGGGTGATTGGGAGGGAGGCATTTTATGACACCATTCCCTCTAGTTCTGCAGGAACTTCTGCAGAAAAATGTGATAGAAACAGTATCTCCACTCTCCCTGGGAGGGGGGGTTTTACTCTCACATTATTCTGGTTCAGAAGCCATCAGGAAAGTATCGAATGGTTTAGAATCTAAAGAGATTGAGCAGGTTCATTTGTTACAAAAAGTTCAGAATGGAGTCAATATACTCAGAGGCCGATTCATTAATAGCGCCAGGTAGCGACAGATGAGCGACAGTAGCGTTATTTTCACATTACCGGTGTGCGGTAATGATGAATACGGGGTTAGGAGTCGCTGTTTGACAGGTTCCGCGCTGTATGGGAGCGTATGACAGCGAATGGCCATAGCGAACGGCTCCCAGCATATTCATTAACAAATCACGCTCAAAAAATTCTCGCGCTGTGAAATACTTGTTTAAACCCCAGAGCGCTGGCGGCGATGGGTTAAAAGTAGTTTTTTAACCCCCAACCATATTTTTTGAAAAAAAAAAACATGTTTTTCAAAACATTTTGTAATATGAATACATTAATATCACACCTGTAATATCAATTCTGCCCAAATTTTTTTTTTTTTTTTTAACCTTAAAAAAAATATCTAACATTGCAGAAGTGGTCACAGAATTTTTGACATTTAAAAAAAAAAAAAAACATTAATAGCAATTAATTATGAATATTTAAAGATTGTTCCATTGAAATGCATTGGAGAGCGCCAGGTAGCGAAAGGTCACACCTGTCGGCTGTGGGCTGAGACAGGAATAATGATGAATGAGTGGCTATCTGGCGCTATCTCAGTCGCTAAGCAGGATCGGCTTGATAAATGTGTGATTGCGGAGGGGAGCCGGCGTACTCGTGGCGGTGACCGTCATTACCGTTCGCTCACCATTCGCTACCTGGCGCTATCCCTTGTTAAATAAGGACCTCAGTCAGGAACATTCTTATAGAGGATGCCCTGAGTGTTTTAGGTGGTTCGTGGGGGTTTCACACAGTGAAGTATCCCAATTCGGGATGCCCCAAGGACTGGAACTCGGGAGGCCCTGAAGTCTTTTAGACCCCAGAGCCTCCGCTGTTCCTCTTTAAGTGACATCCACCGCATGCACTCAATTGGATTACCCCGCCCATAGGGCAATATTGCTAAGACTAAGGCCCTTATTTATGAAGGAATAGCGACAGGTAGCGACTGGTGAGGTACCGTTAATGACGGGCCCCGCCACGAGAACGCCGGCTCCCCACCACAATCACACATTTATCAAGCCAATCCTGCTTAGCGACTGAGATAGCGCCATATAGCCACTCATTCAATATTTTTCCAGCCTCAGCCCACAGCGCCGGCGTCCGACCTTGAACAGCGACAGGTGTGACCTCTCGCTACCTGGCGCTCTCCAATGCATTTCAATGGAACAATCTTTAAATATTAATAATTAATTTTGTTATTATTTTTTTTTTTTTTAATGTGAAAAATTCTGTGACCACTTCTGCCATTTTAAATAATTTTTTTAAGTTAAAAAAAAAAATAAAAATGTACAGAATTGATATTACAGGTCTGATATTAATGTATTCATATTACAAAATTATTTTAAAAACGTGTTTTTTTTGGTTTCCAAAAATATGGTTGTTTGGGGGTTAAAAAACTACTTTTAACAAATCGCCGCCAGCGCTCTGGGGTTTAAACATGCATTTCACAGCGCGAGAATTTTTAGAGCGTGATTTGTTAATGAATATGGAGGGAGCCGGTCGCTATGGCCAGTAGCTATCATGCGCTCCCATACAGCGCGGAACCTGTCAAATAGCGACTCCTCACCCAATATTCAACATTACTGCACACCGACTGAGTCGCTATCAACAACCGAACAACGGCCAAGCACAGCAACTACTAGCGGGCGCTGTGAAAATACTGCTACAGTCGCTCAACTGTCGCTACCTGCCGCTATTAATGAATCGGCCTCTAATTCTCCAATTATTAACGCATTTTGCACTCACAATTTTAAAACATGAATATTACAAGAAAATAAGGAACACACTTCATCAGATGCGTCCCTCCATTATAATGTTATTTCCAGATACGCTTGCCCGCTCAACAGCAAAACCGCATGTATCTAGGAGGGCTAATTCCAAAGTTCAAGGTTCCTTTGGGCGCTAGCTGCTTGCCTGCCTGTGAAACTGATCCATCTCATCTAACAATTCTTAACCCCACCTCCACCACACACATATTGTATCCCCCCCCCCCCATAAGACGCACTTATTGCCCCCAAAAGTGGGGGGAAAATGTCAGTGCGTATTACTGGGCGAATGTAAAAAAACTAAGAAAAAACCTTCCATTTCCTGAATCCCATGCAGCACCTCCTCCTGACTTAAAAAGAGAGACAGACACGCACACATATACATTACCGGCATCCTCTGTCTTAGTCATCGCTACTGCCCACTGCAGATTCAGAGTGAGCCGGTTCCGACTTCTGGGTGGGCCACGCCCCACCTGGTGGCCAAAACTGGCTCGTTCTGAACCTGAGGCGACGGGCAGCAGCAGGAGCGGTGGCTACAGAGGCGGCAGGCTGTAGCAATGACTAAGATGGAGGACGCCGGTAATATATGTGTGTGCATCTGTCTGTCTGTGTCTCTGTTTAGTCAGCAGGGGACGCTGCATGGGAGCTGAGAAATGTTCGTTTTTTTTTTTCTGCTTTCGGGGCATGCTGCACATTGCCTTTATTTGGGGATGCCCACACACTGCCGGTATTTGACATGCCCACACACTGCCGGTATTTGGGATGCCTCACTGCCTTTAAATGGAATGCCATGCGCACTGCCTGTAATTGGGATGCCTCACACTGTGTGTATTTAGGATGCCTGCACACTGCCTGTAATTGGGATGCCTCACACTGTGTGTATTTAGGATGCCCACACACTGCCTTTAATTGGGAAGCTCCTCACTGCCTGTAATGTGGGGTCTGTTATGGGGTGATGGGGGGGATTCTGCACACTGACTGTAATAGGGTGATTGGGAGGGAGGCATTTTATGACACCATTTAGTTCATATTTTTTTTCTCATTTTTCTCCTCCAAATTGGTGCGTCTTATAGTGTGAAAAATACAGTAATAGCCTTAAACCAATGTAATTTATTTGTGTGTTGCAATGATATACTTATATAATTGGCTGTTTTTGAGTGAATAAGGATGCATGCAAAGAAAAAAATATGGAGCTCTAATCAGGTGACCTGCCAGAAAAACATATGAAAAGATTAAGGACTTTATTTATGGGTAGAATTTGCTCCCTAGCTTGTGTTTGTATCTGCAGAGATATATATTATTCTCACAAAGGTTATTTGATTAATCATGATCTTACAAAACAATCCCCTGTGTTATCTGCACAACAAGAGACCTTTATTCTTATGAGTAATTAACATATGGACAGAAGGGCGCCGGCCCTTTTAGGGCTGGCAGCCCCATGACTGGCCTGCGCTTCCTGTTGGAAGCTGACCAGCCATGGGATTGGGGGATGAGATCAGGGGAAGTGACCTCAGGGGAGGGGGGGGGGGGGGAGTATATAGGGTCGGGTCCCCCCCTCCTCTTCCTCTTTGGCCCCTGATCTCTTCGCTGGAACGTGCGGTCAGTACTGACGCCCGTCCAGACCCCATTCAAAAAAAAAAAAAAAAAAAAGAGAAAGGGAGAATGGAAGCCCTAATGGCTGTCCTGCGTCGGGAGGTGGAGCGGCGAGGCGAGGACTGGGTGAGGGGTTTATTGTCCCCAGCCACCTCCTCGCCGCCCCCTCCTCCCTCGCGCTCCCGTCGGGTTCGGCGGGCGGTCGCCCGCCTCAGCCCGTCCCCTCCTCGCCGTGCTAGGCGGCGCGGGAGCCCCCCTTTGACGGCCGTTGGGCCCGGCGGGCCATCCTCCTCTGCGGGCGCGGGCCCCTCCCACCCCCGGCGGGCTCCTGCGGCCAGGCGCTCCCTCCCGCCCCCCATCACCCATCCCCGGGAACCCTCCGCTGTCCCCGCGGCCCCTCACCTACCTGATGCGGCGGCGCGGCCACGGTCCAGGAGTGGCCGCGCGCGCCGGGTGCAGGGGCCCTCTCCTTCCTCCCCGCCGGGTAGCTCGAGGCGGCAGGGAGAGGCTCCGCCCCCTCCAGCGCGTCGGGGGAGAGGCGGCAGACAGAGCTCTGCCCCGGCCGGGGCAGAGCCACAAGCAGGCGGCCTCGCGCTGGCCGCCTGCTCTGGCAGTGGAGCCCCTGGCGTCTCTGCTGACGCGACAGGGGCTCCAGAACGCGGTAGCAGGGGGGGACACAGGGAGGGAGCCCCCGGCGTCCTCACGGACGCTGGCAGGGCTCCCTCTCCTCTATGTACAGGAGCCCCAGGCGTCTGCTTTGACGCCGCCGGGGCTCCTAATGCAGCACACTCCTGGGGCCAAAGGGTGGGAGCTCCCAATGTCCTCGTGGACACTGGCCGGGCTCCCTATGCAGCACCTTCTGGAGCCCCAGGCGTCGTTCCCGACGCCTCCGGGGCTCCGGACTACATACTCAGGGACCAGTGGGGGGGAGCCCCCGGCGTCATTGCTGACGCTGGGGGGGCTCCTCCAATAGGAAGTACAGGAGCCCCGGGCGCCTGGCCTGGCGCCGCCGGGGCTCCTAATACAGCACACAAGGGGGGATACAGGGGGGGACCCCCCGGGGGCCGCACGGCCCCTTGTTGGGCCCCTTCAATGGACGGTACAGGGGCCCCCAGCGCCCGGAGGGACGCGTGGGGGGCCCCTCAGGCGGCACACCCCCCGGCCCCCTCGGGCATCCCAGCTTGGGATCCCCTTAATGCCCTGGTCGCGCGCTCTCCGCCCGCCCCACCCCACTCGCAGCGCCCAACCGCCCCACCCCACTCGCAGCGCCCAACCGCCCCACCTCATTGCAGGGTCGTTGGCGGGGCGGGGGGGTCATCGACCCCTCCCCCCAATCAGCTGCAGGCTTGGCCGTTTGAGCTGGCTTCGCCGCTCCCGGGCCTAGCGAGACTGGCGTCCACCCCTCTTCGCGCACCCCGCGCTGCTGATGATCCAGCCCCGCGTCCCATCTCACGGGGGGCGGCTGGCGTGGAACGGACGGACTCCTCGCTTCTTCTTTTTTCCCAACAGGCGATGTCCGATCAGGAAGAGATCCGGAGTGGCATGGCGGTCGGGGCATCAGGACGAGGGGCCGGAGAGGCCCGCGCTGAGTCGGCCAGGCTTGCGGCGTCCAGCGCGGGTGGGACGAGATATACATTTGGAGCTCCAGCGGCGGCCTCGGGGTCGGCGAGTGCGTCGGGACATCCTGCAGGAGGCGGGATCCGGGGTCAATCGGGCTCCGGATCTCTGGACGACGGTCGTGGGGAGGGCATCCCGAGCGGCGGGGTTATTCATCAAGGTGAGCTTCTTCAGATCGGCGTATCCAACAACGTGTCGCACTCGGGGTGTGAGGGGCTCGCCGGGGGAAGTGGCTCCGGTGGGTTGGGGGGTTTTATAACGGGTATGCGGGAGTTATTGGATAGATGGGAGGCTACGGGGTCAGAGTCGGCGGTGGACCCGAGGGGGGTGTGGGACCCGGCGTCAGCAAGGGGGGGAGTGCCCAGGGGGATGGTTGGGGGTTGTAGAACGGCGGTGGTGCAGACAGGGGTAGCGTCGGCGGATCCTGACGTGGGGGTGGATAAGGGGCCTGGTCCAGAGACGGAAAAAAGGGGGGCATCAGTTTCAGATCAGGCAAAGGGGCACTCGTACATTTGTTTTGAGGGCCCGTTGGGGGGCCACCTGAAGCAGGAAGTTAAGGAGAAGATTTGGAGGCGGGAGTACGTAGATATTTTTACACTGCTCCCTCTGGAACGTTTTGGATCTGACAGATGGGGGAGGGGAAGGGAGCATTTTAAGGAGGAGGACGAGGATAGGAGGGCTTTTAGGTTGATCCCGAGGACGTTCGGGAACTGGCTACAGGCTTTTGCGATCTTGGCGAGTGTAGTAGGGGAAAGGAACCCGGAAAATTGTTCTCCCCTGTTCTGTTACCTAGACAACATATGGGAGGCACACCGGGTTTATGGGGGGATGGCATGGCTGAGGTATGACGAGCAATTCCGGCAGCGGATGTCGGTGTGTGCCGAGCTAGGTTGGGACCATAGGGACATCGGGCTGTGGTTACGGGTTATGAACTCTCGGGGGGGGGTGTATTCTACAGCGGCCAGCTCGTCGCCCTTTCAGGGGGGCGCCACCTCGTCCACTCCAGGGGTGGCGGAGGGAACAAGGAAAGGAGTGTGCTGGGCGTTTAATGATTCCCAATGTAAATTCGGTGCAGGATGTAAATTCCGGCACGAATGCTCGGCCTGCGGGGGGAATCACTCCGTTGGGCGCTGTTTTAAGAGAGGACGGGGGGGGTTCAGGAGGTTCGCAGAAGGTCCTGCCAAGAGGGATAACGCCGGTGAAAGGAGAGGCGATGCTCCCGTGGCTAAATAGGTATCCGGATCGGCGGGCCGCACAGTTGCTGGCAGAGGGGTTTAAGGAAGGCTTTAGGATCCCATGTCAGGCACCCCCCGGGGAAGGGGGGGTGGTAAAAAATTTGAAGTCAGCCAGGCTACACCCGGAGGTGGTGAGGCAGAAGTTGGGAAGGGAAGTATTACTCGGTCGGATGTCGGGGCCGTTTACCTATCCACCAGTGGAGGGATTAGTGGTGTCCCCGTTGGGCGTAGTGCCAAAAAAGGAAAAGGGGAAGTTTCGCCTGATTCACCACTTGTCCTTTCCAAAGGGGGGATCTGTCAACGATGGCATCGACCGGGAGTTGTCGTCAGTGGCGTACACGTCATTCGACTTCGCATTGGCAATGGTGCGGGAAGCGGGCCCGGGGGCACTCATGGCCAAGACGGATATTGAAGCGGCGTTTAGGTTGCTACCGGTTCATCCGGAGAGTGTCTACTTATTGGGGTGTTTCTTTGAGGGGGGGTATTATGTGGACCGCTGTCTCCCGATGGGATGTTCAATTTCATGTTCATACTTCGAGGCATTCAGCTCGTTTTTGGAGTGGGTGGTGAAGGAAAAGGCCGGGGGGGCGTCCATAACACATTATTTGGACGATTTTCTTTGCGTGGGGGCAGCGGAATCGAGGGAGTGCGAGCTCATCCTGGCATGCATGCTGGAGGTGTTTCGGGCGTTTGGAGTGCCGGTGGCGCACGACAAAACTGAGGGCCCGGCGACTTCCATCAAGTTTCTCGGGATCGAGATCGACACGGTGGAAGGGGTTTGCAGGTTGCCGGCGGACAAGGTGCGGGATTTGGAAACGGGGCTGGAAGGGATTCTTGGGCTTAGAAAGATTCGGCTGAAGCAGCTACAGTCGGTGCTGGGTAAGCTGAATTTTGCCTGCAGGGTGTTGCCGATGGGGCGGGTTTTTATGCGCCGGTTGTCGTTGGCGACAGTGGGGATCAAGGAGCCACATCACTTTGTTCGTCTTACGGCGGAGCTGAAGGAGGATGTGAGGATGTGGGTTTCCTTCCTGAAATCGTTCAATGGCCTGGGGTACTGGTTGGATCCCATGAGATCGAACGATGAGGTGGAATTATTTACGGATGCGGCTGGTTCAGCAGGTTTTGGAGCGTATTTGAAGGGGAGGTGGTGTGCTGGATCGTGGCCGAGGAGGTGGGCGGAGTCGGAGCTGATCAGGAATCTGGCCTTTTTGGAGTTGTTCCCGTTGGTGGTGGCAATGGTCTTATGGGGGGAGTCTTTAAGGAACAAGGCGGTGTGTTTCCGATCAGATAACACGGCGGTAGTGGCGGCGGTCAATTCTCAAACGTCATCATCCCCCCCAGTCGTCGCATTGTTGCGCCAGTTGGTACTGGCATGCCTGCGGTGTAACGTATGGTTTAGGGCGGTTCATGTGCCGGGGGTTGAGAACGGGGTGGCTGATGCTCTTTCTCGTTTGCAGTGGGATCGGTTTCGGAGCTTGGCGCCCAAGGCGAACGCGGTCGGCGAAGTGTGCCCGGAGTGGTTGAGGGAGATCGTTTGAGCCGGTGGTTCGAGCTAATTCAGAGGTCGGTTGCGCCTTCTACGTGGGGGGGCTACTCGAAGGGGTGGAGACGCTGGTTCGAGCTGGAGAGGGAGTTTGGTGTTCCGCTCGTGGAAGGAGAGAGGCAGGACCTGTTTGTCTGGTATGTGGGGGAGCTATTAGCAGGGGGGGAGTCCCCGTCGGTAATAGACAAAAATCTGGCGGCCCTTGCCTTTTTGTGTAAGTTGGCGGGATGGAAAGATTTCACTAAAGTGTTTTGGGTGAGGCAGGCTCTGAAGGGGTGGCGCAGGGAGCGTAAGACGGTGGATAGGAGGCGTCCGGTCTCCTGGGAGATTTTACAAGGGGTCATGGGTCGGCTTACTCAGGTTTGTTCGTCGGAATTTGAGGTACGGCTCTTTCAAGCAGCATTTTCGGTGGCGTTTTTCGGGGCATTACGGGTGGGGGAACTAGTTAGCCGGAACAAGCGAGAGCCAGGTGGCCTCCAGGTGGATGATGTGTTTTTTTCGGGGGAAGGGGTTTGGATACGGATTCGCGTGTCGAAGACGGACCAGGAAGGTAGAGGGGTGAGTATATTTTTGGGTCAACTGGGGCCGAATGTGTCATGTCCGGTTCTCGCGCTAAGGGGGTTTCTGGGTGTTAGGCCCCTTACAGGGGGGCCATTGTTCATGCACGAGGATGGGACCTTTTTGTCGCGCTTCCAGTTCTTGGCTGTGTTTCGGAAATGCTTAGCGGCGATGGGGCTGTCTAGCAGGGAGTATGGGACTCACTCTTTTCGCATAGGAGCGGCGACGGAGGCGGCGAGATTGGGTTTGCCGGTGGACCTGGTTAAAAAGCTGGGGAGATGGGAGTCAAAAAGGTTTATATCTTATATTCGTCCAGGGAGAATTGAGCGGGTGTAACAGCATGGTGGGGGGGGGAAGTGTCGGTACCGTTACTAATGTTATTTTCTTTTAGACTCGGCGTGCTCGGTGTTGGTGGTCGGCCACTCATTTGTTTTTTGGGCGGCGCGGAGAGCGGCGGTGAGAAGGAGCGGCGAGCAGCTCGGCATTTCGGGGGATCGAGCGAAGCTGGTGTGGGCCGGCATCAGGGGATTGAAGTGGCGGGACATGAGAGAGCACGTCTTGAAGTCGGCAATGAAGTGGGGTCCTCCAGGGGTGTTGGTGTGTCACGCGGGGGGGAACGATTTGGGCCGGGTGCCGATGAGGCAGCTGATCAAATCGATCACTAGGGACCTCTTGTTTTTTCTAGGGGAATTTCACGGGGTAGTGTTGGTTTGGTCTGAGATAGTTCCTCGGTACGAGTGGAGGCATGCGCGGGATCCAGGAGCGATAGAACGGGTGCGTATTAAGGTGAATAGGGCAATTGCCCGGTTCGTTAGGTTGAACGGAGGGCTGAGTGCACGCCACGTGGAGGTGGAAGGAATCAGGGGTTTCTACAGGGCCGATGGGGTGCATCTAAACGGGTTGGGGCTAGATTTATTTAATCTCCTCCTTAAGGAGCAAATTGAATTGGCAGTGGAGAGGTGGCGGGCTGGGCGGCGCTAAGGTTTCAGCGCCGTCCGGCTTTGGCGGTCTCCTCTGCTCGGTTCGGGTCTGAGATGGCACGGAAAGTGGGGGTAGGTTACAAGGAAGCGGCTGTTTCGGCGGAAACGGGCCAGGAGGATAGGTGACTGAGTTAAGGGGAGGGGAGGGACTAAGGGAAGGGGTTAAGGTGGATCTTGGCAGTTAGCCCCGTTGAGCTACCAGGCCTAGGAGGGATGCGGCCAGGCTCACGAATTGGCTTCTGTTGCAGATTCCGGGAGGTTGGTGAGCCTCCCCTCCCCTTCTGTTGGTAGGTAGGGTATGGTGGAATCTCAGACCTGGATCGGGGAGATCGGGAGTGCATCGTTAATTGTTATCTGTTATTGTTTTATGTTGAGGCTGTGGCCAATTAAAATTCCATCAATTCCGAAGAAGTGGTTGTTTGGCTCCTTTATTTTGGGAGTGTGGGTGGGTTTGTGTTAGCTGAAGACGTATGGAACGCTAGCACAGTCAAGAAGGGCGCCGGCCCTTTTAGGGCTGGCAGCCCCATGACTGGCCTGCGCTTCCTGTTGGAAGCTGACCAGCCATGGGATTGGGGGATGAGATCAGGGGAAGTGACCTCAGGGGAGGGGGGGGGGGGGAGTATATAGGGTCGGGTCCCCCCCTCCTCTTCCTCTTTGGCCCCTGATCTCTTCGCTGGAACGTGCTTTCCCACCCGCCCGCCCTTTATTGGGGGTGATGGAATGGTCGATTGGTCACAGCAGTAGCGGTTGGTTTTTGGGGCAGTTGGGTTGGGACAGGTTGTATTATGTTGTATGTATGTACATATATATATATATATATTTATAAAAAAAAAAAAAAAAAAAAAAAAAAAATATAATAATAATTATATATACGCTTTAATATATATGATTAAAAAAAAAAAAAAAAAAAAATGAATGAAGATAAGAATAAAGAAGATTTATATATATTTATTGACATTTGTTCAGTTAACAGGGTACGAGTAGTGGGATTGTATGTATAATTTGTGGGGAATTTATCGGGCATATGTGTCAATGCGTTTGTATCGGGGGATTGTTGTAAATTCATTGTTACTGTTTTATTTATTTGTCACAGCTTTGGCGGTCTCCTCTGCTCGGTTCGGGTCTGAGATGGCACGGAAAGTGGGGGTAGGTTACAAGGAAGCGGCTGTTTCGGCGGAAACGGGCCAGGAGGATAGGTGACTGAGTTAAGGGGAGGGGAGGGACTAAGGGAAGGGGTTAAGGTGGATCTTGGCAGTTAGCCCCGTTGAGCTACCAGGCCTAGGAGGGATGCGGCCAGGCTCACGAATTGGCTTCTGTTGCAGATTCCGGGAGGTTGGTGAGCCTCCCCTCCCCTTCTGTTGGTAGGTAGGGTATGGTGGAATCTCAGACCTGGATCGGGGAGATCGGGAGTGCATCGTTAATTGTTATCTGTTATTGTTTTATGTTGAGGCTGTGGCCAATTAAAATTCCATCAATTCCGAAGAAGTGGTTGTTTGGCTCCTTTATTTTGGGAGTGTGGGTGGGTTTGTGTTAGCTGAAGACGTATGGAACGCTAGCACAGTCATGTGCCTTTCTGTCTCCACGTCACATCTCTCAGACATACATACATAGACCTAACCTTTGTGATATCCACTTGTTGTGTTGCTGGACAAGTTAACTAAGCAACTGGAAACTAAAGAGAAGACTAGAGCATTTACTCTGCAGCGATGGGAACATTCTTGTGCAGTCTGGTCGTCCTAGTCATCTTCATCTCTCCAGCATATGGTAAGGGTCAATTTATTTATTCTGTGTCTAAAGAGGAGCTCAGTAGGTGCTGGGGTAATAAAACGTCTGTCGTTTATCTACGCAGACCGCGTGTTGGTGTAGAGAACTCAACAGTATTTAGTGAAGTTGACACTCTAACACTCTGGACACTGATATTTCAATCATAATCTGATAACAATAATCTGATAATAAGACAGAAATACAGATGCATTCAACATTACCTTATCTAAAATGTTCCATTATGAGGCTGATTTAAAGCGGACCAAAGGTCAAAACATATACTTACCTTGTTCCCGGGTCCAACGGCGCATGCGCGAGCCGTGGCCATATCCTCGCTATCGCTCTAGCGCGGGCACGCTCCCAGTTAGAGGGTAGCGGTTGATGCGGCCGCCAGTGCACTCGCACTGGTCTTAGACGAAGGTTTAGATAATGTGACGTCAGCGACTCTGAGCGCGCTGATTGGACGAGCGGCTGTAGGACCAGGAAAAGGTGAGTCGGCATCGCCGATCTGTCGGGTTTCACACAGCGGGGCACCCCGGGGGAAGGAACCAAAACCCAGGATGGTCAAATCCCTGGATTTTGGTCCACTTTAAACCAGACCAACACTACAAACAGCACTCATATGCATCCCTACCGAGGGCAATTTAGTTTGTTGCACATAAAAATGTATTTACCCTTTTCTAACTCCTGCTGGGGTCCATTTAAAAAACAAGATGATGGCTCATAGACTTGCAGGCCACCTGCAAACAGAAAGTTCTGCTGGGCTTCCTGTTACTGTGCGTTGTCAGTTATGTCAGTTGCATCCAGGCAGCAGCATGGCTGAGATGCTGGGAGAGGAAGCCCCAAATTTGCGCTACCTTTCTTTTCCAACTGTGCCAGGCTGTTGGTCCGGTTAAAGACTGGCGTCACGCAACGGGTGTCACTTTGGCGCTGGACAAGTGACGCTGTATTATCCTGTCCAGCAGTGATAAATGTGATGTCTGGAGGGGGCTGTAGAAGCTTCTCCCTGAATCAATGCATATGTAGTGCCCCAAGGGAAAGCCGCCCAAGGCGACACTACATATAAGGGTTTATACCCTTGTCTTCTTGTCTATGTTGGATGCATGTGAATAATATGTAAAAAGTTATTTTCACCTTGTTTACCAGTCTAGAGCACCCTATTTGTTTTTTTAGTAACCCCCGTTTCTGCTGGCATAAGCATGCTCTTTGCATAGTTACGTTTTTCTGATATAGACATTTGTTTGCAGCTAGTAATTTGGGTGCAGTTTAGGTATTCACTTAAAATGGACCAATCACCGCAGAGTCTCCTTTAGACTCCAGGGCAGCCAGCTAGGTGCCCCTGAGGCATCATGATTCAGGATGCCCCCAGATTGCCCACAAATCCCTTACCTTTCTGCTGGTCTCTCGCCACGATCCCAGGCCATTCAGATATGCTGGGCACATGGGAGTAGGTACTGCACAGGAAAACAGGGGATATGGTGGCCCATGTTCCCTATGCTGATGCACAGTCCAAAACAACAGCTTTATTCCGTGCAGTAGTATGCACGGCATAAATCGCTGACACAGCAGGGCACCCCAATTGGGGATGCCCCTGGGTCAGGGACCAATCACCAGGAGGGACAATCCTGGTGATTAGGCCACTTTAATGATGATAAGTAGTGTTTCGTCGAACCCCAACCTCAAACTTCGAGTTCGTACTGAACTTTCCCAAACCCGAACACAGACTTAGGCCAGAAGTTCGTGTTCGAAGTTTGGCATTCGGTCGAACATGGAAAGCTGTTTTTAGACTATAGCTAAACCAAGGAGTGTGCAGCACATAGTAAGTGCACCCCTCACTCGCCATCACCACTTGCCCACCACCACAAATTTTATTTATAAAGATCCTGGTCCGATCCTGGGGGGGGGGGGGTGTATAGGACGCCCCTAAAATTTGGGTACCCATTGATTTCATTGAAGTTCGGGTTCAGGTTCAGGTCAAGTTTGGATACCAGAACCGAACTTTTGTTCAAACTTCTAGGGGTTTGCCCAACACTACTGATAAGGCACTTGGGTGTCATCTAGTGGTGCTTGAATGGTACTGTAGTATAAACTCATATACCCTTGAACCGGACCTTCAGCGTGATTTAATGAAAAGCCCAAACTCTTAAAAAACGGTTCCCCACCATCTAAAATTAATATATTTTACGTTTTTAGTCACTCACTTATTATTCTTTCCCCCCACTGGGCTGCAACTCTGTTCAGGAATTTAGGATACGGGAGCCGCCATCTTGACTCAGAAGCATCACACTTACTGAGGAGAGGAGAGTGGGATAAGGTACAGGGGGGCGGGTTATAGCTGTGTTTTGCTCAGACAGAGCAGAGCTGGGGTCAGGTAAAGGTCAGCAATCCCAGAATGTAGAGCAGCACAGTCAGGAGGCACTTCCTGTTTGCAGGCTGTCTGATAAGATGGCGGCTTATGGAAGGTCCGGTTTAGGGGTATATGAGTTTATACTGCAGTACCATTCAAGCACCACCAGATGACACCCAAGTGCCTTATCAGTAGTGTTGGGCAAACCCCTAGAAGTTTGAACAAAAGTTTGGTTCTGTTATTCAAACTTGACCCGAACCTTGGATGTTTAAAGGCCCATAACATGCAGTAGATGCAGGTAGGATGATTTTTAATGTGGCCAATCTGTATGTACAGGGTGGGGAAACATATAAGATAGGCTCTTATTCAGGGTGAAGGTCCGGATTAATGTGGGCAATCTGTATGTACAGGGTGTGGGAAACATATAAGATAGACTCTTATTCAGAGTGAAAGTCCGCTTTAATATGACATATTGCATATATACTCTTCTTCCTGATATAACAATAGAAGCATTGTACATTTTTATGATTTGTTAAATACGTTGACTTTTTGGAAAACTAAAACGAAGATGTGCCATAATCCTTCAATAGTTGGTTTTGTCATAAAAAGGGGGCACGATAGGTCGAGCCTAACATTATAAACACCCAAAAGTCTTGTTCTTCTCTTTTTTTGCTTACATTGCCTTTGATTCAATTTAGGGTATGCGCATTCCTTACTAATGTCATTAACCAAATAAAGATGTAGACAGCAAAAATCACGAAAGGATTGCTTAAACTTCTTTCTACAGCTTTAGCTTATGTATTTTAAACGAAGTAAACAGAGCATTGGACGTTATAGTCTCTTTAAGCCCAGATTTGGATCTCAACAACAAAGGCAATTATATTATATAATATTACAGTATTATTTACTAGATTAGCTTGTTTCGTCATGAGAAAGGACCCATCCTGCTGCTTTATATTGGTGCCGATCTGAGATGTTTCCATACATATGTTGAAGCTGATTCTTTTTTTTTGTATTCACAAGGACTTGTCTGTTATAATGGCGGCACTTTTGATGGAGTGAAGTGCCAATGTCCAGAAGGCTATATTGGGAGCCAGTGTGAAATAATTGTGGTCAGACCAGGTATGTGTACACCAGCAATTACATTTTTTATTTAGATGGGGAGGCCGATTCATTAATAGCGACAGGTAGCGACAGATGAGCGACAGTAGCGTTATTTTCACAGCGCACGCTAGTATTCGCTGTGCTTGGCCGTTGTTCGGCTGTTGACAGCGACTCAGTCGGTGTGCGGTAATGTCGCTGTTTGACAGGTTCCGCGCTGTATGGGAGCGCATGACAGCGAATGGCCATAGCGAACGTCTCCCAGCATATTCATTAACAAATCACGCTCAAAAAATTCTCGCGCTGTGAAATGCTTGTTTAAACCCCAGAGCGCTGTCGGCGATGGGTTAAAAGTAGTTTTTTAACCCCCAAACAACCATATTTTTTGAAAAAAAAAAAAACATGTTTTTCAAAACATTTTGTAATATGAATACATTAATATCAGACCTGTAATATCAATTCTGCACAATTTTTTTTTTTTTTTTTTTAACCTTAAAAAATATATCTAACATTGCAGAAGTGGTCACAGAATTTTTGACATTTAAAAAAAAAAAAAAAAAAAAAAACATTAATAGCAATTAATTATGAATATTTAAAGATTGTTCCATTGAAATGCATTGGAGAGCGCCAGGTAGCGAGAGGTCATACCTGTCGCTGTTCAAGGTTGCTCGCTGGCGCTGTGGGGTGAGGCTGGAATAATGATGAATGATTCGCTATCTGGCGCTCTGTCAGTCGCTAAGCAGGATCGGCTTGATAAATGTGTGATTGCGGAGGGGAGCCGGCGTTCTCGTGGCGGGGCCCGTCATTACCGTTCGCTCACCATTCGCTACCTGGCACTATCCCTTGTTAAATAAGGGCCTAAATTGGATATAACTATACAACTAAAGACTAAGACTAAAGCTGGGATGAAAGATGCTTCTTTTCTGTACATGATACAATGGGAGCACAAATGTAAGGAATAAGGTGGAGGAACAGTAAAGAAGGAGCTCTGTTACACCGGTGCGGTTGCATCCTCTGCACGGCATGGACTAGAAACTAAGGTGCAAAAACCCAAGAGGGGCTTCCACAGAGCCCCCAACACTCAAGTATCAAACTGCACTACTCCGAATTATTAATATAATCTTTTATTAACTAATATGTATTATATTAGTTAAAATCTCTTTAAATAAAAACAATTAGTACATGAACATAACACTAGAGGGCGCTAGTGGCACAACAGATGTTGCCAAAATAGTCACATCTCAAATATGTGTCCCTATATGGAATTAGCTGGGTCCCATTTATCCCCCAAAGTGCAAAGTGCAATATATGTGATAACATACAATATATACAGAATATTAAAAGCGATCAAAAATGTATCAAAAAGTGCAACTAATTGAAGTAATTGAATAACAACAATGGACTTGATAAAGAGGACACAGCGGGATCACAAGAGGGACAAAAACACAAAAAAGCTCTTACATGAGAGATGGGCCAAAAGCACCCCTCCCCCGTCCTACGCGTTACGTGACGCAACTTCACTTCTTCATGGCTAATTAATGTCCAGGAGGCCTCTATGCCACATAACCGTCCATTTATACCCACCTCCCCCAAAAAACACCCAGTAGATGATCCACAGGTGGGCTGAACGCTAGACGCACTCCGGCTGAAACAGGTGCACACGAAGGCAAGACTGGAAACAGATTAGCAGTCTGGGAACATATACACATGAGTCGGAACAACGCCTCTACGCCACCAGAGAGGCAAACTGCCGACCGGGGTGTGGGAAGTGTGGTACTCGAAGGAGAGCTCATTACCAACCCATGTCTTCAGCAGAGGCCCCAATGGAGGAGGGTACACTAGGCCCCAGATAGCCCTGTGGTAGTCACTGACATGGGGACAAGAAAAGAGAGCAGATGGTACACAATGGACAACTGGAGGGGGGGGGGGTTAGTAGATGGCCTAATGTGCTGGTGGAATATGGTCAACAACTACTTTCAGGGGTCTTTAGGGTGGTAGCTTAGTTCTGTCCCGCAGTTACACTACATAACCACCACTGTTGCATAAGCAATAAATTATAACTCTGGAGGTTTCTCAAACAGTTAAATTAGAACTCATAAAATAGAGGATAAAGATGTGCTGCCATTGTATTGAACAACAGAAGGTATATAGTTATATAACATATGGGCATCTATAAAGGGAGGTCATGGGTTAGTTTGAAAAACACTCTTCTCATTATTAGAAGAGTTATTAGTAGTAACCCGGAGTAAGGAAGGATGGTACCAGCAGGGTCTAATAGGAGCAGTCACTGGAGAAGAAGAGCAGAGGAGCGACGTTTATAGCCACCAAAGGAAAGGTGAACCTTTCAGCACGAGATGTTGATGGAGGAAGCTAGAGCCTCAATATTCTGCTATGGGACCAGAATGCATGACCATCACCTGTACAAGTCCATCTGGATGTTATGCTGTGCTATGGAAACTGCTAATGGAACAACTGTTGGATTATGACTGTATGACCTGCTGTGAACATTCAAGTGTACCTGAAGTCCCGCTAATAAAGTAAGAGCCCTTTTCATAAAGTCAGTCTTATTGGAGTTATTGGATACAGACCCACACTGGGAGGTCCCCCAAGCTCATTACAAAGAACCCACTTCCCACATGCCTAAGTAGTTAAACCCATCAGGTATATGTGTGCTACCCTAAACCATGCACAGACAACAGAGGGTCTCAGCCCCAGTGCAGACAATGGAGGGTCTGGGCCCTCTTATAGACCATTGGGCCTCAGTACAGACTGCGAAGTACAAACAACGGAGATGCAGAGGGTAAAACACATAAGTGTGTGTAGAATCCACAAACAGCCAGAACACACACAGGGAGAAGGCTGAGAAATAACATAGGCCAGACAGAACAGAGTCAACGGAATAGCAAGTAAATACACAAAGTTAGAGCATAAAGACAGAGTATCACCAATTTGAAGCCTGGCAGTGGCAGTCCTTGCGGGTGCACTATTCTGACTCCAGGGTCAACCTTGTCTTCAGTCACAAGGGACCACATGTCCTGGCTGGAGACCTGATCCTTCAATCTGTGGTGGTCAGTCTGAGCATGCAGCACCCAACTGAGGCCATACTGCTGATACCTGAAGACCCCAAGTGTTTGGGGATCCAGGGCTTTGTATGATGGTTATTTTTGCTTTGTTTGGCTACAGATATTTAGAAACTACTGACTGTTACATATATGTATTATAACCAGCATGTTCTTGTTTGTAGGAGAGTGCTCATCTGGAGGTGATATAATTGACGGAGTCTGCGTATGCAAGCCTGGATTCTATGGAGACTCGTGTGAAATCACCATAACAAGTACTGTTTATATTCAAAGAACTCGCTCATAGTCAATTATACCAGATGTCCACAAATGTTACCATTAGGGCTTGGGTAGATGAGCATTGATCTAAAAAGAGAGCAGTACACCTCAAGCAATGGTTCTGCAAATAATTACAACTGCACGACTAATAGTTTTGATTGTAAGAGATTAGACCCTACAATGATTTACCATATTTTTCAGCCTATAAGACGCACTTATTTTCCCCAAAAGTGGGGGGGAAATGTCAGTGCGTCTTATCAGGTGAATGTAAAAAGAAAAAAACTCCCTGGCTGCCCGCCTCCGTAGCCGCCACAAGTTCAGAGCAAGCTGGCCCCGGCCCCAAGGTGAGGCGTGGCCTGTGACTCCACTGACGCTGGCAAGAGTCATGGGCCACGCCCACCCAGAAGCCGGGACCGGCTCCCTCCAAACCCGTAGCTGCTGACCACCGCTAGTCCGCTACCATAGCTGCCGCTCCCCGTCATCTTCGTAGCCGCCGCAAGCTCAGAGCGAGTCGGCTCTGGCCCCTAGGTGGGTGCGGCTTATGACTCGCGCCAGCGTCATTGAACGCTGGCAGGAGTCACAGGCCATGCCCCACCCAGCAGATGGAACCGACTCGCTCCGATCTCGTGGCGGCCACAGAAGCGGCACCAAGAGCCGCAAGTTCAGAGTGAGTCAGCCCGCCAGCATCATTGGACGCTGGCATGAGTCACAGGCAGCTATGGAGGTGGCAGGCAATGGCAGGGGCAGCAACGCCGGGAAATGTAAGCTTTTTTTGCTTGTTTTTGGGGCATGCTTCATGCTACCTCTATTTGGGATGCCCACACACTGCCTGTATTGGGGATGCCCGCACACTGCCTGTATTGGAGATGCCAGCACACTGCCTGTATTGGGGATGCTTGCTCATTGCCTGTATTTTTGGGATGCCCACACACTGCCTGTATTGGGGATGCCAGCACACTGCCTGTATTGGGGATGCCTGCACACTGCCTGTATTGGGGATGTCAGCACACTGCCTGGATTGGGGATGCCAGCACACTGCCTGTATTGGGGATGCCTGCACACTGCCTGCATTGGGGATGCCTGCACACTGCCTGTATTGGGGGTGACAGCACACTGCCTGTATTGGGGATGCCCGCACACTGCCTGTATTGGGGATGCCAGCACACTGCCTGTATTGGGGATGTCAGCACACTGCCTGTATTGGGGATGCCAGCACACTGTCTGTATTGGAGATGCCTGCACACTGCCTGTATTGGAGATGCCTGCACACTGCCTGTATTGGGGATGCCAGCACACTGTCTGTATTGGGGATGCCAGCACACTGCCTGTATTGGGGATGTCAGCACACTGCCTGTATTGGGGATGCCTGCACACTGCCTGTATTGGGGATGCCTGCACACTGCCTGTATTGGGGATGCCAGCGCACTGCCTGTATTGGGGATGCCAGCACACTGCCTGTATTGGGGATGCCCACACACTGACTGTATTGGGGATGCCTGCACACTGCCTGTATTGGGGATGCCTGCACACTGCCTGTATTGGGGATGCCAGCGCACTGCCTGTATTGGAGATGCCTGCACACTGCCTGCATTGGGGATGCCAGCACACTGCCTGTATTGGGGATGCCAGCACACTGCCTGTATTGGGGATGCCAGCACACTGCCTGTATTGGGGATGCCAGCACACTGCCTGTATTGGGGATGCCAGCACACTGACTGTATTGGGGATGCCTGCACACTGCCTGTATTGGGGATGCCTGCACACTGCCTGTATTGGGGATGCCAGCGCACTGCCTGTATTGGGGATGCCAGCACACTGCCTGTATTGGGGATGCCCACACACTGCCTGTATTGGGGATGCCCACACACTGACAGTTTTGGGGATGCCAGCACACTGCCTGTATTGGGGATGCCAGCACACTGCCTGTATTGGGGATGCCCGCACACTGCCTGTATTGGGGATGCTTGCTCACTGCCTGTATTGGGGATGCCAGCACACTGCCTGTATTGGGGATGCCAGCACACTGCCTGTATTGGAGATGCCTGCACACTGCCTGTATTGGAGATGCCTGCACACTGCCAGTATTGGGGATGCCAGCACACTGCCTGTATTGGGGATGCCCACACACTGACTGTATTGGGGATGCCCGCACACTGCCTGTTTTGGGGATGCCAGCGCACTGCCTGTATTGGGGATGTCAGCACACTGCCTGTATTGGGGATGCCCGCACACTGCCTGTTTTGGGGATGCCAGCGCACTGCCTGTATTGGGGATGTCAGCACACTGACTGTATTGGGGATGTCAGCACACTGACTGTATTGGGGATGCCCGCACACTGCCTGTATTGGGGATGCCAGCACACTGCCTGTATTGGGGATGTCAGCACACTGCCTGTATTGGGGATGCCTGCACACTGCCTGTATTGGGGATGCCAGCACACTGCCTGTATTGGGGATGCCAGCACACTGCCTGTATTGGGGATGCCAGCACACTGTCTGTATTGGGGATGCCAGCACACTGCCTGTATTGGGGATGCCAGCACACTGCCTGTATTGGGGATGCCAGCACACTGCCTGTATTGGGGATGCCAGCACACTGCCTGTATTGGGGATGCCTGCACACTGCCTGTATTGGGGATGCCCACACACTGCCAGTATTGGGGATGCTAGCACACTGCCTGTATTTGGGATGCCCACACACTGCCTGTATTGGGGATGCTAGCACACTGCCTGTATTGGGGATGCTAGCACACTGCCTGTATTGGGGATGCCAGCACACTGCCTGTAATGGGGATGCCTGCACACTGCCTGTATTGGGGGTTGCCCGCACACTGCCTGTATTGGGGATGCCAGCACACTGCCTGTATTGGGGATGCCAGCACACTGCCTGTATTGGGGATGCCCGCACACTGCCTGTATTGGGGATGCTAGCACACTGCCTGTATTTGGGATGCCCACACACTGCCTGTATTGGGGATGCTAGCACACTGCCGGTATTGGGGATGCTAGCACACTGCCTGTATTGGGGATGCCAGCACACTGCCTGTATTGGGGATGCCTGCACACTGCCTGTATTGGGGGTTGCCCGCACACTGTCTGTATTGGGGATGCCAGCACACTGCCTGTATTGGAGATGCCAGCACACTGCCTGTATTGGGGATGCCAGCACACTTCCTGTATTGGGGATGCCAGCACACTGCCTGTATTGGGGATGCCTGCACACTGCCTGTATTGGGGATGCCTGCACACTGCCTGTATTGGGGATGCCCACACACTGCCAGTATTGGGGATGCCAGCACACTGCCTGTATTGGGGATGCCTGCACACTGCCTGTATTGGGGATGCTAGCACACTGCCTGTATTTGGGATGCCCACACACTGCCTGTATTGGGGATGCTAGCACACTGCCTGTATTGGGGATGCTAGCACACTGCCTGTATTGGGGATGCCAGCACACTGCCTGTATTGGGGATGCCCGCACACTGCCTGTATTGGGGGTTGCCCGCACACTGCCTGTATTGGGGATGCCAGCACACTGCCTGTATTGGGGATGCCAGCACACTGCCTGTATTGGGGATGCCCGCACACTGCCTGTATTGGGGATGCTTGCTCACTGCCTGTATTGGGGATGCCAGCACACTGCCTGTATTGGGGATGCCAGCACACTGCCTGTATTGGGGATGCCCGCACACTGCCTGTATTGGGGATGCCCTCACACTGCCTGTATTGGGGATGCCCGCACACTGCCTGTATTGGGGATGCCCACACACTGACTGTATTGGGGATGCCTGCACACTGCCTGTATTGGGGATGCCAGCACACTGCCTGTATTGGGGATGCCCGCACACTGCCTGTATTGGGGATGCCAGCACACTGCCTGTATTGGAGATGCCTGCACACTGCCTGTATTGGGAATGCCCGCACACTGCCTGTATTGGGAATGCCCGCACACTGCCTGTATTGGGGATGCCCGCACACTGCCTGTATTGGGGATGCCAGCACACTGCCTGTATTGGAGATGCCTGCACACTGCCTGTATTGGAGATGCCTGCACACTGCCTGTATTGGGAATGCCCGCACACTGCCTGTATTGGGGATGCCCGCACACTGCCTGTATTGGGGATGCCAGCACACTGCCTGTATTGGAGATGCCTGCACACTGCCTGTATTGGAGATGCCTGCACACTGCCTGTATTGGGAATGCCTGCACACTGCCTGTATTGGGAATGCCTGCACACTGCCTGTATTGGAGATGCCTGCACACTGTCTGTATTGGGGATGCCAGCACACTGCCTGTATTGGGGATGCCAGCACACTGCCTGTATTGGGGATGCCTGCACACTGCCTGTATTGGGGATGCCAGCACACTGCCTGTATTGGGGATGCCAGCACACTGCCTGTATTGGGGATGCCTGCACACTGTCTGTATTGGGGATGCCAGCACACTGCCTGTATTGGGGCTGCCAGCACACTGCCTGTATTGGGGATGCCCGCACACTGCCTGTATTGGGGAAGCCAGCACACTCCCTGTATTGGAGATGCCAGCACACTGCCTGTATTGGGGATGCTTGCTCATTGCCTGTATTTGGGATGCCCACACACTGCCTGTATTGGGGATGCTAGCACACTGCCTGTATTTGGGATGCCCACACACTGCCTGTATTGGGGATGCTAGCACACTGCTTGTATTGGGGATGCCAGCACACTGCCTGTATTGGGGATGCCTGCACACTGCCTGTATTGGGGATGCTCGCACACTGCCTGTATTGGGGATGCCCTCACACTGCCTGTATTGGGGATGCCCGCACACTGCCTGTATTGGGGATGCCCACACACTGACTGTATTGGGGATGCCAGCACACTGCCTGTATTGGAGATGCCTGCACACTGCCTGTATTGGGAATGCCTGCACACTGCCTGTATTGGGGATGCCAGCACACTGCCTGTATTGGGGATGCTTGCTCACTGCCTGTATTGGGGATGCCTGCACACTGCCTGTATTGGGAATGCCTGCACACTGCCTGTATTGGGGATGCCAGCACACTGCCTGTATTGGAGATGCCTGCACACTGCCTGTATTGGGGATGCCAGCACACTGCCTGTATTGGAGATGCCAGCACACTGCCTGTATTGGGGATGCCTGCACACTGCCTGTATTGGGGATGCCTGCACACTGCCTGTATTGGGGATGCCTGCACACTGCCTGTATTGGGGATGCCAGCACACTCCCTGTATTGGAGATGCCAGCACACTGCCTGTATTGGGGATGCTTGCTCATTGCCTGTATTTGGGATGCCCACACACTGCCTGTATTGGGGATGCTAGCACACTGCCTGTATTTGGGATGCCCACACACTGCCTGTATTGGGGATGCTAGCACACTGCTTGTATTGGGGATGCCAGCACACTGCCTGTATTGGGGATGCCTGCACACTGCCTGTATTGGGGATGCCAGCACACTGCCTGTATTGGGGGTTGCCCGCACACTGCCTGTATTGGGGATGCCAGCACACTGCCTGTATTGGGGATGCCAGCACACTGCCTGTATTGGGGATGCCCGCACACTGCCTGTATTGGGGATGCTTGCTCACTGCCTGTACTGGGGATGCCAGCACACTGCCTGTATTGGGGATGTCCGCACACTGCCTGTATTGGGGATGCCAGCACACTGCCTGCATTGGGGATGCCAGCACACTGCCCGTATTGGGGATGCCAGCACACTGCCCGTATTGGGGATGCCAGCACACTGCCTGTATTGGGGATGCCCGCACACTGACTGTATTGGGGATGCCAGCACACTGCCTGTATTGGGGATGCCCGCACACTGCCTGTATTGGGGATGCCCTCACACTGCCTGTATTGGGAATGCCAGCACACTGCCTGTATTGGGGATGCCCGCACACTGCCTGTATTGGGGATGCCAGCACACTGCCTGTATTGGGGATGCCAGCACACTGCCTGTATTGGGGATGCCAGCACCCTGCCTGTATTGGGGACGCCAGCACACTGCCTGTATTAGGGACGCCAGCACACTGCCTGTATTAGGGACGCCAGCACACTGCCTGTATTGGGGATGCCAGCACACTGCCTGTATTAGGGATGCCAGCACACTGCCTGTATTGGGTATGCCCGCACACTGCCTGTATTGGGGATGCCAGCACACTGCCTGTATTGGGGATGCCAGCACACTGCCTGTATTGGGGATGCCAGCACATTGCCTGTATTGGGGATGCCAGCACACTGCCTGTATTAGGGATGCCAGCACACTGCCTGTATTGGGGATGCCAGCACACTGCCTGTATTGGGGATGCCAGCACACTGCCTGTTTTGGGGATGCCAGCACACTGCCTGTATTAGGGATGCCAGCACACTGCCTGTATTGTGGATGCCAGCACACTGCCTGTATTGGGGATGTCAGCACACTGCCTGTATTGGGGATGCCAGCACACTGCCTGTATTGGGGATACCCACACACTGCCTGTATTAGGGATGCCAGCACATTGCCTGTATTAGGGATGCCAGCACACTGCCTGTATTGGGGATGCCAGCACACTGCCTGTATTGGGGATGCCAGCACACTGCCTGTATTGGGGATGCCAGCACACTGCCTGTATTGGGGATGCCAGCACACTGCCTGTATTGGGGATGCCCGCACACTGCCTGTATTGGGGATGCCAGCACACTGCCTGTATCGGGGATGCCAGCACACTGCCTGTATTGGGGATGCTTGCTCACTGCCTGTATTGGGGATGCCAGCACACTGCCTGTATTGGGGATGCCCGCACACTGCCTGTATTGGGGATGCCAGCACACTGCCTGTATTGGGGATGCTTGCTCACTGCCTGTATTGGGGATGCCCGCACACTGCCTGTATTGGGGATGCCAGCACACTGCCTGTATTGGGGATGCCCGCACACTGCCTGTATTGGGGATGCCAGCACACTGCCTGTATTGGGGATGCCCGCACACTGCCTGTATTTGGGATGCCCTCACGCTGCCTGTATCTGGGATGCCCTCACGCTTCCTGTAATTGGGATGCCCGTACACTGCCTGTAATGGAGGGTCTGTTATGGGGTGACAGGGGGGTTTCTGCACACTGTCTGTAATGGGTTGATTGGGAGGGAGGCATTTTAGCACACCATTTGGATATTTTTTTTCTCAGTTTTCTCCTCCAAATCCTAGGCGCGTCTTATGGACAGCTGCATCTTGGCAAAAAAAAATACAGTAAGTTATTGACCACAAAACGCACCTATGGTTTAGAGGAGGAAAATAAGGATAAAAAATATTCTTAACCAATGAAAAATAAATATGACACCCACCCCAGCATGTATATAACAGTCCAGCATGAAAATGATGCTGGACCACTATCTCAGCCCTGCTCCCTGCTGCACCTCATTCTCCATCTTGTTCATCTCTGCTCTTCTGCCTTATGCACCCTATATCTACCCTGCTGCTTCAACATAAAGGGGTGCAGTGTAGAGAATGGGGGATTCAGCTGCTGAATCCCCATTTCTGTGATGTGCCCCTTTATGAAGTAAAGTGTGGGACGGATGATGGTGATGGGCCTCACTGCCAGTCAGGTTAGTGGGGGGTGTTGGAGGGTCAATGGCGGCGTTTAAATTAATGAATTAATGAGTATGCATTGGGAGCGGCTGGCCTCTTATTGTAAAACTTTTGAATTGAGGTGATGCGTTCAGCACCGCCCTAAGCTATTCCCACTTTCTGCTCTGCACTTCCACACATCACATGGGAGCAGGGACGGATAAGTGTGGTGGAGGCCTCTGGCACATAATCTGGTGGAGGCCCCAGATACTTTTTTTCCTTTAAAATAATAGTCCAGCCAAGTAACTGATTGGTGGTTGTCTGGCACCCGCTAACTTACTGGAACGTCAGATCGAGTCCCTTGTGCCACCCTTATGGGGGTGCGTGCTGTTCAGGAACTCCAGATGCCAGCGTTTGTGGCATCATCTCCATTCACAAGTTTTAAAGTAAGGTGCTGGCCGCTCTCATTGTGCATTCTGCTTTAATACTAACACAGCCATTCGTTCCGCCACACTAGCCCCTGACCACCTTTTTTTTCACAGTGGCTTACTGCTGTTTGGGACTCTTCTGGGGGGAGGGGGTAGGAGGGCTCTTCACCATTAGAACCCCGCCCCCTGGGGAGGGTTTGCCCTGCATTCATTTCAAACGACACCCATATGGTTCCCCCCACTGTATCTAAGTAAATAAAATGGTACAAAAACTCCCTGCACAATGTGCGATGGTCCCGCACCCCTAAATAACAATGGGGTACAATGTGCCAATCTTGTGTCACTAGATAGACCTGAATACAGTAAAAACACACCGCGGTGCCAGTTCACTGCAGATCGGACAATATCCAGGGGCATCCCAATTCATACCTAAATCCCCAAATTTATCCTAAGAATTTCTCCTCATTGAAAAAATCATACTACTAAATAAAGTGCTATTGTGCTAATCAAAGTGCTACTAGTGCTGATATAAAACAGTAATAAGACAGTGAACGAAGAGTAACTATTTGGAATAAGATCACCTATGTGCTGAAAAAGGTCTCCTTGCTGGGCCTCACTGGTATCCTCACCCACGCGTTCCATGACCCCACATCACTTTCTCAAAGTGTCAATCAAAAAAAATATGGTAGGTAACGTTCTGACATAAAGAGAAATAGCCAGGTTAAAGTGTTAGCCATTGGCCCGGCCTAATTACATCAGGTTATCTTACATTTCTATTCCAATATTGTAAGGTCAACCAAAAAGAAAAAAAAAAAACAGATGAGTAGCAATTACATCATAAGACAAAGGACAGTTCAGACATGCATTATTTTTTCATCAGCATCACAATCACATTTTTTAAAGAAACCGTAGGATAGCAGCCAATGTTTGATTAAGCATCGAAAGTCTGTTTTAGGAATAACTGTCTCTTCATTCCAATTTAATACTAGCCATCAAGCCATCGTCTGGTAAACCATATCTGAGAGAAAAGAAGAAAGAAAAGAAACTTAGGACAAAGCATGAAGAAAAAAAGAAAAAGCTAAGGATAGAAAAAGAATAAAGGAGCAAAGGAAAAGAAGAAAAAAAGTAATGTCCACCCTCTTCAACTTTCTCCCTTTGCAAACTACACCCGGGTTCCCATAATTTTTAAATTTGTTCTGTAAAGTCCAATAAAATATTGCATAAATTCTCAATGACCCAAACCCTGTCGACCTTAAGTAAAATAATCTGTTATCTTATTTTTTGTTGCTTCCATTCTTTTGTAATTGTTATTGTGGAAGCCATGCATGTAAAAGATTAAAGACTGAGAGTGTTTGGTTGTTTTTATTTGATTGACCAAAAAAAAAAAAAAGATTGAAAACTCGTAACGGGCGCAAGTAACAAAGCAAAAAATGGTTGCACCACTAAATAAATAAAAATTAATTAAATACACATTTTATTAAATGTGATCCTTCAACATGTAGACAATACAACAAGACATAATAAAAACACAAGACAGGGGGCACTAGATTGCCAGGCAAATGCTAATACAGAATGGGAGCAGTTCCCAAAAAATAAACTTAAAGTGAGTGCAGTGCAAGAGCATAAAAATCACACAACCAAATAACCAAGTATTAATCAATTCAGTGCAAGAAGGAGGATGAAAAACAGCTATTCAATCACAGTGTATTACAAAGATCATAAACAACTTTATAGAAAGTAAAGTGCAGAGTGTAAATAGGTGAAAATTGCAATACTTTATGGAAGACAGGTGCTATGCCTGGCTGAGACCCCTCACATACAGAGCCCACATGTTCCATGGCGATGTGCCTCTGCTTGAGGGATCTTTGTGATACACTGTGATTGAATAGCTGCTGCTTTTCATCCTCTTCCTTGCACATAATTGAGAAATACATGATTATTTGGTTGTGTGATTTTAATTCTCTTGCACTGCACTTGTCACTTTATTTATGGTTATATTTTGGGAACTGTTTCCATCTTGCATAAGCCTCTGCTTGGCTATCAAGTGCCCCCTTCCTCGTCTTTTTAATATGTTTGATATGGATCATATTTAATAAAATGTGTATTTAATCAATTTTTAATTATTTATTGGTGCGGCCATTTTTTGCTCTGGCAGATGATGGCCATTACTGGTTTGGGTCTTCTGGGAAAGAGATACCATCATGTTGATACCATGAGGATTGCTTTTAGCGAGGATGTGTTAAATGACCCCGGCAATAGGGTGTTAGTCATTTTGTCCTACTTTGTTCTTTCTAAAGTTTTTAAATAGTCATTTTGCCACCACCATTCGACACATGTGTCGCCCCACTTCATCAGTGACTGAGGCTTCCGAGTCAGATAAGGCTGCCAGAAGTGGGGAGCATCCTTCTGCAGGGTAATATCATCCATTACTGGGGTGCTTTGTCTCAGTTTAGGCCCCTAGGCGACTTACTGGTTTCTGCCATGGCCGTCTTGGATATATTATTGGCATTTCGTGGACCTTGCTTCTTGTGGTTTCTCCTTGTTTTTGAGAGAGTTCCTGAAGTTGTGTGATGATGGTCCTGAGTGTCACCCTGACAATATAATCTATAGTCTATATTTGGAACTACAAAAGATATTTCACCAGTGGCCTGTGTACTCTGATCCATTTGGGGTGCTGCTAAAGACCTGGGTAGGTTACAGACTCTCCGTTGAGTGCCAGACATCCCACGTCTGGGGAGTTGGTGGCTTTCCTCTTTGGTGGTGCAGACAGGTTGTATTGTCACATGTCTTCATGTTTCTAATCTGTTACTCCGCTCTCCGGTGCCAGAGCACCAGAAAATTCCAAGAACTCCCAGAATGCCAAGAGACTGAGTTTACCTGGGCATGGCAGTGCTGGTATACCAACAGAGAATGTAACATTTGTAATAGTGTTGATGTATTAGATAATCCTACTGTATATAACACACAACAGCAGGTCACTTGGTTTGGTATTTGGAATGCACAGGCCATTTTACTGCAAATGGAATGTGTCTCCTCTAGATATATTGAGCAATGGGCACTAGTCTCTAATCCCTAACAGACATGTAAATGATGTTTCTGGCATTTACAATAAAGTACTTCTTCCTTCAGTATGTAATGAAGACGTGTAAACACCCCTCAAAAGCCAAAACATTAAAGTTTGTTAAAACGTTAAAAGTAAATTGCTCCTCTATAGCCCCCCTCTGACAAAAACTATTTTACAGGTCTTAACTCCATGCAGATGTTCTGGATATAATCTGCCTGCTATTCCATAAAATCTGCATGGAGTTAAGTCCTCTCAAATAGTTTATGGCACATATTACCAGAGTGATAATAATAATAGTGATAATAGTGCAATAGTGGCCATAATGCAGAGTGGGGCTGAGATTCTGTGTGTGAAAGGAAACTTGCAACAATGTTTCTTTATCACTCTTCACTGCGCATTCAGTCAATGTATACATTATGTATCTTATAAAATGATACAATTCTTTCAGCTGTTTAGCAGAGAATGATTCATCACAGCTGATGGCTTTCTACTAGAAATAAATAAAGCTGGACTCATGCATGTGGCAAGATGGCCACTCCCATGCAGTTATGCAGCATAGAATCTGCCTGCTATTCCATAACATCTGAATGGAGTTAAGTCCTCTCAAATAGTTTATGGCACGGATTACCAGAGTGATAATAATAATAGTGATAATAGTGCAATAGTGGCCATAGTGCAGAGTGGGGCTTTAGGGGTGCAATCTATGGAACTAGCTTTTTTTACTTTTGGTCTGCTTTAAGCATAACTCTCCAGTCTTCAGTATTTTACTGGTAAAGGCTTGCAGCATAAATTGGTTGCTTTGTTGTTGTTTATACAGTGTAATTGCTTTGTTACTGTAAAGTATTAAGGATCATAAAAAAGCCTTATATATCGAGTATATGGAGTAATAAAACATCATTTTCTCAGGAAGCTTCCTTGTCTTATAAGACAAGCGTGGCTCACACTGCTAGAATGACTTCAGAGATATCAGATAAGATCAGTGCCACCAGATTACTGCAATTGTTCCAGTTGAGCGGAAAACAATACCAAACAGGTGATAAATATAAAAGCGGAAGGCCAGCCATCACTAAGTAGTCGATAGTAAAACTTTTTTATTATTATTTTATTAGGGCCAATTGAGATAAGTGATAAGTAATTTCAGACAATCTTAGCAAATCAAATCTCAGGTACTCATGTGTAATCATATGATACATACGTTAAAGTGAACGATTCCCTCCCCCCGGGGCATCCACAATCGAGATGCCCCACTGTGTGAAACCCCCCAGATAGCCCCGTACACTTACCTTGCTTCCCGATCCAACAGCGCATGCGCGAACCGCATCCCTGCTATCCCTCTAGCAGGGAGTGTGCCCGCACCAAATATGTGTGAATTGCCGTCGCGGGCTCGCTCCCTGTTAGAGGGAAGCGGGGGATGCGGCCGACAGCATGCTCGGAGCCACTGGCCTTAGATGCTGGCTTAGACTGCATGACGTCAGCGGCTCTGAGCGTGCTGATTGGACGAGCAGCCATGCATTTGCTGTAGGACCAGGAAGAGGTAAGTTATGCTCGGCGATCTGGGGGGTTTCACACAGCGGGGCATCCCCGATCGGGGTGCCCCGGGGGAAGGGATCAAAACGTAGGATAGTCAAAATCTTGGATCTGTTCCACTTTATGACATGGGCATCAAACAAGGGGCTCCTAGGTAGCTGGTACATGAAACACCGTGTTGAAGACAGCTCTGAACTCCACACACGCCATATGCCTCCTCAACTGAAGTAAGATGGATATGTTAGAAGCACCGTTTAAAACTACTGCCGGCAGATTTCTCAGTAGGGGGCATCCCTGTTTTGGATACCCACACCATCACACACACCCGCAAACACTCAGTGCAGCTGGCCAGTGGTTCATCAGCCCACGTGACCACTGCCCACAATGCAAACCAATTTAGTGTGGGGTAGCGAACCAGTGGCCAGCAACAAGGCATTGCATATGAGTGGTAATAAAAATTAGGACGTCACTACTAGGGTGTTTAGGTGCACTTGGGAAGGAGTTCCCCATTAAACATTCTGAGAGGAAGCCTGTCCAACATTCATATGACTTGAAATGGGCAGATGGCGACCTGCACCCTATTACATGCACTTCTGCGCCCAAACATCTCTTCAGCAACCCCCCAGTTTTCTGCAACCCCCCAGTTTTACTCCAGCTTAAAATTGTTTAAGAAATGAAAACTGGGCCGCCAGGTGCTTTTTGAGTTAGCATCATTTACCTATATCAAGAGTCAACTGCAGCCTCCAGCAGCTTCTCGTCGGATGGATGGGGAGCTCCGCCTGGCTTGTTGGTGGGTGGACTGGCGTGTTCCATCCGGCCTCCCAGTGGACGGGTGCAATGTGATGTGTACTCTGAAGAACTGAGCTTGGGGTCACGGAGTCACGGAGCCAGACTGGGAATGGCCCACCAGCATCTTTTGTCTTATTGGTTGATGACCAGGAGGACATCATCCCTACCCAAAGTGAGTGCTTGCTGCACATTTCCCTGATGAAGGGGCTTGTTACGCCCCGAAACGTCAGATTTATGACTGCTGTTTTTCTTCTATAAGGGCCTATCAATACGCGGAGCTTTTCGGAGTGTGGGCTTTTATCTCATTTGTACCCAAAGTGAGCAGGCAGCAACGTGGACTCCCTGTTGGTGCTGGGATAAATGGAACTCAGGACTGGCCTTAGGATGGAGGGCGCCCTGTAGGAAACTACAGGATTACGCCTCCCCCGACACACTTCTGCCCATTGTCACTACCATCCTACTTCCACAAATGGTTGCCAACAGCCACTGGGATTCACCAGAAGCCCCCTGTGCATAACCTAGCATCAAGCCTGATGCTAGGCAGAGGTACCCACTCACAGAAGCACCCCCTAGCCATTGGCTGCCAGTTTCACTTCTCCATGGGACCACCAATAAGAGTTAAGAAACTGGCAGACGATGGGGAGGCAACTCAGAAATAGGGGAGTTCCTCCAGTATCAGGCATGCTGCTAGGAGCGAATGGACCAACAGTAATTTTTGACTGCCAGCTTTAAAGTGGACTGAAACCTGTATTAGCCTGATTTGCCAGCCCTGAAGTCTGCTGATTCCCTATCCCCCAGGGCATCCCAATGTGGGGTGCTCCACTGTTTGAAAACTTAGTATACTTACCTCACAAGCAATCTCATGGTCCATGCATAGGCCACATCCCCGGCTTTTCCGTCTAATGAGCTGCCGCGCTGGAGGAATGCTGATTGGATGATAGCCTGCTTATGTGCCATGGGATTGGTTGCAATGTGGGTATGCCTGGTGATCCCAGTGGGTTTAATACAGTGGGGCATCCCATATTTGGATGGCCCAGGTGACAGATTAGAATTAGACGGTTTGGTCTACTTTAAAGGGTAGAACAGAGGTGAGCATGGCACCCCTTACTTTTGATCTAATGAACCGTCCATTGAGCATTGAGTGTGTGAGCACAGCTGCATGGTGCCCCCTGGCCATGGTGACCTGGGGTGGGCGCAGCTGTATGGTGCCCCCTGGCCATGGTGACCCAGGGTGGGCGCAGCTGTATTGCGCCCCCTGGCCATGGTGACCTGGGGTGGGCGCAGCTGTATGGTGCCCCCTGACCATGGTGACCTGGGGTGGGCGCAGCTGTATGGTGCTCCCTGGCCATGGTGACCTGGGGTGGGCGCAGCTGTATGGTGCTCCCTGGCCATGGTGACCTGGGGTGGGCGCAGCTGCATGGTGCCCCCTGACCATGGTGACCTGGGGTGGGTACAGCTGTATGGTGCCCCCTGGCCATGGTGACCTGGGGTGGGTGCAGCTGTATGGTGCCCCCTGGCCATGGTGACCTGGGGTGGGTGCAGCTGTATGGTGCCCCCTGGCCATGGTGACCTGGGGTGGGTGCAGCTGTATGGTGCCCCCTGGCCATGGTGACCTGGGGTGGGCGCAGTTGTATTGTGCCCCCTGACCATGGCGCTCTGTGCGATAGTACACCTCACACACATCAAAGTAAGACCCTGATGGGACTCTTGCATTCACTATTTAGGGTAAGACCTGAAAGGAAAGCAGGTGAGTTGTTTGTTTTTTTTACATATTTCATGGAAAATTTAGATTGGCACAAATCCCAAGAAGTTCGTGCTGAATGGATTTTCTCACAAAATTCTGTGGCAAATTCCTTTTTGGGAGAATAAGCTCACTCATCTCTAGCTGCAGATCATCAAAAACCAAGCTTTTCCCCTTATTTTTGTTAAAGTGGACCAACACCCAGAATTTTGACTATCCTGGGTATTGGTCCACTTCCGCGGGGCACACCGATCGGGGCCCCGCTGTGTGAAGACCACCAGAAAGCCCCAAAAACTCACCTGACCCCGCTCCCACGTGACTCGCTCGTCCAATCGCCGCCGACGGACAAGGAGAGGCAGCGACGGACAAGCTGAGCGCGGGCCGCCGCCGCCTCCCGCGTGTCCCTCTTACAGGGAGCGCACCCGCGCCGGCCATTCACAAACGGCTGGCGGGGTGCCCCGCAGTCTGGGAGCTGATCGGTTCGGGAATCTTATAGATTCCCGGGCCGATCAGGGGAGGGTGTTGGTCCACTTTAAATGATTCCCAAGTTTACATTTATGTTATAAATGTCAGTTATGGATGGTGGAAATTGCTACAAGCACAAACATATTAACATATTATTACCAAATGCTGCAAGGAAGAAGGGGATATTGAATGAGGCCCCCTTCCAAGGGCCCAGTAGCAGCTACCTCCCCTGCCTCAATGGTATGTATGCCCCTGCCCACTGTCACCACAAACATCACCAGCCTTTGGAGTGTGCGAGCTGTGCCATCACACAGGGTGCCATGCAGGTGCACCCCTCCTCCCTTGATGCCCTAACCCGTCTACCTAGCAGCTTGATTGACCCGCTCTGTTTACTGGTGCAACTCCCCCCCCCCACAGTTAACTGGTTATTTTGGGGGGTGGGGGTTGGCAATCGGAGTTGCTGGGGGTGCAGGGTTGGTTGGGTCAGAAGAAAGGGGGGGGCGATGCTAACCTCTGTTCTGCCCTTTTACGTGGACCAAACCGTCTGATACCATATCACCAGATGCCCCAATGTGTCATCACCGACATACCCACATTGCAAGCAATATTATGGCACATGTGCAGGGTTTTTTCCAATCAGTACTCTGTGCTATATATATTAATGGAGGGCATGGAACTCTTTTTGTCCACAGAAACTGGCCAGGGATGTAGACTTTAGGGGTGGCCTTTTAGACTTCAGGGGTGGCAAATACATGTTTTAGCCCACTTTAAAGAGAGCTGGCAGTCCAAAAAAAGAAAAGTATAATAGCATGGAGCAAAAAGAGTCTAATTCTCAAAAACATGTTCAGAAGTCCAACATATAGCTTGATATGCTGTTAATTATCCACCACCCACACCAGGTACACTATAAAATCACCAGAAGACTTCTATTAAAAGTCTTTAAAGTTAAAAAGCTCCTCAGTAATATATCTCTTCCTTGGTTAGTGGCAACAGCATCTACTGTAATTGCCAGCTCCTTCTTCAATCACCAGCCAAAAGATATCTCTCCACCTCCATGGCTATGCACTAACAAAGAGGTGGATGCTTCCTCTGTGCTCCAAGCATGGAGCGAAATGCACAGGTTAAGCATCCACCTCTATGTTAGTGCATTGCTATTTGTACTTCACCTTTTGAAGTGCACATGTGCCCGGAGCAGTGGGCTGCCCTAAATTCAGCACCCGGGGAGCAATTGGGGGTTAGATGCCTTGCTCAACGGTACTTCAGTCATGTCCCATGGTTGGAATTTCAAACCTGCCACCTTCCAGTCATAGGCCTGTTCCCCCACCTCTAGGCCATAACTGCCCCTTTTTGGGGAAGATTTGGGTGTATAAAGGATTTGGGTTTGGGTGTAAAAAGGATTTTAATTATGTAATATAAATGAAGTCAAAGTCTGGCTATGGAATCCTTTTGTTAGTAGATGGGCTGGCTAAAGGGAGGGGCCGGTCCTTCCCAACAGGAAGTGAGGTGCCACACTGCCTATATGGGGAATGGGATGGGGGGGATGCCACACTGATTATATGGGGAATGGGAGGGGGGAGACTGCCACGCTGCCTATGGGAATGAGAGGGGGTTTGCCTCACACTATATAGGGGACACAGCAAGAGTGTGGATAAGCAAAAAAAGACCAACGTTGACCTTTTTGGCCTAAATGGCAAAAGCTATATGCGGAGAAAAGCTGCACATCACTCTGAACACATCATCCCCATAGGGACATGTGGTGGTGGCACCATCATGCTGTGGGGAGGCTTTTCTTCAGCAGGGACTGAGAAGCTGCTCAGAGTTGATGTGAAGACAGGTTGAGCTAAATACACGGCAATCCTGGAGAAAAAGCTGTTAGAGGTTGAGATGGGAGCAAAGGTTCACCTTCCAGAAAAACAACCACCCTAGACATACATCCAAAGCGTTCGAATGGTTTAAACCAAAGCATATTTAAGCGTTGGAATGGCTCAGTCAGATAAGACAGAGGAGAAGCTAGGCTTTCTGGCACCCACGGCAAAGATTCGAAATGATGCCCCCGTCTGTTCTCAGGCCCCGCATTGGTGCCCACCTGACCTGCTGCACCTGGGGCAAGTGCCCCCCCTGCTCCCCCCTAGCTATACCCCTGGATAAGATGGAAATTGAGAATCTTTGGCATGGCTTGAAACATTCTCAATCCAGTTGTCACGGACCGGGTGGAGCGGACTCGGGTGTGGATCCGCTTTAACTGTGGAACCGATGGCGGGTACCGTGTCAGGGGAGCGGAGTCTAAGAGGCCACCGGTATTCACCAGAGCCCACCGCAAGGCAGGTTGGTCTTGTGCGGCAAGTGACCCCTAGGTCGCTACCCCCTAACAGCGGCCCAGTCCCACAGTCAGCCGAGGTTCAGTGAGGTACACAAGTGGCAGGCAAAAAGGCGTAGTAAGTACAGGCAGAGATCGGGGCTGGCAGCGCAGGTTCGTGGTAAAGGTGAGTAGCCGAGGTCGGGGCAGGCAGCAAAGGTTCAGAGTCGGGGACAGGCAAAGGTCGGTACACGGGTGAGCAATCCAAGAATGTCTGACTTTCAACAAGCATGGAGAGACCAAGATCCGGCACTGAAGGAAGGAAGTGCCTGTTTAAATAGGGGAAGATGATGCAGGATTGGATGACATAAACACCAATCAGTGCTGTAAAGGCCCTTTAAATCTCAGGGATCCTGTGCGCTCGCCCTCTAGTGGACGGAGACGTGTGCGCACCTGACCATGCAAAGAGGAAGCATTGGGGGAAGGGCGGCAGCTGGAAGCAGCCCTGAGGGAAGATGGATGATGGCTGCATGCAGCCATGGAGGTAGGTGAAATGCTGTGAGACGGGCGTGCAGCGCTCGCCCTAACAGTACCCCCCCCCCCTTGGGTCTCCCCTTCTTCTTGGGACCAAGAAAATCTAAGATGAGACTACGGTCTAGAATATTCTCTTCGGGCTCCCAAGATCTTTCTTCAGGTCCACAGCCTTCCCAGTCGACCAAGAAATATCTTTTTTCTCTGGAGAGCTTAGAAGCCAGAATCTCCTTCACTGAAAAGGTATCCTCGGTGCCCGAGATTGGGGCAGGCACCAAAGTTTTAGGAGAGAATCGATTGACAATAACTGGCTTCAACAGAGAGACGTGAAAAGAATTGGGAATTCGCAGTGAAGTCGGTAGGTGAAGCTTATAGCAAACTGGATTGATCTGTTGTTTGATCTTGTATGGCCCCAAGTAACGGGGGCCCAATTTGTAGCTAGGAATTTTGAAGCGGATGTATTTTGCCGACAGCCACACCTTATCTCCTGGAGAATAAACAGGCGGAGCTCTTCTCCTTTTATCAGCGCTAACCTTCATGCGGGCGGAAGCTTGACAAAGGGAACGCTGTGTTTCTTGCCAGATGGTGGAGAAATCCTGTGTGAGATTGTCCACGGCGGGCACTCCGGAGGACGTGGATAAAGGCAAAGGCGGAAGGAGTTGACGGCCGTACACCACCAAAAACGGGGACTTCCTTGTGGACTCAGAATCCTTAAAATTATACGAGAATTCCGCCCAAGGCAACAGATCGACCCAATCGTCTTGACGCGCTGAAACAAAATGGCGAAGATAATGCCCGAGAATCTGGTTGACTCTTTCCACCTGGCCGTTAGACTGGGGATGATAAGCGGAGGAAAAGTCCAGTTTAATTTTCATTTGTTTGCAAAGAGCTCTCCAGAACTTGGACACAAACGGCACACCTCTGTCAGACACAATATGTGTAGGTAGACCATGAAGTCGAAAGATATGCTTCAGGAAGTATTTTGCCAACAGAGGAGCTGACGGGAGACCGGGCAAAGGAACAAAATGCGCCATCTTAGAAAACCTATCCACTACCACCCAAATTACAGTATTGCTATGCGAAGAAGGGAGGTCGGTAATAAAGTCCATAGCAATGTGTGTCCATGGGGTATCCGGAATAGGAAGTGGGTGGAGTAGGCCAGCAGGTCTTTGGCGAGGGGTTTTGTCGCGAGCGCAGGTGGTACAGGCCTGAACGAATTCGGTCACATCCTTTTCAAAAGAAGGCCACCAATAATATCGAGAAATGATAGAACAAGACTTCCTGATACCGGCATGGCCGGCTACATGGGAAGAATGCCCCCATTCTAATATTTTGCGACGTTGGCGGGCTGGCACAAAGGTCTTTCCCGGCGGTGCTTGTACAAGAGTAGCGGGGGCAGAGTGGACAAGGCGTTCAGGCGGGATGATATGTTGTGGAGTGGATTCAACACCAGAGATGTCAGAGGAACGAGAAAGGGCGTCTGCCCTGATGTTCTTAGCGGCTGGCCTGAAAATCAAATTGAGCGAAAATCAACGACCAACGAGCTTGTCGTGGATTCAATCGCTGGGCAGTTTTTAAATAAGATAGATTTTTGTGATCAGTATAGATGGATACTTGATGGGCAGAACCTTCTAAGAGGTGTCTCCACTCCTCCAACGCCAACTTGATGGCGAGTAACTCCCGATCTCCGATGGAGTAATTCCTCTCCGCTGGCGAAAAGGTCTTCGAAAAGAACCTGCAGGTGAGAATTCTGCCAGTAGACGATTTTTGAGTGAGCACCGCTCCGGCTCCAATGGAGGAGGCATCTACTTCTAGGGCGAAAGGCCGAGATGGATCTGGCCTAGACAACACTGGTGCAGAGGAGAAGGCCTTTTTTAGAGCAATGAAGGCCTCTTCAGCCTGAGGAGGCCAAGATTTCGAATTGGCGCCCTTCTTTGTGAGGGTCACAATAGGCGCCACTACAGTGGAAAAGTGAGGAATAAACTGCCGATAGTAATTGGCGAAGCTCAGAAAACGTTGAATAGCTCGCAGGTAGAGATGAGCGAGTAGTGAAATATTCGAAATTTCGAATTTCGATTCGAATAGACCGCGTTACTCGACTACTCGACCGAATATCGAATCCCATTATAGTCTATGGGAAAAAAATGCTCGACACTTGGAAATCTCAATTCGACCACTTGGAGGTCACCAAGTCCACCCTGAAACATCAGAAAATGATGCCAACACTGCTGGAATGCAACTGGGACAGCAGGGGAAGCATGTCTGGGTGCATATAACGCGCCCAAGTCGCACTATTACGCCACTATCACAGCCTCTCAACAATACACTCCAAACACAATATTACTTCTACGTAAAGTGAGACAAGACAAGGAAACCTTCTTTCCTCTACATTGCCATGGACCCCAAGCCAAACTGTACAAAAAAGAAGAACAAAATTCTGCACCCCTTAAAATCACGTTGCCTAATGACAACCACAGATGGCATAGGCAAGGGGGAAAATAAATAGACCCCACCCCTAATTGTCATTGTGTGTGTGTGTGTGTGTGTGTGTGTGAGATGTGGTCAGACATGTCCTCTTGTGTCATTGTGTCACCCCAGCAGTAAGGGAAGCTTAAAGGAGGAGGTTTGTTACAGTGTGTCACCCCAGCAGTAAGGGAAGCTTACAGGAGGAGGTTTGTTACAGTGTGTCACCCCAGCAGTAAGGGAAGCTTACAGGAGGAGGTTTGTTACAGTGTGTCACCCCAGCAGTCAGGGAAGCTTACAGGAGGAGGTTTGTTACAGTGTGTCACCCCAGCAGTAAGGGAAGCTTAGAGCTGAGACCTCTTAAAAATTGTGTGGAGTCCCAAGAGCTGAGACCTCTTAAAAATTGTGTGGAGTCCCAAGAGCTGAGACCTTTTAAAAATTGTGTGGAGTCCCAAGAGCTGAGACCTCTTAAACATTGTGTGGAGGCCCAAGAGCTGAGACCTTTTAAAAATTGTGTGGAGGCCCAAGAGCTGAGACCTTTTAAAAATTGTGTGGAGGCCCAAGAGCTGAGACCTTTTAAAAATTGTGTGGAGGCCCAAGAGCTGAGACCTCTCAAACATTGTGTGGAGGCCCAAGAGCTGAGACCTTTTAAAAATTGTGTGGAGGCCCAAGAGCTGAGACCTTTTAAAAATTGTGTGGAGGCCCAAGAGCTGAGACCTTTTAAAAATTGTGTGGAGGCCCAAGAGCTGAGACATTTTAAAAATTGTGTGGAGGCCCAAGAGCTGAGACCTCTCAAACATTGTGTGGAGGCCCAAGAGCTGAGACCTCTCAAACATTGTGTGGAGGCCCAAGAGCTGAGACCTTTTAAAAATTGTGTGGAGGCCCTAGAGCTGAGACCTCTCAAACATTGTGTGGAGGCCCAAGAGCTGAGACCTTTTAAAAATTGTGTGGAGGCCCTAGAGCTGAGACCTCTCAAACATTGTGTGGAGGCCCAAGAGCTGAGACCTTTTAAAAATTGTGTGGAGGCCCAAGAGCTGAGACCTTTTAAAAATTGTGTGGAGGCCCAAGAGCTGAGACCTTTTAAAAATTGTGTGGAGGCCCAAGAGCTGAGACATTTTAAAAATTGTGTGGAGGCCCAAGAGCTGAGACCTCTCAAACATTGTGTGGAGTCCCACGAGCTGAGACCTCTTAAATAGTGTGGAGGCCCAAGAGCTGAGACCTTTTAAAAATTGTGTGGAGGCCCAAGAGCTGAGACCTTTTAAAAATTGTGTGGAGGCCCAAGAGCTGAGACCTCTCAAACATTGTGTGGAGGCCCAAGAGCTGAGACCTTTTAAAAATTGTGTGGAGGCCCTAGAGCTGAGACCTCTCAAACATTGTGTGGAGGCCCAAGAGCTGAGACCTTTTAAAAATTGTGTGGAGGCCCTAGAGCTGAGACCTCTCAAACATTGTGTGGAGGCCCAAGAGCTGAGACCTTTTAAAAATTGTGTGGAGGCCCTAGAGCTGAGACCTCTCAAACATTGTGTGGAGGCCCAAGAGCTGAGACCTTTTAAAAATTGTGTGGAGGCCCAAGAGCTGAGACCTTTTAAAAATTGTGTGGAGGCCCAAGAGCTGAGACCTTTTAAAAATTGTGTGGAGTACCAAGAGCTGAGACCTTTTAAAAATTGTGTGGAGGCCCAAGAGCTGAGACCTCTCAAACATTGTGTGGAGGCCCAAGAGCTGAGACCTTTTAAAAATTGTGTGGAGGCCCAAGAGCTGAGACCTTTTAAAAATTGTGTGGAGGCCCAAGAGCTGAGACATTTTAAAAATTGTGTGGAGGCCCAAGAGCTGAGACCTCTCAAACATTGTGTGGAGGCCCAAGAGCTGAGACCTCTCAAACATTGTGTGGAGGCCCAAGAGCTGAGACCTTTTAAAAATTGTGTGGAGGCCCTAGAGCTGAGACCTCTCAAACATTGTGTGGAGGCCCAAGAGCTGAGACCTTTTAAAAATTGTGTGGAGGCCCTAGAGCTGAGACCTCTCAAACATTGTGTGGAGGCCCAAGAGCTGAGACCTTTTAAAAATTGTGTGGAGGCCCAAGAGCTGAGACCTTTTAAAAATTGTGTGGAGGCCCAAGAGCTGAGACCTTTTAACCCTTTTGTTGCCAAGCACGTAACACCTACGTGCTGGCTTGGCTGGGCCTTAAGTGCCAAGCACGTAGGTGTTACGTGCTTGACTTTCCTCGCTTGTAGTTTAAAAAGTAAAAACAACAAATACTCACCTGACCCCTTGTTGGATCCGGCCGGGTCTCCTCTTTAATTTGGTGCCATCCGATCCCCCGTGGGGGGTCGGATGGCTCCAGGAGAGCCCCCGGAATAGGCTGCCCCCCCCCCCCCGCTTCTGCAGCAGCAGCTTCTAACTGTAAAAAAAAAAAAAAATAAAAATGACATTCACTTACCTGTGTGTGCGCTGGCTCCCGCTGTCCCTCCTCTTCACCTGGGGGGCCTCCGATCCCCCCCCAGGACTTACCGATCTTCAGGAGAGAGCCTGGGAGGCTCTCTCCTCTCTTCTGCACGATGGCGGCCGCCATCATGCCTCTAAGCCCCGCCCCCTTGGGGGCGGGGCTTATGAAGTCATCCCGGCCCCGATCTCAGGCTTCAGCCTTCTCAGCTTCTCAGATGCCGGTGATCGGTGCCCTGGAAGGAGGTGGCAGGAGATCCTCTGATCTCCTGCCTTCTCCTTCTCTGGATGCCGATCACCGGCATCTGTCAGCTGAGCGGCGAGGGACAAGAGCTTGCAATCGAAGGTAAGTACAGTAAAAAAAAATTTTTTTTTTTTCTAATAAAATACTTTTTATTATTGTGTGGTGTTTTTTTTTCACATTAACCCTTTGTGAGCTGGTAAGGGGTCCATGAGACCCCTTATACCAGTTCACAAGGCTGGGGGGGTGGCAAGTCACCTGCCCTAGCGGGTGGCTTGCCATTAACCCCCGCACCCCCATTACCTGCCTCCCCAAAGGCCAGGGGGGGGCAGAAGAGCCCGGGCCCACATAGGCTATGTGGGCTCGTAGGCTGCAGGGTGGGGGGGCCACCAAAGCTGGCCCCCCCACTCTGTGCCTACAAGCCCCCATAGCTGGTCCCGGGCTGGTTACTTTGGGTAAGGGGGACCCCACGTCATTTTTTTTTTTGGATTTTGAAGGGTTTTTAACCCTTCAAAATCCAAAAAAAAATGGGGTCCCCCTCCCCGGGAAGGGGGACCCTATGTCATTTTTTTTTTTAATTAACCATTTGTCATCCAGCAGCTATAAAAGGCTTCTGGGCAGGAAAGGGTGTCTACCTATACATATGTGGTATTGCTGTAACCGGGAGAAATTGGGGTTTCTCACGCAATAAGATTTTATTGACAAACTTACATTTTTTATTACAAAAAAACTCTACAAATTGTAAAAAAATGTTTTTTTTTTGTTTTTTTTCACACATTTCACCCAAAAAAATTGAGAATACACCTAAAAAATACAAACAAGACATTTCATGTTAAAGCCCAGACTCTGTTGAAAAAAACAATATATAATTTTCCTGGGAAATCCCTGGAAATCCCTTCAAAAATGACAGTTGAATATGTGTAGCGCAAAATGGTGAAACATCGTCTGGCAACAGGGAGTGGCAAATGCTGCAGGTAGGCTGGCAGCGAAAGGGTTAAAAATTGTGTGGAGGCCCAAGAGCTGAGACCTTTTAAAAATTGTGTGGAGGCCCAAGAGCTGAGACCTCTCAAACATTGTGTGGAGGCCCAAGAGCTGAGCACTTATTAGTGCTGCAGCTACGGCTGCTTTAGTGAGGGGTAGCTGCTGCTGCTGGAATAGGGACAGAAAGACTTCAGTGGTGTATTACCACCTATATACAAAACTATATACACTCTGCTCAAAACGGCTGCTTTAGTGAGGGGTAGCTGCTGATGCTGGAATAGGGACAGAAAGACTTCAGCGGTGTATTAGCACCTATATACAAAACTATATTTTGCACTACTGTTTTGTGTCCTCTGTGCCAACAAAACACTGTTTTATAAACGGTGCGTATAGGCACCATTTCACCTTCTGGCAGTATACGGCTGTATAGCCAGGTGTTTTTCTTAAAAATATTTTTTATATTTGGCACTACTGTTTTGTGTCCTCTTTACCAACAAAACCTTGTTATATACCCGGTGCGTATATAGGCACCATTTCACCTTCTGGCAGTATACGGCTGTATAGCCAGGTGTTCTTAAAAATATATTTATATTTGGCACTACTGTTTTGTGTCCTCTGTGCCAACAAAACACTGTTTTATACACGGTGCGTATAGGCACCATTTCACCTTCTGGCAGTATACGGCTGTATAGCCAGGTGTTCTTCTTAAAAATATTTTTATATTTGGCATAACGCGTGGCCAAAAAAGTAAAACGTCTGAAATGCGGAGGGCTAGCGCAAAGGGACGTGGACGAGGACGGGGGCGCGGAAATGCTGGTGGGGGCACAAACCGCGTTGAAGCCAGTGGGGATACAATGCGTGCTGGTGAGGGGCAGCCAGCATTACGCTCATCCAGCTTCCCTGCCTTTATGGGACAGTTATGCGGGGGGCGGGGTACACCTCTGTTAAGGCCTGAGCAGCGTGAACAGGTGGTGCAATGGATGGCCGATAACGCTTCCAGTCACTTGTCCACCACCCAGTCATCCACACAGTCTCACTCTGACCCTCCTTCCTCCCAACCTGGCCAACAGAGTCAGCCCAACCTTGACCCCTCCCAGGACCTCTTTTCTGGTCCTTTTCCAGATGTGCTGCAAGAATCCCAGGAGCTAGCAGAGGAATTTGTTTGTAGTGATGCCCAAACACTTGAGTATCCGCCATCTGCTAGTGATGTGGACCCGGAACCAGCATCTGCTATCATGAGCGATGATGATGAGACGCAGTTGCCATCAAGGGAGGCTGTTGGAATGTCCAGTGGGCAGGAGGAGGAGCAGAGAGAGGAAGTGGAAGAGGAGGTGGTGGACGACGAAATGACCGACCCCACTTGGACAGGGGTGATGTCCAGCGGGGAAAGCAGTGGAGATGCGGTCTGCGCATCACCGAATAAGGCAGCAAGAGGCAGAGGACAGTCCAGAGGCAGAGGACAGTCCAGACAGAGAAGGCAGGCCACAGCCAGCAGGGCCGAAGCTCTTCCCGGCAGCAGGCAGTCGCGCGAAGCTCCCCCATCGAGGCCTCGTACTTCTGTGGTGTGGAGATTTTTTAACATTTGCGCGGATGACAAACTGAGCGCGGTTTGCGCAATCTGCCACTCAAAACTGAGTAGGGGCTCTGAGAAGAGCAATCTGACCACCTCAGGCATGCGCCGTCACTTGGAATTCAAGCACTGGGCTGAGTGGGAGAGAGCAAACGCAATACAACCTGCGCCCCGTCTTGCTGCCACTGCCTCTTCCCCTTTGTTGTGTGCTGCCACTGCGGTCCAGACCTCCAGCCAGGACACCTCCACATCTGCCTCTGCCTCGGCTACTTTGGGGCCTTCTCCTTCAGCCCCACCTTCCCCCGCATCTTCGTCTGCACCTTCCATCTCCTCGTCCCATCAACTGTCCATCTCGCAGGCGTTCAACCGCAGGCGGAAGTACGCCTCCAGTCACCCCCAAGCCCAAGCCTTAACCTGCCTCATCTCCAAACTGCTGGCCCTGGAGATGTTGCCGTTTAGGCTTGTGGAGACGCAGGCCTTCCGCGACCTGATGGCGGCTGCCGCACCTCGCTATTCCGTCCCTAGCCGCCACTATTTTTCCCGGTGTGGCGTCCCCGCCCTGCACCAGCACGTGTCGCGTAACATCAGGCGGACCCTGAGGTACGCAGTCAGCGCAAAGGTCCACTTGACCACCGACTCGTGGACAAGCGCTTGCGGCCAAGGACGCTACATCTCTTTGACGGCACACTGGGTGAATGTTGTGGAAGCGGGGACGGGGTCGCAAACAGGGACGGCCTACATACCACCCCCGCCCAAGATTGCCAGCACGGGTTCTGATAGACCCCCCTCCTCTTCCTCCTCCTCCTCCTCCTCCTCCTCCTCCTCCTCCTCCTCCTCATCCTCCTCATCCTCCTCCTCATCCTCCTCCTCATCCTCCTCCTCCTCCTCCTCCTCCTCCTCCTCCTCCTCATCCTCCTCATCCTCCTCCTCATCCTCCTCCTCATCCTCCTCCTCCTCCTCCTCCTCCTCCTCCTCATCCTCCTCCTCATCCTCCTCATCCTCCTCCTCATCCTCCTCCTCCTCCTCCTCCTCCTCCTCTGCCTTAACATCGCCCTCAGCCCCTAGCTGGAAGCGTTGCAGCACTGGCACGGGGAGACGTCAGCAGGCGGTGCTTAAGCTCATCAGCTTGGGCGACAGGAAGCACAGCGCCGCAGAGGTGAGGCACGCCATATTGCAGCAGACAGAGATGTGGCTGTCGCCGCTGCAGCTAGGACCAGGCATGGTCGTGTGCGATAACGGCCGTAACCTGGTGGCGGCTCTGGAGCTTGCAGAACTCAATCACGTACCATGCCTGGCCCACGTTTTTAATTTGGTAGTACCAAAGTTTCTAAAGACTTACCCCAACCTGGCAGAGCTACTGGTCAAAGTGCGGCGCTTGTGCGCTCACTTTCGGAAGTCAACTGTAGCTGCTGCTAGCTTAAAAAAAAATCCAGCAACGCCTCCATTTGCCTCAACATCGGCTGTTGTGCGACCTGCCCACTCGCTGGAATTCCACCTATTGCATGTTGGCCAGGGTGTGTGAGCAGCAGAAAGCATTGATGGAGTACCAGATGATGCATCCACGCGTGCCTCCAACTCAGCTCCCTCAGTTTGCCAACCACGAGTGGCCATGGATGGCAGACATATGCGATGTATTGCGTATCTTTGAGGAGTCCACTAAGAAGGTCAGCAGCGAGGACGCTATAGTGAGCGTAACCATCCCGCTCCTAGGCGTCCTTAAAGAATCGCTCATCGCAATAAGGGAGAACGCATTGCACACAGAGGAGATGGGGGTTGGAGGAGACGCAACGCAGGTAGACAGTCAGACCACACTTTTGTCTGCTGCTCGGTGGCAGTTGCAGGAGGAGGATGAGGAGGAGGAGGACAACGTGGAGGTGGCTGTGGAAGAGGATGCTGGCGGCGAGGGTAGCAGTCAGGCTGTGTGCGCCCCATTGGTTCAGCGCGGATGGGGCGGAGAGGAGGAGGAAGAGGAGGAAATGGAAAATGATCCTTCTGGTGGGGGCAGTGAGGTCATGCCTACTCAGAGTCTGGCACACATGGCTGACTTCATGCTGGGCTGCTTTTCCCGGGACATACGTGTTGTCCGGATATTGGAGAACAAACTATACTGGGTCTTCGCACTCCTGGACCCCCGGTATAAAGATAACTTCTCCTCTTTTATTCCGGTAGAGGAGAGGACGAATCGATTACTGGAATACCAGAGGGAACTCTTGCAGAACATGATGCAGATTTTCCCACCCAGCATCGCTGGCGGCAGAGAGGAGAGTGTCTCCCAGAGTCTGACAACATCGATCAGGCCCACAGCCACCAGGGGAACACTCTCCAAGGTGTGGGACACGTTCATGTCACCCCCTCGTGCAACTTCCATCACTGCGGGGCCCGCTATCAGCAGGAGGGACAAGTATCGGCGGATGTTGCGGGACTACCTGGCAGACCACACCCCTGTCCTCCCCGATCCCTCGGCGACCTACACTTACTGGGTCTCCAAGTTCGACACGTGGCTGGAACTGTCCCTGTACGCCTTGGAGGTGCTTGCCTGCCCTGCCGCCAGCGTGCTATCAGAAAGGGTGTTCAGCGCAGCCGGGGGCATTATAACCGATAAGCGCAGCCGCCTGTCAACCGACAGTGCCGACAGGCTGACGCTAATCAAAATGAACAGCAAGTGGATTGACCCGGACTTTGCTTGTACAACAGTGGAAAGCAGCCAAGAGTGAAGTGCCATCTGTATGAAGTGCCATTTCCTCCTCCTCCTCCTCCTCCTCCTCCTCCTCCTCCTTAACCGCCGTAGAATTGCTGTATTAATGAAAAAAATTATGGCTCACCTCTTAGGCTTAATACAATCAATTTTTAAGAGGTCTCAACTCTTGGGCCTCCACACAATTTTTAAAAGGTCTCAGCTCTTGGGCCTCCACACAATGTTTGAGAGGTCTCAGCTCTAGGGCCTCCACACAATTTTTAAAAGGTCTCAGCTCTTGGGCCTCCACACAATGTTTGAGAGGTCTCAGCTCTAGGGCCTCCACACAATTTTTAAAAGGTCTCAGCTCTTGGGCCTCCACACAATGTTTGAGAGGTCTCAGCTCTTGGGCCTCCACACAATTTTTAAAAGGTCTCAGCTCTTGGGCCTCCACACAATTTTTAAAAGGTCTCAGCTCTTGGGCCTCCACACAATGTTTGAGAGGTCTCAGCTCTTGGGCCTCCACACAATTTTTAAAAGGTCTCAGCTCTTGGGCCTCCACACAATTTTTAAGAGGTCTCAGCTCGTGGGCCTCCACACAATTTTTAAAAGGTCTCAGCTCGTGGGCCTCCACACAATTTTTAAAAGGTCTCAGCTCTTGGGCCTCCACACAATGTTTGAGAGGTCTCAGCTCTTGGGCCTCCACACAATTTTTAAAAGGTCTCAGCTCTTGGGCCTCCACACAATTTTTAAAAGGTCTCAGCTCTTGGGCCTCCACACAATGTTTGAGAGGTCTCAGCTCTTGGGCCTCCACACAATTTTTAAAAGGTCTCAGCTCTTGGGCCTCCACACAATTTTTAAAAGGTCTCAGCTCTTGGGCCTCCACACAATTTTTAAAACATAGCAGCCCTAATAAGGGCTCTCAATGACTCTCTTGTCTTCTGGTAGCTGGTATATATGGTGGTAAATGCGATATTCTGAGCTTCTGGGGCCCTGCCTGACTACATAGGATATGAGATATATACTGTTCAACATAGCAGCACTAATAAGGGATTAAGGACTGTCTTGTCTTCTGGTAGCTGGTATATATGGTGGTAAAAGGTATATTCTGAGCTTCTGGGGCCCTGCCTGACTAAATAGAAAATGAGCTATATACTGTTCAACATAGCAGCACTAATAAGGGCTATTAAGGACTGTCTTGTCTTCTGGTAGCTGGTATATATGGTGGTAAAAGGTATATTCTGAGCTTCTGGGGCCCTGCCTGACTAAATAGAAAATGAGCTATATACTGTTCAACATAGCAGCACTAATAAGGGCTATTAAGGACTGTCTTGTCTTCTGGTAGCTGGTATATATGGTGGTAAAAGGTATATTCTGAGCTTCTGGGGCCCTGCCTGACTAAATAGAAAATGAGCTATATACTGTTCAACATAGCAGCACTAATAAGGGCTATTAAGGACTGTCTTGTCTTCTGGTAGCTGGTATATATGGTGGTAAAAGGTATATTCTGAGCTTCTGGGGCCCTGCCTGACTAAATAGAAAATGAGCTATATACTGTTCAGCGTAGCAGCCCTAATAAGGGCTCTTAAGGACTGTCTTGTCTTCTGGTAGCTGGTATATATGGTGGTAAAAGGTATATTCTGAGCTTCTGGGGCCCTGCCTGACTAAATAGAAAATGAGCTATATACTGTTCAGCGTAGCAGCCCTAATAAGGGCTCTTAAGGACTGTCTTGTCTTCTGGTAGCTGGTATATATGGTGGTAAAAGGTATATTCTGAGCTTCTGGGGCCCTGCCTGACTAAATAGAAAATGAGCTATATACTGTTCAACATAGCAGCACTAATAAGGGATTAAGGACTGTCTTGTCTTCTGGTAGCTGGTATATATGGTGGTAAAAGGTATATTCTGAGCTTCTGGGGCCCTGCCTGACTAAATAGAAAATGAGCTATATACTGTTCAACATAGCAGCACTAATAAGGGATTAAGGACTGTCTTGTCTTCTGGTAGCTGGTATATATGGTGGTAAAAGGTATATTCTGAGCTTCTGGGGCCCTGCCTGACTAAATAGAAAATGAGCTATATACTGTTCAGCGTAGCAGCCCTAATAAGGGCTCTTAAGGACTGTCTTGTCTTCTGGTAGCTGGTATATATGGTGGTAAAAGGTATATTCTGAGCTTCTGGGGCCCTGCCTGACTAAATAGAAAATGAGCTATATACTGTTCAACATAGCAGCACTAATAAGGGATTAAGGACTGTCTTGTCTTCTGGTAGCTGGTATATATGGTGGTAAAAGGTATATTCTGAGCTTCTGGGGCCCTGCCTGACTAAATAGAAAATGAGCTATATACTGTTCAACATAGCAGCACTAATTAGGGCTATTAAGGACTGTCTTGTCTTCTGGTAGCTGGTATATATGGTGGTAAAAGGTATATTCTGAGCTTCTGGGGCCCTGCCTGACTAAATAGAAAATGAGCTATATACTGTTCAACATAGCAGCACTAATAAGGGATTAAGGACTGTCTTGTCTTCTGGTAGCTGGTATATATGGTGGTAAAAGGTATATTCTGAGCTTCTGGGGCCCTGCCTGACTAAATAGAAAATGAGCTATATACTGTTCAGCGTAGCAGCCCTAATAAGGGCTCTTAAGGACTGTCTTGTCTTCTGGTAGCTGGTATATATGGTGGTAAAAGGTATATTCTGAGCTTCTGGGGCCCTGCCTGACTAAATAGAAAATGAGCTATATACTGTTCAGCGTAGCAGCCCTAATAAGGGCTCTTAAGGACTGTCTTGTCTTCTGGTAGCTGGTATATATGGTGGTAAAAGGTATATTCTGAGCTTCTGGGGCCCTGCCTGACTAAATAGAAAATGAGCTATATACTGTTCAGCGTAGCAGCCCTAATAAGGGCTCTTAAGGACTGTCTTGTCTTCTGGTAGCTGGTATATATGGTGGTAAAAGGTATATTCTGAGCTTCTGGGGCCCTGCCTGACTAAATAGAAAATGAGCTATATACTGTTCAGCGTAGCAGCCCTAATAAGGGCTATTAAGGACTGTCTTGTCTTCTGGTAGCTGGTATATATGGTGGTAAAAGGTATATTCTGAGCTTCTGGGGCCCTGCCTGACTAAATAGAAAATGAGCTATATACTGTTCAGCGTAGCAGCCCTAATAAGGGCTATTAAGGACTGTCTTGTCTTCTGGTAGCTGGTATATATGGTGGTAAAAGGTATATTCTGAGCTTCTGGGGCCCTGCCTGACTAAATAGAAAATGAGCTATATACTGTTCAGCGTAGCAGCCCTAATAAGGGCTATTAAGGACTGTCTTGTCTTCTGGTAGCTGGTATATATGGTGGTAAAAGGTATATTCTGAGCTTCTGGGGCCCTGCCTGACAAAATAGAAAATGAGCTATATACTGTTCAGCGTAGCAGCCCTAATAAGGGCTATTAAGGACTGTCTTGTCTTCTGGTAGCTGGTATATATGGTGGTAAAAGGTATATTCTGAGCTTCTGGGGCCCTGCCTGACTAAATAGAAAATGAGCTATATACTGTTCAGCGTAGCAGCCCTAATAAGGGCTATTAAGGACTGTCTTGTCTTCTGGTAGCTGGTATAGATGGTGGTAAAAGCGATATTCCGAGCTTCTGGGGCCCTGCCAGCGACAGCCTGTCTTTCCCTGCTGTGAGCGTCTGTCCCTCACTAAGTTCAAGCTGCTAATGCTGACGAAGAGGAAGTGCTGAGTTTTGTATATTCGAGGTCACATGGTTTTTCCAGCCAATGCGTGTAGACGCCGTTTTCGCGATGCCAGCGTCCTCCCAGGACCTGTCCCACCCCCCCTGCATGGTGATTGGTGTAAAAAACGCGCCAGGGAAGGTGGGAGGGGAAACGAATTGTGAGTGCGCCATCGCCGCTGTACTCGATCGAAATCGAGTATGACGAACAGCGTAGTATTCGATCGAATACCGGCTCGGTCGAATACTACTCGATCATCACTACTCGCAGGCCAATAGGACGGGGCCAATCCAGAACTGCTTTCAACTTGCTGGGGTCCATCTGAAGGCCACGAGCTGAGACAATATATCCAAGAAAGGGTAAGGCGGTTTGATCAAATAGACACTTCTCCAGCTTGGCGTAAAGATGGTGTTGACGGAGACGAGACAGGACTTGCCGGACATGGCGGTGATGTTCTTCTAGATTAGATGAAAAGATGAGTATATCATCCAAATATACAACAACACAGGAGTAAAGCAAGTCCCGAAAAATGTCATTTACGTATTCCTGGAATACAGCGGGTGCATTGCAGAGACCAAAGGGCATCACTAAATATTCAATGTGGCCATCGCGGGTATTGAAGGCGGTCTTCCATTCATCGCCCTCGCGTATACGTATCAAATTATAGGCTCCCCTCAGGTCAAGCTTGGTGAAGACCCTGGCCCCACGCAGTCGGTCAAATAATTCGGCAATCAAGGGCAAAGGGTATCGATTTTTAACGGTAATCTTATTGAGGCCGCGGTAATCAATACAAGGGCGAAGAGAGCCATCTTTTTTCGCCACAAAGAAGAACCCCGCGCCTGCCGGAGAGGAAGACTTCCGTATGAACCCTTTATGAAGATTTTCTCGAATATACTCCGACATGGCTTGAGTCTCAGGAGCCGAGAGAGGGTAAATTCGGCCTAGAAGAATCTGAGAGGTGCAATTAGGGAGGACGTAGAACTCAACATTCTCTTGATGGAAGAGTCCAATTTTTAATTGGAGGGGAACGGTGCGATAGCGCACAGTACAGTCCAGCCTATCACCATTGACTGAGGCGATAAATATGGGTGTAGCAAGGCGATTCACAGGGATATTATGTTTATTGATCAAGGCAGCCTCTATAAAGTTCCCTGCAGAACCAGAGTCCAAAAAGGCGGTTAAATTCAGGGAGGTGGAAGGTGAGATGGAAAGTTGAACAGGAACAGTGAGCCGTGGAGAGGAAGCACATACACCCAGGGACGCCTCTCCCACCGCCACTGGGTGCGCCCGTTTCCCTGACATGGAGGGCGAATAGGACAGTCCTTCAAAAAATGCTCAGAACCACCGCAGTACAGACAAAGGTTCTCGTTCCTTCTGCGAGTTCTCTCCAATTGGGTCAAACGGAATCGATCGACCTGCATGGCCTCCTCACTGGGAGGTACATGTGCAGACAAAGGGTTTTGAAATACTGGAGCCAAACGGGATGCCCTCCTAGGGCGCTGAGAGTCTCTTTCTTGGCGGAATTCTTCACGCCTCTCAGCAAAGCGCACATCAATGCGTGTGGCCAGATGGATGAGTTCAGTGAGAGATGAAGGCAAGTCACGAGCCGCAAGAGCATCCTTAATTTTACTAGAAAGTCCTTTCTTGAAGCAGGCACACAAGGCCTCATTGTTCCAAGACAATTCGGAGGCAAGAGTGCGGAACCGAATGGCGTATTCACCAACGGACAACTCGCCCTGGACCAAGTTCAAAAGGGACGATTCAGCAGATGAAGCCCGGGCAGGTTCCTCAAAGACCTGGCGAAACTCTGAGACAAAGGTGTTAATACTGGAAGAGACAGGGTCATTGCGATCCCACAAGGGAGTGGCCCAGGCCAAAGCCTTTCCAGAAAGCAAACTGATGACAAAGGCCACCTTAGCTCGTTCAGTGGGAAATTGATCCGCCAACAACTCCAAGTGCAGGGAACATTGGGCAAGGAACCCTCGGCATAACTTGGCATCCCCATCATATTTAGCCGGCAAGGAGAGACGGATTCTGGCAGAAGATGTTACCGGGGGCTGTGGCGGTAATGCTGGAGCCGGTGATGGAACTTGCTGTTGCTGAATCGTTAAAAATTGCTGCATCATGGCAGAGAGTTGATTAATCTGGCGGGACTGCATAGCCACTATAGCAGGCAATTCAGTGGCATCCGGCAGCGGTACCTCAGCGGGATCCATGGCCGGATCTTACTGTCACGGACCGGGTGGAGCGGACTCGGGTGTGGATCCGCTTTAACTGTGGAACCGATGGCGGGTACCGTGTCAGGGGAGCGGAGTCTAAGAGGCCACCGGTATTCACCAGAGCCCACCGCAAGGCAGGTTGGTCTTGTGCGGCGAGTGACCCCCAGGTCCCTACCCCCTAACAGCGGCCCACTCCCACAGTCAGCCGAGGTTCAGTGAGGTACACAAGTGGCAGGCAAAAAGGCGTAGTAAGTACAGGCAGAGATCGGGGCTGGCAGCACAGGTTCGCGGTAAAGGTGAGTAGCCGAGGTCGGGGCAGGCAGCAAAGGTTCAGAGTCGGGGACAGGCAGAGGTCGGTACACGGGTGAGCAATCCAAGAATGTCTGACTTTCAACAAGCATGGAGAGACCAAGATCCGGCACTGAAGGAAGGAAGTGCCTGTTTAAATAGGGGAAGATGATGCAGGATTGGATGACATAAACACCAATCAGTGCTGTAAAGGCCCTTTAAATCTCAGGGATCCTGTGCGCTAGCCCTCTAGTGGACGGAGACGTGTGCGCACCTGACCATGCAAAGAGGAAGCATTGGGGGAAGGGCAGCAGCTGGAAGCAGCCCTGAGAGAAGATGGATGACGGCTGCATGCAGCCATGGAGGTAGGTGAAATGCTGTGAGACGGGCGTGCAGCGCTCGCCCTAACACCAGTCTGACTGAGCTAGAGCTATTCTGCTAAAAGGAATGGGCACAAATCTCTAGATCTGGAAATATATCCCAACAGACTTGAAGCTGTAACTGCAGCTAACGATGGTCCTACAAAATAATGACTCCAAGAGCTGAATACATCTGCACACCAGTCATCAACCCTCTGGGTGAAACCTCAACCATTGTTCCCTTCTCCTTTTCTGGGATTTTACTTGCTTTTATCTTCTAAACATTTGCAAACATTTGTCCCGTGTGAAAGTTGGAGGCGTATGTGGCAAACAGCTGATGGGTTGTAAATCTGGACTCTCCAGATTGTTTACCTTTTAGATATAACCTCAACTACTCTTCTCTTCACTATTTGAAGTAGATGCTCAACCATGCGCTAGGGGCACATTGTGATTTTATTCTCCACTTGTTGTCTTTTTCCTTATTCCTGCACCCTCTGAGGACTTCAGGGTGTCCATAACATGTCAAGCTGATGCAACCTTACCCTACAGTTTGCATTATTTTTACATTTTTTTGAGGATATCCTGCAAAGTAGCACAATAGCCATTCACAAATGCATTGGCAACCTGTTGGAGAAACTGTACAACGGACTCCCAGCTTGGTCTATGGCAGACTTTTGCTAGACTTACAGCTATGACAAGTTATGATACTAGATGGCGCTGTGACCAATGCTTGACTGTGAATCTATGCATTTTACTGCTGTGTTGTTATTTCCTGCACTTCCAGTTGCTCTATGGTACTTCCATTTTTTCCTGTCTGTGCTAGCCACCATGTAAGGTGACATTCTCTACTGCATTCATGTTCCAGTCAGTTCTTGTTACACTACTAATGTGTATTTGGATTACGACTCCACTGCCCCCAGCACTCACACTCTGCAACACAACAACCTTAGTGTTGCTGTTCCGATAAAAGGCAAAGTCACATTCGCAAATCATGACGGCTCAGTTCAGCTTGAATATATTGAATATATATTGAATATAGCAACCATCCAGGAGAGCCACCAGCGGGCCAGGTATTGCAGATCTCCACACACAGATTCACAGATAAAGTAATTAGTGCTCATATAGATCTATAGAGTCACCTATGTGGGGACCCAAACACATGACCTATTGGTAGCTCCCCAAGAGAGGGTTGGGAAACCATATTATAGCAGAATTCTGGTAAAATATGCCATTCCTTATTTTTCATGGTGTGAAAATTCTTTAACTTTAGTAATTCAAATGTAAATAATGGCCATTATCAATTAAATGCATTTTCAGTTAAAGCGGACCAACACCCAGGGGGGATCGGCCCGGGAATCTAGAAGATTCCCGGGCCGATCAGATCCCTCCCCGCGGGGCTTTCGAAATCGGGATATCCCGCGGGGTGAAAACCCCCCAGGAAGCCCACAATCCTACCTTTTCCACGTTCCAGCGGCGCATGGCCGTCCGCCGCCTCCCGCGCGTCCCTCCAGCAGGGCGCGCTCCCGTGCTGGCCGTTTGTGAATGGCCGGCGCGGGTGCGCTCCCTGTAACAAGGACGTGCGGGAGGCGGCTGCGGACGCGCTCTGCTTGTCCGACGCTGCCTCTCGTGTGTCCGTCGCCGGTGATTGGACGAGCCAGTCACGTGGGAGCGGAGTCAGGTGAGTTTTCGGGGCTTTCTGGGGGGTTTCACACAGCGGGGCACCCCCGATCGGGGTGCCCCACCGAAGTGGACCAAAACCCAGGATAGTCAAAATCCTGGGTGTTGGTCCACTTTAAATATAACCTTGATTCAATAGGAGCTAAAAAAAATTCTCATGGTAGTAAGAAATTCACTTTATGAGAAAAAACATGAGAATGTCACTGTTACTTTATCACCAGATAGAAAGACAATGAAAGTCAATGGCAGCTTTTTACTACAGTGTAAAAAGCAGTAAAAAGTTCTACACTTTTCTTAGGAGTAAAAAAGAACTAGACAGGTAATCAAGAGCTTTTTATAATGTCGTGTTGCTTTTCTTTGGATTCTCCGTATGTGAATGCTTTGTACCACTAGATGGCAGTGTCTCTATTTAAATGAACTTACTAGCTTTCTATTGTAGACCACATTTTTATTCCCTCGGAGCATTTAGTGACGGGATCTCTTTGCATAGTATTAATGCACGATGAATCTGGTGCTGTTTGCTGCTCTCCATTTCATGTGTTGGCTACATACATGGGTCCAAACCGTATATTTAAGACCCACAGGGAGAACATGTAAATTATATCAAGGTGCACTGCCCTGTATCATCACGGGCGCCCATAAACCTAAAGAATACTGATTACAAAAAACACCTACAAGACAAGCGGTTCACATAGGGCTGGTATTTTCAAACAAGAAACCACATGAACGATTGCTTAACCACAACACATTAATTTATTAAATATGGCACATCTACACATTGATTTTAATGGGTATCGAGTTCGGGTCCCTGAACCCAAACTTTTATTTAAAGTTTGGCCAAAGTTGCCGAATAGGAACCTTGGAGGATTCACCAACACAAGTTATTGGAACAGGCTTGGACCCATGTATTTATTAAATATGGCAAATCTACATATGAAAAAACCCATGTCCCTCAGCAGCTAAATAGATACGGGGGCCCCCCACAAGTACCACACCCTCTCTGTCTCACACAAACCACCACACATCCCTAAGGGTAAATGGCTGGCCAGCCAGTATATCATTATCTAGTTTAGGCGTAATTAGAAGGAGAGTCATTATCCTGTTCGGGCCATGTCATACTTGTATAGAGTGCTAGGTGCAATGCTATAAACAAATTCTGGGCTTCAGCGGCAGATAGCAAAATAGCAGCAATGTCCAACTGTATAAATAATAAAGTGCTTCGTGCTAGTGGTAGTCCAAAATCAATTCATGGATATATAGCAGCAAGGGAAATTTCAGATGCATCTGTGGACACGCGCTGGATAGTAATATGCACGCCAGAAACGAAGCTCATTGTAACTCTATAGCAGCTTCAACTTCATCACAAATCATGTGTATTGGTGCTGGAGACTCGCAGCTTGAAGGAGCACTCAAGTGTGTCAACATAAACACATCTAGCCGCGCTGATGCGTCTGGCCTCTAACCTTTTTCCCGCAGCTCAACCGCCCATATACCTCTCCAGGACCGCAGTCAAATATGCGCCATCGCGCTTTCCTATTTCCAGCAATCAGCGTGGTAACGAAGCCGAGCCAGCGTGTGTGGAATGGAGAACTGAAGAGGGGGCGTGGCCGGGCTGTCCGTCCACCAACGCCGTTTCGCCCCCGCCTACTGGGGCTTCGTCAGGGTGTGTCCACAGATGCATCTGAAATTTCCCTTGCTGCTATATATCCATGAATTGATTTTGGACTACCACTAGCACACAGCACTTTATTATTTACACAGTTGGACATTGCTGCTATTTTGCTATCTGCCGCTGAAGCCCAGAATTTGTTTGTAGCATTGCACCTAGCACTCTATAGTATGACATGGCCCGTACAGGATAATGACTCTCCTTCTAATTACGCCTAAACTAGATAATGAAAATACATTAACACATAAAAACACCAGGGGGCGCCGGAGGTCTAGTGAAAATCATCATACTACCCTAAAATACATATCTAATCTCAATACATGGAACCTAATTACCCATATCTATATGTGCAAATATGCAATCAAGTACACAATTGTGCTATACAATAACTATATAAAAATATTGTAAAAAACCAAAATCACTACTAATTATCATCAAAGAGGAGGACAAACCAAGGTGTGCAGATAGAAAAAAATAGACAAAATAGCGCAAAAAAAATATATATATGTGCATATACAGACCAACCGGGGTACCCCTGTAGGAATAAAACGCCGACGCGTGTCGTAGTGACCCCTACACTTCTTCATCAGGGCGGATTTGCACATATAGATATGGGTAATTAGGTTCCATGTATTGAGATTAGATATGTATTTTAGGGTAGTATGATGATTTTCACTAGACCTCCGGCGCCCCCTGGTGTTTTTATGTGTTAATGTATTTTTGTTGTCTACCTGTATACATGTTAGTATGTCTTTTTATGTAATCACTAAGAACAATACATTTTTCATACTTTTTTTATGCTTATGAGTAGTGCAACTCAGTATATCCCTGGCATTTGTTTGGGGGAGGGTGGGTTCCCCCATTTTCTTGCCTTGTTTTTAATATTTTGGTGCTAGGGAGAGTGAGCACACGAATATTTTGATATATTTAGCATAAGTGGCTTCTAGGCGAGTGCAGCCCATTTAGCTTGTCTAAATCTTCCTAAACTAGATAATGATATACTGGCTGGCCAGCCATTTACCCTTAGGGATGTGTGGTGGTTTGTGTGAGACAGAGAGGGTGTGGTACGCGTGGGGGGCCCCCGTATCTATTTAGCTATGCTAGCTTTTTAAGTTGAGGGACATAGGTTTTTTCATATGTAGATGTGCCATATTTAATAAATACATGGGTCCAAGCCTGTTCCCACAACTTGTGTTGGTGAATCCCCCAAGGTTCCTGTTCGGCAACTTTGGCCAAACTTTAAATAAAAGTTTGGGTTCAGGGACCCGAACCCGATACCCATTAAAATCAATGGGGACCTGAATTTGGGACCCCCCCCACTACTCACCCACTTAGAAGGAGGGGGGTCACCCCGAGGCAGAATCGGTGCCAGCTACATTATTACTGTCCCCCATCATAGGCTGATTAAATACCAATAATTAATCCAGCTACATCCCCATTTTCTTCTCCCATCCTCTACTCAGCAACACTAAGGGGTTTATTCATGAAGGGATAGAGGCAGGTAGCGCCTTGTAGCGGCAGGCAGCGTCTGGTGAACACCGCGCGTTTTACGCAAAACCACATTTATGAAGGCGATTCTGGTGAGCGACTCTAACAGCGCCATGTAGCGTCTGATTCATCATTACAGGCAGCTCAGCGTATAGCTTCCAGAGCGCCAGGTATCACCTTTCGCTCAGTGTCGCTCTCCTATACATTTCAGTTGACATTCATTTGCTTGTGTTTACCTTTGACATTTTTTTTTTGCTCCAATCATAGTGTGACCTCTCCTGACTGCAAACAAACCCTTTTAGAAACTTTTTGGACTTTTTATGCAGAATTGTCATTACAGGTCTGGCACTAAAGTGTTAATGTCACAGTGTTAAAACAAAGTCATTCCATGTGTTTTCGCTTTGTTACAGGTGGATATGTGTTCAAAAACAGACTTTAATCACACAGCGTCTGGCGCTCTATGCTACAACGCCCAGATCCAGAGTGCCGACGCTTTGTGTTGTTTTTTTGTTGAATATGGTGTGAGTCGCTGAGAGTCGGTCGCACTGAGCTGGCGCTACCTTTCGCTCCCGCGCAGCCAGCGCTGTACTGGTGTTAGAGTGCCCAACATACATCACATTCATCAATGCCAGCCAGGTTACTACAGCAACACTAGGTTACAGTGCCCGATACCCGTTTACAGCGTCTACTAGCGGTCGCTCTAAGCGCTGCTATACAGATGCTCATCTGCCGATACCTGGCGCTAGTAATGAATCAGCCTCCAAGTCATCCATTTCTTCACAAAAAAAAAGAAATTCAGTTGGTCTCACCTTTTGTCACTTTGTGCACCAATCCCTGGAGGACATGAATGAGAGTTTTGTCTCCCAATCACAGTGGGCCTTGGTTTGATGGAGATTCTAAAGACCTGAATGTTGGGGAAACAGTTCTTGGACCCACGTGTGGAATCAGGCAGTTAGGTAGGACAAGGTGTGTTTTTAAAAAAACTGGGTTCAGTGGGCAAAGAGAGTAAAGGCGGCTTTTACATTTTTTTAAGAGCTCTTAAAGTGGACCAAGACCCATGGCGATTGGCCAGGGGAATCTATAATATCCCAGGCTGATCGAATCTCTCCCTCCGGGGCATCCAGAATTGAGATACCCCGCTGTGTGAAACCCCCCCTCCCCAGGTCACCCATACACTTACCTTCTTTCCAGGTCCAACAGTGCATGCGCGAGCCGCGGCCGCATCCCCTCTATCCCTCTAGCAGGGAATTTGTGTATGGCTGGCGCGGGTACGCTCCCTGTTAGAGGGAAGCAGGGGATGCGGCCACCAGTGCGCTTGGGGCTGATGGCCTTAGATGAGCAGCCCATCAACCATCTTAACCTAAAGTGCACAACAGCAGGAATCGTTGTATGACTTATCTGAGCACCACAATTCATCGCCAGTTGGCGTTCTTTCCTCTGTCAAAATGTCTACGGCCGGTGCTTCAGAAAGATGGCTGCCCCCATGAGTGAGGACACTGGCAGCAGCTTACAATGTAAAGTGCACTTACTCATGGGGGTGGCCATGTTTCTGAAGCCCCGGTCGGCCACCGATGGCTGGATCGCAGGGCTCAGGTAAAAGTACCAAATCACACTTTGCCTTTAAGTGGACCAAAACCCACTCTGGACCCCAGGGCAGGCATACTCGCTCCACCCAGGGCACCCCAATAGGGGGTGCCGCTCTGAGTGAAACCCCACAGGTTGCTCTAAAACTCACCTTCATTTCGGGTCCAACAGCACATGCACAAGCAGCAGCTGTAGCCCCGCTATCCCTCTAGCAGGGCATTTGTGAATGGCCGGCACGGGCACGCTCCCTGTTAGAGGGTAGCGGGGGATGCGACTGTGAACGCGCTCGGATCCACTCACATTAGATTAACTCCTCCATGAAAGGGGCTCAAGTGGATCCGAGCGCACTGATTGAAGTGGTCGCACATGTGCCATAGAACCGTGAAGAGGTGAGTTTGTTCAGGTTACCTGAGGGATTTACACAGCAAAGGGGGCAAGGAGCAAACCCCGGGATAGTCAAAATCCTGGATTTTGGTCCACTTTAAAAGAACCCCCTCTGCCCCCCTACTCCTCACCCGCCCTCTGGGGCTCCTCACCTGCCCAAGGAGCCGTCTGTCTGTCAATTTTAGGTCCTAAAGCTTGGGTCCACATTGATTTCAAAAGGTACTGGCTTCAGGTTGGGGTCAAGTTCGGGTAACCAAACCAAACTTTGGTTCAAAATTCAGCCAAACTTGCCGAACCCGACAATAATCACCTACAAATTTGATGGCCATTATTACAAGTGAGGTGCATCATTTTTCCAACGAGGTAATAATTGAAAGCAGCGGCTGCATTGCATGTCCAAACTTTGGGGACTCAAAAATAAGAGTAGGGACCACACTAAACACAGAGTGCCTTGTCGGGGCAGTGTGGCTTCCACATGCATCTGCAGATATATGCAACCAAATCTGTCTTTCCACATAGCTAGACATGTTTGGTGCTTAATACTTAGATGATGAGAGGGTTAAACTGGGCGGTAAATTGGTTCCCAGGCCCTGAATAATAATGATGATGATTTTGTATAAATAATAGTGATGGAGCTACTCCCACCCCCTTTGCTCAATAATTGAAAGCAAATGGCAAGCTGCTCTGAGATTAAAATAGGTAGTGTGGGAGTGTTTGGTGCTTTATATTTAGGGCCTTATTCATGCAGGGATAGCGCCAGGTGGTGCCTGTACAGCGGCAGGTAGCGTCAGGTGAACGCCAGACACGGCACGCAATTACACATTTATAAAGCCAAATCTGGTGAGCGACTAGAACAACGCCATGTAGCGCCCGATTCATCATAATCCCAGCCTCAGCGTACAGCGCCGGCGTTCAGCTTTGCAGAGCCCCACGTCTAACCTCTCGCTACCTGTCGCTTTCCCATACATTTCAATGGACGTTCTTTTACTTCTCTTTAAACAGGGGTTTTTATTATTTTTTTTTATTCTCAAATACTGTTGTGACCTCTCCTGGCCTAGAAAAAGCCATTTTTTCACACTTTTTAAAAATTTTTTAATATATTTATGCAGAACTGACATTACAGGTCTGGCATTAATGTGTTCATGTCACAATGTTATAACAATGTAATTTCATGTGTTTTCACTTAGTTACTGGTGGATAAATGTTCAAAAACAGCCTTTAATCACACAGCCTCAGGCGCTCTGGGCTACAGTGAAGCATTTTTTAGCGCCGACAGTGTGTGAGGCTTGTTTTTTTGATGAATATGTTGTGAGTCGGTCGCACTGACCAGTCGCTATCATTCGCTCCTATACAGCGCTGTACTGCTCATATAGCGACTCCCCACAACATATTCATCAATGCTGCACAGCGACTGATGCTCTCTGAACTAGCGAACCACGGTCGAGCACAGCGACTACTAGCGGGCGCTCTGAAATCAGCTCTACGGATGCTCAGCTGTCGCTACCTGCCGCTAGTAATGAATCAGCCTGCCCGATGAGACTGATGGGTGGGCTCACATTGGGGCCTTCCACACTCCTTCCATGCTGAAAAAATTTAAAGGCACATACCCCAAAAAACTACATATATATGTCTGTATAAGCACAATGCCATTGTTAGCTTGCTACAAACTGTCTGCATTATATATTGATAGAATGGACGTGCACTGAGGAAGCTTTTGGCGAAACGTTTGCACACATAAAAAACGTCACTACATCTGAGGATGTATGGATCTATGCTTGCTACAAACTGTAAGCAGATACTATTTCTGGCCACGAGGAATAGGCGAAATGTCTTTTATTTGTAATAATAATATAGGAATAGGTAAATAATTTGGTTAACATCATATGTATTTTGATCACATTGAATAAATTAAGCATTATTGAATTACTACGGAGACATATTTTCACTGTGCCCCAGAAAAAACAGAAAAAAACCCAAACCCAACAAAAAAAAACCTCCTCCCCTATACATATATCAGTTTCCAGGGAGTAGGGGACCGACAGTACTGGACGACTCTGTCTTTTGGGGAGTGGTCTCGCTGACCAGTCCCTGAGACCCCCGCTTTTTTTTTTTTTTTTTTTGCCTCCCATACTGCCTATTTTATTCTCAAAGCAGCTTGCCATTTACTTTCACAGGTAATAATAATTGTTTAAACGTTTGGAAACAACAGCACCCTATGAGTTATGCAGAAAAAGTAACACCTTCTTTAGCATAGGGTGCTGTTGTCTCCAAGCTTCCAAACACCGGGGTGCAAATCACAACCAAATATGCACCTACAGCTGAACTTGCTTCAGTGAGCCATTGGCACGAACCCCAATGTGACAGAGGATGCAGAGTGGGGAGGGGGGTGTTAGTAATTATGTGATTTCTCTTGATCTAACTCATTTTTATAAGAGGTAACGAGGAGGAATCAGCAGAGCTGGACTGTAGGTAAGTACTATTTTTTTAGTTCAATATCTTTTTATTAAGTTTACATCATATAAAGGAAACGGTACAGAACATTAAGACAAAAGGACAGAAAATCAAGGACATGTTGCCTGCTACGTCCAGATGTGCATACAGATCAATGGTATATCATAAGCAGTGGGCACGTCCCGAATCTCTCAGTCTCCTTTATTTCAGACCTGCCGCCCAGATGAAGATAGAGGCGGTCAACTCACACCAAGACCCAACAGAAGTGTCCTTCCCTAGGAGAGGCGGGGTTCCAGAGGGCAGAAGGAGGGAGCTGGAGGGCCCAGAAGACGCAGAACAGCAAGGACATGCAAGGAAGGAAGGAACAATAGAGGGGGGGGAAGGGGGGGAGGAAGGAGATAGGGAGGAAGGGGGGAGAGGGAAGACTGAGGAATAGGATTGCGAGAGCAGTGGAAGGATTAGGGGTGAGCAGTTCCCAAGGCACCAAGGCAAGGTTATGAGTAGGGGAAGTACTCTTTTTTATGGTTGACTACGGAGGACCTTTGACTACAAAATTAGTACAAACATTTGTATACATTGCTAAGAAGGATGGTTAAGGATCATAGCTTGTCACGCCTGCAATAAAGTTTTATGGACTGATAATATTTTATATGCGCGATTGCTTTACATTCATTAATGCTTTTTTTTTTTTAAGGCAACGCCATTCGAAACAGATTAAGAGGAGCAACTCACAGGAATTTCACCTTCCCGTGTGTTGTTCCTCTGTGTGGCGGCATCCCGAATTGTGATGCCCCACTGTGAGTATCCTCCCAGGTCGACCCATACACTTACCTTTCTTACACTCCCATGGTGCAGACTTTGGTGAGAACGAGTGCATTGGTTAAGTGGCGCGCTCAGCCAATCCACAAACTTGCTGTCACTCGGTTCCCTTGGATGCCACTGACAGCTAAGCCAAACAACAATCAGGCCCTCAGGTCAGCCCAGGTAATTCCCCGGGTAAAAAAACATGCCCCACACACTATGGGGTTTATTCATGAAGCTCTAGTGCCAGTTATTGCTTTGTAGTGTTACTAGAGCAACTGAGGAGCTCTGTTACCGCGCCCGATAGCCGCTTACAGCGACTACTAGCGGTCGCTCTTAGAGCCGCTCATCTGCCGATACCTGGCATTATTAATGAATCAGCCTGCCAGTATGTTAAAAACTATATCATATTTATTGTACGGAATGAATAAGACAACTCACAAAAACATACTAACACCAAAGATTAAAAAACACATAGGACTAGAGCAATGGCAACAGCGCACAGGCTCTAATTACAATTCATATGCATATATCATAATAGGATGTTAAAAAACGGGATATTAATTCCCGAAATTAATGCAAGTATACTGTTCCCCCCATTAGGAATATACAAGATCAATAAAGTGCTTGATATGTGCAAATAATGCAAAAGTTAAGAAAGTGCAAGTGCTATAAATAAAGATAATTATATAACAAGATTGCCCAAAAAGCACACGGCTAGAGGTGAGCTACTTCCGCAGCGTAGAGATGCAACAAGGAGAAGTTGAGCATCTGAGCATCTGGAGGGTTTCACACTGTGGGGCATCCCAATTCAGGAAGTTTTTTAGACTCCAGGGCCTCCAATGTTCATCACACTAATGACTGCACCCCCATGAATACTTACTGTACATTCCCAGATCAGGATAGTGAGAGATAGGAATGAAAAGGCCCATTGCAAGCAGTTAAATTTGGTAGATGGTTTAGCATCAACAATCTTGCAATCAACTCTGCCAAGACAGTGGAGAAGACGGTTAACTTTCGGCGTTCTGTGATTGCAGTCCATCCCATATCTATTTAAAGTGGACCAACACCCAGGATTTTGACTATCCTGGGTTTTGGTCCACTTCGGTGGGGCACCCCGATCGGGGGTGCCCCGCTGTGTGAAACCCCCCAGAAACCCCAAAAAACTCACCTCTCCCCGCTCCCACGTGAACGCCGCAGCCAATCCCCGCCAACGTCTAGGCGGGGGACAGGAACGTACAAGCCTCTTCCGCCGCCGCCGCCTACCGCGCGTCACTCTCGGCGCCCGCGCCGGCCATTCACAGAGGGCCGGCGCGGGCGCGCGCACGTCTGGAGGGGCGCGCGGGAGGCGGCGGCGGCGGAAGAGGCGGCGGATCAGGTAAGGTCTTTTTGGGGTTTCTGGGGGGTTTCACCCCGCGGGACATCCCGATCTCGGATGTCCTGCGGGGTGGGAGGTGATCGGCCCGGTAATCTTATAGATTTCCGGGCCGATCACCCCTGGGTGTTGGTCCACTTTAAGCTGAAGAAATCAAGAGAGTAAAGGACACAATAGGCTCGATTCAAAATCCCAAATGTCATTATGTTCGTATTTGCAATCGAAAGTTTTGTTGGGTGTTTGTCATTTTTTCCTTTTTTTGGGGGCATTTTCGACTCGCACGAACGTTCGAACATAGACGTATATGTTCGTTCGTCCATCGAACTTAAATTTGTGGTTTTACGCTACTTCGGGACTTTTTTCCTTCGAAATCGTAAATGTTTCGATCGGTCAAATCATTTACGTCATTGCAATGGGCTGGCGATTAATTCAGAGAGCTGATTGCCAAGTATTCCAACGCCCATATAGTCATTTCCTTGTCGAGCGTCTTACGGCACCTTTTTGACCTCGGGACTAGGCAGCCAAGCGTGATGGAGAGTGACTTTGAAGAGCATCAAGCTCTTCTTCTGTTTGGCATTGATGTGATCCTGAGGTCAGAGGCCAGATTGCACCGGCGGCGACGCATGAACATCAATGGCATGCATGACGTTGAGCTGTTCGAGCTGACCAGGCTTAATCGCGCTTCCCTCCATAAATTGTATAGTGAGCTGCGGCCATGGTTAGCCCGCACCACAAGGAAGGGGCAAGCAATTTCAGGTATGACCAAGATGCTTGGCTGCCTGCAATTTTTGGCGAACGGCTCGTTCCAGAGGCTGGGTGCCCTCTCCGTGGGGATCTCACAGCCTACGCTGAGCCGCGCACTATCACATTTTTTGGAAGGCATGGCTACCCTAACACCCAAATATATTTTTTTCCCAGATGATATGGTAGCCAGAAACGCCATTAAGCTTGGTTTTTATAATATCGCCGACATGCCCAACGTCATTGGTGCCATTGACTGTACCCACGTCGCCCTGGTGCCTCCGGCTGTCGACGAGTACATATACAGGTAAGTCTTTAAATTTTGAAGATTTTTTCAATTTTTGGTTAACCCTCCTTGTAATGGTCCCTCCTTGTAATGGTCCCTCCTTGTAATGGTCCCTCCTTGTAATGGTCCCACCTTGTAATGCTCCCTCCTTGTAATGCTCCCTCCTTGTAATGGTCCCTCCTTGAAATGGTCCCACCTTGTAATGCTCCCTCCTTGTAATGCTCCCTCCTTGTAATGCTCCCTCCTTGTAAGGGTCCCTCCTTGTAATGGTCCCACCTTGTAATGGTCCCTCCTTGTAATGGTCCCTCCTTGTAATGGTCCCTCCTTGTAATGGTCCCTCCTTGTAATGGTCCCTCCTTGTAATGGTCTCTCCTTGTAATGGTCCCTCCTTGTAATGCTCCCTCCTGATCGAAATGTGTGTGTTATTTTTACAAAATGCCTTCCTAATGTTTTATTGTGTTCCTTTTTTACCAGGAACCGCAAAATGGGCCACTCCTTGAATGTGCAGGCAGTGGTGGCCCCGGACATGCGGTTCCTTAGCGTCCTCGCCGGCTACCCAGGCTCAGCCCATGATGCGTACATCCTTAGACGATCAGGATTGTACCGACGGTTTGAGTCTGGGGAATTTTCCGGTGCATGGCTCCTTGGTAAGTTAACATAAACCACATAATGTAGTTGTGGATGTTTGTTTTTAATTAGCATTTTGCAGTAATGTCTGCAAAACTTACACCTTAAACAACCTTCTGGCCATGTTAAACCACACTTGAATGTTAGTTATTAACCAACCAAGCGTTTGCCCAAGTTTGGCCTGCATTAGCCACATTATAAATTATCTGTTTGTCTAATTTAATAATCCCTCTTACACCACCCGCGTGTGGAATCGTGCACCTAACTTTAGCATAGTTTAGGACCCATCTTTGCTTAGCTGGTTTGCACTTCCACACGAGAGTAGAGCGGGATAAAGTGCATGTGGCGTGTTTCTGCTGTTTTGGTCTCACACAAAGCATATAAGGGGTCAGCCAAACCTACATCCTAAGCACACTTGGAAACCCAGAGCTGGGATCCTTATGTATGATTGTCCATCATCCTCACTCTTTGTATGTTGTCCTTTTGTAAACCTCTAGGACATATGTTTAGTTTGGGACTGGGACAGTGGCAAATGTTGCCTCATGTTGATCACACAATTGACAAATAGCCTCCTATTGATGTTGCTGGTGCCTTGATGGTCTTACATGTTTTTTTTTGCTAATCTTATGTATAAGGTGATTCAGGATACCCGCTGCTGCTGTGGCTCTTGACGCCAGTACTCCAGCCCCAGGATGCCTCCCAGGATGCCTACAACTGTGCGCACCGCAAGACCAGGGCTGTGGTAGAGAGGGCCTTTGGTCTTTTGAAGACTAGGTTTCGTTGTTTCGATCATACCGGGGGCGCCCTGCAATATGATCCGAAAAAGGTCATAGACATAATAATGGCCTGTGCTGTTCTGCACAATTTTGCAATTTCACAACGGGTCCCCCGGTATGTAGATTTGGCTCCCTCTCCACCCAGCGAAGACCAGGAGGACTCATTTCTGGACACACACAGTAGTGTGTCCGGCCAAAGTGTGCGGACTAATTTGATCGCGACCCATTTTGCTTAATTTAACCTGTATTGGCCTTTGTTTAACCCTTTAAACGCCAGCCACGTAAATTTTACGTGGCTGCCTCTCCAACCGTTAAACGCCAGCCACGTAAAATTTACGTGCCTGACTTTCCCCATTAATAAAATAAAAAGTATAAAAAAATATCACTTACCTGACCCCTTGTTTGGTCCGGCCGGGTCTCCTCTTCAGCCAGCGGGGCTCCGATCGCTGATCGGGGCTTCTCCGGCTGCAGGGGAGGGCCCGGAATAGGGTGCCCCCCCCCTTTCAGCAGCCGCCGGGATTGCCTGTTAAAAAAAAAAAAAAAAAAAAAATGACAGTTACTCACCTCCGCTCCCGCCGACTCCCGCCGCCTCTCCTCTTCATGGGGGGGGGCTCCGATTACCCCCCCCCGGGTCTTCTGTCTTCTGGAGGGGGGCATAACAGCCCTCCCTCCGTCGCATCTTCCGATGGCGGCCGCGAAGGGGCGGGGCTAATGACGTCACCGCCGGGTGTCATCGGGGCACCCGGCAGTTCTCCTCTCAGATGCCGGTGATGGCTGGGCAGAGAAGGAGGGAGGTAGGCGATCCTCCGATCGCCTGCCTCCCCCCTTCTCTGCCCAGCTGTCACCTGCATCAGATCGCCGCGGGACAATGCTTCTGAAGATCGGAGGTGAGTAAAGGTAAAATGTTTTTTTTTTTTTAATAAACATATTTGAAAACATGTGTGTTTGTTTTTATTTATACTTTTAACCCCTTGTGAACTGGTAAGGGGTCCATGACCCCTATACCAGTTCACAAGGCTTGGGGGGTGGCAAGTCACCTGCACTAGCGGGTGGCTTGCCATTAACCCCTGGCACCCCCATTACCTGCCTCCCCAAAGGCCAGGGGGGGGCAGAAGAGCCCGGGCCCACATAGGCTATGTGGGCTTGTAGGCTGCAGGGTGGGGGGGGGCACAAAAGCTGGCCCCCCCACTCTGTGCCTACAAGCCCCCATAGCTGGTCCCGGGCTGGTTACTGTGGGTAAGGGGGACCCCACGTCAATTTTTTTTTTGATTTTTAAGGGTTTTTAACCCTTAAAAATCAAAAAAAAATGGGGTCCGCCCCCCCTGGGAGGGGGGACCCTATGTCATTTTTTTTTTTGATTAACCCTTTGTGTTCTGTCATCCAGCAGCTATAAAAGGCTTCTAGCAAGTGAGCAGAAGCCAGTGATCGCCGAGGGACACAGTGCTCCAGGATGGATGGGAGGTGAGTACAGTGTAAAAAAAAATAAAAATTAATAAAAAAATTTTTTCTCTGCTTGTGTCTGTGTAATTATTTACATTTAACCCCTTGTGAACTGGTAAGGGGTCCATGACCCCTATACCAGTTCACAAGGCTGGGGGGATGGCAAGCCACCTGCGCTAGCGGGTGGCTTGCCATTAACCCCTGGCACCCCCATTACCTGCCTCCCCAAAGGCCAGGGGGGGGCAGAAGAGCCCGGGCCCACATAGGCTATGTGGGCTCGTAGGCTGCAGGGTGGGGGGGGCACAAAAGCTGGCCCCCCCACTCTGTGCCTACAAGCCCCCATAGCTGGTCCCGGGCTGGTTACTGTGGGTAAGGGGGACCCCACGTCAATTTTTTTTTTGATTTTTAAGGGTTTTTAACCCTTAAAAATAAAAAAATGGGGTCCACCCCCCCTGGGAGGGGGGACCCTATGTCATTTTTTTTTTTGATTAACCCTTTGTGTTCTGTCATCCAGCAGCTATAAAAGGCTTCTAGCAAGTGAGCAGAAGCCAGTGATCGCCGAGGGACACAGTGCTCCAGGATGGATGGGAGGTGAGTACAGTGTAAAAAAAAATAAAAATTAATAAATTTTTTTTTTCTCTGCTTGTGTCTGTGTAATTATTTACATTTAACCCCTTGTGAACTGGTAAGGGGTCCATGACCCCTATACCAGTTCACAAGGCTGGGGGGATGGCAAGCCACCTGCGCTAGCGGGTGGCTTGCCATTAACCCCTGGCACCCCCATTACCTGCCTCCCCAAAGGCCAGGGGGGGGCAGAAGAGCCCGGGCCCACATAGGCTATGTGGGCTCGTAGGCTGCAGGGTGGGGGGGCCACAAAAGCTGGCCGCCCCACTCTGTGCCTACAAGCCCGCATAGCTGGTCCCGGGCTGGTTACTTTGGGTAAGGGGGACCCCACATAAATTTTTTGTTTTGATTTTTAAGGGTTTTTAACCCTTAAAAATCAAAAAAAAAATGGGGTCTCCCTCCCCTGGGAGGGGGGACCCTATATCATTTTATTTTCTCGATTTAACCCTTTGTAGTGTGGATGGTAGTTGTATTTTATTTGTAAATGTTATAAAGTACTTGTTTCAGTTAGGGGGGTCTCCTGGGCAGGAACAGGGGGCTACCGATAAATATGTGGTACCGTTCTAATCGGTAGAAATGGGGCTTTCACATGCAATATGATTTTCCTTAATAAAATACATTTTTTATTTAAAATAAAGGAGTCAATTTTCTAAAAAAAATTATTTATTTATTTATTTATTTTTTTTACTTTACAATATTGTAAAAAAAAAAAAAATTTACAAACAAGACATTTCATGTTAAAGCCTAAACTCTGCCACAAAAAGAAAATATGCCATTTTCTTGGAAATTCCTGCAAAAATCACAGTTAAACCACGCAAAATGGTGAAAAATATCCTGTCAGGAGAGGGTGACAAAATCTCAAGTAGACTGGCAGTCAAAAGGTTACAGGTACCTATGCATGTTGGGTATTGTTCTGCTCGGGGGACCTTGTGCTTTCAGATTTAGCTTGTTTTTTCTTATTTGCATATTGATATTTTAGAAAAATGTGTTTTTTATTCTGCTTTTTTATACATTTTTTTGTGAAATCCTGTGCAACCTATGAATTCTTCGAGATATTACTTCCAGAAAGATGAGCCCACTACAACAAGCTGGGTACGCTTAGAAAGCTTAACATGTGTACTTTCAGGGAATATATGGTTTATGGGGGATATTCCAAATGTAAAGGGTTGGTTTGGTAGAAAAAGCACAAGGTGCGCACTTTGTCTGCAGAGCTGAATATCTGAAGTAAAATTACCGTTATGCGCATGCTTTACTTTGGTGTGTTTGGCAACTCTTTCCTTGACAGAACCTATGCATGTTGGGTATCATTCTGTTTGGGGGATGTTGCTTTTTCAGATTTTCTGTTTTTTTCTGGTTTGCATATAGTTTTTTTTAGGAAAATGTGGTTTTGATTCTGCTTTTTTATTCATTTTTAGGGAAACCCTGTGCAACCAAAGAATACATTGAGGGATTACTTCCAGATAACTGCACCCATGTCAACAAGCCTGGTACGCCTAGAAAGCTTGAGGTGTGTACTTCTAGGGAATATATAGTTTGTTGGGGGTATTTAAAATGTAAAGGGTTGCTTTTCTTGAAAAACTGCAAGGTGCGCATATTGCAAAGCATAGTTGTATTTTATCTGAAAATCTCCTAAAGCGTTGTTTCAGTTTGGGGGAGTCTCCTGGGCAGGAAAGGGTGTCTACCAATACATATGTGGTACCGCTGTAACCGAGAGAAATTGGGGTTTCACACGCAATAAGATTTTATTGACAAACTTACATTTTTTATCACAAAAAAACACTACAAATTGTAAAAAATAGTTTTTTTTTTATTTTTTTGCACAATTTTCACCCAAACATATTGAGAATACACTTAGAAAATGACAAACAAGACATTTCATGTTAAAGCCCAGGCTCCGCTGAAAAAAACAATATATCACTTTCCTGGGAAATCCCTGGAAATCCCTTCAAAAATCACAGTTGAACATGGGGAGCGCAAAATAGTGCAAAATGGTCTGGCAACAAAGGGTGACAAAATCTCAAGGTAGGCTGGCGGTTAAAGGGTTAACATTGTGTTGTTGATTTAGTTTTCTTTCCCTTTGTGTATGTTTCGTTATGTTTGTTGTGTTCAACTAAGTAATGAAGTAATTACTCACCACAGGCCTAATGCTTTCCAACTCTCTTTTTTGGATGTGTGAACTGTGTGAATGTCCAAGTATATATTTCTCTGTGACACCAAAAAAAGAGACAATAAAATTTATGAGCCACAGGTGTCTTTAACTGTTTATTTCTTAAAAATAATAGCACAAACTTGGAGTTGCTGCTCACTCCAATTTGCAAACAAAATATATGTAACAACAAAGTAGAAATGGTTAGATCAACCATGCCAATAATTAAATAAAAAAAAAATCCTGCTTGCCCACATTTGCCACTGCCACAGGTGTAAACCTGGTACAGGTGTCGAAGCTTGAGTGGCACGTTCAGTGAGGATTCAGATATGGCCTTGGCTAGTGGCCTACCTCACCACTCTAAGGAGCTATATGGGCGCAAATCAAAAACACACAACCCAAGGCATACACCAAGGGTATCTTGGTTTGCCTCACCAGACAAGTCAATACAGGGGGGATTTAGAGCAAAGATGTTGTACAGATTCATGGTGTGGAGACATTAATATGGGTGATGGCCATAGTACCCAGGTGGTGGCCCTTGCTGATTGGACCTAACGTGGGCCTGTGTGGCATTCTGAATCTGCAACTGGTCCAAAATGTTGCGCATGATAGTTACCATTTCACCCCTGTAGGCACGGTTGTCATTGTTGGCAGTCTCCATGTGGCTGTTGAGGGTCCGCAATTCTGTCTGCACAGCCTGTAATGTAGTATTTAGGGTCTCGATCCGGCCATGCAGTGCCTCTCGGTTCCTTTGGTTTTGGTGCTGGAAGGTAACCCTCTCGTGGTGCCATGCGTCCAAAATTGCCATGCCCCTCCCCTGGTTGCGCCGTAGCGGATTCCGCCTCCCCAATCCCCTGGTTCGGGGTCGTGCCGATGATGTTGGTCTGGGCCCCTCAACAGACACAGGCATGCTTTCACTATCCTCAACAGCAGAGAGAACACTGGGGACTTGACTGTCAGTCTGTGCATGCTGGCCATCATGTGCAGCCACCATGCAGCCAGCTTCCCTCTGCTGCTGCGGAGTTGGTGTTGAAACATTTTGGACCAGTTGCAGATTCTGGCCCAGGGGTAGATCTTCTGAAGGGCACATAAAGGATCCATCCTCCTCCAGCTCCTGGATTTCATCCATGAGTGTGTGGGTCTGTATGGACAGAGACAAATTATATGTTAGCTTGCCCACTACATATGTCAATCTGTTAGTAGTAACATGCAAAGTAACATGGATAACCGACATTTGCTCCCTAAACTTACCGAATATATCGGTTCCTCCCTCCTAGGCTGCACGGAAGTTGACGGCATGTCCAAACTGGCAGTGGATTCCACAGTAGCTGAGCGATGATGGTGGCCTGCATGAGAAGCAAAGACACTATGTAAACACACACCTATGCATTGTTGACGGGTCAAAAGACATATGCCGAATTAGTTAACGGGTCAAAGCTGTCATGGGCACTACAACAACGGTGACAAATAAGCTTCAATTTCCATGCCATTATCTTTAATATTTTTTTGGCTATAACTACTTCCACATTGTTCACCTCAACTAAGCCAAACATTCAAGTTCAGCTTGTTCTGTGGCTGACCACATCCCTTATAGGCCATTAAAGCGGACCTTCACTCTGATTAAGAGTCTAGCTTATATGTTTCCCACACCCTGTACATACAGATTGACCACATTACAAATCTTCCTACCTGCATCTACTGCATGTTATGAGCCTTTAAACATCCAAGATGGCGGCTTATGGAAGCCGCCATCTTATCAGGCAGCCTGCAAACAGGAAGTGCCTCCTGACTGTGCTGCTCTGCATTCTTGGACTGGTGACCGTTATCTGACCCCAGCTCTGCTCTGTTTGAGCAAAGAACAGCTATAACCCGCCCCCCTGTACCTTATCCCACTCTTCTCTCCTCAGTAAGTGTGATGCTTCTGAGTCAAGATGGCGGCGCACGTATCCTAAATTCCTGGACAGAGTTGCAGGCCAGTGTGGGAAAGAATAATAAGTTAGTGACTAAAACTGAAAAAAATAGTAATTTTACATGCTGGGGAACTGTTTTTTTCAGACTTTGGCCTTTTCATTAAATCACACTGAAGGTCCGGTTTAAGTGTACACACTCAGCCTGGACATAGCAGGGACCTGGTTTTTGGGAGGCCTAGCAATGTATGTTTTCCTAATTCAAACCAAGCCTGTTTGTTGATTTTTTACCAACCCCAGCTCACACACAAGTAGACAACAGATCAAGATTGAAGTGTGTGATGTCATGGAGTGTAAAGACATAACTGCCAGGTTAATGGGAACCAACAAACTTTTACACTCGGGTTCAATGTACATTCACGTCTTGTATGTGGCCAAAAATCAGAAGTTAAGTGGCCACACACATGCCACACCCTGGCCCAACACAGAAATCCCCTACAAGCCACAGCCTAGGTGCCTGGCTTCCCAGATGTGTTACTGTCTAATTGTGCATGCTCACTAATTGTAAAGGTCACATAAAGCTTACTCACCTGCAGGACGGGTCGGTGAATCTGTGTCCCTTAGGGCCGCGTGGCCCTCGACGGCGACTGGATGCATCAATCCCAAAATCATCTCCTCAGCCGGGGTCAACTTGAGTTTGGAGGGAAAACCTCCTCCAGTTTTCATGCTGCAAAACATAGTTAGGCGAATTTAGAACCAGGTGGCCAATACAACATCCAGTCTAATCCTAAAGCTAACATTTTTACCTGTAAATCCGCCTTTGATTTTCTTTCTTCCGCGCAGCATATTTGAGGTCCGATATCTTGCGCTGAATCTGTACAACATCCTTTAACTCTTCCCCCGCTGCATTCACTTGTCTGGTTAGGTCGGCCAAGATGTTTGCTCTGCGCTGTTTGGTGGTGTTTTTTGATCTGCGCCCATATAGCTCATCATAAACTAAGGTCAGGCCACTAGCCAAGGCCATAATTTGGCCCTCACCAAAACGCCCACTCAACTGCCCTCTTCGCAATGTGTGCCCTGTTGTTTTGGGTTGTGGGTCCTCCATGGTGTCATCCAAATGGGGTGACATCCTTGCCTGGGTTTGTGGGGGATAATGCAGGGAATGGTGGCTGCCTGGGGATTGGCCAGGACTGGGCAAGGGACTGGGTGTTCTGGCCTGGCTGGCCACAGAAGTCCCAGGTGTTGATGTGGCATAGTAACCTTGCCTTTCCACCTGTGCCGGTGCCAAATGTGGGCGAGCAGGAGAGTTTCGTTCTGAGGCTGAAGTAGTGCTGCCCTTGGAGGTAGTAGGGCGGACCAAGGGTGAGGGCGATCTTGCAGGGCCGGCCCTCTTCTGTTTTTTTTTTTGGCCCACTCTTGGGGGGCTGCGGGACCTGGTTCTGGCTCTTGGGGGGCTACGTGGCCTGCTGCGGCGTCTAGGGGGGCTGCCTGGGGACCTGGTTCTGCCTCTAGGGGGGCTGCGTGCCCTGCTTCGGCGTCTAGGGGGGCTGCCTGGGGACCTGGTTCTGCCTCTTTGTGGGCTGCGTGGCCTGCTGCGGCGTCTAGGGGGGCTGCCTGGGGACCTGGTTCTGCCTCTTTGTGGGCTGCGTGGCCTGCTGCGGCGTCTAGGGGGGCTGCCTGGGGACCTGGTTCTGCCTCTTTGTGGGCTGCGTGGCCTGCTGCGGCGTCTAGGGGGGCTGCGGGACCTGGTTCTGCCTCTAGGGGGGCTGCGTGGCCTGCTGCGGCGTCTATGGGGGCTGCGGGACCTGGTTCTGCCTCTAGGGGGGCTGCGGGACCTGGTTCTGCCTCTTAGGGGGCTGCGGGACCTACTGCGGACTATTGTGGGTGTTGTAGTGGGGCAGGGTGGGGTGGGTCTTCGGACCCTCTTACCCGTTTTCGGCCCAGTAGCCATACTAGCCTTTGTGGCCTGTGTCTTTGCTTTGCCTGGCTGCTCCTTTTTTTGCCCATAGCTGGTAGTTGGCTGGGCCGGCGTTTTGGTACTAGGCCGTAATTTTGCTTTGGGCTGCTGCGACCTGGTTTTGGGCCCTTCGGAAGGCTCCTGCCGCTTGGCTGCCTTCTTCCCCGTTTGCTCCTTTCCAGTTTTGCCAGGAGTTTTTTTGGGTGCCATTTTGATTTTTGAAAATAATCAGCTGTGTGTGCAGGGACCTTTAAGTAAGCTAGCCAGCGTGTGACGTACGTTCGCACGGCCGTGCGGAACCCGCTGAGGCATTGCGTACGTTCGCACGGCCGTGCGGAACGCGCTGGGGCATTACTTATCTGCTGCCGAGAACAAGAAGCAAGATGGCACCCACTATCTTCACCCGCCAACAAGAAGAGATCATCATGCTCGTAAGTGTATTTGATGGACTTTTCTTAGATTTGGAAATGCTGCTCTACATGTGAAGGAAGCGCAGGAATAAATGGCTTTTGGTAAAAATGTGATAAACTACATGCACAACCAAAGGCACGCCACACACGTGCCAAACAACATTTAGGCCAGATTGTGAAATTACTGAACCCTAGAAATGTGTGTGTGTTAATATAATTACACCAAAAAATGTATTGCTGACACATATTGATAGGTATTTAGAAGTAAATTCGATGTTTTCTTTCTGTTTTGTAGACCATGCTGGAGCGCAGGTACGACTACCTGCCCAACACATTTGAAAAACGCAACGTCGCCCTGGAGATAATCTCGACCATACATCAGCAGACCAACACCACCTTCACCCACACGCAGATCATGCAGCATTGGTCGGACCTCAAACGGCTGCACATGCCCCGGGTGCGGAGGTTCTTCGGAATCCATTTTCCAAGTAAGTACATTGCGATTGCATGCAATATGTAACTAAGACAGAAGGTAGGCCTTTACTTAGAATGCCTTTTCTTTTCTAGTGTTGGAAATGGATTACCGAATTCGCCGCACCCGGAGGCGCAGAGGCCGACCAGTGCTGCATGATTCTGCAGCTGGGAGTGAAGGTGGTGGATCTCCAGGGCGACGGTCCGACCCCTCCTCTGTGGCCTCCTCAGACCAGCCCCTGGACCTTACCACAGAGGAGGGGCAGCACAGCGTGGGCAGGGAGTCGTACCCTGCCACGCATGTGGGATCCTCTGGTATGTCACTCTTCATGTCTACACCAAAACATATAATTGCTAGCTCCTGATATCACCAAACTGAATCCTTTATTCTGTATTTGTAGATGTTTCGGTTGCGGGTGAAGTAGTGGGTGAGGAGGCAGCAGATAGGAGCCCACAAGACCCTGGAGAAGGTGAGTGATGTGACCCAGACTTAGCTAAAAACATTTGAGGACTGCGGAATCAGACATCCAAACTAACCATTTGGCCCATGTTTCTACAGGCACTTCTTCACAGCAGAGCCAGGAACCAGGACCTCAGGGTGTTGTCCCCAACGAGCCATCTCTCGGCCACCAACCAAGTAAGTAGTCATGGCATTATAGAGATTTCTGTCTAAATTCCCATGAACACCAAAACACATAATGCCCTAGTCAATGCCAATATAAGAGGGACCTGTGTCCTCTGAATTAGCTTAATTAGTTGCCCAACTGTCCTGTGGCCACTGAATTAGCTTAATTAGTTGCCCAACTGTCCTGTGGCCACTGAATTAGCTTAATTAGTTGCCCAACTGTCCTGTGGCCACTGAATTAGCTTAATTAGTTGCCCAACTGTCCTGTGGCCACTGAATTAGCTTAATTAGTTGCCCAACTGTCCTGTGGCCACTGAATTAGCTTAATTCCTACCACAACTGTCCTGTGGCCACTTAATTAGCTTAATGACCTGTGGCCACTTCCTAACCTTAATTCCTGTCATTAATGACATATGTGCATTATAGTTAATTTGTTTATTAAAATACATTAAATCCACAGGTGAGAAACATGTATTGTTCTCCGAATAATTTGTTTTTCTGATTTTTTGGCAGGGACCACAAGACAGCGACTTGCTGATATGAATCGGAGGGTCCTTGAGTTGGTGGCCGATCTGCAGGCGATGCGGGACACGTTGGGGACAACAGAAGAGGAAGACTAGTGTCCTGGCCCTGTAGATTTGTAAATAGTTTTATTTGTACATAGTTTTATTGGTTAAACACCAAAGTTTTTTGTATATAGTTTTATTGTTTTTAAAATTTTTTTTATTGTATATAGTTTTTAAAAAAAACTTAGTGTATATATTTTCAGTAACCACCAAACAATTTGTATATAGTTTTTAATTTTTTAGGGCCAAAGTTGCCAAAAATATTTTTAGAACAAATGGCAATTGAGCAATAAAAAACAAAAAACAAAAAAAACATGTTGTCCCATTTATTTGCACACATACATTTAAAAAAAACAAGGGGACAATGACATATTTGAAAATCAAGATTGTGATGTCCGTGAAGTGATTTGGGTAGGTTTTAGGGTGTGAAAATGGAAGAAGAAACAAGGCGCTAAGTGATTTGGGTAAGTTTTAGGGTGTGAAAATGGAAGAAGAAACAAGGCGCTAAGTGATTTGGGTAAGTTTTAGGGACCTAAAATGGAAGAAGAAACAAAGCGCTAAGTGATTTGGGTAAGTTTTAGGGTGTGAAAATGGAAGAAGAAACAAGGCGCTAAGTGATTTGGGTAAGTTTTAGGGTGTGAAAATGGAAGAAGAAACAAGGCGCTAAGTGATTTGGGTAAGTTTTAGGGACCTAAAATGGAAGAAGAAACAAAGCGCTAAGTGATTTGGGTAAGTTTTAGGGTGTGAAAATGGAATAAGAAACAAGGCGCTAAGTGATTTGGGTAAGTTTTAGGGTGTGAAAATGGAAGAAGAAACAAGGCGCTAAGTGATTTGGGTAAGTTTTAGGGTGTGAAAATGGAAGAAGAAACAAGGCGCTAAGTGATTTGGGTAAGTTTTAGGGACCTAAAATGGAAGAAGAAACAAGGCGCTAAGTGATTTGGGTAAGTTTTAGGGACCTAAAATGGAAGAAGAAACAAGGCGCTAAGTGATTTGGGTAAGTTTTAGGGACCTAAAATGGAAGAAGAAACAAGGCGCTAAGTGATTTGGGTAAGTTTTAGGGACCTAAAATGGAAGAAGAAACAAGGCGCTAAGTGATTTGGGTAAGTTTTAGGGACCTAAAATGGAAGAAGAAACAAGGCGCTAAGTGATTTGGGTAAGTTCTAGGGACCTAAAATGGAAGAAGAAACAAGGCGCTAAGTGATTTGGGTAAGTTTTAGGGACCTAAAATGGAAGAAGAAACAAGGCGCTAAGTGATTTGGGTAAGTTTTAGGGACCTAAAACGGAAGAAGAAACAAGGCGCTAAGTGATTTGGGTAAGTTTTAGGGTGTGAAAATGGAAGAAGAACCAAAGCGCTAAGTAGTTAGGGTGAGCTTTAAGGGAGCTCAAGGGAAAAGGCAGGATAGCGCTAAGTGGTTAGGGTGAGCTTTAAGGGAGCTCAAGGGAAAAGGCAGGATAGCGCTAAGTGGTTAGGGTGAGTTTAGTGATGGAAGTGAAATTATGTAGGCGAGCACTTTAATGAGAGAAGTTTGTAGTGCGCAGGCGCAATATCGTAAGAATTTCGTCTGGACAGATACTTTAGGAAAAAATGAAGCAGGATGTAGCGGGAAAATGATAGGATTCGTGGGAGGATACGATGGGAAAAGGGGAAAAACGAAAGGCTACGTTGGTAGTTGTGAAAAATGAATCTGAACATTTTCGATGGAAAATGACATCCTCGTCTGCGTACTCTGGCATACGAGCACACGGACGCGCTACGGAAGGTTTACGAAGCATGCATAGAATCGCTCGAACGTTCATGCGAGAGCGGGAAATTTTGAAAATCTTACGACGTCGGCACCAAACCGAAAGTTTTTGGGTGTCTCTCTGAATCGAGCCTAATGTTTCTAGGAACCATAATCCCTGAGGACCTAAGGTAGGCAAAGAACATAGCTGATATCCTAAGAAAGCTAAAAAGAGCAAAGTGCTGGTCTCATTCTTCAATGCTGTCATCAGGTCCATGCTGTCAGCGGTCTCCTGCTGGTTCATGGACGCAACTATGAATGATCTTATCTGACTGAAAACCAGAAGCAGAACTGGAGAGAAAAAATGTACGCACTACTGCCTACCTTAATGGACTTATATGAGGGTCAAAACTAGTGATGAGCCATAGCAGGGACAATTCAGTTTAGAAACCCTCCAGCCGGAGAGTCCTCCATTCAGTTACTCCCAAAAGCCAAATACAATATCTCTAGCAACCACAACATGTGAATCGGTATAGCGGTCCCTTGGACCCTTTACCAATTCACTGACTTCTGAAGGAAAATACACTGCACCATCATGCCCTGCCATGTTGTTTCTTCTCTTTAGGTTTGCCAGGTCAGGGGCTCCTTCCTGGTTTGGTGGATTCTGGTGTTGTGATGATGGGCAGAACCTTTTGCAGCTGCCCTGCTGGCATCTGTAGTGAAGGGAGCGCCTTCCTAGGCGATCCGCCAAGCCAATGCCGGGCCGCCAAGGAAGGAACTTTTAATATCAAAGAGAAGGAGCCTCTGTGGAATCCCCCATGTGACTTATGATGTCATTGGAGGGGAGGAGAAACCAAAACCCATCTTCCCATCATCTCCCACACTATCCACATACACGCTATCCATGCTTTGCATGGTAGGGCATTGATGGGGAGGTGGGCTTCAGCTGCATGCAAGTTCCCCACTAGGCTGCCAATCCTGAAGTTGTTTCTTGTGATGAAGGTGATACCTTTTTTGATATTTTGCTAGAATGTTTATAAGGTGGGGTCATACATCATATTCCTACTGCCTCCTGATAAAGCAGCACATGCATATGCTTTGACACGTGCTAGAGTAACATTTGATGGCCATCTCCTGCTCTCATCATTATATAAGACCATTACCTCATTTGTTAACTTGTGTACTGATGGTATTTATTGCTCTGTCATTTGTATCAGGATTATTTATGTAGTGCTAACAGTGCTATCGGATTCCACACACATTCCCCTCGATTCAAAGAGCAAAAGTTAATTGATTTCGTATCGAGAATCGTAAGTTTGGGTGGGTGTTAGTCATTTTTTCCTGTTTTTTTGGCCATTTCCGACTCGCACGAGCCTACGTACGAATGCGTATATGCTCTTACGATCAGCGGAAGTTCGTTCCTAAATTTTAGGATCAAAACGTAAAACCTAGGATCAAATCCTAAAACTTAGGATCAAAACGTAAAACTTAGGTTAATTGGATGTGTTTAGGTGTGATTCAGAGAAACCTCTAAACGCGTTTTAAAAGAAAGCCACAGCCGACACCTTTTAGCAGCCGGATTGCTGTTCGTGAACAGGTTTTTTGGCTATGTGGAGGAGTCTGCGCGTCTTGAGCTCCAATGAACTGCATGTATCAGCATGGCCGAGGCCATAAATTGTATGGCAATGCATACCTGATTCATGTATGCCTTATAAAAGCATTTTAATGTGGACCTTAATTAGTCCTTTGCATGTAAACCTTTATTTTGCAATATATTTGCGTTAATTAAAGAAACTTATGTCCTTTGTTATTTATTTTAAAATTGAGGTACTAGAATAATATTTTTAGATTGCATTTATTGGTGTAGTTGTTTACCTTTGCTTTGTTTAATTATTTAAGCACATCTTTGGTCAGATGCATCACACTTACTGAGGAGAGGAGAGCGGGATAAAGTGCAGGATGTGGGTTACTGCTGTATTTTGCACAGACACAGCAGAGCTGGGGGCATGGAAAGGTCAGAAATCAAAGAATCCAGAGCAACACAGTCACAAGGCCCTTTCTGTTTGCAGGCTGCCCGATAATACCTGAGCCGCCATCTTGGCTGTTTCTAGGCTCATAACATGCAGAAGTTGCTGGGTGTTTTTTAATATTTGTGAGCAATCTGTATGTAGAGGGTGTGGGTAACCACACAAAAAATTTAAAGTTGTAACATTTGAAGCCAAAATATTAAAATTAAATCCACAAGTAAAAAATGCAAGTTAACTAAAAATTAAACAAAGTAAGATTTACTTATGCAAATGCATTCATTAATGGTTGGTTACTACAAAATGAATGAAATAACGAAAATTAAAAGACCAAATATTTAGAATGCACTTTAATGAGGTAAGTTTGTAGTGCGGAGCCGCAAGATCAGAAGGATTTACGTCCAGACAAAAAAGGAAAAAGGGCAAAACCAATGTTGCAACCTGAGAAATGAAACGGAAAATTCAGGATGGAAACTGACATAGGTCTGATTCCCGAACTGCCATACGAACGGACGTATATTTTAGGATAGAAACGTATTTGCTTATTGAATCACTCGCAAGTTCATACGAACGCACGAGCGGACGTGAAAAATAGGATGATCGTGAGCCAAATCCAAGCTGTTACATGTTTCTTTGAATCAACCCAATTGTGTACTGTAAAGTAATATATCAGGTAGTTTTGGCACTGGTCTTATGCATTGTGTGTATTGTGTGCATGTTTAGGTCTTATTAATTAATTATTCATTGGTTGATCTCTATGTATTTATATTGCTTAATAAGTTGGATTACAGTTGGCCAAGCTAGTGTTTTTTTTTTGTAGGAGGAAGTTATTGGACCCAGCCCTCCCCTGTTACCCCAAGGCTTGCTCTGTGGCTCGGACAGAGGGCCCAACTGCATCAGCGCTCCCCAACTGGAGGATGTTTTCTGGGTCCGGAGTGACCTGAATACTCCTTTTCCACTGTATCATACTGTACAGATATATCTATGGTGAAATATGTAATGAAAGAAATGCTTGCAGAATGATAAGTCAAAACAAAAATAAAATTACAAATAAATTCACTGTATTATAATGATTAACTTGTGTCTCTTTAATTACCAATTGTTATAAGCCAGAAGAACAAGGGAAACCGTCCACATTGGCCATCAGACAATTCATTTTGGAAATAACTTTTCACAAAATGGATATATACGTCTGAGAATTGAGGAATGTTTTAAACCAATACATTTTTTGAGGTCTAATGTATATTTATAAATAAAAGAGTGACTTATGCACACCCCTGTGTTTTGGCTAGATGGATTTCCATAATGAAATATTTTTATTTAATTGTATAATCCCAGAAAAAGAGGAGTCCCACAACTCCTCAATCTAACCTCATTGAGTAATGGCACCACTCACAATATATGAATTGATTTTTTTTTTTTTTGATTCTTTATTACTCAAAAAACTCTATAAAAATATATAAAGTAACACATTAAAAGCTCAGTAAAATACATAAACACAACCTGTAGAGAGGAAGTGGAGGGGGCACGGGGGAAGGAACAAGCCAAGCCCCATAGATGATAAATGCTTTATGCCATAAATGTATCCAATTCAATAATAATCTTTTTACTGTTCCTAGCTGGGCTGAATATATATATATATATATATATATATATATATATATATATATATATATTGGTGCTAATCTAATGAATAACTTAATATTATAACAATTAATTAAATAAATATTATAACAATTGCTGTGCAAAATGAATATAAGTGCTAAGTGCATAAAGTGCTAATGCTAATTAAGAGGACAGCCAGGCAGCAAACATACAGATACACATATAAAGAAAAAGTCACTCACATATCAACAAACGGCCCATCAGCATAGCCCCCCCACGTGCGCTGTTGACGCGCTGCGTGACGTCAGCGCGTCACTTCTCCAGGACACATAAGCACACCACCATTCCCATGTACCCCCCTTATATACTCACTCACCCCTCCCCGTTCCCCCGCCTCGCGCCTCGCACCGGGGAAGATACTGAGCCACACTCGAGACCGGAAACTCGTCAGTCTGCCCGGCTCAAATGACGCGCGCCGGCCGGAAGCGCGTCAGTGAGCCGGGTGCGCTCCAAACACCTGGAAGCATATGCGTTCCGGCGTGAATGGCGCAACCCGAAGGAAGTGCAGATAATGTGCGCGGGACAAGGGACGGGACAGGTGAGTGGTAGGGATACAAGGGCACATTTAATATTAGGAATATAACATAGGACAAAGACAAATAATCTACAATATATACAGTTTCTATAAATTTACACATATTTTCAAACAAACATCCCTATACACTATTCTATATACATGCCAACTAATGTATGATGCAATAACAGAACACATTATGCTACAACAAAAAAAGCGCTTCTATACATATGTGGAAATAACCTCTCATTTAACCCATATTGTCCTACTACAGCCAACCAAGGGCTAATATATTGCTTTATATATATATATATATATATGTGTCTATACTGTACACATATACTGCCTAAGATATACAGATTTCCATAATGTCTTTTAAAAGCTGGTTATTATTAGATCATAATAACAGTTATTTACAAACAATACAGAAAATACAAACAAAAAGGAAAAAAAGAAAAAAGCAAGAGAAAAAGCAAAAAATGGAAAACACAGGAATGAGGAGGCAGGGGGGTGATGTTATCTCCAACAGTTCTTCTTATTGTTTCACCATTCACTCCATACATCCAATCTGCACCCTCGTTCTTCAGTCCCATCTATTCCGAACAGGCGACCCGGATCAATCAAATATGTGCAAGTACTGTGACTGAGAAAAAACTAATTAGATATTAATAATACCACTACTATTAAAGTTCAATTGAAAATAAACGTGATCAACTATCTGTGCCATCAAGTTACTAAAACACTTGACCAACATACAAACATAACCATGCCCATTGACCAAAAACCTTGTCTAAAAATACGCTCCCCACCTATATAAACCGTGCTCATGTGCCTAAAAATGGTGTAAAAGCCAAGTCCTTAGTCCTATGGGAGCCTGGGTGTCAAGGTTATATATCCACCTCAATTCTTTTTGTTGTAGCAACCTTTTTATATCGCCTCCGCGTGGACCCGCACTCACTTTTCCAATTCCAATAATTTTTAAGCAACTCATATCGCTATGGTGTTTATTGAAGAAATGCAGGGCCACCGGGGGTACCATTTTACCCAATTGTATATTTCTGCCAGCCAGGCGAATGCTGGACATATGGGCTTGCACTCTTGCTTTGAGACTATTACGCGTCTCCCCTATGTACATCTTAGGGCACCCACAGATCAATGCATAGATAACCCCTACTGTTTTGCAATTTATAAACTGACGTATAGGGAAATTTTTACCCGTCTGAAGGTTATTAATCACTTTACTCTTAACCATATGGGGACAAATGGAGCACCCTCCACAGGGGTGGCTCCCACTTATACTTTGATTATCCCGTAGCCAATTAGAGGCAACACTGAAGTGGCTTGAGCACACCTTGTCCCGTATATTAGGGGCTCGCTGTGCCATCATCCGGGGACCACCTCAGACCCATCTAGCCAACTGTGGGTCTGTTTTCAATATGTTCCAATGCCTTAAAGTGGACCAACACCCACGGGTGATCGGCCCGGGAATCTATAAGATTCCCGGGCCGATCACCTCCCTCCCCGCGGGACATCCGAGATCGGGATGTGAAACCCCCCCAAACACCCCAAACTCCATACCTTATCTTCAAGAGTGACGCGCGGGAGGCGGCGGCGGAGGAGCCGCTTGTCCGCGGCTTGTCCGTCGGCGCTGGGAGCGGGGAGAGGTGAGTTTTTCAGGGGGGTTTCACACAGCGGGGCACCCCGATCGGGGGTGCCCCACCGAAGTGGACCAAGACCCAGGATAGTCAAAATCCTGGGTGTTGGTCCACTTTAAAAGAATGTTTCTTAGTTTTGGCCAGTCACTATTGTAACGTGTAACATATCTTACCTCCGGCATGTTATGTGATCTTTGTTTGGTGGCCAACAGTCCCGATCTTGGTGTGGACTTAGCCCGTGCCCAAGCTCTGTTCACCACCGCTTTTGGATAACCTCTCTTGCGGAATCGCCATGCTAAGTCCCCGGTCTGTTGTTTAAACTCATCTTCATTAGAGCAATTCCTGCGGACCCGCAGAAACTGCCCTGTCAGGATGCCCCGCTTCAAACTGGGTAAGTGGAAGCTGTCATAGTGCAATAGCGAATTGACTGCAGTTCCTTTCCGATACAAACCAGTACGTAGTGTACCATCTCCCAAAACCGTGATGGTGAGGTCCAAGAATGTCACCTGTTTGGACAAAATCTGGGCTGTCAAAAAGATGTTAAGATTATTCCTGTTGAGATGATTCAGATACTCGTTAAATTGTGTTTCACAGCCCTGCCATAACGCCAGTATGTCGTCGATGTATCTGTACCAACCCAACACGTGCCGGTGATGAACTTGCATGTCCTCACAGCCGACTACCTCCCTCTCCCACCACCCCAGGAATAGGTTGGCCACCGAGGCCACCCATGGCGACCCCACAAACCTGGCGGTAGTATATTCCGTCAAAGATGAAAAAGTTGTGCGACAGCACAAATTCAAGTAATCTCAGTAGGAATACCTGTAGGGAGGGGGAGGCTTGGCTGCTCATGCTTATAAAAGTACCGGCACGTGTGGGCGGCAGACACATGCGATATGCTGGTGTAGAGGGCTTCAACATCTAAGGTGATGAGCAGAATGTCCGTGGGTACCACAATGGAATCCAATTGTCTAAGTAAATCCATGGAGTTCCTTATATAGGAATCTAGGGAGGTGACAAACGGCTGTAAATGTATATCAACCAGCACACAAGCCTTTTCAGTTAGACCCCCAATACCCGCCACAATAGGTCTTCCCGGCGGGCACCGAGGGTTCTTGTGAATTTTGGGCAACATATAGAAAGTGGCAACCACCGGGTCTTCGACTATCAAGAAGTCATAAGTCTTACGATTGATGACACCCCCAGCCCAAGCCTCCCCAATTAGGGACTCGTAATCCTCCTTAAATCATGCCAATGGATTCCCAGACAATCTTTCATAATTATCCGGGTTCTGTAGCTGCCCCAATGCCTCAGTGCGGTAATATTCACGTGACATAATGACAACATTACCGCCCTTGTCGGACTCCTTTATGATTATGTCAGTACGTGCACGGAGGCTAGAGAGAGCAGCCACTTCTCCTTGTGTCAAATTGTGGGGCATTTTTGAATGCCGTCACTTACAGCCCTGAAGAAGGTGTATACTGTGGGGCTGATGGACCAGGGCAGCATATACTTTGATGGTTTGTGAAGTTGGCCCACTGTACTCACCTCAGGTTCTTGTTCATCCAACAGGGTTGTCAGATCATCCACGGCTTCCCCTTCCTGCCAAGTCATGCCTTCCATCACTTCTAATGGAGTCTCAAACAGTTTTTTTAGGTGCAACCGCCTACAAAATAGAGATCCTATGGCAAGGAACTTATCCAATCGGTTATGTGACGCTAATGTTAGACCTCTCTGGAGCACTGACTTTTCTTCAGTTGTAAGTGTAGCGCCCGACAAATTAATAACCGTAAGTTCCTGGCCACAGGGATCTCCCAAACTCTGATCTTGGGGGTTCAGCTCAAAGGGACTTATGGGCTGGGGCTTGTTCTGGACCATTTCTGGGCTGATTGCCGCGATCTGCGATGATCCCACCATCCGGACAATCCGTTTATATCTGTATCCCTCCCCCCCCCCCCCCTTTGCCCTGCCTTTGTCTAAAAAATGTGATCTCATACTGTCCTCTGAAGATTTACTAGAAGCAGAGGTCCTGCAACTTGGGGGGCGGCTATCCGGGTATGCATTTCTCCTATTGCCCTTGTGTGCCCATTTGTAGACACGACCCATATCAAAGTCAGCTCTATCTCTGTTGAACAAAGGGGGAGTGGCAGCTGCTCAGACAATTTTATAACTAACCTGGGAGGTGCAAGTCAGCAGGGCAATTAGGTTACTAAAGACTTAAAGGAGCTGCAGCACTCAACCCTGTTAGCTTGCAGACCAACCTATAATCTGTCTCTAAATCTGGTAAAAACAGAGGCTCGGTTACACACATCTGCAGAAGTATGCTAAGCTGCACCACTGCGCCAAGGTGCCTCTATGGGTGCAGTCCTAACTCTAATCTATGAGAGCCCCATTTGGGACATACAATGCAAGAGATATAAAGGGAGCAGCTTACCTGGGGTTGCCCTAAACCTCATGTGCAAGCCATGGCTTGCCCATGACTGGACTGTCAAAGTACAGCATCTAGAGACAGGGGCTTTGGCAGTGATCACCACCCTGGGAGTGGGTAAGGGAAAACAGGGGAGCAACCTGCCTCTTATGGCACCCCTGATTTGAGGTTGACTTTTTATTTTTACTTTATTTTAGCACTAAATTTAGTTCTATTTCCTTTTGTATGTAAGGTGTCTGGTACTTGGGATGGATCTCCTATTAAGCATCTTGAAGACCTGGAAAATGCAGGGAAGCAGCAACCCTCTGGTTCAAAGTTTAACTATGTTTCTTTTTTTTCTTGCCATTTTCCCTATAGTTCTTTTGGCATAAAGAGTACATAAATATGCCAAGTTCTCAATTGGGATCATAAGTAAATGTTTATTATATATATATATATATATATATATATATATATATATATATAACATTTTTTTATGTGTATCTATGGCGATAGGGGTATAACAAATAAGGCTTTATGGAGACTTTATGGACACCCTGGCAGTAAAAAAAATTACTTTCTGAGAAAAAAAAGCCTGAGTGCCATTGACTTTCATTGTCTTCCTATCTGGTGATTCAGTGTCAGTGAAATTCTCAGACATTTTTTACTACCATAAGAATTTTTTTTAACTTTTATAGAATCAAGGCCATAGTCTGAGCTTCTCATATTCGCACATTTGACTAACATTGACTGAAAATGTGATTATCTTCATTTGTTTAGCTTTTTTCATAATGGTTAATATCTCTCCATAACAGGTTCATTATATGCTGTCCATATACTGTATCTCTACTCTTATCCCTAGTTTGTCCTATAACAGCTAATGCCTATCTTATCCTGAGGTTCTATCAGGGCCGGACTTTAAAGGTGTTTGTGTGTAACACAACTGACCTTTGGTGTAGTGAGTTTTTCTCACACTGAGTGTCAACTAGGTCCTTGTCTCTCTGTTATAAATCTCCCCTGTTGCAGATGCAGTTTTCACTGGACAATCTGACTTCACAGCTGACAAATTGAAAGGAAGCCACGAAAAAGATGGAAACCACCATTTGGTCTCTAATCTTCATATTGGCCATCTTTGACACATGGTAGGACCTTTTGTTTTATTATTGTGACAGTAATAGATAAAGCACATAATGAAGCTAAGACATTGTCAATGCAAATGAAAAATATATATTAAAGAACCTTAGTACATTCTATAAGCAGAAAACCCAAAATGCAATAAAATCTTTTTTTGGTTAATGCAATGGTTTGAAGATGCAAGATTTTTAAAACCCACTGGGTTTCATTTTCAGGTTATTATTCTAGGAAAAGAAAACTAGTAGGTTCCCAAAGCTTGGTCCTTAACCTTCCGAATTAGATTCTGTAGTGGTATTAATTTTGGCTATGTGGTACACCAATGTTATAGAAATACATTCAATAAGGATTGTAGACACATGTCTTTAGCAAATGCCAAAATCTAATTATTTTAACAGACCAAGGTGCTTTTTGGTGTGATACAGACTGCTTTTGGAAACCCAACACTTTCCTATAGGTCTGTAAATGCTGGTCTTCACCTGCTGGAAAGCGCTGGATTTCTAAAGGCAGTCTATGGGGGTCATGCTAATAATTTTATGAAGCCAGTGTGACTTCCAGTGTGCTTATCAGTGTGGATTGCATCTTTGTGAGCTTTTTCATCTTAATACACATAAAGGTGCAAAAGAAAATGTTTGTTCTACTTTTTCCCACAAATTTCGCCTGTATCTGAAATGGGGCATTTGTAGAGGTGAGTTATATATTTTTTCCTATGAGATAAAGATGTTTTTTAATGTTTGGAAAGAACAGAACCCTATGTACTATGCAGATAAAAAATGTGATTTTTTTTGGCATAGCCATAGGGTGCTGTTATTTCAAAACTTAAAAAAATATCATCAACTTATTGGATATATGATGTAACTCACCTGTAAAAATGCCCCATCGTGGGTACAGGTTGATTTTTGTATGTTGAGTAGAGGTTTTGTATGTTGAGTAGAGGTTTTCTTGGTCTATTTAGCCCCCCTATATTAAACCTAACATGGGTCAAATAGTGGCCTGCAAGTCTGTTGTGTTAACACTAAAAAGCTCACCAAGATGTAGGTTTCAGTCTACACCGCAATGCACACTGTAAGTCATTCTGGCTTCACCAAATAATTAGCATGAGCCTCTATGTTGGGATTAGAAAAGAGATTGGAATTATTGCAGCATTAGAACAGGTTACAGGCATGGATCAGCAGGGTTTTACAAATTGACTCTTTATAGAGTAGCTTATACAAAGCTTATGTATCACTCAGACTCTGACCTTAGGGTCTTCTACATGTTTTAGGTGAAAACATATTTGTATTATTTTTATTTCATTTCTTTGCTGTTTTCCACGAATCCTCTGTAAGGAAATACAAAATGTTTTTGTGCTCCATTAGTAAATCTGTACCAGGTAGTCTCCTGTGCTATGGGAATAGACTAAGCTAACGCTTTATGTGAGTTCTACATTAGAGAGATACTCACTTATCATAGTAGAGTTCCACAGGAATCGGCTGTACAGATGAGCCAGGGCTTAGCTCTCTGTATTGTAAATAACTAGCCAAGACTAAAGAGGGGCACATCCCTACAGAACAAAAGGTGGTTGTCACGGACCGGGTGGAGTGGACTCGGGTGTGGATCCGCTTTAACTGTGGGACCGATGGCGGGTATCGTGTCAGGGGAGCGGAGTCTAAGGGGCCACCGGTATTCACCAGAGCCCACCGCAAGGCAGGTTGGTCTTGTGCGGCGAATGACTCCCAGGTCGCTACCCCCAACAGCGGCCCAGTCCCACAGTCAGCCGAGGTTCAGTGAGGTACACAAGTGGCAGGCAAAAGGCGTAGTAAGTACAGGCAGAGATCAGGGCAGGCAGCACAGGTTCGCGTTAAAGGTGAGTAGCCGAGGTCGGGCAGGCAGCAAAGGTTCAGAGTCGGGACAGGCAGAGGTCGGTACACAGGTGAGCAATCCAAGAATGTCTGACTTTCAACAAGCATGGAGAGACCAAGATCCGGCACTGAAGGAAGGAAGTGCCTCTTTAAATAGGAGAAGTGGATGCAGGCTTGGATGACCAAGCACCAATCAGTGCTGTACAGGCCCTTTAAATCTCAGGAATCCAGTGCGCTTGCCTTGTAGTGGACGGAGACGTGCGCACACCTGAGCATGCGAGAAGGAAGCATGGGGGGAAGGGAGACAGCTGGGAAAAGCCATGAGGGAAGTGCTGCAAAATGGATCACGGCTGGATGCAGCCATGGAGGTAAGTGAAGTGCTGCTAGATGGGCGTGCAGCGCTCGCCCTAACAGTGGTTACCAGAACCTTCAGTGTTAGTCATAGACATTATCCTTAATCTCCACATTAAGGTTAGTAAGACTGCAAAAAATCATTGTGTCCTTAACCCTTCCCAACTTTTTTTTATTTTTATATTAATGGCCAAATATAATAATCTAAAACCTGTATTCCATTGCCCAGTTTGTTAATATAAGGTGAATTTAAAACAGAAACACATAACCATCACCAAATTTATGGACCTTAACTATATTATATTTTTAACACCTCTTGTAGCTAGACCATCACATGCCCCAATTAGCAGCACCACAAATAAATACAATCTAAATAATGTATTGCTGCAATCATTAGATAGGTAAAGATATCCACTATTAGTGCTAATATAGTCTTAGCTACAACAGTACAAACTATTCAGAACATGTGCAAATAACAAATAATACAAGCATAGCTATTGCCCTAAGCTACTTGTTTGTGCAAAATTATATATAAAAAAAACAAAAAAAAAATATGCTAAAGCAATCACATATGACAGTTGAGAATAATCAGACTACTTGAGTTTGCAGTCTTTTAGATTATATAACAAATGAGAAAACCTCAAATGCACCAATAAAAGATATCACAATATATATATATATATATATATATATATATATATATATATATATATATATATATATACCGTATTTTCACCCTATAAGACGCACCTGCCCATAAGATGCACCTAGGATTTGGGGAAGGAAAACTAGAAAAAAAATATTCTAATTTTGTGCTAAAACACCCAATTGCAGACAGTGTGGCGTTCCCCCATCCCATTCCCATAGGCAGTGTGGCATCCCTCCCATCCCATTCCCCATATATTCAGTGTGGCATCCCCCCTCCTATTTCCATATAGGCAGTTTGGCATCCCCCCTCCCATTTCCATATAGGCAGTGCGGCATTCCCCCCTCCCATTCCCATATTGGCAGTGTGGCATCCCCCCTCCCATTCCCATATTGGCAGTGTGGCATCCCCCCTCCCATTCCCATATAGGCAGTGTGGCATCCCCCCTCCCATTCCCATATAGGCAGTGTGGTATTCCCCCCATTCCCATATAGGCAGTGTGTCATTCCCCCCTCCCATTCCCATATAGGCAGTGTAGCATCCCCCTCCCATTCCCCATATAGGCAGTGTGGCATTCCCCTTATAGGTAGTGTGGCATTCCCATTTTAGGTAGTGTGGCATTTCTCCCCTTCCATTGCCCATATAGGTAGTGTGGTATCCCCCCCCTTCAATTCCCCTTTAGATAGTGTGGTATTCCCCCCCTTCCATTCCCCTATAGGTAGTATGGTATTCCCCCCCTTCCATTCCCCTATAGGTAGTTTCGCATTCCCCCCCTCTTCCCTTCCCTGTATAGGTAGAGTGGCATTCCCCCCCTTCCATTCACCGTAAATAAAGAAAAGAAAAGTAAACTCACCTTTTAATCCTCCCCGCTGTCTTCACACACAGACACACGGCCTTATACAGCGGTGGGCGTGGCCGACGCTCGAGCATCGGCCACACCCACCGCTGTATAGTCCGGGTGTCTCTGTCTGCTGGGGCCATGGAAAAGTGACAGGGACAGTGCGAGCGCGATACCTCTGCCACTCGCACTGTCCTTGTCACTTTTCCATGGCCCCAGCAGACAGAGACACCCGCACTACACAGCGGTGGGCGTGGCCAATGCTCGAGCGTCGCCCACGCCCACCGCTGTATAAGGCCGGGTGTTCACTCTGTATGCCGGTGCCGCAGAGAGGAAGTGATGGAGGCAGCTGTACCTGCCCCCTCATCCGCAGTGTCTGCACGTGCAGGCGCCGCGGAGGAGGCGGCAGATACAGCTGCCTCCATCGCTTCCTCGCTCTCTGCCGCGCCAGCACACAGAGTGAACACCCGGCCTTGGTATAGTGGTGGGCGTGGCCGGTGCTCGAACGTCGGCCACGCCCACCACTGTAACAGGCCAGTGCCTGTGTGTGCTGGCTCCGCTGCCTCCGCCGCTTCCGGGACAGCGCGAGCGATGGAGAGGTGAGTTAACCTTTTCCTTTTTATTTATTTTTTTTCCACAATATGATATATATATATATATATATATATATATATAGGCACTATATATATAAAGCCAATATATATATATATATATATTTTATGTGTGTGTAACCACTCGATCACTACAGCATATATTGGCTGACTAAGTAGTCTTTCAAACTCTGGGTGACAAACTAGTCACTTAAACTCAAGCCAGCAGCTACATCACACTGCTCCCGGCTTAGGATGGGGTGTTGAGGAGTTACTTGTTTTTACATTTTCAGGTTCTGATTTATTTATCCAGAAGCCTCAGACTTATACATACATTTTTCTTTTCCTGCAGGCCTCTGTCTTAATGGTGGCACATACGATGGACTCAAGTGCCAATGTCCAGAAGGCTTTCTAGGAGCTCAGTGTGAAATCATTGTGACCAGACCAGGTATGCCTCTAATCTGTACAGTGTTTTACATGAGGTTTACATTTTTTTGTCACGACTAACGCTTACTTTGACTCCATGACATGTCTCAATGCATGTGCATGTGCATGTGCAACATTCATTGCAATGGAGAGGGTGTGTGAGACACTATCTTGGCATGGTTACCTTAGCTTGTGTCTTATTTTGAAATAAAGCAAGAAACAGTTCTTAAAGTCCCTGTCCAAGCACCACACTAACTGTCACCCACATTATCCCTCATGGGAACAGTGTAAAATGAGCTATTTTAAAGCATCTCAAAATTTGCAATACAATGCGTATACCTTATCTATTCTTATCAACGCCACTTTCCTTGCTTAAATTTCTGGGTTGTGTTAACGAGCTGGGAAGAGAGTGTCATGGTGCATGAGCATGCTCTGCTATGGTCACAGACAGATGTGGGACCACTGAGGTCTACTGTGCACACTTACGCTGAAAGCTGCAAGGGACAAAGTGGCTGTTAAATCACTTTTGTGAATGCTCCAGCAGGATTGGAATTATAAGAGCACATTTTTGAGCCCTGCTACTGCTTCTACCCAGCACTGCTAGAAATAGTGCAGAGGCATACTGGACAGGAATCAGATGAGCTGCTTGATTCCTTACTACTGCAGTTGGGCTTACAGTCCCTTTGAAATGTATGATATGTGTTATGGTAAAGTTACTGAATCAAGACCTGTCTGTGTTAAATTAACATCATGTGTCTATGACCCCCCCCCCCCCAATAAAGGAACTGGGTCCAGATCACCAAACTAGGTCCTATATAAAAAAATGAGCATAAAGAAAACTCTTCCCGTTATTTAAAAAACAAACAGGAAATCCTGAAGATTAACTGTAAACAATACAAAAGTAAGGTTAAAACACTTCAAATCACTCATTAACCCCTCGCTCTGGGTACTGGGTATGCCTGTTGAACTGTTCCATTATATTTATTATGTTATTTCCTTGTTTCAGGAGAATGTTCAGCGGGAGGTGAGCTTATTAATGGCACTTGCGTATGCAAGCCTGGAATCTTTGGCGATGATTGTGAAAACATAGTCATACCAGGTACTATTCAAACTGATGTAACAATCCCAAGTATAATTCATAGACATGAATGTCTACAGCCACAATTATTACGCTAATCCTAAATACTCAGTTAATAAGAGACGATCCCCTGTGGTAGCCCAGCAAGTGTTTAACTGAGCTCCCGATGGTTGGGTTTACCCTTTAAGGTCCTTGGGTTTGATATGTCAGTGGCAGACACAGTTAGTAAACCAAAGAGGAGTTATTAACGAGGCAAAATTAACAGTAAATTGGGGTAAATAGAAAAGAGACAAGTTGAGATCAATATTTCCAGTTCAAGTTCAAAGTTGGCAGACAAACTAAAACCAGTACTTCCAGTTCTTGTTAGGCCAGGGTGGACCCCAGCAGCTCAGACTTACAGTTGCTATACATGTTCGGCTCTGAAGCAGTAGAAAAGATTTATATTTTATGTAAAGGAGCTGGAGGCAAGTGGACCACTGATAACAGAAATACTTGAAGTAGACCTTAGAAAATTTTAGGTCCCTTTTTAAATCCAACCCTCAGAATATGCTGATTTGAAGTTAAAGATCCCTGTGGTTATCGGGTTGGTTGAAGAATCACTAGGCTTCATCCATTAACATTCATGTAAAAACACTATTTTGTAGGGCATACTGTATTTCTAAACCCACGTGAGATATCCATAGCTCACATGATATGTTTTCTATTCTACAGGATATATTCCCTAACAAATACATGTGAAACCTGTATTCCCTAACTTTCATGGTATGTCCCAAATCACTGAAGATATTTTCAAGCCCACAGGATATGTCTCCTAAATCAGAAGATAGTTTCATATCTCAGGAAATATTTCCTTACTTTCATGGGGTATGTCCTAATTCACAGAAGATGTTTCTCTAACTTATAGGAGAGATATCCCCTAATCAACCCTGACTCGCCAGAATGTATTTACTAACTCACAGGTGGTAGTAATTAACTACACAACTTGGTTCAACACAAAACAATTGCTTCCCTTCTGCTAAAATACCTTGTAACAAATTGACAAATGCCGTTGTTTTTTCCTCCACCATATGGTAATTAGAGGGACCTGGCATGTTAACAACATGGATGCCAAATATGCACTCCTACCTATCGACCTGTGTAAATTGTATTTTTTCACACAGTGTATTAATATATATATATATATATATATATATATATATATATATATATCTTTTTTTTTTTTTTTTTTTTAATATGGAAGGAATACATGGAAGAAAATGGGGATATTCAGCTCAAAAGGTTTATTTTTTCTATATATAAAATACTTTCTCCTGCAAACAGCAAACCATAAAAAGAAGTCCATGTCATAAAAACAGCCTCCTAGCTTACTCACATTTGGGACCAGTTTATGGCTTCGACTGGTCAGAGGCTTCTCAGGCTTCCTTTAGTCAGAGCTCCTGCACTGAACGTATTATTGCTTCAGCTCAATAGCAGCTCTGCCCCAGCTTAAATCTTGTGCAGACATACAGGACTGGCTGCAGGTCTCCACATTGCCAGAGACTTGTGTGACAGCCCACATTGCAACACGGCTGCTGGTCTCGTCAAGGCCCATCCATCATCAGCAGCACTCATCTGAGGCTTGCTAGCTCCTTTATAGCACTCCCAGCCTGGATCACAACTGGACTGGGCTACTTAGCCAGCAGAACCCACTCAGCTTTCCTTCCCAATCTCCAGGTCCCCCTGAAGAACATTGTCGGCATCCCCTTAAAGGACGAGTATCTCCTGGAGTCCCTCTTTTGCCTAATACATCCTTTTCCTACCCATAAATGCCCTTTCTTTGCATTTTTATATATTTCGGATATATATATATATATATATATATATATATATATATATATATATCCCCCCCCCAGAACCTGGCAGAATCTCCCCAAAACATGAGTGTGCATGAACTCCCCTGAGTGTGCATGTGCATGAACTCCCCTATAACAGGCAGTGTACAGAATACCCCCAAAAACACTATACCAGGCAGTGTGGCAGATTACCCCATCACCAATAGCAAGCAGCATGCAGAATCTCCCCTATAACATACAGTGCGGCAGCTCCCCCGCATCCCCAAAAGTCTATAGAATCCCCCCTTCCCCATATAACAGGCAGCAGGTAGAATGCCCCCAACCCACTAAATAACAGGTAGTGTGGCAGATCCCCCCCAATCTCCGACCACCACTGAGGCTGTTAAAACAAACAAAAAAAATGTCGTACCTCCCGCAATCTGGAAGAAGTCGGCAATCTCTGCACATGCAGTGCAGCCAGCCGTGTGCTAATCCATCAATGGCAGTGGTGTGTGGCGACTGCATTGATAGTGCACAGAGCGGTGCTCTGTGTGCATGTCCCTACCTACCTATTCACTTGAATGGACATGGGATTGGGGGGGGGGGGGATCTGCCACACTACCTGTTATAGGGTGGATTGGGTGTACATTTGTCCCATAAGACTTATTGTGGAAAATTAATGTGTCCTATGGGTCTAAAAATACGGTATATATATAATTTCCTTGTTTTTACAACAGTAGTCTTTCAATTCACAACTCAAGTATAATTTAAAAGATCCATTCATACATAGCACTGTGATTATTTTGGATGACAGATCTGCACATCTCCATTCAATGACCTGAAAAACACTTTATGAATGATCATTGGTCTGCCACGCAATAAAAACAACAAGTACGTCAGTAATACGCACAAGAAGGTGCTGTTGCTCATGTGTCCTGTGATAAAGACACAACCACTACAACAGTCTTGAATACACCCTCATAAACTGAAGACATGCCTAAGATTAAATATTATCTGCAATTGCCTGTAATAAAATCTCTGCCGTCTTGATTAGTCTTGATAAGTAAAACAAAGGCTATCCTGAAGGCTGGGAATACATAGACATTGAAGGAATATAAACATAGAATAATTGGATAAAGTCTGCAGCATAGGGCCGGGGGCACCAGGTTTAGTATTGGGTCATAACTCTATTCAAGTTTTTTATTTATTGTGCAGAATGGTTAAGACTGGTTAAGGGATAAAGAATATAACAGAATGTTAGTAAAATGGAAATGGCAGGCACACAACAGGTGAAGCTTCAGAAAGAGAAATGGCATTCACCTAGCTTTGGGGCAAGTTGGGTTAATTGAAGCTCCCAGCACGCAACCAACTTTACCTGTGCTGGAATTCACTCACTTTTATTGAGGTACTGCTGCTTTTAATATCTACATACTTATACCATGCAAGACATCCAAGCCCATGATCTTCCCCAGCATTGCTATAGCCACAGCATCAACCCTGACGAAGCTCCGGTGGGTGGAGCGAAACGTGCGTCGGCGGATGGCCGGCCCCACCACGCCCACGTCATCCCACTGCTAGTTCTGCTGCGAACGCACATCTCTTGCGCACAAAGGGCGAATGTACAATATATGCAGTACCGTGAGCTGCGAGCAAGTCGCCCCCACTAAGTAATATCGGAGCAATGCACAAGTAATGAGCATGAGCCACTGTAGCTATGGGTTGGAAGTTCTGAATTGCATGTTTGCAAGTTCAAACATCACAGACTGATGATTTGGGACACTTGGCACAGTGAAACTTACACGGCAAAGTCTGCAGTAAAAGGCCCGATTTATATCCAGTGTGAGGCAATTCTAATTTCCCATTCTGGAACATGGTATTCAGTACTGAGCTACACTTGAATTAATGGCCGGTTTCAGCAGTGCAATGATGCGGATGGATGAGGACGGATGTGTGGTGTGTATGGGTGAATGAGGGCCCCCGTAATTTTTAGCACACATTTTCATGTATTTTATCTGTATTACTAGATGTGTACAGTGATTGTTGGTGCCAGGGTCTTTGCAAAATGAATGTTGTTCTGGCAATAAGAATGTGTGTATTTAGTCCCACATTTAGCCATTTGTTGTGTTAATATTTGGAGTCTGCTGTTGGGTTAGAGGGATGCCAATCACACCCGGCAGTGCACTTGATTTAAAAGCATAGGGATCTCTCAGTCTTTTAACATTTCTAAGCCACAGCATCATAGCCACCCCTTGCCACAGTATCTACCACAAAATACAAAATCTTTAACAATGGCCATATCCATCATGTCTGAGATCTTCTCTGCGGTGCTATAGCCTCGTCTATGCATGCAGGTAGACACACTGAAAGTAATGAGAACCATTATGGAAACCAGGCACACCAGGCACTTTTTTCACTTGCACGGGTGACATTTAAGCTGAAAGATAAGGGCTCTCCCCAAACTCCTTCCACCATTCTGGAAGAGCACATGCACAATGCCCTTGTGCCTAAACTGGGATGTCAATTAGCATAGCATAGTATGGGATTTCCCTTTCCAACACATCAATGGCAATGTGTATTCTTTGAAAACAACCAAAAATGTGAAAGGTCTAAAAAGCTCTTGCACATAATTGCATACAATGGATTTAAAATGAGTTCACTCAAATGTATTGTTTAGAGAGGATGAATGGCTAGCATCATTGGCTTTTCTGTGTGGCCATACTGTACATATGCCTATATCAACATTTCATTTATTGTGGTTGTTGATCTTTCAAATGGAAATAGAGATCAAATATTAAATTAATTCTAAAAAAAAAATATCTGTTGTGTTCCCAAGGTGAATCTACTATAGAACCCCAGAAAACCCAACAAACCACAACAGAGCCAACTATAGAAGCTAGTACTTTGAAAACTACAAGTGATGTTATGACCGACAATAGCACTCCAGAGACCACAGCTGAACCCACAACAGAAGCTAGTACTTCAAAAGCTACAACTGAACTTACTGAAAACTTTACTACTCCAGAAACCACAACTAAACCCACTTTAGAAGCTAGTACTTTGAAAACTACACATGAAATTAGTACAGACTTTACTACTTCAGAAAACACAGCTGAACCCACTTTAGAAACTAGCACTGCAAAAACTACAAGTGAAATTTCAACAAGCTTTACTACTCTGGAAAATATCACTGGACCCACTGTAGAAAATAGTACTTCAAAAACTACAAATGAAATTACAGCAGTCTTTACTATTCCAGAAACAACAACAGAACCCACCGTAGAAGCAAGTACTTCAACATGTACAAGTGAAATTATGACAGACTATACTACTCCAGAAACCACTGAAAAACCTACTATACAAGCTAGTACTGCAAAAGCTACAAGAGAAATTACGACTTCACTATACCAGAGACTAGGGATGAGCGGACCGGTTCGGACGAACCGGAATTCGCTCCGAATTTCAGGGAAAATTAGATTCGGCACGAACCCGAATTTTTTTGGGTTCGTGACGATCGAATTTTCCCTGAAATAAAAAAAAAAAAATGCCGGCATTGTGGGAGCGGGCAGGCCGGCTACGCTCTCAGAGGACGCGTCATCAGAGGGCGACTGAGAGCGGCGCCGGCCTCCACGCTCCGACCATGCAGGTAAGTGTTTGCTTTTTAAACAAATGCCGGCATGGTGGGAGCGGGCAGGCCGGCTGCACTGTCAGCTTAAAAAAAAAATGCCAGCATCGTGGGAGCGGGCAGGCCAGCTGTGCTGTCAGCGGGCCGGCGGCGGCCCGCTGACAGCCTAGCCGGCCTGCCCGCTGCCACCATGCCGGCAATTTTTCCGGCATGGTGGGAGCGGGCAGGCCGGCTACGCTGTCAGCGGGCGGGCGGCGGCCCGCTGACAGGCGTAGCCGGCCTGCCCTCTCCCACCATTCCGGCATTTTTTTTTTCAGATGAGCGATTCGTGAAAGTTCGATTCGGGCGAACCCAAATTTCTTGGGGAAATTCGGCGAATCGCCCGAATCGAACTTTCAAGAAGTTTGCTCATCTCTACCAGACCACAGCTGAGTCCACTACAGATACTAGCACTTCAAAAACTACAAGTAAAATTACAACAGATTTTAATACTTCAGAAAGTGAAGTTACAACAGACTATACTACTGTAGAATTCACAGAAAACCCCACTATACAAGCTAGTACTGTAAAAACTACAATTGAGATTAAGACAGGCTTTACTACTTTAGAAACCACAGCTTTGCCCACTATAGAAGCTAGTACTGCAAAAACTACAGGTAAAATTACAATAGCAACACAACTGAGCCCACCACAGAATTTAGTACTTTAAAAACTACAGGTGAAATTACAGCAGGCTTCACGGTTCTGGAAACCACAGTTGAACCCACTGCAGAATCTAGCACTGCAAAAACTGCAAGTGAAATTACTAGGGATGAGCGAATCGATCCGGACGAACCCGGATTCGATCCGAATTTCAGGAAAAATTCGATTCGGATCGAATCCGAATTTCCCCGCGATTCGATCACTCGAAGTTTTCCTTTAACATCCATTCATTTACATTTACAGGCATTCTAAGATGGCGGACGGGACATGTCTGGACATGTATCCCGCGCCAGTGCAAGCTGGGGCAGTCACATGCAGCCTATCAGCAGCCAGCAAGCCCGGTGACGTCACAGCGGTATTTAACGGTGGCCATCTTGCTTTTCCTCATTTCTCTATTGCATTCGTGAGAGACAGGACGCTGTGTAGCTGAGGCAGTTAGACAGGCAGGGACAGACAGGGACAGACAGGGACAGGCTGGAGACAGGCAGGAGACAGACAGGAGACAGACAGAAAGCCAGGGAAAGGTAGGAAAAACGGAGGCTGTCACAGGGAGATTTTTTTTTTTTTTCATCCAGCCTGAGTGTTACTAGCTGGCTGACAGGCTTTGTTAGCGTTTTCAGGCTGCTTATAGTAACTAACTGTGCATATATACTGAACTGATCTTAAGTCTGCTGTGAGGCATCCCATTCTGTGACTAAAGCAGCCTCTGTTTAAGACCATATAAGCATTTGCTCTTATCATATTTGAAATTAGGCCTGATAAAGACACTTTTGCTGGGCATAGCACTACTGGACCCTGCCAGGTCCACTTCTGTTGGGGCATCCCATTCTGTGACTAAAGCAGCCTCTGTTCAAGACCATATAACCATTTGCTCTTATCATATTTGAAATTAGGCCTGATAAAGACACTTTTGCTGGGCATAGCACTACTGGACCCTGCCAGGTCCACTTCTGTTGGGGCATCCCATTCTGTGACTACAGCAGCCTCTGTTTAAGACCGTATAACCATTTTCACTTATCATATTTGAAATTAGGCCTGATAAAGACACTTTTGCTGGGCATAGCACTACTGGACCCTGCCAGGTCCATTCCTGTTGGGGCATCCCATTCTGTGACTAAAGCAGCCTCTGTTTAAGACCATATAAGCATTTGCTCTTATCATATTTGAAATTAGGCCTGATAAAGACACTTTTGCTGGGCATAGCACTACTGGACCCTGCCAGGTCCACTTCTGTTGGGGCATCCCATTCTGTGACTAAAGCAGCCTCTGTTTAAGACCATATAAGCATTTGCTCTTATCATATTTGAAATTAGGCCTGATAAAGACACTTTTGCTGGGCATAGCACTACTGGACCCTGCCAGGTCCACTTCTGTTGGGGCATCCCATTCTGTGACTACAGCAGCCTCTGTTTAAGACCGTATAACCATTTTCACTTATCATATTTGAAATTAGGCCTGATAAAGACACTTTTGCTGGGCAAAGCACTACTGGACCCTGCCAGGTCCATTCCTGTTGGGGCATCCCATTCTGTGACTAAAGCAGCCTCTGTTTAAGACCATATAAGCATTTGCTCTTATCATATTTGAAATTAGGCCTGATAAAGACACTTTTGCTGGGCATAGCACTACTGGACCCTGCCAGGTCCACTTCTGTTGGGGCATCCCATTCTGTGACTACAGCAGCCTCTGTTTAAGACCGTATAACCATTTTCACTTATCATATTTGAAATTAGGCCTGATAAAGACACTTTTGCTGGGCAAAGCACTACTGGACCCTGCCAGGTCCATTCCTGTTGGGGCATCCCATTCTGTGACTAAAGCAGCCTCTGTTTAAGACCATATAACCATTTGCTCTTATCATATTTGAAATTAGGCCTGATAAAGACACTTTTGCTGGGCATAGCACTACTGGACCCTGCCAGGTCCACTTCTGTTGGGGCATCCCATTCTGTGACTAAAGCAGCCTCTGTTTAAGACCATATAAGCATTTGCTCTTATCATATTTGAAATTAGGCCTGATAAAGACACTTTTGCTGGGCAAAGCACTACTGGACCCTGCCAGGTCCATTCCTGTTGGGGCATCCCATTCTGTGACTAAAGCAGCCTCTGTTTAAGACCATATAAGCATTTGCTCTTATCATATTTGAAATTAGGCCTGATAAAGACACTTTTGCTGGGCATAGCACTACTGGACCCTGCCAGGTCCACTTCTGTTGGGGCATCCCATTCTGTGACTAAAGCAGCCTCTGTTTAAGACCATATAACCATTTGCTCTTATCATATTTGAAATTAGGCCTGATAAAGACACTTTTGCTGGGCAAAGCACTACTGGACCCTGCCAGGTCCACTTCTGTTGGGGCATCCCATTCTGTGACTAAAGCAGCCTCTGTTTAAGACCATATAAGCATTTGCTCTTATCATATTTGAAATTAGGCCTGATAAAGACACTTTTGCTGGGCAAAGCACTACTGGACCCTGCCAGGTCCATTCCTGTTGGGGCATCCCATTCTGTGACTAAAGCAGCCTCTGTTTAAGACCATATAAGCATTTGCTCTTATCATATTTGAAATTAGGCCTGATAAAGACACTTTTGCTGGGCATAGCACTACTGGACCCTGCCAGGTCCACTTCTGTTGGGGCATCCCATTCTGTGACTAAAGCAGCCTCTGTTTAAGACCATATAAGCATTTGCTCTTATCATATTTGAAATTAGGCCTGATAAAGACACTTTTGCTGGGCATAGCACTACTGGACCCTGCCAGGTCCACTTCTGTTGGGGCATCCCATTCTGTGACTACAGCAGCCTCTGTTTAAGACCGTATAACCATTTTCACTTATCATATTTGAAATTAGGCCTGATAAAGACACTTTTGCTGGGCAAAGCACTACTGGACCCTGCCAGGTCCATTCCTGTTGGGGCATCCCATTCTGTGACTAAAGCAGCCTCTGTTTAAGACCATATAAGCATTTGCTCTTATCATATTTGAAATTAGGCCTGATAAAGACACTTTTGCTGGGCATAGCACTACTGGACCCTGCCAGGTCCACTTCTGTTGGGGCATCCCATTCTGTGACTACAGCAGCCTCTGTTTAAGACCGTATAACCATTTTCACTTATCATATTTGAAATTAGGCCTGATAAAGACACTTTTGCTGGGCATAGCACTACTGGACCCTGCCAGGTCCACTTCTGTTGGGGCATCCCATTCTGTGACTACAGCAGCCTCTGTTTAAGACCGTATAACCATTTTCACTTATCATATTTGAAATTAGGCCTGATAAAGACACTTTTGCTGGGCATACCACTACTGGACCCTGCCAGGTCCACTTCTGTTGGGGCATCCCATTCTGTGACTACAGCAGCCTCTGTTTAAGACCGTATAACCATTTTCACTTATCATATTTGAAATTAGGCCTGATAAAGACACTTTTGCTGGGCAAAGCACTACTGGACCCTGCCAGGTCCATTCCTGTTGGGGCATCCCATTCTGTGACTAAAGCAGCCTCTGTTTAAGACCATATAAGCATTTGCTCTTATCATATTTGAAATTAGGCCTGATAAAGACACTTTTGCTGGGCATAGCACTACTGGACCCTGCCAGGTCCACTTCTGTTGGGGCATCCCATTCTGTGACTAAAGCAGCCTCTGTTTAAGACCATATAAGCATTTGCTCTTATCATATTTGAAATTAGGCCTGATAAAGACACTTTTGCTGGGCAAAGCACTACTGGACCCTGCCAGGTCAATTCCTGTTGGGGCATCCCATTCTGTGACTAAAGCAGCCTCTGTTTAAGACCATATAAGCATTTGCTCTTATCATATTTGAAATTAGGCCTGATAAAGACACTTTTGCTGGGCATAGCACTACTGGACCCTGCCAGGTCCACTTCTGTTGGGGCATCCCATTCTGTGACTAAAGCAGCCTCTGTTTAAGACCATATAACCATTTGCTCTTATCATATTTGAAATTAGGCCTGATAAAGACACTTTTGCTGGGCATAGCACTACTGGACCCTGCCAGGTCCACTTCTGTTGGGGCATCCCATTCTGTGACTAAAGCAGCCTCTGTTTAAGACCATATAACCATTTGCTCTTATCATATTTGAAATTAGGCCTGATAAAGACACTTTTGCTGGGCAAAGCACTACTGGACCCTGCCAGGTCCATTCCTGTTGGGGCATCCCATTCTGTGACTAAAGCAGCCTCTGTTTAAGACCATATAAGCATTTGCTCTTATCATATTTGAAATTAGGCCTGATAAAGACACTTTTGCTGGGCATAGCACTACTGGACCCTGCCAGGTCCACTTCTGTTGGGGCATCCCATTCTGTGACTAAAGCAGCCTCTGTTTAAGACCATATAAGCATTTGCTCTTATCATATTTGAAATTAGGCCTGATAAAGACACTTTTGCTGGGCATAGCACTACTGGACCCTGCCAGGTCCACTTCTGTTGGGGCATCCCATTCTGTGACTAAAGCAGCCTCTGTTTAAGACCATATAACCATTTGCTCTTATCATATTTGAAATTAGGCCTGATAAAGACACTTTTGCTGGGCAAAGCACTACTGGACCCTGCCAGGTCCACTTCTGTTGGGGCATCCCATTCTGTGACTAAAGCAGCCTCTGTTTAAGACCATATAACCATTTGCTCTTATCATATTTGAAATTAGGCCTGATAAAGACACTTTTGCTGGGCAAAGCACTACTGGACCCTGCCAGGTCCATTCCTGTTGGGGCATCCCATTCTGTGACTAAAGCAGCCTCTGTTTAAGACCATATAAGCATTTGCTCTTATCATATTTGAAATTAGGCCTGATAAAGACACTTTTGCTGGGCATAGCACTACTGGACCCTGCCAGGTCCACTTCTGTTGGGGCATCCCATTCTGTGACTAAAGCAGCCTCTGTTTAAGACCATATAACCATTTGCTCTTATCATATTTGAAATTAGGCCTGATAAAGACACTTTTGCTGGGCATAGCACTACTGGACCCTGCCAGGTCCACTTCTGTTGGGGCATCCCATTCTGTGACTACAGCAGCCTCTGTTTAAGACCGTATAACCATTTTCACTTATCATATTTGAAATTAGGCCTGATAAAGACACTTTTGCTGGGCAAAGCACTACTGGACCCTGCCAGGTCCATTCCTGTTGGGGCATCCCATTCTGTGACTAAAGCAGCCTCTGTTTAAGACCATATAACCATTTGCTCTTATCATATTTGAAATTAGGCCTGATAAAGACACTTTTGCTGGGCATAGCACTACTGGACCCTGCCAGGTCCACTTCTGTTGGGGCATCCCATTCTGTGACTAAAGCAGCCTCTGTTTAAGACCATATAAGCATTTGCTCTTATCATATTTGAAATTAGGCCTGATAAAGACACTTTTGCTGGGCAAAGCACTACTGGACCCTGCCAGGTCCATTCCTGTTGGGACATCCCATTCTGTGACTAAAGCAGCCTCTGTTTAAGACCATATAAGCATTTGCTCTTATCATATTTGAAATTAGGCCTGATAAAGACACTTTTGCTGGGCATAGCACTACTGGACCCTGCCAGGTCCACTTCTGTTGGGGCATCCCATTCTGTGACTAAAGCAGCCTCTGTTTAAGACCATATAACCATTTGCTCTTATCATATTTGAAATTAGGCCTGATAAAGACACTTTTGCTGGGCATAGCACTACTGGACCCTGCCAGGTCCACTTCTGTTGGGGCATCCCATTCTGTGACTAAAGCAGCCTCTGTTTAAGACCATATAACCATTTCCTCTTATCATATTTGAAATTAGGCCTGATAAAGACACTTTTGCTGGGCAAAGCACTACTGGACCCTGCCAGGTCCATTCCTGTTGGGGCATCCCATTCTGTGACTAAAGCAGCCTCTGTTTAAGACCATATAAGCATTTGCTCTTATCATATTTGAAATTAGGCCTGATAAAGACACTTTTGCTGGGCATAGCACTACTGGACCCTGCCAGGTCCACTTCTGTTGGGGCATCCCATTCTGTGACTAAAGCAGCCTCTGTTTAAGACCATATAAGCATTTGCTCTTATCATATTTGAAATTAGGCCTGATAAAGACACTTTTGCTGGGCAAATCACTACTGGACCCTGCCAGGTCCATTCCTGTTGGGGCATCCCATTCTGTGACTAAAGCAGCCTCTGTTTAAGACCATATAACCATTTGCTCTTATCATATTTGAAATTAGGCCTGATAAAGACACTTTTGCTGGGCAAAGCACTACTGGACCCTGCCAGGTCCATTCCTGTTGGGGCATCCCATTCTGTGACTAAAGCAGCCTCTGTTTAAGACCATATAAGCATTTGCTCTTATCATATTTGAAATTAGGCCTGATAAAGACACTTTTGCTGGGCATAGCACTACTGGACCCTGCCAGGTCCACTTCTGTTGGGGCATCCCATTCTGTGACTAAAGCAGCCTCTGTTTAAGACCATATAAGCATTTGCTCTTATCATATTTGAAATTAGGCCTGATAAAGACACTTTTGCTGGGCAAAGCACTACTGGACCCTGCCAGGTCCATTCCTGTTGGGGCATCCCATTCTGTGACTAAAGCAGCCTCTGTTTAAGACCATATAAGCATTTGCTCTTATCATATTTGAAATTAGGCCTGATAAAGACACTTTTGCTGGGCATAGCACTACTGGACCCTGCCAGGTCCACTTCTGTTGGGGCATCCCATTCTGTGACTACAGCAGCCTCTGTTTAAGAACGTATAACCATTTTCACTTATCATATTTGAAATTAGGCCTGATAAAGACACTTTTGCTGGGCATAGCACTACTGGACCCTGCCAGGTCCACTTCTGTTGGGGCATCCCATTCTGTGACTACAGCAGCCTCTGTTTAAGACCGTATAACCATTTTCACTTATCATATTTGAAATTAGGCCTGATAAAGACACTTTTGCTGGGCATAGCACTACTGGACCCTGCCAGGTCCACTTCTGTTGGGGCATCCCATTCTGTGACTACAGCAGCCTCTGTTTAAGACCGTATAACCATTTTCACTTATCATATTTGAAATTAGGCCTGATAAAGACACTTTTGCTGGGCAAAGCACTACTGGACCCTGCCAGGTCCACTTCTGTTGGGGCATCCCATTCTGTGACTAAAGCAGCCTCTGTTTAAGACCATATAACCATTTGCTCTTATCATATTTGAAATTAGGCCTGATAAAGACACTTTTGCTGGGCATAGCACTACTGGACCCTGCCAGGTCCACTTCTGTTGGGGCATCCCATTCTGTGACTAAAGCAGCCTCTGTTTAAGACCATATAAGCATTTGCTCTTATCATATTTGAAATTAGGCCTGATAAAGACACTTTTGCTGGGCAAAGCACTACTGGACCCTGCCAGGTCCATTCCTGTTGGGGCATCCCATTCTGTGACTAAAGCAGCCTCTGTTTAAGACCATATAAGCATTTGCTCTTATCATATTTGAAATTAGGCCTGATAAAGACACTTTTGCTGGGCATAGCACTACTGGACCCTGCCAGGTCCACTTCTGTTGGGGCATCCCATTCTGTGACTAAAGCAGCCTCTGTTTAAGACCATATAAGCATTTGCTCTTATCATATTTGAAATTAGGCCTGATAAAGACACTTTTGCTGGGCAAAGCACTACTGGACCCTGCCAGGTCCATTCCTGTTGGGGCATCCCATTCTGTGACTAAAGCAGCCTCTGTTTAAGACCATATAACCATTTGCTCTTATCATATTTGAAATTAGGCCTGATAAAGACACTTTTGCTGGGCATAGCACTACTGGACCCTGCCAGGTCCACTTCTGTTGGGGCATCCCATTCTGTGACTAAAGCAGCCTCTGTTTAAGACCATATAAGCATTTGCTCTTATCATATTTGAAATTAGGCCTGATAAAGACACTTTTGCTGGGCAAAGCACTACTGGACCCTGCCAGGTCCATTCCTGTTGGGGCATCCCATTCTGTGACTAAAGCAGCCTCTGTTTAAGACCATATAAGCATTTGCTCTTATCATATTTGAAATTAGGCCTGATAAAGACACTTTTGCTGGGCATAGCACTACTGGACCCTGCCAGGTCCACTTCTGTTGGGGCATCCCATTCTGTGACTAAAGCAGCCTCTGTTTAAGACCATATAACCATTTGCTCTTATCATATTTGAAATTAGGCCTGATAAAGCCACTTTTGCTGGGCAAAGCACTACTGGACCCTGCCAGGTCCACTTCTGTTGGGGCATCCCATTCTGTGACTAAAGCAGCCTCTGTTTAAGACCATATAACCATTTGCTCTTATCATATTTGAAATTAGGCCTGATAAAGACACTTTTGCTGGGCAAAGCACTACTGGACCCTGCCAGGTCCATTCCTGTTGGGGCATCCCATTCTGTGACTAAAGCAGCCTCTGTTTAAGACCATATAAGCATTTGCTCTTATCATATTTGAAATTAGGCCTGATAAAGACACTTTTGCTGGGCATAGCACTACTGGACCCTGCCAGGTCCACTTCTGTTGGGGCATCCCATTCTGTGACTAAAGCAGCCTCTGTTTAAGACCATATAACCATTTGCTCTTATCATATTTGAAATTAGGCCTGATAAAGACACTTTTGCTGGGCATAGCACTACTGGACCCTGCCAGGTCCACTTCTGTTGGGGCATCCCATTCTGTGACTACAGCAGCCTCTGTTTAAGACCGTATAACCATTTTCACTTATCATATTTGAAATTAGGCCTGATAAAGACACTTTTGCTGGGCAAAGCACTACTGGACCCTGCCAGGTCCATTCCTGTTGGGGCATCCCATTCTGTGACTAAAGCAGCCTCTGTTTAAGACCATATAACCATTTGCTCTTATCATATTTGAAATTAGGCCTGATAAAGACACTTTTGCTGGGCATAGCACTACTGGACCCTGCCAGGTCCACTTCTGTTGGGGCATCCCATTCTGTGACTACAGCAGCCTCTGTTTAAGACCGTATAACCATTTTCACTTATCATATTTGAAATTAGGCCTGATAAAGACACTTTTGCTGGGCATAGCACTACTGGACCCTGCCAGGTCCACTTCTGTTGGGGCATCCCATTCTGTGACTAAAGCAGCCTCTGTTTAAGACCATATAACCATTTGCTCTTATCATATTTGAAATTAGGCCTGATAAAGACACTTTTGCTGGGCAAAGCACTACTGGACCCTGCCAGGTCCACTTCTGTTGGGGCATCCCATTCTGTGACTAAAGCAGCCTCTGTTTAAGACCATATAAGCATTTGCTCTTATCATATTTGAAATTAGGCCTGATAAAGACACTTTTGCTGGGCAAAGCACTACTGGACCCTGCCAGGTCCATTCCTGTTGGGGCATCCCATTCTGTGACTAAAGCAGCCTCTGTTTAAGACCATATAAGCATTTGCTCTTATCATATTTGAAATTAGGCCTGATAAAGACACTTTTGCTGGGCATAGCACTACTGGACCCTGCCAGGTCCACTTCTGTTGGGGCATCCCATTCTGTGACTAAAGCAGCCTCTGTTTAAGACCATATAACCATTTGCTCTTATCATATTTGAAATTAGGCCTGATAAAGACACTTTTGCTGGGCATAGCACTACTGGACCCTGCCAGGTCCACTTCTGTTGGGGCATCCCATTCTGTGACTAAAGCAGCCTCTGTTTAAGACCATATAAGCATTTGCTCTTATCATATTTGAAATTAGGCCTGATAAAGACACTTTTGCTGGGCATAGCACTACTGGACCCTGCCAGGTCCACTTCTGTTGGGGCATCCCATTCTGTGACTACAGCAGCCTCTGTTTAAGACCGTATAACCATTTTCACTTATCATATTTGAAATTAGGCCTGATAAAGACACTTTTGCTGGGCAAAGCACTACTGGACCCTGCCAGGTCCATTCCTGTTGGGGCATCCCATTCTGTGACTAAAGCAGCCTCTGTTTAAGACCATATAAGCATTTGCTCTTATCATATTTGAAATTAGGCCTGATAAAGACACTTTTGCTGGGCATAGCACTACTGGACCCTGCCAGGTCCACTTCTGTTGGGGCATCCCATTCTGTGACTACAGCAGCCTCTGTTTAAGACCGTATAACCATTTTCACTTATCATATTTGAAATTAGGCCTGATAAAGACACTTTTGCTGGGCATAGCACTACTGGACCCTGCCAGGTCCACTTCTGTTGGGGCATCCCATTCTGTGACTAAAGCAGCCTCTGTTTAAGACCATATAACCATTTGCTCTTATCATATTTGAAATTAGGCCTGATAAAGACACTTTTGCTGGGCAAAGCACTACTGGACCCTGCCAGGTCCACTTCTGTTGGGGCATCCCATTCTGTGACTAAAGCAGCCTCTGTTTAAGACCATATAAGCATTTGCTCTTATCATATTTGAAATTAGGCCTGATAAAGACACTTTTGCTGGGCAAAGCACTACTGGACCCTGCCAGGTCCATTCCTGTTGGGGCATCCCATTCTGTGACTAAAGCAGCCTCTGTTTAAGACCATATAAGCATTTGCTCTTATCATATTTGAAATTAGGCCTGATAAAGACACTTTTGCTGGGCATAGCACTACTGGACCCTGCCAGGTCCACTTCTGTTGGGGCATCCCATTCTGTGACTAAAGCAGCCTCTGTTTAAGACCATATAACCATTTGCTCTTATCATATTTGAAATTAGGCCTGATAAAGACACTTTTGCTGGGCAAAGCACTACTGGACCCTGCCAGGTCCACTTCTGTTGGGGCATCCCATTCTGTGACTAAAGCAGCCTCTGTTTAAGACCATATAAGCATTTGCTCTTATCATATTTGAAATTAGGCCTGATAAAGACACTTTTGCTGGGCAAAGCACTACTGGACCCTGCCAGGTCCATTCCTGTTGGGGCATCCCATTCTGTGACTAAAGCAGCCTCTGTTTAAGACCATATAAGCATTTGCTCTTATCATATTTGAAATTAGGCCTGATAAAGACACTTTTGCTGGGCATAGCACTACTGGACCCTGCCAGGTCCACTTCTGTTGGGGCATCCCATTCTGTGACTAAAGCAGCCTCTGTTTAAGACCATATAAGCATTTGCTCTTATCATATTTGAAATTAGGCCTGATAAAGACACTTTTGCTGGGCATAGCACTACTGGACCCTGCCAGGTCCACTTCTGTTGGGGCATCCCATTCTGTGACTACAGCAGCCTCTGTTTAAGACCGTATAACCATTTTCACTTATCATATTTGAAATTAGGCCTGATAAAGACACTTTTGCTGGGCAAAGCACTACTGGACCCTGCCAGGTCCATTCCTGTTGGGGCATCCCATTCTGTGACTAAAGCAGCCTCTGTTTAAGACCATATAAGCATTTGCTCTTATCATATTTGAAATTAGGCCTGATAAAGACACTTTTGCTGGGCATAGCACTACTGGACCCTGCCAGGTCCACTTCTGTTGGGGCATCCCATTCTGTGACTAAAGCAGCCTCTGTTTAAGACCATATAAGCATTTGCTCTTATCATATTTGAAATTAGGCCTGATAAAGACACTTTTGCTGGGCAAAGCACTACTGGACCCTGCCAGGTCCACTTCTGTTGGGGCATCCCATTCTGTGACTACAGCAGCCTCTGTTTAAGACCGTATAACCATTTTCACTTATCATATTTGAAATTAGGCCTGATAAAGACACTTTTGCTGGGCAAAGCACTACTGGACCCTGCCAGGTCCATTCCTGTTGGGGCATCCCATTCTGTGACTAAAGCAGCCTCTGTTTAAGACCATATAAGCATTTGCTCTTATCATATTTGAAATTAGGCCTGATAAAGACACTTTTGCTGGGCATAGCACTACTGGACCCTGCCAGGTCCACTTCTGTTGGGGCATCCCATTCTGTGACTAAAGCAGCCTCTGTTTAAGACCATATAACCATTTGCTCTTATCATATTTGAAATTAGGCCTGATAAAGACACTTTTGCTGGGCAAAGCACTACTGGACCCTGCCAGGTCCACTTCTGTTGGGGCATCTCATTCTGTGACTAAAGCAGCCTCTGTTTAAGACCATATAAGCATTTGCTCTTATCATATTTGAAATTAGGCCTGATAAAGACACTTTTGCTGGGCAAAGCACTACTGGACCCTGCCAGGTCCATTCCTGTTGGGGCATCCCATTCTGTGACTAAAGCAGCCTCTGTTTAAGACCATATAAGCATTTGCTCTTATCATATTTGAAATTAGGCCTGATAAAGACACTTTTGCTGGGCATAGCACTACTGGACCCTGCCAGGTCCACTTCTGTTGGGGCATCCCATTCTGTGACTAAAGCAGCCTCTGTTTAAGACCATATAACCATTTGCTCTTATCATATTTGAAATTAGGCCTGATAAAGACACTTTTGCTGGGCATAGCACTACTGGACCCTGCCAGGTCCACTTCTGTTGGGGCATCCCATTCTGTGACTAAAGCAGCCTCTGTTTAAGACCGTATAAGCATTTGCTCTTATCATATTTGAAATTAGCCTGATAAAGACACTTTTGCTGGGCATAGTACTACTGGATCTTTTTTGGGGGGCATCCCATTCTGTGACTAAAGCAGCCTCTGTTTAAGACCGTATAAGCATTTGCTCTTATCATATTTGAAATTAGCCTGATAAAGACACTTTTGCTGGGCATAGCACTACTTGTCCCTGCCAGGGCATCCCATTCTGTGACTAAAGCAGCCTCTGTTTAAGACCATATAAGCATTTGCTCTTATCATATTTGAAATTAGCCTGATAAAGACACTTTTGCTGGGCATAGTACTACTGGATCTTTTTTGTGGGCATCCCATTCTGTGACTAAAGCAGCCTCTGTTTAAGACCATATAAGCATTTGCTCTTATTATATTTATATTATAAGACACTTTTGCTGGGCATAGGCTTACTGCTGCCTGCCAGGTGCACTTCTGTTGAGGCATCCCATTCTGTAACATAGCATACCCCTCTTTATTTACACTAAGCAGCTCTCTTATTTACACTAAGCAGGCCTGTTGTAGGCTGAGTGTTACTGCTCACTTTTGGTGTGCATTATATTCTGTTTCATATAGACCCACCGCTGCCCGGGGGATCTTAAAATATCACCTACTCCCACGCCAGTTAGACTATGTCGGGCAGACAAGTGCCTGGAAGTGAAAAGAGGAGTGGCAGAGGCCAAGATTCCGCAGGCAGAGCTCGCATCAGACTGGGGGCCAGTAGCAGCAGGAGTCACGCTGAGAGACCTAATCTGCCAGTATCTGCTAGCGGTCGGGTCTCCACCAGTAACGCATCTGCCGTGGTAGATTGGTTGACGCGCTCATCAACAACATCATCACAACTTACGTCTGAGACCCCCAGTCTAGGGTCGGTAGGTTCCTCTGACACAACCCTGAGTTGGCATGCCCCGAGAGCAGTCCCTGTCCTCCCATTGCCTCTGTCCTACGCCGTTCCCTCCCCCAGCGACGTATCCTATGCTTTGGGTTCAGCTCCACTCTTTAGTGAGGAGGACCATCAGATAGAGGACAGTCAGCAGCTACTGCCCAGCCAAGAAATGGAGGTGGCTTCTCTAGCTAGGCAGACAGATAGTGATGTGGACAGTGTCGTGGGTGCTGCGAGCGTTCCAGCTCCTGCGCCAGACACTGTTGACGAATCCACGAACATCAGTGACGTACAGCCACAACTCGGTGATGATGATGATGACGATGAAGCCGATCGCACTTGGGAGCCGGGTGATGAAGGGGCTTCATCGTCATCATCAGGAGAAGAGGGGCGCAGGTTGCCCCGGAGTCAGCAGCTGAGGCAGCAAGGTGGTAGCAGTCAGCATGGGGGCACAATTCCAAAGGCTGGAGCCGGCCGGGGCCGGGGCCGGGGTAGAGCACCTGCTGTGCGGCAGTCTACCTTATCGGGAGGTAGTGGAGCAGGGGTTCCTGGAGTTGGCAACAGCAGCAGTGAATCAGTGAGGCCAGGGGGTGGGAAAAGTAGCTACTCGGCAGTGTGGCAGTTTTTCCTGAGGCATCCGCAGGAGGGTAACATGGCCACATGCAAGATATGTAGGCAAAAGGTGAAGCGTGGCCAGGGTCCAAATGTTGGCACCACAGCCCTGCGTCAACATATGATGCGTCACCATAAAACGACCTGGGAGAACCGAGGCTCCCAAGGGGTGGTCCAGTCTGCTTCCTCACCAAGTGAGCTCCCAATTTCTGCCAGCCAAGGCTCCAGCACCTCAGCCGAAGGCAGCTGTGCGTCATACCCATCCTCTGTCGCTCCTGCTCCTCCTCCTCCTCCTCCAAGTCATGCATCCCGCCAGCAATCCATCAGCGAAGCCATGTCCAAGAGACAGCAGTATGCGCCCACTCATCCTACGGCGCAGAAGCTGAATGTGCTCCTGTCCAAGTTGCTGGTGCTGCAGTCGCTCCCTTTTCAGGTGGTGGAATCTGCACCTTTCAGAGAACTGATGGCTTGTGCCGAGCCGAGGTGGAGAGTCCCAAGCCGTCATTTCTTTGCCAAGAAGGCAGTACCAGCGCTGCACACTTTTGTTGAACAGAAGGTGGGCCAGTCCTTGAGCCTGTCGGTGTGTAGCAAAATACATGGCAGCGCCGACATCTGGAGCTGTAACTACGGTCAGGGGCAGTACATGTCGTTTACGGCCCACTGGGTGAATGTGGTCCCTTTGCAGCAGCAACTTGGACAGGTCACGCCGCTTCGGCCTCCGCGCTCTCTGCCCATTGGGCCTGTGACACCGTGCGACTCGGCCTCCTCATCCTCCGCCATCTCCTCACCCTCCACTGTAGGCTCAAGTCTCAGTGCCCCTCCAGTCTACCATGTGTGCAGGGCACGGAGGTGTCACGCAGTGCTTCACATGGTTTGTCTTGGCGAACGGAGTCACACAGGGGAGGAACTGCTTAAATGTATTCATCAGGAAATCCAAACATGGCTTACTCCGAGAAAACTTAAAATGGGAATCATGGTTACCGACAATGGGAAGAACATTTTGTCTGCGCTGCGCCAAGGAAGCCTGACCCATGCCCCCTGCATGGCTCACGTCTTCAATCTGGTTGTCAAGCGGTTTCTGAAGTGTTCCCCCCATCTGCAGGACATCCTAACAACTTCACGGAAACTTTGCATGCACTTCAGCCACTCCTACACCGCCAAACACACCCTTCTTGAGCTACAGCGTCAGAATGGTATCCCCCAACATAGTCTAATTTGCGATGTTTCCACCCGTTGGAATTCCACCCTTCACATGTTGGACCGATTATATGAACAGAGAAAAGCCATCACGGATTTCCTGATGATCCAAGCAGATAGGGGGACTCCCCTGTGTAACTTCAATGTCAACCAGTGGCAGCTCATACGTGACACCTGCCGTTTGCTCAGGCCCTTTGAGGAAGCCACTTTATTTGTCAGTCGGCAGGATTACGGGATGAACGACGTGATTCCACTGCTTCATGTACTACAGCACATGTTGGAAACCATGGCTGGTCAGGGCACTGGAGACATGGCGTTTACATCTTACGGCCACATGAACCCCGTTGCAGCTGAACTGGAGGAGGAGGAGGAGGAAGAGGAGGAGGAGGAGTTGCCCAGCGAAACACAGTTTAGGCTTGGCGAAATGGCTGGTTTATCTAGTCAGCGGACAGGAGAGGAGGAGCAGGAGCAGCCAGAGGAGCTAGAGGTTTTTGAGGAAGGAGAGACAGAGGACCCGGGCACACCGTGGCAGTATGCAGTGGAGATGGAGACAGGTAGTCCATCCGAGTCACTTGCGCAAATGGCACGAAGCATGCTCACATGCTTGCGTAGTGACCCCAGAATTGTTTCCATCTGTCGGCGGGATGACTTCTGGCTGTCCACCTTATTGGACCCTCGCTTCCGGCACAAAATGGGGGCATTTTTTAAACCCACCGAGAGGGAGGACAAACTCAACTACTACAAAGACATTCTACGTAGGCAGTTGGCCGATGCCTATCTGCGCCATGGTCCATACTCTCGCAGGTCTGACTCGAGGGGACCTCTGCGCTCACCTTCCACTGCCATGGCCGCTGGGGGGGTTGGCAGCAGCAGCAGCAGAAGCTCCATCAGCAGCAGCAGCCTCAGTCTTCAGTCGCTAATGAGTAGCTTTCTACACCCGCATAGTGAGGCTACTCATGAGCAGCAGGAAGACCTGGAGCAGGACCTGAACCAGCAGGTCATGTCATACTTTGACATGACCATGCCAACACACCTTGAGGATCCGCTGGACTTCTGGGCAGCCAAACTTGATTTGTGGCCGCAACTAGCAGAGTTTGCCCTGGAAAAGCTGTCCTGCCCGGCAAGTAGCGTGCCATCTGAGCGGGTGTTTAGTGCGGCGGGGGCCATAGTTACGGCGAGGAGAACTCGTCTGTCAACTAAAAATGTGGAGAGACTCACCTTTGTCAAAATGAATCAGGGATGGATCAGCCAGGATTTCCACCCACCAATGCCTGATGCATGCGACTAGATTCAGCATGGTGCCACGTTTTACACTTTCCAAATGGTGCAAAACATATTTATGTCTTTAGGCCATTTTTTGGGCTCCTGCTGCTGCTACTGTCAACTCCTGCCAACTCCAGGGTGTGATTCATCCAATTTTTGGGCTCCTGAAGCCAACTCCAGTGTATATTTGGGCTCCTGCTGCTGTCAACTCCTGCCAACTCCAGGGTGTGATTCATCCAATTTTTGGGCTCCTGAAGCCAACTCCAGTGTATATTTGGGCTCCTGCTGCTGCTACTGTCAACTCCTGCCAACTCCAGGGTGTGATTCATCCAATTTTTGGGCTCCTGAAGCCAACTCCAGTGTATATTTGGGCTCCTGCTGCTGCTGCTGCCAACTTCTGCCAACTCCAGGGTGTGATTCATCCAATTTTTGGGCTCCTGAGGCCAACTCCAGTGTATATTTGGGCTCCTGCTGCTGCTGCTGCCAACTTCTGCCAACTCCAGGGTGTGATTCATCCAATTTTTGGGCTCCTGAAGCCAACTCCAGTGTATATTTGGGCTCCTGCTGCTGCTGCTGCCAACTTCTGCCAACTCCAGGGTGTGATTCATCCAATTTTTGGGCTCCTGAAGCCAACCCCAGGGTCTCTTTAAAGTAATGTTTGGGCTCCTGCTACTGCTGCCAACTCCAGGGTGTGATTCATCCAATTTTTGGGCTCCTGAGGCCAACTCCAGTGTATATTTGGGCTCCTGCTGCTGCTGCTGCCAACTTCTGCCAACTCCAGGGTGTGATTCATCCAATTTTTGGGCTCCTGAAGCCAACTCCAGTGTATATTTGGGCTCCTGCTGCTGCTGCTGCTGCCAACTTCTGCCAACTCCAGGGTGTGATTCATCCAATTTTTGGGCTCCTGAAGCCAACCCCAGGGTCTCTTTAAAGTAATGTTTGGGCTCCTGCTGCTGCTGCCAACTCCAGGGTGTGATTCATCCAATTTTTGGGCTCCTGAGGCCAACTCCAGTGTATATTTGGGCTCCTGCTGCTGCTGCTGCCAACTTCTGCCAACTCCAGGGTGTGATTCATCCAATTTTTGGGCTCCTGAAGCCAACTCCAGTGTATATTTGGGCTCCTGCTGCTGCTGCTGCCAACTTCTGCCAACTCCAGGGTGTGATTCATCCAATTTTTGGGCTCCTGAGGCCAACTCCAGTGTATATTTGGGCTCCTGCTGCTGCTGCTGTCAACTCCTGCCAACTCCAGGGTGTGATTCATCCAATTTTTGGGCTCCTGAAGCCAACTCCAGTGTATATTTGGGCTCCTGCTGCTGCTACTGTCAACTCCTGCCAACTCCAGGGTGTGATTCATCCAATTTTTGGGCTCCTGAAGCCAACTCCAGTGTATATTTGGGCTCCTGCTGCTGCTACTGTCAACTCCTGCCAACTCCAGGGTGTGATTCATCCAATTTTTGGGCTCCTGAAGCCAACTCCAGTGTATATTTGGGCTCCTGCTGCTGCTACTGTCAACTCCTGCCAACTCCAGGGTGTGATTCATCCAATTTTTGGGCTCCTGAAGCCAACTCCAGTGTATATTTGGGCTCCTGCTGCTGCTGCTGCCAACTTCTGCCAACTCCAGGGTGTGATTCATCCAATTTTTGGGCTCCTGAAGCCAACCCCAGGGTCTCTTTAAAGTAATGTTTGGGCTCCTGCTGCTGCTGCCAACTCCAGGGTGTGATTCATCCAATTTTTGGGCTCCTGAGGCCAACTCCAGTGTATATTTGGGCTCCTGCTGCTGCTGCTGCCAACTTCTGCCAACTCCAGGGTGTGATTCATCCAATTTTTGGGCTCCTGAAGCCAACTCCAGTGTATATTTGGGCTCCTGCTGCTGCTGCTGCCAACTTCTGCCAACTCCAGGGTGTGATTCATCCAATTTTTGGGCTCCTGAAGCCAACTCCAGTGTATATTTGGGCTCCTGCTGCTGCTACTGTCAACTCCTGCCAACTCCAGGGTGTGATTCATCCAATTTTTGGGCTCCTGAAGCCAACTCCAGTGTATATTTGGGCTCCTGCTGCTGCTGCTGCCAACTTCTGCCAACTCCAGGGTGTGATTCATCCAATTTTTGGGCTCCTGAGGCCAACTCCAGTGTATATTTGGGCTCCTGCTGCTGCTGCTGTCAACTCCTGCCAACTCCAGGGTGTGATTCATCCAATTTTTGGGCTCCTGAAGCCAACTCCAGTGTATATTTGGGCTCCTGCTGCTGCTACTGTCAACTCCTGCCAACTCCAGGGTGTGATTCATCCAATTTTTGGGCTCCTGAGGCCAACTCCAGTGTATATTTGGGCTCCTTCTGCCCCTCATAGTGATGCCACTTCAACTCTCTGCAATTGTGCCGCTCTGCGATTCTATTAGCGATGCCTCTGATCTGCATGTGATATTTCTTCAAAGTATTATTTAACTAACCCAGCACGCATCCTGTGCGTGTTACAGCAAGGCTGAATGGTTTACAACCCTATTGAGGCTCTAGGAGGCTCAGAAATAGCCGTTTTTAATAGCGATGTCGGAAAATTCGGCGAATCAGTCGAATCGAATTTTTCAAAAGTTCGCTCATCTCTAGAAATTACCACCATCTTCACTTCTCCAGAAACAAAAACTAAACCCACTATAGAAGCTAGTACTGCAGAAACAACAAGTGAACGTTCTACAGACATTACTACTCCAAAAACTACAACTGGACCCACTATAGAAGCAAGCACTTTGAAAACTACCAGTGAAATTACCGCAGACTTTACTACTCCAGAAACCACAGATGAATCAACTGTAGAATCAAGTACTTCAAAATCTTCAAGTGAAATTATGACAGACTATACTACTACAAAAACAGCTGAGCCCACTATAGAACTTAGTACTTCAAAAACTACTAGTAAAATTACAACAGATTTTACTACACCACAAACCACAACTGAACCCACCAGTACTTCAAAATCTACAAGTACATTTACGAGAGGTTATACTACTCTAGAATATACAGAAGAACCCACTATGGAAGCTAATACTGTAAAAGCTACAAGTAAGATTACGACAGGCTTCATTACTTTAGAAACCACAGTTGAGCCCACCATAGAATGTAGTACTTCAAAAACTACTAGTGAATTTACAACAGGCTTCACAACTCTGGAAACCACAGCTGAAACCACTGTAGAAGCTAGTACTTCAAAATCTACAAGTGAAGTTATGACAGACTATACTACCCTAGAATCCACAGAAGAACCCACTATACGGGCTAGTACTGCAATAACTACAAGTGAGATTATGACAGGCTTTACTACATCAGAACCCACAGCTGAGCCCACTATTGAATTTAGTACTTCCAAAAATACTAGTGAAATTTCAACAGGCTTCACGTTTCTGCAAACCACAGCTGAATCCACTGTAGAATCTAGTACTGCAAAAACTGCAAGTGAATTTACTATCTTCACTTCTCCAGAAACAAAAACTAAACCCACTATAGAAGCTAGTACTGTAGAAAATTCAAGTAAGATTACAACAGGCTTCATTACTTTAGAAACAACATCTGAGCCCACTATAGAATTTAGTACTTCAAAAACTACTAGTGAATTTACATCAGGCTTTATGACTCTGAAAACCACAGCTGAAACCACTGTAGAAGCTAGTACTTTAAAATCTACAAGTGAAATTATGACAGACTATACTACTTTAGAATCCACAGAAGAACCCACTATGGAAGTTACTGCAGAAACTACAAGTAAGATTACGACAGGCTTTACGACTCTGGAGACCACAGCTACATCCGCTGTAGAAGCTAGTACTTCAAAATCTACAAGTAAAATTATGACAGACTATACCACACCACAAACCACAACTGAACCCATCAGAACTTCAAAATCTACAAGTGAAGTTATGACAGACTATACTACTCTAGAATCCACAGAAGAACCCACTATACAAGCTAGTACTGCAGAAACTTCAAGTGAGACTACGACAGGCTTTACTACTTTAGAAACCACATCTGAGCCCACTATAGACTTTAGTACTTCAAAAGCTACTAGTGAATTTACAACAGGCTTTATGACTCTGGAAACCACAGCTGAAACCACTGTAGAAGCTAGTACTTTAAAATCTACAAGTGAAATTATGACAGACTATACTATTTTAGAATCCACAGAAGAACCCACTATGGAAGTTAGTACTGCAGAAACTACTAGTAAATTTAAGACGCTGGAGACCACAGCTACATCCGCTGTAGAAGCTAGTACTTCAAAATCTACAAGTAAAATTATGACAGACTATACCACACCACAAACCACAACTGAACCCATCAGTACATTAAAATCAACAAGTGAAGTTATGACAGACTATACTACTCTAGAATCCACAGAAGAACCCACTATACAAGCTAGTACTGCAAAATCTACAGGTGAAATGATGACAGATTTTACTACATCAGAACCCACAGCGGAGCCCACTATAGAAAAAACTACTAGTGAAATTACGATAGACTTTACTACTCTAGAAACAAAAAGTGAACGAACTACAGAAGCCAGTACTTTAGAAACCACAAGTGAATGTGTTACAAACTTCAACACAACTGGATCCACTATAGAAGCTAGCACTTTAAAAACTACAAGTGAAATTACAATAGGATTTACGACTCTGGAAACCACAACTGGACCCACTGTAGAAGTTAGCACTTCAAAATCTACAAATGAAATTAAGACAGAATACACTACTCGAGAAACCACAGAAAAACCTACTATAAAAGCTGGTACAGCAACTACAAGAGAAATTACTAAAGACTTTAATACACCAGAGACCACAACTGAGTCCTCTATAGTTGCTAGTACTTCAAAGACTCCAGAAACAACAACAGAACCCATTGTAGAAGCTAGTTCTCCAAAATCTACAATTGAAATTTCAACAGACTATACTGCTCCAGAAACAACAGAAACCCCTACTATAGAAGCTAGTACAGCGAAAACTACAAGTGAAATTACAACAGATTTTACTACTCCAGAACCTGAAACAACTGTAGAAGATACTACTTCAAAATCTACAAGTGAAATTACAGTAGACTTTACTACCCCAGAAGTCACAACTGAATCCATTGTAGAAACCAGTTCTTCAAAAAGTACAAGTGAAATTACAGACTATACTATTCCAGAAACCACAACTGAACCTACCATTGCACAAAATCTACAAGTGAATTTAGGACAGATTATAACACTCTAGAATCCACAGAAGCACCTACTATACAAGCTAGTACTGCAAAAACTACTGGGGAAATTAGGACAGGCTTTACTACTTCAGAAACCACAGCTGCACCCACTAAAGATGTTAGTACTGCGAAAACTACTAGTGAAACTACTACAGATTCTACTACTCCAGAAACAACAGCTGAACCGACTTTAGAATCTAGTACTGCAAAAACTACATTCAAAATTACGACAGACTTCACTACAGCAGAAACAAAATCTAAACCAACTATGGAAGCTAGTACTTTAGAAACTACACGTGAATATTTAACAGAGGAACCCACTATACAAGCTACTACTATCAAAACTACAAGTGAGATTACAACAGTGTTACGCACCAGGTGCGAAGAAGTGGACCCGCAGGGTCTGCAGAACTGTTTTGGCAGATACCGCGTCAGGGGAGCGGAGTCTAAGGAGCCACTGGTTTTCACCAGAGCCCACCGCAAGGCGGGATGGTCTTGTGCGGCAGGTGACTCCCAGGTCGCTACCCCCCAACAGCGGCACAGTTCCACAAACTGCTGAAGTGACGTGCAGCAGAGACAAACAGTGGTCGGAGGAGAAGGTCGAGGTCAGGACTGGCAGCGCGGGTTCAATAGCGGTGAGACAAGCCGAGGTCGGGACTGGCAGCGCGGGTTCAATAGCGGTGAGACAAGCCGAGGTCGGGACGGGCAGCACAGGTTCGAAGGTCAATAGGAGAGCCGAGGTCATACACGAGGAATCAAGCAATACAGCGATAATCATTCAGGGAACAACACCGAAGATCCGGCACAGGAAGTAAGGCAGGGTTTAATTTATAGGAAGCGCCAAAAAGAGATTGGATGGCAGAGACCAATTAACAGGGCCTTGGCCCTTTAAATCTGAGGAGGTTGACGCGCGCGCCCCCTAGTGGCCGGGGACGTGCGCGCAGGGAAGACGGAACAGACACAGAAGGAGGAAGCCGGCGGCCATGCCGGTCAGAGGAGGAGGCGCGGGGACCAGGTAAGGGGGAACTGCAGCCAGGGGGGCCAGCAGCAGACGCCCGGATGGCGGTGAAGCGGGGAGCGCTGCAGGAAGGGGACGCAGCGCTCGCCCGAGGAGAGGCACGGAGGGGGGCGCTGCGCGTGGAAGACGCAGCGCTCGCCCTAACAGTACCCCCCCCCTTAGGTCTCCCCCTCTTTTTGGGACCGAGGAAGTTTGAAATAAGGCTCCGATCGAGGATATTCTCCTCAGGCTCCCAGGACCTCTCTTCAGGACCGCAATTCTCCCAATCCACTAGAAAGTATCGTCTCCCTCTGGATGTTTTGGAAGCCAGAATCTCTCTCACCGAGAAGGCATCTTCGGTACCCGCGACCGGAAGTGGCTCCAACGTTTTAGAAGAGAATCGATTAGTCGTCAGAGGTTTTAATAATGAAACATGAAAAGAGTTGGGAATACGTAAGGAGGCTGGCAAATGAAGTTTGTAACAGACCGGATTAATTTGTTGCTTGATCCTGTACGGCCCTAAATAGCGAGGGCCCAATTTATAACTGGGTATCTTGAAACGAATGTACTTGGCTGAAAGCCAAACTTTATCTCCAGGAGAGAAAACAGGAGCGATTCTCCTTTTTTTATTAGCGCTGCTCTTCATGCGGGTAGAGGCTAGAACAAGAGAATGTCGTGTTTCACGCCAGATAGAGGAGAAAAACTGTGTTAAGTCATCCACGGCGGGTACCCCCGACTGTGTAGGTAAGGGTAGAGGAGGCAAAGGTTGGCGGCCATAAACAATGAAGAATGGAGATTTCTTTGTGGCTTCAGAATCTTTGAAATTATAAGAGAACTCCGCCCATGGCAAGAGATCGACCCAGTCGTCTTGTCGGGCCGAAACAAAGTGACGTAGATATTGTCCTAGAACCTGATTGACCCTCTCCACTTGGCCGTTGGACTGGGGGTGGTAAGCCGAGGAAAAATCTAATTTCACCTTTAACTGAGTACAGAGAGCCCTCCAGAATTTTGAAACAAACTGAACTCCCCTGTCGGAGACAATATGGGAAGGAAGTCCATGGAGCCGAAAAATATGTTTAAAAAAGTTCTTAGCCAACTGAGGAGCGGATGGGAGTCCCGGAAGCGGAACGAAGTGCGCCATTTTTGAAAAACGATCCACAACAACCCAGATCACTGTATTGCCTTGAGATGGAGGAAGATCCGTGATAAAGTCCATAGCGATGTGAGACCAAGGGATTTCAGGAATAGGAAGAGGATGAAGAAGACCCGCCGGTCTTTGGCGAGGCGTTTTATTACGTGCACAGGTGGTACAAGCTTGCACGAATTCTGCCACATCCTTCTCAATGGAGGGCCACCAATAATATCTGGCAATAATTGCGTTAGACTTTTTGATACCAGCATGCCCGGCAATACGGGAAGCATGACCCCATTTTAATATTTGGAGGCGTCGGCGAACCGGGACAAAGGTTTTCCCAGGCGGAGCCTGCACTAGGGAGGCAGGAGCGGAATGAACCAAATGATCAGGAGATATAATGAACTGAGGAGCAGCGTCCACGTCTGTGACGTCCGAGGAGCGAGATAGAGCATCTGCCCTGATGTTCTTAGAGGCAGGTCGAAAATGAATGCGGAAATTAAACCGCGCGAAGAATAGTGACCAACGAGCTTGGCGAGGATTCAAGCGTTGAGCAGTTTGAAGATACAAAAGGTTCTTATGGTCGGTAAAAATAGATATGGGGTGAAGCGACCCTTCTAGAAGATGTCTCCACTCTTCAAGAGCTAATTTGATAGCCAGGAGTTCACGATCTCCAATAGAATAATTTCGCTCCGCGGAAGAAAAAGTCCTAGAAAAGAACCCACAAGTATGATTTTTCCCTGAAGGAGACCTCTGTGTGAGAACAGCTCCTGCTCCGATGGAAGAAGCGTCAACCTCTAGAGAAAAAGGACGAGAAGGGTCTGGTCTGGTGAGCACCGGGGCCATAGAGAAAGTCTTTTTCAAAGTTAAAAAGGCTGCCTCCGCCTGTGGAGGCCATGACTTGGGGTTGGCTCCCTTTTTGGTGAGAGCCACAATGGGGGCCACGATAGTGGAAAAATGGGGTATGAATTGACGGTAATAGTTAGCGAAGCCCAGAAATCGTTGAATGGAACGCAGACCAACAGGCCGAGGCCAATCTAAGACCGCTCTCAATTTGCTAGGGTCCATTTGTAGTCCTTGGGCTGAAACAGTATAACCCAAAAAGGGCAGAGCGGTTTGGTGAAAGAGACACTTTTCTAATTTGGCATAAAGATGATGCTGCCGAAGGCGGGATAGTACCAGACGAACGTGCCGGTGATGCTCTTCGAGGGAAGAAGAGAAGATGAGGATATCATCTAAATAGACCACGACACAGGAGTACAACAAGTCCCGGAAGATGTCATTGACGAACTCTTGAAATACGGCAGGGGCATTACAAAGCCCGAAGGGCATCACCAAATACTCGAAATGACCGTCACGGGTATTAAAGGCAGTCTTCCATTCGTCTCCCTTGCGGATGCGGATCAGATTGTAGGCTCCTCGGAGATCCAGTTTGGAAAAGATCCTGGAGCCACGAAGACGGTCGAAGAGTTCTGGAATTAAGGGTAAGGGGTATCGGTTCTTTACCGTGATCTTGTTAAGACCCCGATAGTCGATACAGGGTCGGAGAGAACCGTCTTTTTTCTGTACAAAAAAAAAGCCAGCCCCAGCGGGAGAAGAGGACTTCCGGATGAAGCCCCTCTGCAGATTTTCTTGTATGTAAGTAGCCATTGCTTGAGTTTCGGGGACGGATAGTGGGTAGATACGGCCACGAGGAGGAGTGGTCCCAGGCAGGAGGTCGATCGGGCAGTCATAAGGGCGATGAGGCGGAAGAGTCTCAGCTTGCTTCTTACAGAAGACATCAGCGTAAGCCCGGTAAACTTCGGGTAGGCCCGGTAGAGATGTGGTAGGATGATCGGTTCGAACTGGTAAAGCTTTCAAGCAATTCTTGAAGCAGGTTGTACCCCACGCCTTGATGTCCCCAGTGACCCAGTCTAGGGTAGGATTATGAAGCTGAAGCCAAGGAAGACCCAATAGGATTGGGGAAGTACAATGGGGTAACACAAAGAGTTCCAAGTATTCCTGGTGAAAGAGGCCAATCTTAAGGAGCAAAGGCTTGGTACGGTACTGCACCATACAATTCAGTCTATCTCCATTAACTGAGGCGATGAATAACGGTTTGGCCAAGCGGTTAACTGCTATGTCGTATTTCTTGATCAGGGAGGCCTCTATGAAATTGCCCGCCGAACCAGAATCCAGGAAGACCGGCAAATTAAGCACAGAGGCAGATGAGAGACAAAGCTGTGCAGGTACGGTAAATCTTGGAGAGGAAGCACACACACCCAGAGACGCCTCTCCCACCGAGTCTAGGTGCGCCCGTTTCCCAGTCGAGAAGGACGAATGGGGCAATCTCTTAGAAAATGATCAGGACTGGCGCAATACAGACAGAGATTTTCATTTCTCCTGCGAGACCTCTCCACGGGGGTTAGGCGAGAGCGGCCGACCTGCATGGCTTCCACCTCTGGAGAAGATGGTACAGACAAAGGTTTCTGAAAGGTGGGAGCCAAACGGAACATCCTCCTGTCACGTTGGGAATCTCTCTCCAGGCGAAGTTCCTCACGCCTCTCAGCAAAGCGTATGTCAATGCGAGTGACGAGATGAATGAGTTCAGAAAGGGAGTCAGGTATCTCTCGGGCCGCTAGAACATCTTTGATCTTGCTAGAAAGACCTTTCTTAAAACAAGCGCAGAGGGCCTCATTATTCCATGCTAACTCGGAGGCCAAAGTACGGAATCGAATAGCATATTCACCAACAGAAAGATCGCCTTGCGTTAAATTCAATAGAGCGGACTCGGCAGATGAGGCCCGAGCGGGTTCTTCAAAAACCTGACGGAATTCAGTAACAAAGGCCTGAACGGTGAAGGTGAGAGGATCATTACGGTCCCACAAGGGAGTGGCCCAAGCCAAGGCTTTTCCGGAGAGCAGACTAATGATGAAGGCCACTTTAGAGCGTTCGGTGGGAAATTGATCAAACAATAATTCCAGGTGCATAGAGCACTGGGCTAGAAAGCCTCTGCACAACTTCGCGTCCCCCTCATATTTTGCTGGTAAGGAGAGGCGGATTCTGGATGGGGAAACTGCTGGAGACTGCGGTGGCGGCACCGGTGGCGGTGGAGAAGGCGACAGCTGCTGGGTCAAGAGTTGCTGCATCATAGCGGTAAGCTGATTAATCTGCCGAGACTGCAAAGCCACCAGCGCTGGGAGTTCGGAAGTCTCCGGCAAGGGCACCTCAGCGGGATCCATGGCCGGATCTTACTGTTACGCACCGGGTGCGAAGAAGTGGACCCGCAGGGTCTGCAGAACTGTTTTGGCAGATACCGCGTCAGGGGAGCGGAGTCTAAGGAGCCACTGGTTTTCACCAGAGCCCACCGCAAGGCGGGATGGTCTTGTGCGGCAGGTGACTCCCAGGTCGCTACCCCCCAACAGCGGCACAGTTCCACAAACTGCTGAAGTGACGTGCAGCAGAGACAAACAGTGGTCGGAGGAGAAGGTCGAGGTCAGGACTGGCAGCGCGGGTTCAATAGCGGTGAGACAAGCCGAGGTCGGGACTGGCAGCGCGGGTTCAATAGCGGTGAGACAAGCCGAGGTCGGGACGGGCAGCACAGGTTCGAAGGTCAATAGGAGAGCCGAGGTCATACACGAGGAATCAAGCAATACAGCGATAATCATTCAGGGAACAACACCGAAGATCCGGCACAGGAAGTAAGGCAGGGTTTAATTTATAGGAAGCGCCAAAAAGAGATTGGATGGCAGAGACCAATTAACAGGGCCTTGGCCCTTTAAATCTGAGGAGGTTGACGCGCGCGCCCCCTAGTGGCCGGGGACGTGCGCGCAGGGAAGACGGAACAGACACAGAAGGAGGAAGCCGGCGGCCATGCCGGTCAGAGGAGGAGGCGCGGGGACCAGGTAAGGGGGAACTGCAGCCAGGGGGGCCAGCAGCAGACGCCCGGATGGCGGTGAAGCGGGGAGCGCTGCAGGAAGGGGACGCAGCGCTCGCCCGAGGAGAGGCACGGAGGGGGGCGCTGCGCGTGGAAGACGCAGCGCTCGCCCTAACAAACAGGCTTTACTATTTTAGAAACAACAGCTGAGCCCACTACAGAAGCTAGTGCTGCAAAAACTACCGGTGAAATTACAATATATTTCACTATTCCAGAAACTGAACCATCTGTAGAAACTCGTACTTTAGAAACCACAAGTGAATTTTTTACGGACTCTACCACTTCAAAAACCACAACTGGACCCACTATAGAAGCTAGCACTTTAAAAACTACAAGTGAAATTACAATAGGATTTACAACTCTGGAGACTACAACTGGACCAGCTGTAGAAGTTAGCACTTCAAAATCTACAAATGAAATTAAGACAGACTATACTACTCCAGAAATCACAGAAAACCCTACTATAGACGTTAGTACAGCAAAAACTACTAGAGAAATTACGACAGACTTTAATACACCAGAGACCACAGCTGAGTCCTCCATAGATGCTAGTACTTCAAAGACTCCAGAAACAACAACAGAACCCATTGTAGAAGCTAGTACTTTAAAATCTACAAGTACCATTTCGACAGACTATACTGCTCCAGAAACAACAGAAAACCCTACTATAGAAGCTAGTACAGCAAAAACTACAAGTGAAATTACAACAGATTGTATTACTATAGAAGCCAAAACTGAATCAACCGTAGAAGATACTACTTCAAAATTTACAGTTGAAACTACAGTAGACTTTACTATTGCAGAAGTCACAACTGAACCCACTGTAGAAGCTAATACTTCAAAATCTACAAGAAAATTTACGACAGGCTATACTATTTTAGAATCCACAGAAGAACCTACTATACAAGCTAGTACTGAAACGATTACAAGTGAGATCACGACAGGCTTTACTACTTCAAAAACCACAGCTGCACCCACTAAAGATGTTAGTACTGCAAAAACTACTAGTGAAACTACTACAGATTCTACTGCTCCAGAAACAACAGCTGAACCGACTTTAGAATCTAGTACTGCAAAAACTACTGGTGAAATTACGACAGACTTCACAACAGCAGAGGCAAAATCTGATCCAACCATAGACACTAGTACTTTAGAAACTACACGTGAATATTTAACAGAGGAACCCACTATACAAGCTACTACTATCAAAACTACAAGTGAGATTCCAACAGGCTTTACTATTTTAGAAACAACAGCTGAGCCCACTACAGAAGCTAGTACTGCAAAAACTACAGGTGAAATTACAATATATTTCACTATTCCAGAAACTGAACCATCTGTAGAAACTAGTACTTTAGAAACCACAAGTTAATTTTTTACGGATTCTACCACTTCAAAAACCACAACTGGACCCACTATAGAAGCTAGCACTTTAAAAACTACAAGTGAAATTACAATAGGATTTACAACTCTGGAGACTACAACTGGACCAGCTGTAGAAGTTAGCACTTCAAAATCTACAAATGAAATTAAGACAGACTATACTACCCCAGAAACCACAGAAAACCCTACTATAGACGTTAGTACAGCAAAAACTACTAGAGAAATTACGACAGACTTTAATACACCAGAGACCACAGCTGAGTCCTCCATAGATGCTAGTACTTCAAATACTCCAGAAACAACTAGAGATGAGCGAACTTCTTGAAAGTTCGATTCGGGCGATTCGCCGAATTTCCCCAAGAAATTCGGGTTCGCCCGAATCGAACTTTCACGAATCGCTCATCTGAAAAAAAAAAATGCCGGCATGGTGGGAGCAGGCAGGCCGGCTACGCTGTCAGCGGGCGGCGCAGCTCTCAGTTGTCATCAGAGGACGCGTCATCAGAGGGCGCGTCATCAGAGGGCGCCTGAGAGCGGCGCCGGCCTCCACGCTCCGACCATGCAGGTAAGTGTTTGCTTTTTATAAAAATGCCAGCATGGTGGGAGCGGGCAGGCCGGCTGCGCTGTCTACTGCTCCAGAAACAACAGCTGAACCGACTTTAGAATCTAGTACTGCAAAAACTACTGGTGAAATTACGACAGACTTCACAACAGCAGAGGCAAAATCTGATCCAACCATAGACACTAGTACTTTAGAAACTACACGTGAATATTTAACAGAGGAACCCACTATACAAGCTACTACTATCAAAACTACAAGTGAGATTCCAACAGGCTTTACTATTTTAGAAACTACAGGTGAAATTACAATATATTTCACTATTCCAGAAACTGAACCATCTGTAGAAACTAGTACTTTAGAAACCACAAGTGAATTTTTTACGGACTCTACCACTTCAAAAACCACAACTGGACCCACTATAGAAGCTAGCACTTTAAAAACTACAAGTGAAATAACGTTTTTAGTTGCTTACTTTTTATTCTTTCCCTCACTGGCCTGCAACTCTGTTCAGTACTCTAGGATACGGGCGCCGCCATCTTGGCTCAGTAGCATCACATACTGAGGAGAGGAGAGGGGGTCAAAAGTACAGGGGAGCGGGGTTAGAGCTGTGCTTTGCACAAATAGATCAGACCTGGGGTCAGGAAAAGGTCAGCCATCCCACAATGCAGAGCGGCACAGTCATAAGACCCTTTCTGTTTGCAGGCAGCCTGCACCTCCATGGGCCGCCATCTTGGATGTTTAAAGTCTCGGAAAATGCAATAGATGCAGGTAGGATGATTTTTAATGTGAGCAATCTGTATGTACAGGGTGGGGGAAACATATAAGATAGGCTCTTATTCAGGGTGAAGGTCCGGATTAATGTGGGCAATCTGTATGTACAGGGTGGGGGAAACATATAAGATAGGCTCTTATTCAGGGTGAAGGTCCGGATTAATGTGGGCAATCTGTATGTACAGGGCGGGGGAAACTTATAAGATAGGCTCTTATTCAGAGTGAAGGTCCGGATTAATGTGGGCAATCTGTATGTACAGGGTGAGGGAAACATATTAGATAGGATCCTATTCAGAGTGAAGGTCCGGATTAATGTGGGCAATCTGTATGTACAGGGTGGGGGAAACATATAGGCTCTTATTTAGGGTGAAGGGCCACTTTAAGTGTAGAGTCACCCTCTATTGTGTTCAGTGCCCAGTCTGTCCGATTTTGAAAATGATTACTCTGTTTCTATGAGTTTTTTTATTTAAATAAATGTGTGTATGTTTTTTCTATTGTACTTCTGCAATGTGTTAATGGGTAAGGGGGTCAGAGGGCCGGGGATTGGGCACCATTTGAAAAATAAAAAAAAACAAATAAATGAAATTTTTTTTTTTTTAATAAATGCTTTTATTGGGGTTTGGCATATTACACATATTTGATAAACAGGCAATAATAATAATAATAATAATACAATACGAATATACGTCCAGACAGAATTACTGCTACAGCAATTCAGAGATAAGTAAAGACTCAGGCCCTTATTTATGAAGGAATAGCGACAGGTAGCGACTGGTGAGCGGCCGGTAATGACGGGCACCGCCACGAGAACGCCGGCTCCCCACCACAATCACACATTTATCAAGCCAATCCTGCTTAGCGACTGAGATAGCGCCATATAGCGACTCATTCATCATTATTCCAGCCTCAGCCCACAGCGCCAGCGTCCGACCTTGAACAGCGCCAGGTATGACCTCTCGCTACCTGGCGCTCTCCAATGCATTTCAATGTAACAATCTTTAAATATTCATAATTAATTGTTATTTATTTGTTTTTTGTTTTTTTTTCAATGTGAAAAATTCTGTGACCACTTCTGCCATTTTAAATAATTTTTTTAAGTTAAAAAAAAAAAAAAAAATGTACAGAATTGATATTACAGGTCTGATATTAATGTATTTATATTACAAAACTATTTTAAAAACTTGTTTTTTTTTGGTTTGCAAAAATATGGTTGTTTGGGGGTTAAAAAACTACTTTTAACCCATCGCCGCCAGCGCTCTGGGGTTTAAACATGCATTTCACAGCACGAGAATTTTTTGAGCGTGATTTGTTAATGAATATGGTGGAAGCCGGTCGCTAGGGCCAGTCGCTATCATGCGCTCCCATACAGCGCGGAACCTGTCAAATAGCGACTCCTCACCCAATATTCAACATTACGGCAAACCGACTGAGTCGCTATCAACTACCGAACAACGGCCAAGCACAGCGACTACTAGCGGGCGCTCTGAAAATGCCGCTACAGTCGCTCAACTGTCGCTACCTGCCGCTATTAATGAATCGGCCTCATAGATGATGAGTGGGAGTATAGCAATCCAATTCCAGCAGAAGGAGACATTACTCCTGTCAGCTATATCTTGGAGAAGTCTTCAGAAAACGACGCCGCCTTGATTGTCATCTGGATCTTCATCAGGATCCCAAGGATCTGGGTCTAGCAGAAAAGATTTGTATCCATCACTGGCCAATGTAAATGCGCTTATGAAGGTAAATGTTTCTCACACGAACTCCCGTTTTTTCTTTTTTTAAGCATTGCATGGCTTTCTGATTTGTGTACCTGCCTCTTCAGTCTCTGCCGGTGTCCCCAACCCTCTCCTCAAGAGCCACCAACAGGTTATGTTTTGTGGATCTCCACATACAACTCTATAGCTATCAATCTAATATCCATATAAATAGAGACCTGCCTATGCAGTACAATATATATATGAAGTCTGCAGTTATCTATTTTTTATATTGTACTCCATAGGCAGATCTCTATTTATATTGATATTAGATTCATGTGTTAACCTGGTGAACCACAGGTCATACTCTGCTGCTATATACTTAGATTTATAATCTCAGTTACAGTCTTTATCTTTGTTATTTAGTTGTAACTGCATGTAAGTTTGGTTAAGTGCGCATTTTGCCAATATATTGGTGTACTTTGTAAGCTCTATAACGTGGAGGCTGATTCATTACTAACACCAGGTATCGGAAGATGAGCGTCTGTATAGCGACGCTTAGAGCGACTTCTAGTAGACGCTGTAAGCAGGTATTGGGCACTGTAACAGAGTCGCTGTAGTAACCAGGCCGGCATTGATGAATGTGATGTATGTTGGGCGTTCTAACACCAGTACAGCGCTGCACGGAGTGAGAGGTAGCGCCAGCTCAGTGCGTCCGGCACTCAGCGCTCCACATCAAAATCACATAAAAAAAGGACACACACACAGCGTCACCACTCTGGATCTGGTCGCTATAGCATAGAGCACCAGACGCTGTGTGATTAAAGTCTGTTTTTGAACACATACTCACCAGTAACAATGTGAAAAAACATGGAATTACATTCTTGTAACATTGTGACATTAACACTTTGGTGTCAGACCTGTAATGACAATTCTGCCTGGGGCCTCCACCACTTTCCCTGCAAAGGGGGCCTCCACCAACCTTTGGGTTATTTTCTGGTCCAGGAGGTTTTTCAGTCTTTGGTCTGACAGCAACATAGGAGAGGGTTGGCAACACTGGTCTACAGGGCTGGATTATGAAGGGGGTATAATAGGCGCGTGTCCTGGGGCCTCCGCCACTTGCCCTGCAAAGGGGGCCTCCACCAACCTTTGGGTTATGGTCAGGTCCAGGAGGCTTTTCAGTCTTTGGTCTGACAGCAACAAAGGAGAGGGTTGGCAACACTGGTCTACAGGGCCGGATTATGAAGGGGGCGCAATAGGTGCGTGCCCTGGGGCCTCCACCACTTGCCCTGCAAAGGGGGCCTCCACCAACCTTTGGACTATGGTCTGGTCCAGGAGGTTTCACAGTCTTTGGTCGGACAGCAACAAATACTTCACCTGTGCATTTGTGTGAATATCTGCAAAACCCTGACCTGTTGGTGGCTCTCAAGGAGAGGGTTGGGAACACTGATCTACAGGGCCGGATTATGAAGGAGTGATCCGGGGGGTTTAGATAGCGGGGTAATCCTGATCGGGGTGCCCTGGGGGAAAGGACCAAAACCCAGGATAGTCAAAATCCAGGGTTTTGGTCCACTCTAAATTTCCCAGAGCCACAAGAATGCCAAAGGCTGATGAGCTATACCTCTTCTAAGGGTTGGAAAAGACTTCTTCACTAGTATCAGGCCCCGTGGGACACCCGCCTTCAGGTGAGTCCGCAACCCCCAATCTCCGCTGCTACTTCTGCCTATAGACAACCCCAGTTTGCCGGGAGGCTGGATACGCCTCACCAGACATGGTTGCCCCCAGGAGGACTTAGATAGCATAAAGGATGCGGACTTATAGGGTGAAGGCAGATGAACCAGGGACGAGGACAGGTGGAAGTCGGGTTATACACAGGAATGACAGTCCTTCCGATTCAGGGTTCCAATGGGATACACAGGAGAAGGGTCAAGCTAGGGGTCAAGTCAGGTTGTCAGAGGGTTCACGGTACAGATAGGTAGACAAGCTCGGGGTCAGGCAGGCAGGTGTCCGTCCAACGAGTAGAGGAGGGACAGATAAAGCCAAAGTCAGCAACAGCTAATCACAATCCAGCTAACAGTTGTACTATAACAGTTGTACTGTAACAGGCAATGCGTGCTGGGGGAGGTCTGGTTTTTTTGTGATCACCAGCCAATCAGGACAGGAGGCCAGTCAGCCCACCACCCAGGTCCGGATTAAGTGTGGCGGAGGCCCCTGGGAAGAAATTCTGGTGGAAGCCCCAGATACAGTATTTGTTTTCCTTTAAAATACTGCCACTGGTAGCTTTGTTACTGTCAGACCAGAGACTGAAAAGCCTCCTGGACCAGACCATAACCCAAAGGTTGGTGGGGGCCCCCTTTGCAGGGCAAGAGAGAGATTTAGGGGTACTGATTACTGAAAGCTGCAAGATGATTGGACAGTGTAACCAGGCAGTGGGAAAAGCAAGCAGGATGCTCGGCTGCATAGCTCGAGGCATCACCAGTAGGAAGAGGGAGGTCGTGATGCCGCTGTATAGAGCCCTGGTGAGGCCACAGCTAGAATATTGTGTGCAGTTCTGGAGACCTCACCTGCAAAAAGACATTATTCAAATAGAACGTGTCCAAAGGCCGGCAACAAAAATGGTGGAAGGACTTAAACTTAAAACTTATCAGGAGAGACTTAAAGAACTTAATTTGTACAGTCTGGGGGAAAGAAGGGAGAGGGGGACATGATGGAGACCTTTATATATGTGAAAGGATTGAAGTGTTTTTAAGAAGAAGCTTAATGATAGAACAAGGGGCACAACCTGAAGCTAGTCGGGGGTAGATCAGGAGCAATATTAGAAAATATTATTTTACATAAAGAGTAGTAGATGCTTGGAACAAACTTCCTGCAGAGGTAGTTGAAAAATCAACAGTCACTGAATGTAAACATGCCTGGGATAAGCCTCCATCTATCCTAAGATAAAGAGAACATACAGTATACACATAAGATACAGAGAACATACAGTATACACATAAGATACAGAGAACATACAGTATACACATAAGACACAGAGAACATACAGTATACACATAAGGGCAGACTAGATGGACCTTATGGTCTCCTTCTGCCGTCAACCTTCTATGTTTCTATGTTTCTATGTAAGTGGTGGAGACCCCCGGGTACGCACTCCTTGCGCCCCCCTCATAATCCAGCCCTGCCACCACCTTAACCCCAGCAATACCCGTGGGGAAGCTGACCTGCAAAACATGGCCATAAAAGGAGACAGCATGCCTATAGGTATGCCGGGGATGCACAGCCATACTGACAGCCAGAACACACAGAGAAGGTAAATAACCAGCAGGTGGGGAAGCGGAACTGAGGTTCTGTATGCTAAAAGCCACCCTCCTTCTTGACCCCAGTGTAGCTCCATGGGCTGCTTTGGTGGTGGTTTTTAAAAGTAAATACAGCCCAACGCCAATGTGTTATTCATGTATATAAGTAGGAAACACTGTGATGAAGAATTTGACATTGGGCCTTATTCATGAAGCTCTAGCTCCAGGTAGTGCCTTGTAAGCGCCAGGTAGCGTCAGGTAGTGTCAGGTGAACGCTCGCAACGGCATGCAATACCACATTTATGAAGGCGATTCTGGTGAGCGACTCGAACAACGCCCTGTAGCGTCTGATTAATCATTAACCCAGGCTCAGCGTACAGCGCCGGCGTTCAGACTTGCAGAGCGCCAGGTAGCGACAGGTAAGACGTGGCGCTCTGCAAGGCTGAATGCTGGCACTGTACGCTGAGCCTGGGTTAATGATTAATCAGACGCTACATGGCGTTGTTCCAGCCGCTCACCAGAATCGCCTTCATAAATGTGTAATTCCATACATTTCTATGGAAGATCCTTAAATCTCTTTCCTGATCCCATTTTTTTTTTTAAACTCAAATCTTTCAGACATGTATCCTGGCCTAGAAAATGACATTTTTGAAAACTTTTTTGAATAATAATATTTTTATGCAGATTTGTCAATACATGTCTGGTTTTAAAGTGTTCATGTTACAATTTTATAACAATGTCATTCCATGTGTTTTCGCTTTGTTACTAGTGGATAAACAGACTTTAATCACACAGCTTCTGGTGCTATGGGCTACATCGACCCGATTTTGAGCACCAGAACAGTTTGAGGCTGTTTTTTTGATGAATGTGGTGTGAGTCAGTTGGACTGAGCTGGCGCTACCATTCGCTTCCATACAGCGTAGTGCTGCGACTCACACATCATGTGGCCAGCGACTGAGGCACTCTGAAACAACGAACCATAGCTGAGCACAGCGAGTACTAGCGTTCGCTCTGAAATCCTCACTACAGACGCTCATCTGTCGCTACCTGCCATTAGTAATGAATCAATTGAATAAAGGGGGGTGGGAGCAGCTCAATCACTATTATTTATACAAAATTATTATTATTATTCAGGGCCTGGGAACTAATTTACCGCCCAGTTTAACCCTCTCATCAACTAAATATCAAGCAACAAACATGTCTAGCTATGTGGAAAGACAGAGATTTGGTTGCATATATCTGCAGATACATGTGGAAGCCACACCGCCCCGGTAAGGCACTCTGTGTTTAGTGTGGCCCAGCTGATTTCCTATCCCTGGAGCCTCCCAATCTGTGATAAACTATTGTGGAAAACCCCCTGGGATCTCTGGCATACCCACTATGCAAGCAATTCCACCTGAATTTTGGTCCACTTTACAGGGGCAATTCGGGATGTCCCTGTTTGTGAAAGAACCCCCCTGGTTTGGCCGTTAACTCAAACTGGCGATCCCACAGTGCATTCACCAGTTCCAGGAAAGTAATTAACAAAAGGGGCGTCACACACAGGGGCCTCCAAAATCAGGAGGATCTAGATTAATTTAGACTCCGAGGTCAGGTTTAAAGGGGTTTGGTGCGCTTCAAAGTAGATATGTCCAAATAGCATGATCCTTAGGGGGCATCCAGATTTGGGACGTCCCTCGGTGATGTGACGCAACTCTTCGCCACAAAGGGCCCCACCGAGACCATGCCGCCCAAGGGCCCACATAAACCTGGAGCCGGCCCTGTTTGTTAGCATGTGCCTATGTATGTTAACCTCACTAAATATTAGTGATGACCGAAGCTAATTACATCAGCGATGTTTGAATTTGGTCCCACTTGGGGCTACAGAAAGATGGCTGCAGACTGCAATCATTGAGGAGACTTCCAGTGTCAGCTGGCATTGCTGGTTCTAGAAGTGTCCTCACTCCTGGGATGACTGCAGCCATCTTTTTGTAGCCCCGGCTGGGGCCAAATTCAAACGCAGCCCCTGAAAAAGAGGATCACAGGCTGAGGTGAGTTACAGCAGATTCCCGCTGCTGCACTCTTAGGTGAAGCGGGTTGATGGGTTGCTTGGCAGCTCATCAACCAGCTTTTCCATGTCCGGGCCAGAAACAGAATTTGAACACAGACTTCTGGCTGAAGTCCATGTTCCGGTTTGGGAACCCAAACTCGCAAAGTTCGATACAATCCCAAACTTTGCGGTTCGGGTTCGCCCAATTCTAGTAGTAAATACTCCAATACTTTCATCCAACTCCAGCAGAATGCCATAAACCAAGATGATAACTAATATTTATTTTCCCCTAACACTAATACAGTTACAGGGACTGTAAACCCAATAGCAATAATAGGGTAGCAAGGTGCTCACCTGATGCCTGCTCCATGTGCCTCTTCTTCATTTCCTGAAGTGCAGGGTAGAAGCAGGCTCCAAAGTTGTCCCTCCTTCCAATTAAATGTATTTAACAGCACAAACAAAAGTGGTTCAAGAACCATTCTGCCCCTTGGAGCTCTCAGTTCAAGCAAGCATGACAAGCAACATTGGTCCCACAGCTATATCTGACCACAACAGAGCATGGTTATTACTCCTAAAGGTGCACCATGACACGTCCTTCCCATCTTCCCAAAAAGTGGCTTTGCCTAGAATACATAAAGGGTATTTACATATAACTGGAAATTTTGTGATGCTTTGAAATGGCTCTTTTACTCTATTCCCATGGGAAAATGAATGGGTGTCTGGACATCATTTCTTTAAAAATGATTAGTGATACGGTTCGGGACCCCCCGGCTGGTTAGCTCCTCTGTATCCGACATTTGGTATTCCAGCAGCTCTTTTCGCCACAACATGTGAATTGGATGAAAGGGTCACAGTTAAGAAGAATAAGAAAAATGTAAAGTGTGATCACTCTCAGGAGTCAAATTTTTATTCATTCTTATATTATAAAATCGTAATTTACGGGGAGGCCGATTCATTAATAGCGGCAGGTAGCGACAGTTGAGCGACTGTAGCGGCATTTTCAGAGCGCCCGCTAGTAGTCGCTGTGCTTGGCCTTTGTTCGGTAGTTGATAGCGACTCAGTTGGTTTGCCGTAATGTTGAATATTAGGTGAGGAGTCGCTATTTGACAGGTTCCGCGCTGTATGGGAGCGCATGATAGCGACCGGCTCCCACCATATTCATTAACAAATCACGCTCAAAAAATTCTCGCGCTGTGAAATGCTTGTTTAAACCCCAGAGCGCTGGTGGCGATGGGTTAAAAGTAGTTTTTTAACCCCAAAACAACCATATTTTTGGAAACCAAAAAAAAACACGTTTTTTAAATAATTTAGTAATATGAATACATTAATATCAGACCTGTAATATCAATTCTGTACTATTTTTATTTTTTATTTTTTTTACCTTAAAAAAAATATTTAAAATGGCAGGAGTGGTCACAGAATGTTTCACATTAAAAAAAAAAAAAAAAATTAATAACAATTAATTATGAATATTTAAAGATTGTTCCATTGAAATGCATTGGAGAGCGCCAGGTAGCGAGAGGTCATACCTGTCGCTGTTCAAGGTCGGACGCTGGCGCTGTGGGCTGAGGCTGGAATAATGATGAATGAATCGCTATATGGCGCTATCTCAGTCACTAAGCAGGATTGGCTTGATAAATGTGTGATTGTGGTGGGGAGCCGGCGTTCTCGTGGCGGTGCCCGTCATTACTGGTCGCTCACCAGTCGCTACCTGTCGCTATTCCTTCATAAATAAGGGCCTTAGATTATTATAATGTCAGTTATGGTAATGAATAGGGACCTTATGGTATAAGCCAATATTGAAACGAAAAAAAACCATTTGTGAATAATAATGTCACAGGTCTTGTTATGTGTCATTAAATTATACACATTAGGGTCGATTCAAAGAAACATGTAACAGCTTGGATTTTGGTGCCGATCATCCTATTTTTCCCGTACGCTCGTGCGTTCGTATGAACTTGCGA